>CM035413.1:24858942-24961442 GCA_020310875.1 Ceratopteris richardii
CCACTATCAATATACCAAGTGTTATCTATTTTGCTTGAATTCCCATTCATGTGCATCATCAAGAGATTGTCATTTTCTGAACTTGTAGAGGCATAATTACCTTGGCCTTTGTATGAAGATCCTTGATTATAGCTCCTTTGGTGTCCTCCTTGAATAGCAATCTCTAGCGTAGTGGCCAAACTTGCCACATATGTAACATCCTTCGCCATCTTGATTCCTGTTTTGTTGATGTCGTACTCCTCTCTCTTGTTCTTCCTCTCCCTCTTTGTGATGAGGTGCCTTGGTCATGTCCTTCATTGCTTGAGTGGCCTTGCCTTCCTCCAAACCTTCCTTTGCCCCTTCCTTGTCCTCGTCTTCCTTTGCCCCTTTGATTACCTGCATAGAAAACTTGTGCATCCTTGCTTTTAGTTGAACTTCCACCTATGTTCATTTCTTCGGTGACCATGAGAGCAACCATTGCTCAAAATCGGGAAGATTATCCCTTACATAAACTGAAGTGGGGTTTCCACTTCTCATCATCTCTCAAACCATTGAGAGTATAAGCCACAAGATCCTCATCGTCTACGTGGCTTCCAATGGATCCCAATGCATCTGATAACTCCTTGACCTTAAGTATGTAGTCATTTATCCTACTCCCTAAGCTCTTCCTAAGGTTGTTGAGCTCATTCTTGAGTTGGATCTTCCTTGCTTTGGTGCTTGTTGAATAAAGCCTTTCAAGTGTCTCCCATACCTTCATGCTTGAATCAAAGTCTTGGATATGGCCGATCATGCTATTGCTAATGTGTTGGGAAAGAATAAAGATAACCCTCTTGTCTCTTTCATTCCATTCCCTAAAGGACCTTCTCTGGTCATTGGTTGGATTCTCATCCAACCTAGGTCTTGGTTCACTTCCACTAATCAACCCCCAAAGGCCCTTGCCCATAAGATAGTTGGAGACCCTAAATCTCCATGGTTGATAGTTCCCATTGTCTAGCTTTTCAATTTGATTGTTGAAGTCTCCCATATCTAGTGTTTGATACTTGACCTAGCCCTTGGCCAATGCTCCAATGTGTGTAAAATGAAAATGAGGCTCTGAGGTTACCTCAATCCAAAGCTTTCCTTAGATGGACACCTTGTGCTCTTGAAACTTTGAGTAGAATAGCTCCCCCTTGATGTGAGCTACCTCCAAAAAAGCTTTTGTTGATGCAAATCTTCAACCACCAACTCCAAGAGGTGTTCTTTCTTGTATGTGATACCTCCAAGATGCCCAAATGCTCTGATACCATTGATGACGGAATTATCTCAACCCCTAAGCAACGACGAAGCGTGAATGACCTCCACAGGTATCCTTTTTTTGACCTCTGCACACCAAAAATGCTCTTACTCAGAGTTTATGCAGAGAACTCCAGTGAGCTTTTGTAAACGTGTAGTACACACCAAGAGCTTTCAAACAAAATAAATTTCATTTCAAATGGATGCTTACACAAGGGGAAACAATGTCTACAACATGAGCTAGTTGAATGCTCACAACTGCCAGTCAAGCAGATACCTCACTTCACTCCAGCAAGCTTTTCTCAGAGCTTATACAAAGAATGAATCTCAAACTTGGGTCAACTTTAGAGAACTATAATAGCTACCCAATGACAACAAAATCATAGCAAATGGATACATAGAGAAGGAGAACCAGCCCTTACATCAGAGAGCAAAATATTTCCAACAGAGCCTACACACCAAGAGAGATATCAATCACACTTCACTAAAATGAATGTTGCTCCCAGATTACTCAGAGAATGATCACCACTCTTTGTGAGCATAAACATGACTCTAATAGCTATCCAATGAGACAAGAATTACATAAAATAGATACAATATGAGGAAGAACCAATGCTAACAACTCAGGGGTACAGAGTTGCAACACTGCCTGCGCACACACATAGATATGCCTACTAAAAGAAAACAAACAAGCAAGCAAGGGGCTAGCTTAAGCAAGGGGCATGCTTATCACAACTCGAGCACTTAGTGCTCACATAACATGAGCTAAAACTCCAAGAAGATGGCCCAAAAAAAGTCGGGATACATGCTCCTTTTATAGTGAGAAGTGTGCCCCTAAAATCTAGGAACTACCTTTCCAAATCAGCCTCCGAACTTGGAGGACTTAGTTGAGATGACTTGGGGAGTGGTTGAGTGAGTTTTCTTTACGAAATCTCGTGGCTTTTGGCTTCCTTTGATTGCTCCACATGTCTAGAAAAGATTCACCGCGAATTTGTAGCTTGAAGCTTGACTTTCAACAATATGTATATGTATACGTATATGTATATGTATACGTATACGTATATGTATATGTATACGTATATGTATACGTATACGTATATGTGTATGTATATGTATATGTATACGTATACGTATATGTGTATGTATATGTATATGTATACGTATATGTATATGTATATGTATATGTATATGTATACGTATACGTATATGTATATGTATACGTATACGTATATGTATATGTATATGTATATGTATACGTATACATATATGTATATGTATACGTATACGTATATGTATATGTATATGTATATGTATACATATATGTATATGTATATGTATATGTATATGTATATGTATATGTATATGTATATGTATATGTATACGTATACGTATACGTATATGTATACGTATACGTATATGTATATGTATATGTATATGTATACGTATATGTATATGTATACGTATACGTATATGTATATGTATATGTATATGTATACATATATGTATATGTATATGTATATGTATATGTATATGTATATGTATATGTATATGTATTTGTATATGTATATGTATATGTATATGTATATGTATATGTATATGTATATGTATATGTATATGTATATGTATACGTATATTTATATGTATATGTATACGTATATGTATACGTATATGTATATGCAAATGTATATGTATACGTATATGTATATGTATATGTATATGCATATGTATATGGATATGTATATGTATATGTATAGGCATATGGATATGCATATGTATATGTATATGTATATGTATATGTATATGTATATGTATATGCATATGTATATGTATATGTATATGTATATGTATATGCATATGTATACGCATATGTATATGTATATGTATATGTATATGTATATGTATATGTATATGTATATGTATATGTATATGTATATGTATATGTATATGTATATGTATATGTATATGTATATGTATATGTATATGTATATGTATATGTATATGTATATGTATATGTATATGTATATGTATATGTATATGTATATGTATATGTATATGTATATGTATATGTATATGCATATGTATATGTCTATGTATATGCATATGTATATGTGTATGTATATGTATATGTATATGTGTATGTATATGTATATGTATATGTGTATGTGTATGTATATGTATATGTATATATATGTATATGTATATGTATATGTATACGTATATGTATACGTATATGTATACGTATATGTATACGTATATGTATACGTATATGTATACATATATGTATACGTATATGTATACGTATATGTATACGTATATGTATACGTATATGTATACGTATATGTGTACGTATATGTAAACGTATATGTATACGTATATGTATACGTATATGTATATGTATACGTATATGTATATGTATATTGTTGAAGCCGAAGGTCAAGCACAGGCATAAAAGCGCATCAAGGAAGTGGAGACACAAGAAGAAGGAGCAAGTAGAGAGCTCCAAGAAGCACCTGTCAAATTTTCAGAAGAAAATCCCTATAAAAATAGTGATTTTTATCACTAAAAATCATTGTAAATACGATTTTCTATTTTTACAGCTCCATTTTGTTCAAGCCAAGGAGTCCTTGAGCTTGAGGAGTATTAGATGTAGCATACTACCAATTTTCATAATTTTTAGATTCCGTTTGAGCCCCCAAATAAGCCCGAGAACCTAATTTTTAACTAAGCTGGACACTAGGTCTGGACAGAGCCAAAACCACTCAAAAACTATAAAAGGGTTGGAGAGCTCATTTTTGGGGTTAGCTTGTTGTAGTTTTCAGCTTTGTAAGAGAGTTCTTTGGTAATCAAAGATCTTCCATTGTTCCACTCTTTGTTCTTACCTTGTGCGCGTGTGTGTGTATGTGTGTGCATGCTTGTGTGCTTTCACTCACGCACTTGTGCCATCACTTGCTCGTGGTCTTCATACCGGTCCTCACGTCTCCGCGGATTGACATTTATGAGGTGAAGCTCCTCACGTTGGTACTCACCATTGTGCTATAGTGACACCAAATTTGGCGCCGTTGCCGGGGAGAGAGCTTGGAGGACGAGTGTGTGACGGTAAGACGTAGAGTAGCGACGTTGGAAGGTAAAAAAAAAAAATCACCATTTTGAGTTCAGTTTTTGAGTTTTTCTTCTCCTTCATCTTCATCATCATCACCATCTCCACCTACCTTCATCTTCTCAGTTTTTTCCATGTTCTAGAGTACATTCACCTCATTTTTCACTTGTGCTTGTGAGAAGGAACCCTTAAAGAGGGTGCAGAACTGAAACGCAGAAGAAATATGCCTCAATATACCCACAAATTGAGTGAGCAGCCTCGAATGTGACGAAACTTGCGCCAAGTATCGTGAATGCAATATTGCGGTTTTTGAAGGGAGGGTTTGCATCTACAGACACATAGGGGTGACAAGGAGGACACAAGGTACTCATATTTGCAAAAATTTTTTAAATTGGACTCCAAAAAATCCAAGTATCGTGTTTCTCCCGCGGTTGAGGTATTGTGATACCTGAGTATCGTGAACTCCTGTGGTCGAGTATCGCGACACTTGCAAGTCGTCGAATATCGTGTATCGTAGAGTATTTCTCACGATACTTGGGAAAGATCGTGTATTGTGAGATTCTTCTCGCGATACTTGTTGGATATCGAGTATCGTCGAAAAGTTCTCGCGATACATGTGAAGTATCAAGTATCGTAGAGATCAAAAAACGATACCTGACGGATATCGAATATTGGATATCGTTAAATTTCCAAGTATCGTGTATCGTGATTTTTTCGCGATACTAGCCAACTATCGTGTATCGTGATTTTTTTCAAGTGTCGGGTATCGTGTATCGTGTTATTACCTCTTGATGATACTTGTGCAATATCGTGTATCGTGAGATTCTTCTCGCGATATCTGTCGGATATCGAGTATCGGGGACCTACTCTTGTGTCGAGTATCGAGTATCATCTTGAATTTCCTCGCGATACTTGTCATGTATCGTGTATCGTGTATCCCAAGATCCCTGGTCGCGATACCTACCAAGTATCGAGTATCGTGTGATCCTGGTCACGATACCTACCAAGTATCGAGTATCGTGTTTTCTGAGTATCGAGTATCGTGACATCCCAAGTATCGTGTATCGTGACTTCCCAAATATCGTGTGTCGTGGGAATTCCAAGTATCGTGTATCGTGATTTTTTCGCGATACCTACCCAATATCGTGTATCGTGTGACTCAAGTATCGAGTATCGTGGCCTTATTTCTGTGTCAAGTATCGTGTATCATCTGCTTCCAAGTATCGCGATGTGGAGGTGATCGCAATCCGGGTGGATCAGGTCCGGTCGTGGCACACACAGGGTGTATGAAGCTAATGAATGTTGGAAGGTTTAAGGACATGAAAGTGAAATTAATGTTGAGTATGGAGAAGAGAGAGATGTTGAAATGATTATGGGAATGGGAATGTAGGAGTGCAAGTTAGATTTATGAACATGAATGATAAGAATGAAAGAGAACCATACACACGAATCAAATTTGGAAGGAAGAATGGTCCATTGAGGGAGCTTCTTAAACACTTCCTAATTCTAATCCATATGCATAGTCTTCTTTGGATGATATGTATGCATGATGTGAATAGATGGAATCCTTACACATAAATCAGTTTCGAAAGGAAGAATGGTCCAATATTGGAGCTTCTTATACACTTTCAGAAACTAATCAATATGTATGGGTATGTATGGATTATATGCATGCAAGTGAATTATGATGAAAGAAACATCCTCATTGGTTCAACGCAATATTGTGGAGCCTTCTCACACATAGAAGAAATAGGAGACATGTAAAAATACTTAAGAGACTGAGAGAGGAGACAAGAGACAAGTGACAAGTGACATGAATTAAAAGGATTTGAATTAAGATACATGTAGAAGAGTGTCGTGGTACGTCAAGCTAGGCAATCTACTGATCAAAGGTGGTTCCGACCCTCAAACCATGACAGTTCAACCGAATGTCACCCGTAAGAAGGTGAGTTCCACTTCAGTGACCTTATGTATGTCTAGGCTCGTAACGTCTAACTAAAGAAGTCTAAGACTCATTAAAACCAGCTCTAACTCACTCACACGCTCCACCGAGGGTGATTTAAGATAGAGATGCTGATTTCAAGAGCCTATCCTAGATTGGAGTTCTAACTTAAATTTGAAACTAGGTACTATACTCATACTAGCCCACCTTGGATCCTCAATCGCTCAACCGAGGGTGATCGTCTCAAGGAAACCCTAAGCTAGCATGAGCCCTATGGATGCCTAACAATGATGCTCTAGGAGTTTGGAGGGGGGTTTATATAGTTTTTTGAATGAATTTGGGCCCTTGGATCTAGAGAAATCAACTCTCAACTCTAGGATCACTACTTTCGATTACAACCATTTGATTAATCAAATGAATGGCTTGGAATTGATCTTTCTATCAAATCTAGTGTAAAGGAGTGAAATTTAGGCGCCCTCATTCTCCACTATTGGATCTGGGGATAATCTGGACCGTCGGATCAGTGCTGACATCAATTCGGATAAGATAAGCCACTATTTTTGGAGAAAAGCTGCATTATTGATCTTTGATTGTCAAAAAAATCTTCTTTTATGGAAAAACTCGTGGATCCTCCTTGCTTTAAGCATAAGTGCATCTCCACCCTTGAATATGAGCTCATCTTGATCGTAAAACATGGCTCAATCAGCTTTCGCCATGTGGTGGCCCTTCAACCCTTCAATTTGCTTAAACTAGAAAACTACGGTGATCCTGAAAGCTGGACTTTGATGAAGATGAAACTTTGTAGGACTATGTTTCCAAAGATCTCCTTCACGAATATGCAGAAAAAACTCCCATCTGAATCTCCCTTGTATAAGTTTGACTACATTTGGAAGCTTGTAAGGTGGCATTAAGGTGTCTAGGAAGCTCTAATAGCCTTGAAAATTTGTACAAATATGTAGCCACATATGATCTTTATACATGCCAAACCATATGGCTAACATAAATTTCTATACAAGAATTTGTAGGGTCAAACTAGAAAAATTACATTTTTACAAAATGAACATAGCATATCAATGTGCTACAAAATCCATTTTCTACTGAAATTTGAGCTATAGAATACCTTTGACAATCTTTACAAGTATATGAATTTTCATCTAATTTGGTGACAATGAAATTTTTGCTCTAATTTCCTAACTTTGACCAGCTTTGACCGCTACCATGGACTTTCTTGATTTCTTTAAAACTTTGTATGTGAGCTTCCTTTGACATCCTTGATGCATCTTGGACTTCTCAGGGAATTCCGGCTACCTTCACCAAATATGTTTTTTGTAGGCCTTCACAAGTGAGAGAGGAGAGAAATTCTCGACGACATTCGCCCCCACTAAACCTGCAATTCCTCCGGAAGCACCACTCTAGCATCTGTGAAAAACAAAATGTTCCAGGCATCAAATTCTTTTATAGGCAACATAAGAAACATGGAAGGAAAATTGATTATATGCATGAATAAGTAGGTAATGTGACATGAAGCAAAATTTGCATGAAAGAAAGAATTGAAACAGGCAACATGAATATGCATGAACAAATAGGCAACATGTATGCAAATGAACAAGCAACATTGGCAACAAGAAAGAAAAAAAACAAGCATCAATATGAAGTGGAAGTGGATGTATTGAGTCATTTTAAGCATCAGTTCCTCTCAGCTTGAAGAAAATTTTGTACCTTTTTCATAAAGAAATCTACCTTAAATATGATTATAAACAAAGATTTAGGATTTTCAAGAGACATCTTTCATCTTTAGCTTATTTTAGATCAACTCCTTTCCTACATAAATATGAATATGCTCTTTCTCTAATAACATGCAAGGAAATCTAACTAAACTCCCCTAATGCATAAATCTGCCTATATAGCCCGTGATTTATTCTACTATGCCTCTTTATCCTCCTTTGGCTTGCTCTTTTTTTTTTTTTTGATGATGATGATGATTCAGCAACTTTATGGTTACGATCACTTTTTTGGGGTGGAAGAAAGTGTAAACTTCTTGGTAACATGTAGCAAACTTTTTTTTTTTTTTGATGACGGGGAAAAATTAAACCCCGATACAAGGTACAACCATTTTTGATGACGGAGAACAATCGTTTAAACTCCGATACAAGTGCTGTGTGGTGGACTAAAGATGTAGAAACATGCAATAGCAGGAGCTAGGACTTCAACAATTATGCTTTCGATACAGAATACATATGCATTTATATATGAAAGTCATGTCAACAAAATAAACCTCCAAATCTACATGTCCTATCTTTCCATAATCCTAGATTATAACCGATTTCTTAGTAGATAAATTACTACTCAAGATACAATTTTACACAAGTAGAGAAATCATCATTTGCCTTTTTTTTGACTCAAGTGATGTGGATATGCAATGCAATGCAAAGATTGAAAAAAACATGCATGAAACAAGCATGGAAAAAAAATAGAATGAACTTGAAAAAAAACAAAGCAACATGAACTTGAAAATTTAATGATATTTTTATACTTTTTTTTTTATTCCTTTTTTTTTTATTTTTATAACATGGATACTCCTGTTTATGAATTGGCCTCATTGTTGTCATCTTCTTCAATGTCCTCATCCAAAATGTACTCGTCATTATCACGTTTCTTGAATAACTTTATCCTTTTACTTGCAATCAAAGTTTTTAGTGCAACACCATTTAATTCACAAAGAGCATACGTACCATTGTTGTTGACTTTTGATACAATGTATGGCCCAAACCACCATTGAGTGAGCTTTTTGCGTGCATCATATTGAGAGTCAAATGTACTATCATAAATGAGCACTCAATCTCCTACTTCAATTGGCTTAGGACGCAATCGATGAGTTTTATCAAAATAATGCTTGTTCTTCATTCTAGATTCTCTTAATTTTTCAACGGAATCATCAATCTTAATTTACCTTGTTCTAACTGTTTAATGCGCAAACTCAAAAAATCATCAGTAGACATGTTTTCAGACCAAGGCAAATTGACCACGCAGAAATATGAGACTGAATTGGAAACAATGGTTTTTGACAGTACATGAGTTCAGCGGGCATATATCCAGTAGTACGTGTGCATGTTATTCTATCTGCCCAAAGTGCAAAAGGTAAGAATCTAGGCCATTGTTTGATGTCACCGTTACATGCTTTAGATATGGCTTTCACAATAGGTGGATGCCCTCTCTCTATTTTACCATTGGCCTCTGGATTATATGGAGTAGTAAGAGACAAACGAATACCATGATGATCAAAGAACTCTTTAGCTTCTCTCGCATTTGACTCTCCACGATCGGCAACTACTTTCTCTATGTACCCAAAGCGACTTATGACATCTTCAAGCAAGAATTTGCAAACATTGTAAGTGGTCTTAGATCGTAGTGCACGTCCCTCTACATGATTAGTTAAATCTTCTCTTGCAAGTACAATGTAACGCATTTTGTCAATACCTTTAGGCATAGTTACAAGATCTACTACCCACTTGTAGTGAATACAAGGTGGATAAGTAGGATGCAACGGATCTCTATGTTTGAGTGATGAATGAAGTTGACAAGTAGAACATGTAGAAACATAGTTACTAATGTCAACATACATCCTAGGCCAATAGTAGGTACTTCTAATTTTTTCATATGTTCCAAAAAATCCTTTATGACCTGCCCATAATGTCTCATGCATTTCCTTCAATACTTACAATTGAAGACCTCGTTTTCCTAGGACTCGTTGTGGATTCTTAACCTTACCCTTAGCATGTCTCCAAAGATAACCATTACATAGGAAAAAGTTATAAGCTTGTTTCCTAATGTTACAGAATCTATTCGTAGTCCAGTTCGGTAATGGTTGTAGTGTACTCAGATACTTTCCTATGTCTCTCCATTCATTTTCATACTCAGATTCATGAAATTGCTCATACTCGTATATATGTGGAACATAGTCAATTAAGTTCACATTCTTTATTAGATCATTTTCAAGATCATCAAATCTAGCTCTCGATAACATATCAGCAACTGAATTTGACTTACCTGAAATATGAACTAACTGATGATTTATGAACTTAATATATGAGATCCATCTAAGCATGGCTATATCAGGAGATGAACAATTGGCTATCATTCCAATGAGAGGCAAACAATCAGTCTCAACTTTGACATTTGCACCAATGAAATATTCTTTGTCTGTTTTCAAAGCTGTTATCATACCCCATAGTTCTCATTTGATCTGTGGATATTTTCGTTGTGTTTCATGTAGAATTTTGGCACCAAACCTAATTGCATATCTATTCCCTTTACTATCATCTTGACTTATGACCCAACCTATACCAATAGGACTAGTATCAACAGTCAATATAATAGGTTTGTTAGCAAAATAGTCTACACGCTTAAGGATGGGAGCTTCAAGCAATAATTTCTTCAATTTACGCATAGCCTGAGTGTGTTTGTCAGTCCAAATAAATTTTCGTTTCTTCCTCAACAAGTCATAAAGACAATCAGCAACATGAGCAAAGTGTGGGATCCAAATAACATAAAAGATGCAAGCACCAAGAAATCTATGTACCTCACTCACGTTGTTACATGTTTCAGAAATCTTGCTAATGGCATCAACTTTTTGTGGGTATGGCTTTCGACCATAATGGCCACATAAATGTCCAACAATAAGTACCTCGTTGACACCAAAAACAGATTTCTCTATGGAAAATGTGAGCCTCGTTGAAATATTCTTTCACAATCAGAGATATGGTCAAGAAAAAATTTACGACATCCCGATGAATCTAAAGTAATGTCCTTTACACGTTCCTCACTCCCTTTAATTGGAATATCATCAATGAATGGCATAGTTATATGAGGGATAAAGTCATGTAAGACCATATTCATAGCACTCATCATATGAGCCTCATAGCACTCATCATATGAGCCACATAATTAGTCGCTCCTTGAGGTAAAGTACACATTCACACTAAGCCTAAAGGAGTTTTCATTGTGGTTATGTCACGACTATCAATTGCTAATTCGAATTGGTCATATCCCGAATATAAATCACCCATTGAATAGATAGAATGTCCTGAAAATGATTCAGCAAACTCATCTACAATGGGTCCTGTTGCTACATTCCTTATGGTGACTTTATTGACAGATTGGAGATCTTGAATAAAACGTAGTTTCCCATTCTTTTTAGGCACAGTGAACCATCTGTTTGAGTAAGGTGCAAAAGATGGCTCTAAAATTCTCATGTTTATCTTCTCCTTAAGTAGTTTCATTAGCTCAGGTAAGTGAGCCTTTGGAACAGGTATAGGACGAAGATTCCATGGAATATGTGGAATAGTAAAGATTATCATGGGTGCAACTAGCTTAGGATCTACACAACCAATCTCATGAGGATACATAGTAAAGGCTTTTCCATGGCTCCGTATAACTCTCTCAAATCTATCTCTCTCTGCTGGCAAAAGAAAGTCATCATCTCTACCAATTTTCACCTGTTTGATTGTCTCATCCGTGAATGTATGTCCTATGTTTTTCTTATCCCGAAGAATTGGATTATTTTTCACATCAATAATTTTTTCATTACATCCTTGAGGTAATGGTTGAGCTATGGGTTTGATTTTTTTGTCTACAGTTTTGTACTTTGTTTCAACTAAGGCATCATGTGTTTGGTTAAATTTTGAGCACTTGTCAACATTGAGAGCATACTCTTGGATTAGAGCATACTCATCAAGGGAAGAAAGAAGAATAATATGGGAATTAGAATTTTGCTGAAGACATAACTCTAACTCCTCAAGAGTAGAGAAACAATGAGATGTTTCAATCACATGCTCAATGTTCTCATCATGTTCCATGATTTTGTTGTTTTTATAATTTTTTTGGGTTTTTTGGATAAAAGACTTGGACAATTGACTCTTATGAAGAAAATCTAATCTAGAATGTGGAAAACAAAGTGACAAACTATTGTACATGTTGGTTGGATGCGAGATGTCAAACCAATATCCACTGTTGTCCCGCTCAACAATGGATTCTATCCGAAATTTTGATCATATGTAGCTCCAAACATGAATCGAGGTGCACAATCACTACAAGCATGCTCATGACCCTGAGTAACAATAGGTTTCTTTCTAATTGACAATCGATTCCTAGGATGATTCACTCCTACCGTCATGACTTGAAGTGATTGCATTCCATCCTTAGGCTTAAATCTAGCATAGGTAGACCCATCATCCATGGCTTTAGTTTCCATACGACTCTCACAAATAAAGGGTTGACCTAAGAGAACTTCATAGGAGCAATTATCTTGAATAAAAAAGTGAAACTCTTCTCTGATTCCTCCTATGGATATGGGCACACTAGCACAAGCTCCATACAGGGTACCTACACCATTATCTGCAGTTCTCATACGCCATCCACAATCTTTATCTATGGGCCATCGAAACTTATCATAGACTTCTCTTGAAATCACATTGATTTCAGAGCCGGAATCTACTAATGCATTTACAGTGATAGTGTTCTTATCATTTCCTATTTTAACATGCATCTCTGATGTACCTCTAGACCAAAATGTTCTTTTAAAGTGGCTTTCAGGATTGTTTTCATGATTTTCATGGTCAGGTTGAATAGGTCCTAAGAAATTTTAATTAACATTTACTTCATCATCATCAAAGTCCTCTTCATCAGATTCATCAAAGTTTAAGGCTTCATTCATAGCTTGATCTTGAGCTAGAGAATCTTGCATCTCAGTATCTAGATTAAGTGGAAACCTCTTCCTTTTAATTAGGCCGATAAAGTTATCTTTAAAAACAGGCTTTGCAATAGAGAAAACTTGTTCTAAAGACATAGTCACTTGACTCTTAAGCAAAATGTCATCTAAAATCTCCATAGGATCTATTTTTCTCTCAATTTCTGAAATCAAGATGGCTTTAGGTTTTCTCTTTGGTTTCTTTTGTTTTTGCTCAGGATCTTGTTTTTGTTCATGTTCTCGTGTTTGGTCTTCAGTTTGTTTTGATTGTTCTGGTTTATCTAAAGGCTTTGGTTCTGTTTTTCTTTGCTTTGTCTTCTTCCCTTTTTGTTTCTCCTCTTGTTTTTGTTCATTGGGTTCTGATTCTTGTTTTTTATCTTTAGATTGTGATGTTTCTCCTTGCTCTATGATTGTTTCTATTCCCTCTGAGGTTTGTTTTCGAGTCACTCTTCTTTCACTAGGCTCAGCTTCATCTCTTTTTCGTTTTTCTTCTACATTGGATATGTGAGAAATAAGAGATTGATCTTCTATCAATGACTCCCAAGCCGTTATTCTCCTAATCTCATCTCGTGCTCTTACTAAAGCCTCTATGGAAAAGTCAACTTCCTTTGTGGGTTTACTTGATTCTACTTGTTGTTCATCAAGAGCTTCTAGTTTCACTCCTCTAGTTCCTACGTCTGTTATGGATATATTTTCATAGTGTTTTTTCATTCCTCCCTTACCATAATTTCCTTGCAAAGGTAGCCTAGATCGATAGTCATAGATTTTCTTGTCTATGTCTATTACTAGTCGTTGCTCTTTAGCAGCCTTCAATAGTTCACAATCTCTCAAAAAGTGCTCTAACAAATCACACCAAGGACACCTACGAGGGCCACGCACAAAACCATTTTGATTTTGAGGATTTTGATTAACTTGTGGTGTGAAATTTTGAAATTGAGGATTTTTTTGATAAGGTATTGCTTGAACAGGATAATTAGGATTTTGATAAGGCAATTGATGTATTTGAGGAGCTTGGGGAGCAACATGTGGTACTTGAGGTGCAAGAGGAGCTTCCATATTATACGGTTGATGATTTTGAAAATTTTGATTTTGAGGATTTTGAAAAGCTATTTGAGAAGCTTGAGGATACATGTTTTGATACATTTGAGGATTTTGCACATGAGGATGAGGATTTTGCATTGAAGGATTATGCATTGGAGGAACTTGATATGCTTGAGTAGGAGCTACTTGTGGATTTTGATTGGTAGCTATAACATGTTGATTAGGCTCTTGAAAAGTCATTGGGTTCATTTGATTTTGGAAAGTTTTGGTGTAATTAGATTGTAAAGCATCTATAGTCTTGGCCAAATTGGCTTGTGTAGCAATAAGACTTTCCATTTGCTTAGTGAGAATTTCCACTTGAGATTGTTCAACTACACTTTTATTTGGCTCTACTTTAAAACCTTGAGTAGGCTCCATCATTTGAGGAATAGGACTAGAGTCAAAAAGCATAGCATGGGATTGTTCTCTAAATTGCTCCTTAGTTTGTGGAAGGCTAACTTGAGGAAGACTAGTTTGCTCATAAAGCATGGATTGTCTTTGATGTCTATGGGCTACAGCCTCTACTACTTTACGCACTTTTTGCCAATTGTCAGTAAGACCATAGCGCTTATCTGGCTCTTCTAATCGCCGTTCAACTTCCCTACGAGTTTCAGGATGAAGAAGCTTAAGAAAATTGATCACAAGATCAGGTTCCAAAGTTATCTTATCCTCATCAGGAAGTTGCTCATAGCGTCTAATATACTCATTTTGTAAGTGAGTAATAGAGCTACTAGGCTTTGGGGAATTGACCCATCGTAAGAATCCATCTCGATTATGTTGGCTATAATCTTCAAGATAGAATTCTTTGAGCATCTCCTTTCTAAAATCACTCCAAGGAAGACTATCATATTGAGTAACACGGTTTATGATAGAGCTATCAACAATTCGTTCAAAGAATGATATCAAAAGATCTTCGGGAAGACCAAAAACCATAGCTTGCTCTTCAAACAAATCTAAGTAGCTTGTGATGTTGATGCCATTGAATTTTCCCTTCTCTCTCAACATAGAAGAGACTATTCTTTGGCCTTGTTTCTCAACAATAAGGGATTTGAATCCTTCCTCCATCTTATGTGAATAAGCAAGTGATGCACGATGCTCTAGATCTCTCACAAATGTGTTTACTTCACGATGAAGATGTGCACGATACTGTGAGAAATCCAGTGTAGTACTCAAGACTGATGATGATGATATGATGAGGATGAAATATGAAACAAAGGATATGGATCACAACCTCCCAACAAGATCAGAAGCAAATGCCACGAAGTGTTTCACGTCGGGTTCAAATGTGGAGGTGATCGCAATCCGAGTGGATCGGGTCCGGTCGTGGCACACACAGGGTGTATGAAGCTAATGAATGTTGGAAGGTTTAAGGACATGAAAGTGAAATTAATGTTGAGTATGGAGAAGAGAGAGATGTTGAAATGATTATGGGAATGGGAATGTAGGAGTGCAAGTTAGATTTATGAACATGAATGATAAGAATGAAAGAGAACCATACACACGAATCAAATTTGGAAGGAAGAATGATCCATTGAGGGAGCTTCTTAAACACTTCCTAATTCTAATCCATATGCATAGTCATCTTTGGATGATATGTATGCATGACGTGAATAGATGGAATCCTTACACATAAATCAGTTTCGAAAGGAAGAATGGTCCAATATTGGAGCTTCTTATACACTTTCAGAAACTAATCAATATGTATGGGTATGTATGGATTATATGCATGCAAGTGAATTATGATGAAAGAAACATCCTCACTGGTTCAACACAATACTGCGGAGCCTTCTCACACATAGAAGAAATAGAAGACATGTAAAAATACTTAAGAGACTGAGAGAGGAGACAAGAGACAAGTGACAAGTGACATGAATTAAAAGGATTTGAATTAAGATACATGTAGAAGAGCATCGTGGTACATCAAGCTAGGCAGTCTACTGATCAAAGGTGGTTCCGACCCTCAAACCATCACAATTCAACCGAATGTCACACGTAAGAAGGTGAGTTCCACTTCAGTGACCCTATGTATGTCTAGGCTCGTAACGTCTAACTGAAGAAGTCAAAGACTCATTAAAACCAGCTCTAACTCACTCACACGCTCCACCGAGGGTGAGTTAAGATAGAGATGCTGATTTCAAGAGCCTATCCTAGATTGGAGTTCTAACTTAAATTTGAAACTAGGTACTATACTCATACTAGCCCACCTTGGATCCTCACTCGCTCAACTGAGGGTGATCATCTCAAGGAAACCGTAAGCTAGCATGAGCCCTATGGATGCCTGACAATGATGCTCTAGGAGTTTGGAGGGGGGTTTATATAGTTTTTTGAATGAATTTGGGCCCTTGGATCTAGAGAAATCAACTCTCAACTCTAGGATCACTACTTTCGATTACAACCATTTGATTAATCAAATCAATGGCTTGGAATTGATCTTTCTATCAAATCTAGTGTAAAGGAGTGAAATCTAGGCGCCCTCATTCTCCACTACTGGATCTGGGGATGATCTCGACCGTCGGATCAGTGCTGACATTAATTTGGATAAGATAAGCCACTATTTTTGGAGAAAAGCTGCATTATTGATCTTTGATTGTCAAAAAAATCTTCTTTTATGGAAAAACTCGTGGATCCTCCTTGCTTTAAGCATAAGTGCATCTCCACCCTTGAATATGAGCTCATCTTGATCGTACAACATGGCTCAATCAGCTTTCGCCATGTGGTGGCCCTTCAACCCTTCAATTTGCTTAAACTAGAAAACTGCGGTGATCCTGAAAACTGGACTTTGTACTCTTTGACCCTCCAAATAGGCTTTGATGAAGATGAAACTTTGTAGGACTATGTTTCCAAAGATCTCCTTCAGGAATATGCAGAAAAAACTCCCATCTGAATCTCCCTTGTAAAAGTTTGACTACATTTGGAAGCTTGCAAGGTGGCATTAAAGGTGTCTAGGAAGCTCTGATAGCCTTGAAAATTTGTACAAATATGTAGCCACATATGATCTTTATACATGCCAAACCATATGGCTAACATAAAATTCTATACAAGAATTTGTAGGGTCAAACTAGAAAAATTACATTTTTACAAAATGAACATAGCATATCAATGTGCTACAAAATCCATTTTCTACTGAAATTTGAGCTATAGACTGCCTTTGACAATCTTTACAAGTATATGAATTTTCATCTAATTTGGTGACAATGAAATTTTTACCCGAATTTCCCAACTTTGACCAGCTTTGACCGCTACCATGGACTTTCTTGATTTCTTTAAAACTTTGTATGTGAGCTTCCTTTGACATCCTTGATGCATCCTGGACTTCTCGGGGAATTCCGGCTACCTTCACCAAATATGTTTTTTGTAGGCCTTCACAAGTGAGAGAGGAGAGAAATTCTCGACGACAGCGATACTTGATTAGTATCGTGTATCGCCTGTTTTGAAGCATTTCCTGAGAGGCCCTGTTTCCCTGTTTTAACCCCCAAAACCCTGAACTGGCATAACTTTCTCATACGAAATCCGTTCGGAGTGATCTTTGGTTTGTTGGAAAGCTCGTGGTGAGCACAACAAAAACATCGACTGGTTAGGGTAAAATTAATACCAGGATTATTAGATAGAGTATTTTTAAGTTGACCCTGAGGTTGGACTAGGAAACAAGGGGTCCACAAGATTTTGAGCAGTTCAAAGGACAATTGTGGACTTGTAGACAAGGCTTATGAACCTAAGCTCAAGTTGATACTTAGGAAGAGATAGATAAAGTACCAAATCCCTTGAAACTAAGGTCAACCACACAATCAAGTTAGGGATTCACAACTCAGGGGTTAACACCACGTGCTGAGTTCATAGACAAGTGAGTAAAAAATGTCACTTAACTGGGAGAGACTCTTGGCTTTTGAAGACATGCATAGTTCCGAACCTAGGGAAGGTTTTATGTCTACAATGGAAGGGGAATATAGGACGTCTCTTCAATACATATCCACCAACTTGCAGGGAATACCCATCTACCTTGATGGCCTACAGAGGATAGTAGCAAGAATGATAACCACCACAGAATCTGAAATAATTCCAAGACCAGCTGTCAAGTATGAAAGTGGAGTTTATAAGGACAAGATGGATCAGATATATGTAGTAACCGAAAACCCTGATCAGATTAATGAAAGAGGAGAGTTAGCTCGAGATCAGGCAACTACCTCACAAAACCCATTTGAGACCCAGCAAAGAACAGAAAATGTGAAGTTAGGACAAACGAGTCAAGGTAGTATACCCAATGGGCCACATGAGAAATTCACCTTGCCAGGAATTAAACCCCATAACCACACTGGCCAGGGAATGGGAAATCTGAATAGAACCATATTTAGGGGAGAACCACCCCAAGATGTAGGAGCTAGAATACACCTAGTAAAATCTGCTTATCCCATCATAAGTCAAACCCCAGAGCCCAGCAAAATACTGAGACCAATCCACTTGGCCAAATGTATGCAAAATCGTTACGATGGCACAGGAGAGCGGTATGACCACATTGCAGAGTTCAAGCAGGTATTGCGAGCGGAGCAAGTGGATGACTTTTTCATGCAATATGAATCTTTTGGGCTAACCCTCACAGGAATAGCCTTGGCCTGGTTTCAATCCTTGAATCCAAGTTGCTTTGAACATATTGAACAATTCTTCCAAGAACTTATTTGGGAATTCACTAAGCGAGGGATCAAGCACAATTCGTCATCCTTTATACATAGTTTCAAGCAAGCTCCTAACGAGACAGTAAAAAATGTAGCACGAAGATTTAAGCAATACGTAGCCCGATGCCCTGTGACAGAGAGACCTTCTCAACAAAAAATGATATCCCTCTTTTTAGAAGGTCTAACCAATGGAACATTGAGGATCTTAGTATACGTAAAACGACTTCAAACCCTAAGGGAGTGTCTTCAGGAGTGCATAGATTTGGAAGACAACCTAGCTGAGGATCTCAAAATCACACAAGATCCTACCAGAATAGAGGATAGAAGGAGCAGTGAAACTTCAAGTTTGAGTTATATGGAGGAAGTGACAGAGTTACTGGCCAAGAAATTAGGGGTACAAGGACAAATGAACTACTAGAACTCTTTCTTGAGAGTGACAATGTTAGGAAGTTGCACACTTTGTGGTGGGGATCATCCATCTCATGTCTGCACCAGAGAAGCATTAGGGTTATCACAACCTTACCCTTACGATAGACAACCACCTCAAGCGCCTAACATGTACTCTTTTAGTGAGCAAAAGTACATCAACTACAACACCGAAAACTATCCAATGAATAGACAGCCACTACTGTTTGTACCACCCCAATGTAGACCATATGGGTATCCTACTAGAGAACAAGGTAGAGAAGTTCCTAGGTACAACCCATGTCCAGAACCACGAGGAGCAACTAGACCATATGAACATGGAGGATATAGCCAACCTCAACCTATACCAGGATAACAACCACCCAACACACTAGCTCCGATACAAGGGCAGAACCTCACAATACAAGTCGTGTGTCTAGAGTGTGGCAAAGAACAGCTCTTGAGAGATTGTCCCGGACATCCCTCTAGTGCACCAAAGGTTACACCCGTTAATGTAGTAGGCCTAGCAAGGGATTCAAGTTCCAGTAGTGATAATGTGGCTCCTATACATGCACTTACCAAGTCACAAACCTTACAAAAAGCTAAACTAGCTGAGCAATCAGAGCCAAGTGAATCAGGAGAGCCTAGTAAGAGGAAAACGAGAACCTGGAAGGATACTAGAGAAAAGTCCAATCGTAAGTGGACTAAAAAGTTATCCGAACTAGAAGAAAGCTTGAAAGATGCAAAAACAAAAATAGAAGATATTGCCTCTCAAAACCCCTCGCATGTCAAAACTCCATCCACACCACCTCATCCCCACCCACCAACTAGTGTAGATAGACCACCACAATCAGGGTCTGTTCTTGCAGATCCAACCCCAGAGGACTTGGACATGATGTTCAAGGCATACCAGGCTCGACTTCAAGAAGGGCCAACACCTGCAAACCTAGACAAGAGCTACCCTAGAGCAGATTTAGCGATTGAACAAACAAAAATGTGCATAAAAATGGTGGAACTAGCTCAAGCTATGTTCGAGGCCAATCAATCATTCAATCAGACGAATGCTATTACACCGGGTTTGCACTTCCAGGGCTTACTAGAAAGATTAGAGCAATTAGTAAATAAACCGCAAGTTTCCTTATAGCCACAGGCTCAACTAAGTATTGAAAGAGAAAGCTCATCACCAAAGAAATTCTATGTTCCTGACTCCATAGATGATGGAGGACCTCTTTCAATTCAACAACACACTCAAAAGTTCTTGCGGGAAATACAAGAAGAGAAATGGGCCAAGGAGAAGGATGTTCCCCCTCCTATTCTTGAGATTGATGACCTTCATGATCAATTCCCACAAGACATTCCATCTATTTATGGAGAAAGAACAGAGCAACAAGAAGATGAACGATTAGATTTTGAATCTAATTCTTTACAAGAGTTGCCACAGTTCACAAGCCCATGGGAATCTGAATCTCTCTAGATCAGAGCTCCCACAATATTGATCAGGAATGAAGACTCGGTGGTTCCAAGAAACACTGAAGTCGTGAAGAACACTAAGGTTCAGTGTCATCTCACGGTGTCGTCGAGATTTTCTCTCCTCTCTCACTTGTGAAGGCCTACGAAAAACATATTTGGTGAAGGTAGCCGGAATTCCCCGAGAAGTCCAGGATGCATCAAGGATGTCAAAGGAAGCTCACATAAAAAGTTTCAAAGAAATCAAGAAAGTCCATGGTAGCGGTCAAAGCTGGTCAAAGCTGGTCAAAGTTGGGAAATTAGGGCAAAAATTTCATTGTCACCAAATTAGATGAAAATTCATATACTTGTAAAGATTGTCAAAGGCAGTCTATAGCCCAAATTTCAGCAGAAAATGGATTTTGTAGCACATTGATATGCTATGTTCATTTTGTAAAAATGTAATTTTTCTAGTTTGACCCTACAAATTCTTGTATAGAAATTTATGTTAGCCATATGGTTTGGCATGTATAAAGATCATATGTGGCTACATATTTGTACAAATTTTCAAGGCTATCAGAGCTTCCTAAACACCTTAATGCCACCTTGCAAGCTTCCAAATGTAGTCAAACTTGTACAAGGGAGATTCAGATGGGAGTTTTTTCTGCATATTCCTGAAGGAGATCTTTGGAAACATAGTCCTACAAAGTTTCATCTTCATCAAAGCCTATTTGGAGGGTCAAAGAGCACAAAGTCCAGTTTTCAGGATCACTGCAGTTTTCTAGTTTAAGCAAATTGAAGGGTTGAAGGGTGTAGCTCAGTGATGAGTAGCACCTCCTTTAATGTCAATCCGGGAAGACGTGAGGATGGTATGAAGACCTCGAGCAAGTGGAGGCACAAGTGCGTGAGTGAGAAGCACACAAACATGCACACACATACACACACACGCGCACACACGGCAAGACAAAGAGTGAGAAGCAATGGAGTTCTTAGATTACTTTCAAAAAGCTCTTACAAGTTCGTTTCAATTACAATCTAACCTCAAAAATGAGCTCTCTAGCTCCTTTTATAGTTTTTGACTAGCTTTGGCCCTGTCTAGACCTAGTGTCCGGCCTAGTTAAAAATTAGGTTCCAGGACTTATTTGAGGGCTCAAATGAGATCTAAAAAATACGAAAATTGGTAAGCAACTACTTCTAAGGCTCCTCAAGCTCGAGGACTCCTCGGCTTGCACAAAATGGAGCCACAAAAAGGTGAACATGGTATTTACAGGGGTTGTTAGTGATGAGAATCACTTTTAATTGGTGTAAGGGTTTTGAAAAATTAAAGGTTGCCTTAGTGCTAGATCTGCGTGAATGCTCGTACTTGCTTCTTCATGAAGAAAATTATTGGCCTACTTGCCAGATCTTCTTTGACTGCCATGTCTGCTTGTGCTGTCCCTTCGCTCTGACTCTCTTCGTCTTGTGGCTCCTTCGGTTCCCTGACTGCTGCCAACACCCCCCCCCCCACTCTCGCGTCTGTCGCCCTTGATAGACCCTTGTCTAGAGGATTTTTGAACATAATATTGGACTACATCGGAGGCTAGGTGGTGTTCTTCGAGTCGTAAGCCGCGTGCTAGATCTGTGAGCAAATCATCCCAATTCACAGGTCCGGGAACATCCGGATGAGGCACCCTCAATTGTTCTGAATGAATAGTTCTCTCCACAGCAAATAATTGGAGGAGATGTGATGGTCTGGGTATAAAGATTTCAGAGTGGTATTCCCAGAATCCTGTGATGAACATCTCCTCAAATGTCTGTTTAAAGCAGGCTGGGAGGTACTTGATTCTGGCGTGCCAAGCATATATTACTTCAATTGATGGGGTGGTACTCATATCGTACACTAGATCCTAGTTTCCTGTCACAAAGCCTGCTCCTGAGAAGTGGGGGTCCTTAATGTTCTTAAACGTCCTGAAAGTGATCAGCATTAATTCGAATATTTTCATACACATCTGGGCCATCACATCGGGATTATTGCGTAGCCGAATACTCCAGTGACGGATTGTAGAAATCATGTAGTTCACCATGGGGGGTCCTCGTGGAGGTGCTAGATAAACGTAATTTAACCATTTTGCGCAGGCTTTGATGTCTCTGACGGCAATAGTGAATTCAGGCCAGGTGCGTCGTCGAAGAACTGGAATGTAACAAGGATTATATTTAATAAACAACGGCATATTATTCCAGGTTCGGACCATTTCAGGATATGTTTCCAAAAGCCTGATTCTCCAGGTGGGTTGATGGATGGACCCACGCTTAGCACTTTCCGGTATATCATCTGGACCAAATTGTGTAGCAAATGTGGGAGGCTTGCCGCATCGTCGTTGAATCTCGGCATTGTAATCGGCTAAAAGTATGCAGTATGGCACATATTGGTCATTATTGGTGCCGATCCATCTATGATGAGACATGCTTCTGAAATATTCTGACTTTATGACAGTTTCTTCTAGGTTTGCTAGTGATTGGATCTGAATGGCTACCCGTTCTTCGTGGGTGTTCGCTGTCCTTTCCAGTGTCTGAAGCCACTCGGGTGCTTCCACTTCCAAGGTGTCTAGTCCCTCTGAGGTTCGTTGCCCTCCTGGCATCCGCATAGGAATATACGGTTCTTCGTACGAATCATCTACCTCAATAGGGACCAACTCTTCTGGCTCTGGTTCTACTACTGGAGAGGGCTGTCTCTCGTATGTCAGTAACCTCTTTTGTAATGCTGCCACCTGCTCAGTTAAGGCCTTTACCTCGTCTGAGGTAGAGGTTGATGGGACACTCTTCGGTTGTTCTTCCTGTTCCTTAAGTCTGCTCAGTAGTGTGTCACGTTCTATTTCCAAGTCATCATGGGCTTCCAGAAGATCTGCATAGCTTTCCAAAATGGTTTTCATTGTCTCCGTGGGAACTGCTTTGAACTGCTCTGGATCTATCTCGTGGGGAGAGCCTTCCATTGCCGCTTCCAGATTCTCTTCATTTTGTTTCTGCAGTCTCTTGTTCTCTTCAAGTGCTGTGGCCATATGTTTCCTGAGTAGCGCCAAGTTACGTCTGACTTGTAGGTTATCGGCCTAGTATACTTCGAGCAAGGCTTCTAGTTGTTTGACGCCTGATTCTTTCGATGGTTGGGGTGCCTCCAGTAGTGTTTGGTGAGCCTGCTCAAGCGTTGTATAACGTTGATTCACATTTGCATTTTCCTCTTCAAGAATTGTAAGTTGCCTTTGTAAGTTCTGGTGATTTGTTGTCAGTTGTTGATACCGGTCGTCAAGAGCTCTGTACTCATTCTGAAGCTGATATACACATTGATTTAATGCTAGAAATATACTATTTACATTAAATAATGCAGGGAGGGGTGAAGATGCAGGGGGAATGGGGGCGGGAAGGGGAGTTGTGAATGATGTGGATGCAAGTGGAGATGTGGGTGGAGGGGGTATGGGGGATGGAGGTGGCATGGGGGGAGGGAGCGGTGCAGTGGCAGGAGATGTTTCCATAGTGTCAAATGTTTGAGTGACCGTGTAGATGGGGATCGTGGGTGGGGTAGATGTGACGTTAGTGAAGAGAGTGGTGAAAGTGGGCATGGTGACTCCCCCGAATTGGATTCCCGGAGAGAGTGGAATTCCCTTGACGATTGTGGTGATATTGGACGTGGTGGCAATAGTGTCACGTGGTGGAGTGAGTTGTGTAGTGAGGGGTGGGGAGGGTGGTGATAGTGGTGCTTCCTGATGTTCATCTGCTTGCGTTGTATCTCTTGGTGCCGATACGTTGATATGAATTTGTTTCCCGGACCTCATGGGACGGGCGGGAACTCTTTTCTCAAATCGGTGAATGTAGGCCATTGCCTCATGAATGGCCTCATCCAATCCTACTGCATCGGCGTGTAGGTTTATGGACTCGATGAACATGTCATCCACGCCTTCCTCCGCCAGCAATTGGTTCATGAGTTTCTTGCCTGCTTCAAGTGACATTTTATGTTGTTCTTGAACTAGCTGCATGGTTCGATATAGTCTTTTTATTTGTGCCGAATACGCAGGGGCACTTGCTAACTCTGAAAGTTCATCATACTCTTGTTCTTCGTAGGCTTCATCCTCTTGTTCGGTCTCTTGTTCATCTACGTCGACTTCTACAACTTGCGGTTGGGTGGGGGCTGACGTTGTTGTATGGGTTTGTGGTTCCTGAGCTCGCTCTGTTTCCGTTTCGAGATTAGAGTCATAGATTAGTCTAGCCACTTCTTCATTAGTGAGATCATTGAGAGTAAAGCCCTTTGGAAATTCCAAATCTGATGGGACGAGTGGAAACACCAGATTGGGTCCCTCTGTACTTGGTCTTGGTAGCCGAATGGTGAATGGTCTAATGCATCGTGTTTGTGGAGGAGTAATTTCTGGCGTAGTGGTGGCTCCCCTTGGTTGAGCGCAGGGTAATTGGACTCCCCCTCTCATCTTCTTTGATGGGGGACCTGCCGCTGATAGCCTTCTCTGGAATTCTTGGGCCCGGGACCATACGAGTGCCCTCTGAATAGGCACGTCATAGGCTAGACATCGATAGATTATCTTGGTCAGAGCACAACATCCGTGGAGCACATTTTTCTGCTTCTTATTCCACCGTTGATGGGCTAGGTGGATATGATCTATGATCCAATGTGGTACGTTGATAGGGAGGTTTTCTGTCTCTGCCAAATACAAGCTAAACCATATCTTCTTTGGGGGCATGGTGAATATTTCCTGGGCGGGGAAAGCAAAGTGCTGCATGACAGTCCGTAGGTGAAGAGCGATGGTCGGTGTCATTGCTACCATATCCTTCAGCTTATTGAGATCTTTATGTTTCATTCTGCCTGGAACCATTGTTTCCTTTTCCGTAGGAATGTGCATACCATACATGCCCAATGCTTCTCGTACCAGATTGAGGGTCAGTTTGAATCTTTTAAGTTCGTGGCCCAACAATAGTGAGGGTAACACAAAAGTGCTGTCGCCTCCCTTGGCCCTGCTAAGAGTGATGGTACTGATAAGATAAGAACAACGTAAGAAATCTGGCTTCGGTAAGTGGGCCCTGAAATAACTGTCCAGGCCAGCTTTGGTCCATATTGAACGCATGACTTCGGCATTCTGATAGCTCTCAAATTCGCGCGTGAAAAAATGGTAGCGTCCCCATTTACCATTAAACTCCTATTCAGCTTCCCAGAAATAGGTTCCATCACCCAATGGTCCTGCAACATCACTGAACCAATGAGCGTGTTTGCCCACTTGAGAGGTGTGTCCCTGAGGAGGATCCTGAATTGGGAGCACATGCACAGCTTGAAGTTCTTGCGGTCTTTCGGTGAGATGTGGTTCGAGGAGGAGTGTTTCTATATCCACAATCTGTGCGCTGGATCCGGCGTGAGAACTGGCACCTCCGGCTTCTGCCATGGCCCTGCTTGCTTGTTGGTTCTATGAGAATATAGAACCAAGTGTTAACATCGTAATGGACAGAATAAACCCGTTGTTGTCCCCGTTACAACATTAACATGAGGTGGGTTATGAGTCAGTGGTCAGTAAGTGCACGATGACAGTGTGTGTAGTTAATGCCTGGATAGTCCTAGGAGCTAGATGGAAAGATGCACTGTCTGACTACTGCAGTTAGTAAGTGGAGATGAATTCACAGATTGGGGTCGGGGGGTTTATTACAAGTCTTAGGTTGCCAAACACCATGAATGGCTTTTGGTCTTGGTTTTGTGGAGATTCGGGAGGGTTGCATGAGTAATTCTACTGGGAGTTGTTGTGTCATCGGGACCCATTTACGAGTGAGTCTGTGCGTGCTTCTAGGCGGCAGTGTGTTCGAGTGTATCAGACAAGAGTGGGAGGCGACTGCTTGACCGAGTGAACCCTGTCGTGTATGATGTGAATTGTGGGGGGTTAGTTGAGCCCGCAAGCAAGCCTTAGGCACCCAAATTTGTCTTGATTGTGGGTCAGCCTTCATCGACTTCTTGGGTACCCAAATAGATTTTATTTTCTCCATCGAGGTTTTAGGAGTCCTCTTATTGGCATCAAGTCGTTGATTACTAATAGGAAGTTGAGACCGTTGTTGCAACTTAGTTACAGCCGACGGCTCGTCTTTCCGCACCCACATTTGTTTCATCGGCTGAGTTGTTTTGCTTCGTGCGTTCTTTTGGTCTCTCGCCTGGAGAGTCTTCAGTGATTGATCTGCCCTTGCTTGCTGTCTCCATCTGGCCTTTGGAAAAGAAGGGAGTTCCGTTGCATCCCTAGCTCCTTTTTTGCAAACATCATTCCTCTGCAACACATAGTTTTGGACAAGAACAGCATGGTCATCTTCATGTGTACTCCTGGAAGGACCAGGAGTGTGTGCCTTCCCTAGTTCCTTGAGTGCTCCATTATCTAACTCTACTGTAATTCGACTATGATTGACCCATACCTGAAGAAGTCCACTTCTTAGGTTTAAGTTGACTGCTTGGTCATAGATCCAGTCTTGACCCAAGATGAGGGGTTCAGTGAGGTCCTCATCTTGACATACTAGTACTTTAACTGTCATTGCCTCATCATGAATATAGAGGGGAAGTTCCACCTCGCCCATGCAAGGGGTTTCCACGCCTCCCAATCCTATGAGATATGCTTCCACAGGATTGACAGTTAATTGCATCTCTTGACAGTAAGACAATTTAACAGCACTAGTGGCTGCACCTGAGTCAATCAAGGCTCTTACAGTCCTTGCACTCTTTCCTTGTCCTATATCTAAGGTTATGAAAGGACGTCGGTCAGTTATTCTATGTGAGCTAACACTGGAAAGTTCACACATAGCCACGTCATATCCTTGATCTGCGTATGCATCTTGCCTAGGGTGCTCTCTACCTTGTCTTCTTAATTTCATTCTCCGTATGCGCTCTAGGGCTTCTGCTTGAGCTTCTTCTTGAATTCGTTTTTCCTCCTCTTTACGTTGCTTAGCCGTATTGAGTCGACTTAGCATTTCCTCTGTGAGAGGTTCCTGATACAACTTGACTCTGCATCCGCTGATATAACTTGGGAGAACATCACCCTCTAAAGTGGCTAATTGTACTGCTCCACTCGTGGAGATCCTATTGATGATCATAGGTCTGTAGCCTATCTTTTCTAGCTTCCTTGCGTGTTGTTTCAATGTGTAGACTAAAACTAGATCTCCTGCTTTCAAGCCCTTATCCTTCACATGGGCATCAAAGTATGCCTTCTGTCTCTTCTTAGCTGCATATATCCCTGCAGCTGCTCTCAGTCTTGTTTCTCCTAATCGTTCAAGGTCAAAAAGTCTAGAGGAGAGTTCATGACCCGTCCATTCGTGCTCTTGTGCTACTTTCAATGTAGGTATTAAGAAGTCCAAAGGTAGCACGGCGTTTTGGCCAAATACCATCTGAAAGGGGGTGGCTTGGAGCACCGTTTTGTAGGCGACTCGGTATGCCCAAACAGCGTGGTGTAGCTGTTTGTCCCAATCAGAGCGTTTATTGTTCACTAATTTTGTCAGTACATTGCATAAGATCTTGTTGGTGCTCTCAGCTTGGCCATTTGCTTGAGGGTGATAGGGGGCAGATTTCTTATGAACTACCAAGAATTCTTGGAGCAGATTTTCAATAATTTCATTCAAGAAGTGAGTGCCTCTATCACTAACTAGCTCTATAGGTAGCCCATATCTTGTGAATACATTTTCAAACAAGAATTTAGCAGTTGTTTGAGCATCGTTCTTCGTTGTGGCTTTTACCTCTACCCACTTAGTTAGATAGTCTGTTGCCACAATGATATATTCTGCATGGGAACCCTTAGCTGGGGGATTAATAGGACCTACGAAGTCTATTCCCCACTTAGAGAATGCACGTCCACCCATCATAGGTTTCAGTGGCATCTCATCTTTACGTATAGGATACTGAGTTCTCTGACAGACATCACATCGTTTCACATAGGTATGTGCATCCATGTGAAGGGTTGGCCACCAGAAGCCCGCAAATAGTATTGCCTTGATCACCCGATCTGGTCCAAAGTGTCCTCCTACTACACCTTGGTGAGCAGTTTCCAAGATCTTGAGATATTCACTTTCATGGACACATAGCCTTAGGTACCCATCTTTACCACGCTTATATAGATTATCACCAATGAGTGAGTAATCCTGGGCTTCGTGTTCTAAACTCCTTTTCCTAGCCAGAGTCATGTCTGGAGGGAATGTTTTCGTCCTCAGGAAGGATACTAGTGGTTCACTCCAATCTGGCACTATGGACACTTGATAAAGAGTGGCGTGTTCCACAGGTGGTTTAGTGCAACAGATTGGGCATTCCTTGCACAACCTTTGTACATCAGCTTCCATAGTTGGCCAATGTACTCCGAGTCTCCTTAGTGTCTGTAAGGTTCGTTGCTTTGAGTAGTGTTGCTCTAACGCACCTACATGTGCTAAATGCAGCCATTTATTGTACTCGTCCTCTTCCACACAGCAAGCCAAGATTCCTTGATCTGTGTGCTTGTACATGCTTCCTGCCATGATGTGGTACTTTTGGGCTTTCACAACCTCTCTATTCTGTGTGTTTACTACTGGATGGTTAGGCCCGTATGTCAATACTGGCACCAATGGCTTAGCCCACTGCGGCACCACTTCCAAATTAAACAAGTAAGCATCAGGAAGGTCATCTGATACTCCTTGTGGGGCTTCTCCAGATGTGAGCCTAGAGAGATGATCTGCTCTCAAATGAGTCCTCCCTTTTCTCACCACTACCTCAAAATCGTATTCCATTAGCAAGAGAAACCATCTTACTAATCTTCCTGTATTGCATGACTTGTTTACGAGATATAACAATGCTTGATGGTCCGTAAAAAATTTAAACTTGTTTGCAAGCAAATAGTGTCTAAATTTCTTAACTGCATATACCATGCCTAAGCCTTCTCTCTCCGTAGTGGTGTAATTTCGTTCAGCTGCATTCAATTGTCTACTAGCATAGGCAATTGGAAGATCCATATTACCTTCACCAGTAGGTTGAGCAAGCACACACCCAATAGCATAATTGGATGCATCCACGTGAACATGGAATGGCTTATTCCAATCTGGTGTGGTCAAGATTGGTGCTGAACATAATCTTCGTTTAAGCTCATTGAAGGAATTCTCACATTCCTCAGTCCACTCAAAGTTTGTCAGAAGTCCGTACATGGGCTTTGCAATGACAGCATACATGTGAATGAACCGGTGGTAGTAACCACAATGCCCCATGAAGGCTTGTACTTCCTTGACATTCCTTGGCCTAGGTAGCTCTGCTATGGCTCTCACTTTCTCTTCGTCAGTAGATATGCCATTCTTTGACACTATGTGTCCTAGGATCTTGCCTTGCCTGACCATAAAAACTCACTTTTCTGGGTTCAGGCAGACTTGATATTCTCTACATTTGTCAAAGATTTGTCTGAGTTCAGGAATATGAGTTTGTCTAATGTTGGAATGAGCACAAAGATCATCAACATAGACTTCTAAGCTTTTCCTCAGGAACTCCTTAAATACATGGCACATTAGTCTCTGGAAGGTAGCTGGTGCATTGGTAAGCCCAAATGGCATTACTCTAAAGGCAAATATGCCCCATTCAGTGGCAAATGCGGTCTTATGCTGATCTTCTGGAGCTATGGCTACTTGATTGTAGCCCGAAAATCCATCGAGGAAGCTGTACACTTCCTTGCCTGCTACTCTTTCTAAGAGATGTTCTGTGATGGGAAGCGGATAGTTATCTCGAATCGTGGCTGCATTAACCTTCTTCAAGTTAATGCATACGCGCAGCTTTCCATTTTTCTTGGGCACCACTACGATGGGGGATACCCATTCAGTGTGCTCAATTTCATAGATAAATCCAGCTTCAACCAGTCTATCTATCTCTTCTTTGATCTTAGCAGCGTAATTATCGTTATATGTATAGGGCTTTTGCTTAGAGGGTTTAGCATCTGAGGTCATGGGGATAGTGTGTGAGCATATGTCAGGGTCAACACCTTTCAAATCCTTGTAACTCCAAGCGAATACATCTCTGTATTCTCTTAGCAAGGCTATTAACGCATGCTCTTCTTCCTCTGTTAGGTCATGGCCTATGTATGTGCATCTCTCCTCTCCTTCTTCTAGGGCCACTACTATTTTCTTGGTGGTTTCTTTGTTATCATAGGCCTCTCCTGATTGTGCCTCTTGTTTCGGCATTCTGATCATGACTCTCCTGTCATCTATCTCATATTTCTTAAAATTTTCCGGGACCTCAAACAAAGATTCTTCCGATTCTGGTGAGACTTCTCTCTTCTTTCGTTTCTTTCCTTCTTCCTTCGGGGTCACATGTGTTGCTAATCTTACATCATTTGTAAGCTCTCCATGCCTCTGGGGTTGAAATTCTACTTCATGGAAGTATTCTTCATCTGATGCAAATGGTGGGTCCATAATGATTGACTCTAGATCGGAGTCACTTACATCCTCAAATGCATCAGGGCTAGGTTCGCATTCTTCTAGAACTGCCTCTCCCATGAGTGGCTCTATGGAGAAGACTGAAATGTCATAGCCATCCTCATCACAGTGGGGTGTCCATTGTTCTTCATTGATGGCTACATCCATTGTTGCTAGGATTTCTGTCCAGCCATGGGGTTCAAATTCTTCGTCTGGAAAAACTACAGGTGCATAGGCTGGGTCTTGGATTGATCTATGGGTTTCTTTTGCACCTACCTTTCTGGCTTTTTCTCTCTTGTCTTCTTCTACTGCTACCTTACACATCCATAAGTGGGTGTCTTCATGCATCCATGAGGATCCTGACCCTATGGAATGCACCGATTCCGTATCATCTTTGACTCTATGGATGGGATTCCATTGGATAGGAGGTACATCTCTATGAGAGTAATCTTTGAGATTTACTTTGGTTGTAACACCTAAGTGTTGCAAATACAAGGAGTTGGTTCCCCAGTCCTGTACCACTTGCAACTGTCGCATAAATGGTCTTCCCAAAATCATCTCATAGGCATGATTTTTGCTAAAGTCACATATAGCAAATGTATGCTCAAACTCGACACCACAAGTGGTGAGAGTTATTCCTTCTAGCAATCCTAAGGGCCTCTCAATATGACCATCGACCATCTGCAATTTCATTCTCGTTGGCCTGAGTGCTGGCTTGCCCCAACGCTTCCATAGGGAAGTGGTGGCAATTGCAACTCCTGCACTTGAGTCCAAAATTGCCTTGGTGGTGTACTCCTGGTAGGTAATGGGAAGATAGGTGTTCCCTTCTTCACCTTCACACATATCTCCTATCTTATCCAAGGGTATCTCTGGCACCGTCCTATGTGATCCTACCTGGGAATGAGGTTTCACTATCGCTGGTACTTGTTTGGCGACATGTTTCCATAATTCAGGTCTAACCTTGAGTAGCTCTTCTAACTTGAGATTGCACTGCACTTTAGTGTTTTTCACTACTTCTGTGTTCCTAGGTAAGACTGAATCCTCATTTCGTACCATGACCGTGGGTGCTCTCATACAAGTAGACTTAGCTTCCCAAGGGCCTGTGAAGTGGGGTAATTCTTGTAAAGAGTTAGACTCAAAGTCTAGTCTATCCTGAGAGTGGGTGCTCTCCTGCTCCTCATAAATGGATGGGATGTCTTGTGGGAATTGGTCGCGTGCATCATCCACAAGTTCAATAGGAGGAGGGACTTCACTCTCTTTAGCCCATTTGTCTTCTTGAATCTCGCGTAGGAATTCTGGTGTGAACCGATTCATAGAAGATGATGTGTCTGGCTCCGTAGAGTTAGGCACATAGGCTTCAAGCACATAGGCTTCCTGAGCAGGAATGCTTAATCTTTCACTTGCCTTGTCCTTGTGTTGAGAGGCGGGTTCCTTCTCTGATTGTGCAATCAGCTTCTCTATTCTTTCTAGGGAGGGGGGGTTGTCTGGTTCAGTGGAATCGGGCACATAAGCTTTCGGTGGGGAATGGGTCATGTTTTTGCTTGCGTTATTTCTTTCTTGATTTTCTTCTTCCTTGGCAGATCTTGCAATTATGCCCTCTAACTTCTCTAGAAGTCCATCCAAGTGTAGTTGCGTCTTGGCTAAGCCCGAGTAATTAAAAAGGCGACTGGCTTCAAACATAGTCTGAGCCAATGCGACCATTTTCGCGCAAAGCTTGGTTCTTTCTATCTCTAGGTCAGCTCTAGGGTAACACTTGTCATGATCCGTGACATTTGGCCCTTCTTGGATTCTGGCCTGATACGCTTTAAGCATCATGTCTATATCTTCAGGAGTGGGGTCAGCTAATACTGATCCTACTCTAGGGGGTGGTGGAATCGTATGAGGTGGGTTGGAAGGTGGCGGGTCGGATGGCGATGGGAATGGTGGTGGTGGGATAGTGTGAGAGGGAGTTTGAGATGTGAGTTCAGTTATCTTGGCTTTGGTTTCTCTTATGCTTTCCTCAAGTTCACTCATCTTTTTAGCCCATTGTCTTTTCATTCTTTCTCGACTATCTTTCCACGCTCTAGTCCTTTTCTTTGTCATGCTCTCGGTTTCACTAGCCTCTGGGTTCTTATCCTGGTTTACCCCTTGGTTCTGCTGCAATGCCTGAGCTCTAGTCACTACCTGTACAGGTGCGGTGGATGTCACACTTCCTGTGGAGTCTACCACCAACCCAATAACGTTAATAGGAGTGATTTTTGGCATATTATTAGGATTCTTAGGGCAATCTCGTAAGAGATGCTCCTTTCCACATTCTTGGCAAAAGCCCTGAATTGTCACTGACTGGGGTTGTGTAGGTGGAGGTAAGGGACAATCACGAATGAGGTGATCTCCCTGACATCTGTAGCATGGTCCTCTAGGGAATGGGGGTCTTACCTGCCTAGGTTGAGGCTTAGGATTGGGGTTTGTATACATGACGTTTGAGTAATCTGACTCCCAACTAGGTTCATTTGGCTCTTCGCTATAGTAAGACTCACCATGTTCAGGAGATTGCATGTAGTAAGCATGGGGACTATCGACATGTGTAGAAACAAAGCTATGGTCACTGGGGTCACTTTCAGAAAGCAGTGGTGTTACAGGGACAATAGCTCTATTCAGGTTTTCTTCTGCTGCTGCATATTTTACTAGGATCACATTAGTAGGAGCAGGTGGTTGCTGTGCTAGCACTGGCTGGGGTCTCAGTTGGTTTTGGTAGGGCTGGTAGGTTTGTTGAGGCCTAGCATACTGTTGTGGTGGGTATTGGTTCTGATATCTTCCTTGTTGAGGGTATGTCTGAGGGTAGGTTTGCCTAACTGCTTGCTTGTTGTATGGGCAATCTTGCGCTGTGTGATTTGTGTATCTCCGTTCTATGGTGCAGTATTGGCTACTAGGATTTACTTGGGGTTGAGCCATAATGGGACAGACATTTGCCATATGTTCACCTCCACAATTATAGCATCTTTTTACAGGGGCGAACCTTGGGATTTGTTTACTAGAGACACCTAGTTTCTGAGCAACTTTCTCTGCAAGTTCCTCAATCGATGTGGATTGTGTGGAAGAGAGGCTAGAGGCACTATCTGAATCTTTGTATATCTTGGAAAGCTCTAACTCCTCCCCTAGGTTATCCTCGATGTCAATGCACATGCGTACACACTCTTCTATGGTCCTAGGGTCCTTCAAGTACACATAGGATCTCAATTTGGTACTTAGCAATCCATCCAGGAATAAAGCCACTTGCTTAGCTGGCGTGGGTAACTCAGGGGTAGGGCATCTCTCTAAGTATTACCTGAATCTTCTTCCTGCAAGTCTCACGGTCTCTTGAGGGGTTTGCTTGAAGCTGTGAATCAATGAGGAGGTATTATGCCTTATGCCACTCTTAGAGAATTCAATAATGAAAGCCTCTAGGAGTTGGTCTATGCTCCTGAACTGCCTCTCGTTTAGTGGCTGAAACCATGTCAGGGCAGTGTTCCTAAGGGTTAGACCAAAGGCATTGTACTGCGTGAATAGATCCTCCACTTGTTCAGCTCTCAAGACTTGCCTAAACTCAGCCACATGATCGTATGGATCTCCAGTGCCATCGAAGTAGTTCTTCATGGACTTAACTAGCTGAGTCGGTCTCAAAATCCTTGTGTGCTCTCTAGGTCGTGGTAGAGGGAAATCATCGGCATTTCTTCGATGTCCTGAGGCTCTAAGTACCTCAGGCTCTACTCTATTTGTTTCCGTCCTTGTTCTTTCTCTGCGCCCTAAGTTGGCAAAGCTTACTTCTGGCCTATCTCTTGGAGTTCCATGAGCTTGGGATGTTCCAACTCCAGGGTGACCATAGGACACATTCGATCTTGGTTGGGGGAAAACGAATTCACCCTTCCAAGTGTAAACATGCCTATCGTTTTCTGTCACCACAAAGATCCTCTCGGAAGCGTGATCTAAGTAGGTCACTCTGCCTAGGCTATCAGGATCCTTAAACTCATAGATCATAATTGTTCCTATGTCAGTTGGCTGATCAGATTTATACCTCCAAAAGGCTTCGTCAGTTTCTCGATTGAGGAGCAAATCTATGCTCTTATTATCCTGGGGAATCCACTCCGGTGTTATAATCCTAGTGAGAACCGATTTGCCTCGAGGGGTTCTAGGTTCTGTACCCATGTTTCCTTGCTCTAGGTCCCCTAAGTCCGCTTCTGAGATCACATTTCCAAATTCGTCCGTCCTATCTGGGTGACTGGTGACTACGTATATGGTTCCTTCTTTGTCCAAGTATGCTCCGTTTTCAAACTTGACAGCTGGGCACTCTAATCCAATGGATTGATCAAGATTCTTAATCTGTACCACAGATCTTCCTAGGCCGTCCTCATAGATGCTGGCACCTAATCGGTTGGTCCTAAGGTATTCCAACTGCGTTTTGTATGGGCCTTCTACCCTGTGCAAGTATGGCACTCCTGAACTTCCCGTAGATCTGTCCATGCCTTGAGACATCTCTGATTCACTGGTATCAGAGCTAGGGTAATGCGAGTGGTGACTCAACTGCTGGGCCCAAGACCTTGCAGTATGATTGACACTAGCCTCTGAAGACCTAAGGCTTTGTCTATCTCTTACTAGATGTCGTCCTGATCTAAGGTTCATATGCCTAACTGATTAACCCAATTTTTCCCAGGTACAACCACGTTTCTGAGTCCTTTGTGTCAATTACTTAATCCCCTTTTTATGTTGATTATCGTGTTTATACTCTTGTCTGATATCACGTCGTTAGGAATACTTGAGTTTAATTTCGCACTTTAGTTTGGTCGTTTCGCGTTAGGTTCTTTTCCTTTAAGGTTGTCGTCCACACACACAGGTTATCTCTTGACTTGAACTTGATTTCTTAGATAGTCTTTGATTTATCTCGTGCCTATCGTTGCCTGGAATTACTTCTAACACTACCCACACTTAGCCTAAACTAAGAATTGACAAAGGGTGTTGCGGGTTTTCCAACCTTGAAGTCCTTTCCTTGTGTTGTTGCCCTGGTGTGCCCAGGACGCGCGTTCCCAAGCCTGCACTTACTCTGGCTTTGCGTACCCTTCAATGCTCTCAAAGGACCTGTAAAAGGCCCACCGTTAGCTCAAGACTTAAATTCACAAGACAGAACCAATCACTTTCATTCATGTAACACTTCACCAATTTGCACTATGACTTTTTGGACACAACTCTAGAGATCCCTGAATTTTGTTCCCCCTGAGTATGGTCAACTTCAAAATACCCTATCTAATATTCCTGATCTTAATTCCTGTACTCCCCGCGAGCTTTCCAACAAAACAGAAATCACAGCAATTGGATTTCGTACGAGAAAGTTATGCCAGTTCAGGGTTTTGGGGCTAAAACAGGATTAAACTAGGTTAGGAGGCAAACAGGAATTCTCAGGTTACTTAGGTCATACCCTCGAAATGCAATACTACACCCTAAACCATTATTTTTGCCTTAAAAATTTGACCTAATTTGCCCTTCTAACGTGTTCGCAAAGTCTGTCGATCGCGATTGACAGGTCAGTCGCGATCGACGTGTCGATCGCGATTGACAGGTCCGTCGTGGCTGTCAGTCGCGATTGACTGGTCAGTCGCGATTGACACGTGGCCGAAAATTCAGTCGATCGTGGTCAAACAGTCGTTGACTCTGTCGATCGCAATTGATGCGTCGATCGCGATTGACAGGTCGGTCGTGAGGGTCTGTCCGTCGTGGTCAAACAGTCGTTGACTGTGTCGGTCGCGATTGACAGAGCCGTCGTGGGCTGTCAGTCGTGATTGATGAGTCGATCGCGATTGATGGCTCGATCGCGATTGACACGTGTCACGCATATTATCCGTCGGTCGTGGTCAATCGGTCGTTGACTCTGTCAGTCGCGATTGACAGAGCCGTCGTGGGCTGTCGGTCGCGATTGACTGGTCGATCGCGATTGACAGGTCTGTCCGTCATGGTTTGTCGATCACGATTGACAGAGCGATCGCGATTGACAGAAATCTGAGGAGTTTCAAAATTCTAAGCACATTTTTGGGAAGCTCTAGGCCTGTAGATCATGGTTTTGCACTTTGTTTGGAAATTTGAGCATTTTTTCTGTCGGTCGCGATTGACAGAGGTCGGCGACACACAGACAGTTACTTCGAATTCCGTACCTGCGCAAAGTGCTGGGGACGATGATGTGGCCTGTATCTGCAAGACAGCTCAAGAAACATGCAAAAACAGCACACACTATTTCGCTCTCTCGCTCTCTCTCACAAGTGAAATGAGGGAAATGAGGTGGAGAAGGTGATATGATCAAAAAACTGAAATTTCCGCGATGATGGAAATGGAGGTGGGAGATGGTGATGATGATGATGGTGATGATGGTGGTAAGGTAAGAAAGAGAAAAATAGGAAAAGTAAAGAAATTACCTACAACGCCAACGTCTCCAATCTATATCTTACCATCACACGCTCGTCCTCAAAGCTCGATCCCCGGCAACGGCGCCAAAATTTGGTGTAGCTCAGTGATGAGTAGCACCTCCTTTAATGTCAATCCGGGAAGACGTGAGGATGGTATGAAGACCTCGAGCAAGTGGAGGCACAAGTGCGTGAGTGAGAAGCACACAAACATGCACACACATACACACACACGCGCACACACGGCAAGACAAAGAGTGAGAAGCAATGGAGTTCTTAGATTACTTTCAAAAAGCTCTTACAAGTTTGTTTCAATTACAATCTAACCTCAAAAATGAGCTCTCTAGCTCCTTTTATAGTTTTTGACTAGCTTTGGCCCTGTCCAGACCTAGTGTCCGGCCTAGTTAAAAATTAGGTTCCAGGACTTATTTGAGGGCTCAAATGAGATCTAAAAAATACGAAAATTGGTAAGCAACTACTTCTAAGGCTCCTCAAGCTCGAGGACTCCTCGGCTTGCACAAAATGGAGCCACAAAAAGGTGAACATGGTATTTACAGGGGTTGTTAGTGATGAGAATCACTTTTAATTGGTGTAAGGGTTTTGAAAAATTAAAGGTTGCCTTAGTGCTAGATCTGCGTGAATGCTCGTACTTGCTTCTTCATGAAGAAAATTATTGGCCTACTTTCCAGATCTTCTTTGACTGCCATGTCTGCTTGTGTTGTCCCTTCGCTCTGACTCTCTTCGTCTTGTGGCTCCTTCGGTTCCCTGACTGCTGCCAACAAAGGGCCACCACATGGGGAAAGCTGATTGAGCCATGTTGTACGATCAAGATGAGCTCATATTCAAGGGTAGAGATGCACTTATGCTTAAAGCAAGGAGGATCCACGAGTTTTTCCATAAAAGAAGACTTTTTTTACAATCAAAGATCAATAATGCAGTGTTTCTCCAAAAATAGTGGCTTATCTTATCCGAATTGATGTTAGCACTGATCCGACGGTCCAGATCATCCCCAGATCCAATGGTGGAGAATGAGGGCGCCTAAATTTCACTCCTTTACACTAGATTTGATAGAAAGAACAATTCCAAGCCATTGATTTGATTAATCAAATGGTTGTAATCAAAAGTAGTGATCCTAGAGTTGAGAGTTGATTTCTCTAGATCCAAGGGCCCAAATTCATTCAAAAAACTATATAAACCCCCCTCCAAACTCCTAGAGCATCATTGTTAGGCATCCATAGGGCTCATGCTAGCTTACGGTTTCCTTGAGACGATCACCCTCGGTTGAGCGAGTGAGGATCCAAGGTGAGCTAGTATGAGTATAGAACCTAGTTTCAAATTTAAGTTAGAACTCCAATCTAGGATAGGCTCTTGAAACCAGCATCTCTATCTTGACTCACCCTCGGTGGAGCGTGTGAGTGAGTTAGAGCTGATTTTAATGAGTCTTAGACTTCTTTAGTTAGACGTTACGAGCCTAGACAAACATAGGGTCACTAGAGTGGAACTCACCTTCTTACGTGTGACATTCGGTTGAACTGTCATGGTTTGAGGGTCGGAACCACCTTTGATCAGTAGACTGCTTAGCATGACGTACCACGACGATCTTTTACATGTAACTTAATTCAAATCCTTTTAAATCATGTCACTTGTCACTTGTGTCTTGTCTCCTCTCTCAGTCTCTTAAGTATTTTTACATGTCTTCTATTTCTTCTATGTGTGAGAAGGCTCCGCAGTATTGCGTTGAGCCAGTGAGGATGTTTCTTTGAGCTTGTGAGTAAACTCTATCATCATAATTCACTTGCATGCATATAATCCATACACACCCATACATATTGATTAGTTTCTGAAAGTGTATAAGAAGCTCCAATATTGGACCATTCTTCCTTTCGAAACTGGTTTATGTGTAAGGGTTCCATCTATTCTCGTCATGCATAGATATCATCCAAAGAAGACTATGCATATGGATTGGAATTAGGAAGTGTTTAAGAAGCTCCTTCAATGGACCATTCTTCCTTCCAAATTTCATTCGTATGTATGGTTCTCTTTCATTCTTATCATTCATGTTCATAAATCTAACTTGCACTCCTCACATTCCTATTCCCATAATCATTTCAACATCTCTCTCTTCTCCATACTCAACATTAATTTCACTTTCACATCTTTAAACCTTCCAACATTCATTAGCTTCATACACCCTGTGTGTGCCACGGATTGCGATCACCTCCACATTTGAACCCGATCCACCCGGATTGCGATCACCTCCACATTTGAACCCGACGTGAAACGCTTCGTGGCATTTGCTTCTGATCTTGTTGGGAGGTTGTGATCCATATCCTTTGTTTCATATTTTTCATCCTCATCATATCACTATCACCATTCTTGAGTGTTACACTGGATTTCTCACAATATCGTGCACATCTTCGTTGTGAAGTAAACGCATTTATGAGAGATCTAGAGCATCGTGCATCACTTGCTTATTCACATAAGATGGAGGAAGGATTCAAATCCCTTATTGTTGAGAAACAAGGCCAAAGAATAGTCTCTTCTATGTTGAGAGAGAAGGGAAAATTCAATGGCATCAACATCACAAGCTACTTAGATTTGTTTGAAGAGCAAGCTATGACTTTTGGTCTTCCTGAAGATCTTTTGATATCATTCTTTGAACGAATTGTAGATAGCTCTATCATAAACCGTGTCACTCAATATGATAGTCTTCCTTGGAGTGATTTTAGAAAGGAGATGCTCAAAGAATTCTATCTTGAAGATTATAGCCAACATAATCAGGATGGATTCTTACGATGGGTCAATTCCCCAAAGCCTAGTAGCTCTATTACTCACTTACAAAATGAGTATATTAGACGCTATGAGCAACTTCTTGATGAGGATAAGATAACTTTGGAACCTGATCTTGTGATCAATTTTCTTAAGCTTCTTCATCCTGAAACTCGTAGGGAAGTTGAACGGCGATTAGAAGAACCAGATAAGCGCTATGGTCTTACTGACAATTGGCAAAAAGTGAGTAAAGTAGTAGAGGCTGTAGCCCATAGACATCAAAGACAATCCATGCTTTATGAGCAAACTAGTCGTCCTCAAACTAGCCTTCCACAAACTAAGGAGCAAGTTAGAGAACAATCCCATGCTATGCTTTTTGACTCTACTCCTATTTCTCAAATGATGGAGCCTACTCAACGTTTTAAAGTAGAGCCAAATAAAAGTGTAGTTGAACAATCTCAATTGGAAATTCTCACTAAGCAAATGGAAAGTCTTATTGCTACACAATCCAATTTGGCCAAGACAATAGACGCTTTACAATCTAATTACACCAAAACTTTCCAAAATCAAATGAGCCCAATGTCTTTTCAAGAGCCTAATCAACATGTTATAGCTACCAATCAAAATCCACAAGTAGCTCCTACTCAAGCATATCAAGTTCCTCCAATGCATAATCCTTCAATGCAAAATCCTCATCCTCATGTGCAAAATCCTCAAATGTATAAAAACATGTATCCTCAAACTTCACAAATAGCTTTTCAAAATCCTCAAAATCAAAATTTTCAAAATCATCAACCGTATAATATGGAAGCTCCTCTTGCACCTCAAGTACCACATGTTGCTCCCCAAGCTCCTCAAATACATCAATTGCCTTTTCAAAATCCTAATTATCATGTTCAAGCAATACCTTATCGACAAAATCCTCAATTTCAAAATTTCACACCACAAGCTAATCAAAATCCTCAAAATCAAAATGCTTTTGTGCGTGGCCCTCGTAGGTGTCCTTGGTGTGATTCGTTAGAGCACTTTTTGAGAGATTGTGAATTATTGAAGGCTGCTAAGGAGCAACGACTAGTAATAGACATAGACAAGAAAATCTGTGACTATCGATCTAGGCTACCTTTGCAAAGAAATTATGGTAAGGGAGGAATGAAAAAACACTATGAAAATATAACCATAACGGATGTAGGAACTAGAGGAGTGAAACTAGAAGCTCTTGATGAACAACAAATAGAATCAAGTAAACCCACAAAGGAAGTTGACTTTTCCACATAGGCTTTAGTAAGAGCACGAGATGAGATTAGGAGAATAACGGCTTGGGAGTCACCGATAGAAGATCAATCTCTTATTTCTCACATATCCAATGTAGAAGAAAAACGAAAAAGAGATAAAGCTGAGCCTAGTGAAAGAAGAGTGACTCGAAAACAAACCTCAGAGGGAATAGAAACAATCATAGAGCAAGGAAAAGCATCACAATCCAAAGATAAAAAACAAGAATCGGAACCCAATGAACAAAAACAAGAGGAGAAACAAAAAGGGAAGAAGACAAAGCAAAGAAAAACAGAACCAAAGCCTTTAGATAAACAAGAACAATCAAAACAAACAGAAGACCAAACACGAGAACATGAACAAAAATAAAATCCTGAGCAAAAACAAAAGAAACCAAAGAGAAAACCTAAAGCCATCTTGATTTCAGAAATTGAGAGAAAAATAGATCCTATGGAGATTTTAGATGACATTTTGCTTAAGAGTCAAGTGACTATGTCTTTAGAACAAGTTTTCTCTATTGCAAAGCCTGTTTTTAAAGATAACTTTATCGGCCTAATTAAAAGGAAGAGGTTTCCACTTAATCTAGATACTGAGATGCAAGATTCTCTAGCTCAAGATCAAGCTATGAATGAAGCCTTAAACTTTGATGAATCTGATGAAGAGGACTTTGATGATGATGAAGTAAATGTTAATTAAAATTTCTTAGGACCTATTCAACCTGACCATGAAAATCATGAAAACAATCCTGAAAGCCACTTTAAAAGAACATTTTGGTCTAGAGGTACATCAGAGATGCATGTTAAAATAGGAAATGATAAGAACACTATCACTGTAAATGCATTAGTAGATTCCGGCTCTGAAATCAATGTGATTTCAAGAGAAGTCTATGATAAGTTTCGATGGCCCATAGATAAAGATTGTGGATGGCGTATGAGAACTGCAGATAATGGTGTAGGTACCCTGTATGGAGCTTGTGCTAGTGTGCCCATATCCATAGGAGGAATCAGAGAAGAGTTTCACTTTTTTATTCAAGATAATTGCTCCTATGAAGTTCTCTTAGGTCAACCCTTTATTTGTGAGAGTCGTATGGAAACTAAAGCCATGGATGATGGGTCTACCTATGCTAGATTTAAGCCTAAGGATGGAATGCAATCTAGCCATGTTAAAATAGGGAATGATAAGAACACTATCACTGTAAATGCATTAGTAGATTCCGGCTCCGAAATCAATGTGATTTCAAGAGAAGTTTATGATAAGTTTCGATGGTCCATAGATAAAGATTATGGATGGCGTATGAGAACTGCAGATAATGGTGTAGGTACCCTGTATGGAGCTTGTGCTAGTGTGCCCATATCCATAGGAGGAATCACAGAAGAGTTTCACTTTTTTATTCAAGATAATTGCTCCTATGAAGTTCTCTTAGGTCAACCCTTTATTTGTGAGAGTCGTATGGAAACTAAAGCCATGGATGATGGGTCTACCTATGCTAGATTTAAGTCTAAGGATGGAATGCAATCACTTCAAGTCATGACAGTAGGAGTGAATCATCCTAGGAATCGATTGTCAATTAGAAAAAAACCTATTGTTACTCAGGGTCATGAGCATGCTTGTAGTGATTGTGCACCTCGATTCATGTTTGGAGCTATATATGATCAAAATTTCGGATAGAATCCATTGTTTAGCGGGACAACAGTGGATATTGGTTTGATCTCGCATCCAACCAACATGTACAATAGTTTGTCACTTTGTTTTCCACATTCTAGATTAGATTTTCTTCATAAGAGTCAATTGTCCAAGTCTTTTATCCAAAAAACCCAAAAAAAATTATAAAAACAACAAAATCATGGAACATGATGAGAACATTGAGCATGTGATTGAGACATCTCATTGTTTCTCTACTCTTGAGGAGTTAGAGTTATGTCTTCAACAAAATTCTAATTCCCATATTATTCTTCTTTCTTCCCTTGATGAGTATGCTCTAATCCAAGAGTATGCTCTCAATGTTGACAAGTGCTCAAAATTTAACCAAACACATGATGCCTTAGTTGAAACAAAGTACAAAATTGTAGACAAAAAAATCAAACCCATAGCTCAACCATTACCTCAAGGAAGTAATGAAAAAATTATTGATGTGAAAAATGATCCAATTCTTCGGGATAAGAAAAACATAGGACATACATTCACGGATGAGACAATCAAACAGGTGAAAATTGGTAGAGATGATGACTTTCTTTTGCCAGCAGAGAGAGATAAATTTGAGAGAGTTATACGGAGCCATGGAAAAGCCTTTACTATGTATCCTCAAGAGATTGGTTGTGTAGATCCTAAGCTAGTTTCACCCATGATAATCTTTACTATTCCACATATTCCATGGAATCTTCGCCCTATACCAGTTCCAAAGGCTCACTTACCTGAGCTAATGAAACTACTTAAGGAGAAGATAAACATGAGAATTTTAGAGCCATCTTTTGCACCTTACTCAAATCGATGGTTCACTGTGCCTAAAAAGAATGGGAAACTACGTTTTATTCAAGATCTCCAACCCGTCAATAAAGTCACCATAAGGAATGTAGGAACAGGACCCATTGTAGATGAGTTTGCTGAATCATTTTCAGGACATTTTATCTATTCAATGGGTGATTTATATTCTGGATATGACCAATTCCAATTAGCAATTGATAGTCGTGACATAACCACAATGAAAACTCCTTTAGGCTTAGTGCGAATGTGTACTTTACCTCAAGGAGCGACCAATTCTGTGGCTCATATGATGAGTGCTATGAATATGGTCTTACATGATTTTATCCCTCATATAACTATGCCATTCATTGATGATATTCCAATTAAAGGGAGTGAGGAACATGTAAAGGACATTACTTTAGATTCATCTGGATGTCGTAAATTTGTTCTTGACCATATCTCTGATTGTGAAAGAATATTTCAACGATTTGAAGAGGTAGGTCTCACATTTTCCATAGAGAAATCTGTTTTTGGTGTCAACGAGGTGCTTATTGTTGGACATTTATGTGGCCATTATGGTCGAAAGCCATACCCACAAAAAGTTGATGCCATTAGCAAGATTTCTGAAACATGTAACAACGTGAGTGAGGTACATAGATTTCTTGGTGCTTGCATCTTTTATGTTATTTGGATCCCACACTTTGCTCATGTTGCTGATTGTCTCTATGACTTGTTGAGGAAGAAACGAAAATTTATTTGGACTGATAAACACACTCAAGCTATGCGTAAATTGAAGAAATTATTGCTTGAAGCTCCCATCCTTAAGCGTGTAGACTATTCTTCTAACAAACCTATTATATTGACTGTTGATACTAGTCCTATTGGTATAGGTTGGATTATAAGTCAAGATGATAGTGAAGGGAATAGATATGCACTTAGGTTTGGTGCCAAAATTTTACATGAAACACAACGAAAATATCCACAGATCAAACGAGAACTATGGGGTATGGTAACAGCTTTGAAAACAGACAAAGAATATTTCATTGGTGCAAATGTCAAAGTTGAGACTGATTGTTTGCCTCTCATTGGAATGATAGCCAATTGTTCATCTCCTGATAGAGCCATGCTTAGATGGATCTCATATATTAAGTTCATAAATCCTGAGTTAGTTCATATTTCAGGTAAGTCAAACTCAGTTGTTGATATGTTATCGAGAGCTAGATTTGATGATGATCTTGAAAGTGATCTAATAAAGAATGTGAACTTAATTGACTATGTTCCACATATATATGAGTATGAGCAATTTCATGAGTCTGAGTACGAAAATGAATGGAGAGACATAGGAAAGTATCTAAGTACACTACAACCATTACCTAACTGGACTACGAATAGATTCCGTAACATTACGAAACGAGCTTATAACTTTTTCCTATGTAATGGTTATCTTTGGAGACATGCTAAGGGTAAGGTTAAGAATCCACAACGAGTCCTAGGAAAACGAGGTCTTCAATTGCAAGTAATGAAGGAAATGCATGAGACATTATGGGCAGGTCATAAAGGATTTTTTGGAACATATGAAAAAATTAGAAGTACCTATTATTGGCCTAGGATGTATGTTGACATTAGTAGCTATGTTTCTACATGTTCTACTTGTCAACTTCATTCATCAGTCAAACATAGAGATCCGTTGCATCCTACTTATCCACCTTGTATTCACTACAAGTGGGTAGTAGATCTTGTAACTATGCCTAAAGGTATTGACAAAATGCGTTACATTGTACTTGCAAGAGAAGACTTAACTAATCATGTAGAGGGACGTGCACTACGATCTAAGACCACTTACAATGTTTGCAAATTCTTGCTTGAAGATGTCATAAGTCGCTTTGGGTACATAGAGAAAGTAGTTGCCGATCGTGGAGAGTTAAATGCGAGAGAAGCTAAAGAGTTCTTTGAGCATCACGGTATTCGTTTGTCTCTCACCACTGCATATAATCCAGAGGCCAATGGTAAAATAGAGAGAGGGCATCCACCTATTGTGAAAGCCATATCTAAAGCATGTAACGGTGACATCAAACAATGGCCTAAATTCTTACCTTTTGCACTTTGGGCAGATAGAATGACGTGCACACGCACTACTGGGTATATGCCTGCTGAACTCATGTACTGTCAAAAACCATTGTTTCCAATTCAGTCTCATATTTCTGCATGGTCAAATTTGCCTTGGTCTGAAAACATGTCTACTGATGATTTTTTGAGTTTGCGTATTAAACAGTTAGAACAAGGTAAATTAAGACTTGATGATGCTGTTGAAAAATTAAGAGAATCTAGAATGAAGAACAAGCATTATTTTGATAAAACTCATCGATTGCGTCCTAAGCCAATTGAAGTAGGAGATTGGGTGCTCATTTATGATAGTACATTCGACTCTCAATATGATGCACGCAAAAAGCTCACTCAACGGTGGTTTGGGCCATACATAGTATCAAAAGTCAACAACAATGGTACGTATGCTCTTTGTGAATTAAATGGTGTTGCACTAAAAACTTTGATTGCAGGTAAAAGGATAAAGTTATTCAAGAAGTGTGATAATGACGAGTACATTTTTGATGAGGACATTGAAGAAGATGACAACAATGAGGCCGATTCATAAACAAGAGTATCCATGTTATAAAAAAAAAAATAAAAAAAAATAAAAAATAAAAAATAAAAAACATATAAAAACATCATTAATTTTCAAGTTCATGTTGCTTTGTTTTTTTTTCAAGTTCATTCTATTTTTTTTCCATGCTTGTTTCATGCATGTTTTTTTCAGTCTTTGCATTGCATTGCATATCCACATCACTTGAGTAAAAAAAGGCAAATGATGATTTCTCTACTTGTGTAAAATTTTATCTTAAGTAGTAACTTATCTACCAAGAAATTGTTTATAATCTAGGATTGTGGAAAGATAGGGCATGTAGATTTGGAGGTTTATTTTGGTGACAAGACTTTCATATATAAACATGCATATGTATCGTGTATCGAAAGCATAATTGTTGAAATCCTAGCTCCTGCTATTGCATGTTTCTACATCCTTAGTCCATCTCACAGCACTTGTATCGGAGTTTAAACGACTGTTCTCCGTCATCAAAAATGGTTGTACCTTGTATCGGGGTTTAATTTTTCCTTGTCATCAAAAAAAAAAAAAGAAAAAAAAAAGAGTTGCTACATGTTACCAAGAAGTTTACACTTTCTTCCACCCCAAAAAAGTGATCGTAACCATAAAGTTGCCAATCATCATCATCAAAAAAAAAATAAAAAAAATAAAAAAAAAAGCAAGCCAAAGGAGGATAAAGAGGCATAGTTGAATAAATCACGGGCTATATAGGTAGATTTATGCATTAGTGGAGTTTAGTTAGATTTCCTTGCATGTTATTAGAGAAAGAGCATATTCATATTTATGTAGGAAAGGAGTTGATCTAAAATAAGCTAAAGATGAAAGATGTCTCTTGACAATCCTAAATCTTTGTTTATAATCATATTTAAGGTAGATTGCTTTATGAAAAAGGTACAAAATTTTCTTCAAGATGAGAGGAACTGATGCTTAAAACGACTCAATACATCCACTTCCACTTCATATTGATGCTTGTTTTTTTTCTTTCTTGTTGCCAATGTTGCTTGTTCATTTGCATATATGTTGCCTATTTGTTCATGCATATTCATGTTGCCTGTTTCAATTCTTTCTTTCATGCAAATTTTGCTTCATGTCACGTTACCTACATATAATCAATTTTCCTTCCATGTTTCTTATGTTGCCTAAAAAAGAATTTGATGCCAGGAACATATTGTTTCTCACAGATGCTAGAGTGGCGCTTCCGGAGGAATCGCAGGTTTAGTGGGGGCGAATGTCCTCGAGATTTTCTCTCCTCTCTCACTTGTGAAGGCCTACGAAAAACATATTTGGTGAAGGTAGCTGGAATTCCCTGAGAAGTCCAGGATGCATCAAGGATGTCAAAGGAAGCTCACATACAAAGTTTCAAAGAAATCAAGAAAGTCCATGGTAGCGGTCAAAGCTGGTCAAAGCTGGTCAAAGCTGGTCAAAGTTGGGAAATTAGGGTAAAAATTTCATTGTCACCAAATTAGATGAAAATTCATATACTTGTAAATATTGTCAAAGGCAGTCTATAGCCCAAATTTCAGCAGAAAATGGATTTTGTAGCACATTTATATGCTATGTTCATTTTGTAAAAATGTAATTTTTCTAGTTTGACCCTACAAATTCTTGTATAGAAATTTATGTTAGCCATATGGTTTGGCATGTATAAAGATCATATGTGGCTACATATTTGTACAAATTTTCAAGGCTATCAGAGCTTCCTAGACACCTTAATGCCACCTTGCAAGCTTCCAAATGTAGTCAAACTTGTACAAGGGAGATTCAGATGGGAGTTTTTTCTGCATATTCCTGAAGGACATCTTTGGAAACATAGTCCTACAAAGTTTCATCTTCATCAAAGCCTATTTGGAGGGTCAAAGAGCACAAAGTCCAGTTTTCAGGATCACTGCAGTTTTCTAGTTTAAGCAAATTGAAGGGTTGAAGGGCCACCACATGGCGAAAGCTGATTGAGCCATGTTGTACGATCAAGATGAGCTCATATTCAAGGGTGGAGATGCACTTATGCTTAAAGCAAGGAGGATCCACGAGTTTTTCCATAAAAGAAGACTTTTTTACAATCAAAGATCAATAATGCAGTGTTTCTCCAAAAATAGTGGCTTATCTTATCCGAATTGATGTCAGCACTGATCCGACGGTCCAGATCATCCCCAGATCCAATGGTGGAGAATGAGGGCGCCTAAATTTCACTCCTTTACACTAGATTTGATAGAAAGAACAATTCCAAGCCATTGATTTGATTAATCAAATGGTTGTAAGCAAAAGTAGTGATCCTAGAGTTGAGAGTTGATTTCTCTAGATCCAAGGGCCCAAATTCATTCAAAAAACTATATAAAACTCCTCCAAACTCCTAGAGCATCATTGTTAGGCATCCATAGGGCTCATGCTAGCTTACGGTTTCCTTGAGACGATCACCCTCGGTTGAGCGAGTGAGGATCCAAGGTGAGCTAGTATGAGTATAGAACCTAGTTTCAAATTTAAGTTAGAACTCCAATCTAGGATAGGCTCTTGAAACCAGCATCTCTATCTTGACTCACCCTTGGTGGAGCGTGTGAGTGAGTTAGAGCTGATTTTAATGAGTCTTAGACTTCTTTAGTTAGACGTTACGAGCCTAGACAGACATAGGGTCACTGGAGTGGAACTCACCTTCTTACGTGTGACATTCGGTTGAACTGTCATGGTTTGAGGGTCGGAACCACCTTTGATCAGTAGACTGCTTAGCATGACGTACCACGACGATCTTTTACATGTAAATTAATTCAAATCCTTTTAATTCATGTCACTTGTCACTTGTGTCTTGTCTCCTCTCTCAGTCTCTTAAGTATTTTTACATGTCTTCTATTTCTTCTATGTGTGAGAAGGCTCCGCAGTATTGCGTTGAACCAGTGAGGATGTTTCTTTGAGCTTGTGAGTAAACTCTATCATCATAATTCACTTGCATGCATATAATCCATACATACCCATACATATTGATTAGTTTCTGAAAGTGTATAAGAAGCTCCAATATTGGACCATTCTTCCTTTCGAAACTGGTTTATGTGTAAGGGTTCCATCTATTCTCGTCATGCATACATATCATCCAAAGAAGACTATGCATATGGATTGGAATTAGGAAGTGTTTAAGAAGCTCATTCAATGGACCATTCTTCCTTCCAAATTTCATTCGTATGTATGGTTCTCTTTCATTCTTATCATTCATGTTCATAAATCTAACTTGCACTTCTTACATTCCTATTCCCATAATCATTTCAACATCTCTCTCTTCTCCATACTCAACATTAATTTCACTTTCATGTCCTTAAAGCTTCCAACATTCATTAGCTTCATATACCCTATGTGTGCCACGACCGGACCCGATCCACCCGGATTGCGATCACCTCCACAATGGTAGAGGAGCTACTCAAAGCGAAACCTGAGCTATGGAATCACGTGAAGGATCAGGTTCCCGAACTTGATTCCAATATGCGAAAAGCAGGATCTAAGAAAAAAGTTCGAGAGATACCTCTTGACAAAATAGGGGACATGAGCGAAGGTGAGGAAGGTAATACTTATCTTCCGATCACCTATCAAGGTTACACAACCAAAGCAATCATAGATTCAGGTGCTGGTGCTGCTATTGCAACCACCTCCTTGTGGAAGCGATGGGGCAAGCCCACATTAAGACCAAATAGAATGAAGCTTCAAATGGCTGACGGTCATGTGGAAAGACCTCTAGGATTGCTCGAAGTGATAACTCTAACCACTTGTGGTGTAGAGTTTGAGCACACCTTTGCTATATGTAACTTTGAAAAAAATAATGTCTACGAGATGATCCTAGGAAGGCCCTTCCTACGACAACTACAAATAGTACAAGATTGGGGAACCAACTCCTTGTACTTGTAGCGCTTAGGGGTCACAACCAAGGTAAATTTGAAGGATTACACCTTCAAAGATGTACCACCCCTACAGTGGAATCCTATCCACAAGGAGCAAGAAGATTCAGTCCCTCTGCACTCTAAAAGTTCATCTCATATATCTTGGATGCATGAAGACACACATTTATGGATGTGCAAGGTCGCAAAGGAAGAGGAAAAATGCTTAAAGGTAAGAGAAAAAGGAACTTCTCAAGGAGATAGACCAGTTCAAGACCCAGCCTATACGCCGATGATATTTCCAAATGAGGAATTTGAGCCTCATGGTTGGGCAGAAATCTTAGCCACCATGGACATTGTTGTCAATGAAGAACAATGGACACCTCATTGTGATGAGGAGGGATATGATATTTCAGTGTTCATGTGTTAGCCTTTGCTAGAAGAATGTGACTCTAATGAATTCATAGAAGAAGAAGAGAATGATGATGATCTAGAGTCCATTGTGATGGATAGTTGCTTTATTTCAGAAGAGCACTATCTAGAAGACATAGGAGCATTTACACAAAAAGAAGAAGAACCTCTCACAAGCATCAAAACGGTAAATTCAAAGGATGGGAGTGAAGGTAGTAAAAAGAAAAAGAAAAGAAAAGTAGTGAAACAAGGAGAGGAGGAGCAATTATTTGAAGTACCAGAAAATTTCAAGACATACGAAGTTGAGGACCGAAAAATTTTGGTACGAATGCCTAAGAGAGAGGCCACAACAGGAGAAGCATATGATAACAAAGAAAAGACCAAAAAAATCGTAGTCGTCATTGAAGAGAACGAAGAGAGATGTACATACATAGGAGATGACCTAAGTAAAGAAGAGGAAGCAAAGTTAGTAGCTTTGTTAAGGGAATATAGGGACATGTTTGCATGGCACTATAGAGACTTGAAGGGAGTAGATCCGAGAATTTGTTCTCATACGATCCCCATGATAGCAGATGCCAAGCCCACCAAACATAAGCCCTACACATATAATGACACTTATGCAGCCAAAATAAAAGAAGAAATTGATAGATTGATTGAAGCTGGGTTCATCTATGAGATTGAGCATACTGAATGGGTGTCCCCCATTGTAGTGGTGCCCAAGAAGAATGGAAAATTGCGAGTATGTATTAACCTTAGAAAAGTTAATGCCGCCACGATAAGAGATAGTTATCCACTCCCAATAATTGAACATTTATTGGAGCGTGTTGCAGGCAAGGAAGTTTATAGCTTCCTTGATGGATTTTCAGGTTACAACCAAGTAGCCATTGCCCCAGAAGATCAACACAAAACGGATTTTGCCACAGAATGGGGAATCTTTGCATTTTGGGTGATGCCATTTGGGCTCACCAATGGACGTGCAACATTCCAAAGACTCATGTGTCATGTCTTTAAAGAGTTCTTGCGAAAGAGCTTAGAAGTATACGTGGACGATTTATGTGCTCATTCCCAAGAGCGAAGATACCACATCCCTGAGCTCAAACAGATCTTCAACAAGTGTAGAGAATATTGAGTGTGTCTCAACCTAGAGAAGTGTGTGTTCATGGTACGTCAAGGTAAAATCTTAGGTCACATTGTCTCTAAGAATGGAATTTCAACGGATGAGGACAAGGTAAAAGCCATAGCGGAGTTGCCGAGGCCAAGGAATGTTAAAGAGGTACAAGCCTTTATGGGCCACTGTGGATATTACCGTAGGTTTATTCACATGTATGCAATTATAGCTAAACCTCTTTATGCCTTGTTGACAAACTTTGAGTGGAACGATGACTGTGAAAAGTCCTTCAATGAGTTGAAAAAACGCTTGTGCACAGCACCAATACTGACCACTCCTGATTGGAATAAGCCATTCCATGTACACGTGGATGCATCCAATTATGCAATAGGATGTGTGCTGTCACAACCAACTGGTGAAGGGAATTTAGATTTGCCTATAGCATATGCTAGCAGGCAATTGAACGCTGCTGAACGAAACTACACCACAACTAAAAGAGAAGGCTTAGGCATGTTATATGCCGTAAAGAAGTTTAGACACTATCTGTTGGCCAACAAGTTCAAATTTTTCACTGATCATCAAGCTTTACTATACTTGGTCAATAAACCTTGCAATACAGGACGCTTAGTAAGATGGTTCCTCTTACTAATGGAATATGACTTTGAAGTGGTTGTTAGGAAAGGTAAGACCCACCTCAGAGCGGATCACCTTTCTCGCATCACCTCAGGTGAGTTACCGCAAGGAGTGTCTGATGAATTTCCCGACGCTTATCTGTTCAATCTAGAAGTTGTTCCTAAATGGGCAAATAAGTTGGTACCAATCCTAACCTTTGGACCCGCAAATAAGAATGTAAAAACAAACAAAGATGAAATTGTGCGGTCACAAAGCTATCAAATATTGGCAGGAAGCATGTATAAACTGTTGGAGTTTATTGATCTCCAAAGTACAGCTAGAAGTAGGTGAAACCCAACAGGACCTAGTTGACTTTTTTTTACAAACTTGTATGCACAGACCAATTTTCTTGCAGAGCAAATTTCTCTTTACTCACTTGGAATTTTCCAAAACTGTTTCACACACATAAACTAGACTCTAAGAGCTTTCCAACAAGATATAGAACACCTCAAATGGATAAATACACAATGAGCTATGACCTCTGCAATATGCAGCTTTAATGGAGACCTTGAAACAGAGATGAACCTGAGGACACACATCACTTGCAGAGACTACTGCTCTTAACTCACAACTCCAATGACTTTGAAACTTTCCTTAATACAAGTAAACTTAAAGATCTTTCTAACAAGCCAAAGAACACATGATTTGGATACATACATAAGGAGATATGACCTCTGCAAGTTTGAGGTTTAATGGAGACCTTCAGTAGGGATAAAAAACAGAGAACACACACTACTTGCAGAGAGTATTGCTCTCAGCTCACAAATCCAATGATTATGAAAATTTACAGGAACAAAGTAGACAGTAAGAGCTTTCCAATGAGCTATCAAACATGTAATTTGGATATATAATGAGGGAGATACAAGCTCTGCAATCTCTGCATACAAAACTACAGCAGTGTAGAGATACATATGACTCTCTTGGACATCCCACTTTTCATCTCCTTTGGCCTCATCATAACATGTGGGTTCATTTTCCTGCTCAACTTTTGTGATAAAAGCATAATGAGTATTCATGAAAGATTCATAAGTATACCTTTGAGGTTGCTTACTTACTCTTGAAGTTCTTCTTACCTCCAATGTAGATGCTCTTCCTTTCTTATTAGGAACCTTTGATGATTCTCCATACTCACATACATCACTAATTTCCTCTCCTTCATCATTAACTTCAACAAGTTTGAGTTTACCTTTACTTTTAACACTTGGAGGTGACTCTTGCCTTAATCTTCCATTGAAAGGTGATCCTCTTTCTTCATCTAAACCACTCCTTTCATCATTTAAACTTCTTGATGGCTGAACTATGCATTCATCTCCTTCAACCACACCTTCTTCATTTTCATCCATGACCTGCAAACAATTCTTATCTGCATACCATGAAAGTGATTCATCAAAGTTTACATCTCTTGACACAACAACCTTATTGGTATGAGGATTATAGCATCTATATCCTCTTTGAGTATCTGCATAACCAATAAATATACATTTTTCTGATTTCGCATCAAGTTTAGATCTCACCTCACTAGGTACATGTACATAACATACACAGCCAAATACTTTCAAATGACTTACACTTGGTTTCCTTCCATGCCATACCTCATATGGTGTCAAATGATGAACTCCAGCAGTCGGAACTCTATTCATAATGTAAACACTTGTGCTAACAGCTTCAGCCCAAAAATAATTAGGCAAACACATATCATTAAGCATGCTTCTAGATGCTTCTGCTATGATTCTGTTTCTTCTTTCTGCGACTCCATTTTGTTGTGGAGTATACCTGCATGTAACTTCTCTTTTGATACCTTCATCATACAAAAAATCAGTAAAAGCTTGAGAGAAATACTCTCCTCCTCCATCGGATCTTAGCTTCTTAATATACCTTCTTGTTTGCTTTTCGACATATGATTTGAACTTCTTGAAACAATCAAAGACCTCACTCTTATGTTTAATAAAATACACAAATGTCATTCTACTATGATCGTCAATGAATGATACATAGTACTTATTACCAACCAAGGATGCCTCTTTAGTAGGTCCCCACACATCTATGTGTATGAGATCTAGCAAACCATCACTTACATAGCTTGAATGCTTGAAAGGTTGTCTACTCTGCTTACCCATTTGACATGCTTCACAAAGATGCACCATATGTTGCTTAGTAAGATCAGGTAATCCTTCAACAATCCTCTTCTTTGATAGCTCCTTTGACCTGTGTACATTCATGTGTCCAATCCTTTTGTGCCATAGATCAAGCTCTGCTATTCGATGCATACCATAAAAGAAATAGTTTGTATGATTTGGGTTTACCTTGAATGTAAACAATCTACCTTGTTTTTGACCTCTAGCAATTAACCTCCTTTGCTTTGGATCCTCAATGAAGCAACCTGCATGATTAAATCTCACTTGTAGACCTTTTTCTACCATTTGACCAACCGACATCAAATTCTTAGTGATCGTTGGCACATAAAGTACATCCTTCAAGCAATTTTTCTTGCTCTTATCCTGCATAACAACATCTCCAACCTGCATAATCTTATGTGTTGTATCATCTCCTGTTTCAACATGACCTTTACATGACGGATTATGCATATTAGAAAACCATGAAGCATCATGAGACATGTGATTAGAACAACCACTATCTACATACCATACATCGCTATTGCAATTCATCTTAGTTTCTACATTCATCATAAGAAGAGAATCATAATCATCACTTTTACCTTCAACTGCATAATTTCCTTGTTGTTTACCTCTTCTTGAATAGCCTCCTCTTCGATTACCACCTTGATTATTTTCATTTTGATAACAATCTTTGGCATAGTGTCCATACCTTCCACATATATAGCAATTGTTCTTATTATCTTCACTCCTTTGTCTTTGGTTGTAGTTGTAGTAGCCTCTCGTACCTCTAGCGCTTGATCTTCCTCACCCTCTTGTGTTGAAGAAGCCACTTGAAGTCCTTTGATCATCGCTCCTTCTTCCTCGACCTCTATTTGAACCTCTTCCACCTCTGTTTCCACCTCTTGATGATCCTACATACAGAGCTTGTCCTTGAGATCCTTTTTGATTTGAAGTAGAACCATTTAGATTCATCTCCTCCGTGACCATGAGGGCAATAAGTTGATCAAAATCTGGTAATTCTCCTCTGACATAAACTGAAGTAATGAAGGGTTTCCATCTCTCATCATCTTTGAGTCCGTTGAGAGTATGTGCAACCAAGTCGTCGTCCTCCACATGAGCTTGAATTGATCCTAGTTGATCTGCAATCTCTTTAACTTTCAATATGTAATCATTGACCGATGTCCTTGTATCTTTCTTTATGTTATTCAACTCATTTTTGAGTTGAATCTTCCTTGCTCTTGTACCTGTAGCATACAACCTTTCCAATGCAAGCCAAACATCTCTACTTGTGTCTAGATCTTGTATGTGTCCTACCATTGAATCTTGAATATTTTGTGATAAAATGAATATAACTCTTTTGTCTCCATCATTCCAAAGTCTAAACTCCCTCAATTGTTGCTGATTTGGGTCCTCTGGTAATGTGGGTTTGATATCTGTGCCGTCAATCAAACCATACAAGCCTCTACCTTGCAAGTATGCTGTGATTCTAAACTTCCATGCTTGATAATTGGTCTTATCAAGCTTCTCTATTTGTGCATGTTGGTCTCCCATAATACAAATGCTAAGCTTCCTCCTTTAAGCCTCCTTTCCAATGTGTGTGATGAGAAGAAATATAATATTTACCTTGTAAATGAGGTATGTGCACCTTTCTTTGCTTGGATGTTGCTTCAGATGCCTCCTTGCAATCTTCTTCTACCTTTGTGTAGTATTGATGATGAACTGCTTCCTTGATAGCTTCAAATTCTTCCTCAAGGTATGATAACCTTCTCCAAGCCTCCAAGTACTTGCTCTGATACCAATGTTGGAGTTTATTGATCTCCAAAGTACAGCTAGAAGTAGGTGAAACCCAACAGGACCTAGTTGACTTTTTTTACAAACTTGTATGCACAGACCAATTTTCTTGCAGAGCAAATTTCTCTTTACTCACTTGGAATTTTCCAAAACTGTTTCACACACATAAACTAGACTCTAAGAGCTTTCCAACAAGATATAGAACACCTCAAATGGATAAATACACAATGAGCTATGACCTCTGCAATATGCAGCTTTAATGGAGACCTTGAAACAGAGATGAACCTGAGGACACACATCACTTGCAGAGACTAGTGCTCTTAACTCACAACTTTAATGACTTTGAAACTTTCCAGAGTACAAGTAGACTTAAAGATCTTTCTAACAAGCCAAAGAACACATGATTTGGATACATACACAAGGAGATATGACCTCTGCAAGTTTGAGGTTTAATGGAGACCTTCAGCAGGGATAAAAAACAAAGAACACACACTACGTGCAGAGAGTACTGCTCTCAGCTCACAAATCCAATGATTATGAAAATTTACAAGAACAAATTAGACAGTAAGAGCTTTCCAATGAGCTATCAAACATGTAATTTGGATATATAATGAGGGAGATACAAGCTCTGCAATCTCTGCATACAAAACTACAACAGTGTAGAGATACACATATGACTCTCTTGGACATCCCACTTTTCATCTCCTTTGGCCTCATCATAACATGTGGGTTCATTTTCCTTCTCAACTTTTGTCATAAAAGCATAATGAGTATTCATGAAAGATTCATAAGTATACCTTTGAGGTTGCTTACTTACTCTTGAAGTTCTTCTTACCTCCAATGTAGATGCTCTTCCTTTCTTATTAGGAACCTTTGATGATTCTCCATACTCACATACATCACTAATTTCCTCTCCTTCATCATTAACTTCAACAAGTTTGAGTTTACCTTTACTTTTAACACTTGGAGGTGACTCTTGCCTTAATCTTCCATTGAAAGGTGATCCTCTTTCTTCATCTAAACCACTCCTTTCATCATTTAAACTTCTTGATGGCTGAACTATGCATTCATCTCCTTCAACCACACCTTCTTCATTTTCATCCATGACCTGCAAACAATTCTTATCTGCATACCATGAAAGTGATTCATCAAAGTTTACATCTCTTGACACAACAACCTTATTGGTATGAGGATTATAGCATCTATATCCTCTTTGAGTATCTGCATAACCAATAAATATACATTTTTCTGATTTCGCATCAAGTTTAGATCTCACCTCACTAGGTACATGTACATAACATACACAGCCAAATACTTTCAAATGACTTACACTTGGTTTCCTTCCATGCCATACCTCATATGGTGTCAAATGATGAACTCCAGCAGTCGGAACTCTATTCATAATGTAAACACTTGTGCTAACAGCTTCAGCCCAAAAATAATTAGGCAAACACATATCATTAAGCATGCTTCTAGATGCTTCTGTTATGATTCTGTTTCTTCTTTCTGCGACTCCATTTTGTTGTGGAGTATACCTGCATGTAACTTCTCTTTTGATACCTTCATCATACAAAAAATCAGTAAAAGCTTGAGAGAAATACTCTCCTCCTCCATCGGATCTTAGCTTCTTAATATACCTTCCTGTTTGCTTTTCGACATATGATTTGAACTTCTTGAAACAATCAAAGACCTCACTCTTATGTTTAATAAAATACACAAATGTCATTCTACTATGATCGTCAATGAATGATACATAGTACTTATTACCAACCAAGGATGCCTCTTTAGTAGGTCCCCACACATCTGTGTGTATGAGATCTAGCAAACCATCACTTACATAGCTTGAATGCTTGAAAGGTTGTCTACTCTGCTTACCCATTTGACATGCTTCACAAAGATGCACCATATGTTGCTTAGTAAGATCAGGTAATCCTTCAACAATCCTCTTCTTTGATAGCTCCTTTGACCTGTGTACATTCATGTGTCCAATCCTTTTGTGCCATAGATCAAGCTCTGCTATTCGATGCATACCATAAAAGAAATAGTTTGTATGATTTGGGTTTACCTTGAATGTAAACAATCTACCTTGTTTTTGACCTCTAGCAATTAACCTCCTTTGCTTTGGATCCTCAATGAAGCAACCTGCATGATTAAATCTCACTTGTAGACCTTTTTCTACCATTTGACCAACCGACATCAAATTCTTAGTGATCGTTGGCACATAAAGTACATCCTTCAAGCAATTTTTCTTGCTCTTATCCTGCATAACAACATCTCCAACCTGCATAATCTTATGTGTTGTATCATCTCCTGTTTCAACATGACCTTTACATGACGGATTATGCATATTAGAAAACCATGAAGCATCATGAGACATGTGATTAGAACAACCACTATCTACATACCATACATCGCTATTGCAATTCATCTTAGTTTCTACATTCATCATAAGAAGAGAATCATAATCATCACTTTTACCTTCAACTGCATAATTTCCTTGTTGTTTACCTCTTCTTGAATAGCCTCCTCTTCGATTACCACCTTGATTATTTTCATTTTGATAACAATCTTTTACATAGTGTCCATACCTTCCACATATATAGTGTTGAAGCTCAAAGTCAAGGACAAAGCATGGAAGCACATCAAAAGGTGGACACACAAGGAAAGAGAGCAAGTAGGGAGATCCAAGAAGTGTATGTCAAATTTTCAGAAGAATCCCCTACAAAAATAGTGATTTCCATCACTAAAAACCATTGTAAATACCATTATCTATTTTTATTAACTCCATTTTGTTCAAGCCGAGGGGTCCTCGAGCTTGAGGAGTATTAGAAGTACCATCGTACCAATTCTCATAATTTTTAGACTTCGTTTGAGCCCTCAAATAAGCCCTGGAACCTAATTTTTAACTAGGCCGGACACTAGGTCTGGACAGGGCCAAAACTAGTCAAAAAACTATAAAAAGAGCTAGAGAGCTCATTTTTGGGGTTAGCTTGTTAGAGAATAGAACTTTTGTAAGAGAACTCTTTGGCAAACAAAACTTTCCATTGTGCCTCTCTTTGATCTTACTTTGTGCGCGTGTGTGTGTATGTGTGTGCATGTTCGTGTGCTTTCACTCACGCACTTGTGCCTTCACTTGCTTGTGGTCTTCATACCGGTCCTCACGTCTCCGCGGATTGACAAGTAAAGGAGGTGGTGCTTACGCTTGAGCTACACCAAATTTTGGCGCCGTTGCCGGGGAGAGAGCTTGGAGGACGAGCGTGTGACGGTAAGACGTAGAGTAGCGACGTTGGAAGGTAAAAAAATCATCATTTTCAGTTTAGTTTTTGAATTTTCCTTCTTCTTCATCTTCTTCATCTCCAGTGCATCAGGAAAGCTTGGAAAAGGCAAAATTTTCAGTTTCTGTCAGAAATTTCCGACTGTGTCGGACCATCGGGATGGTCTGCAAAGTTTGGAATTTGGCGAAGGCGACCACACCAGCGTGTAGAGCACACTTGCGCCACTAGGAATCCATACTTGCATTGCAAAAAATCACATTTTGGTGGACCATCGCGATTGGCTCAGACCATCGCGATTGGCTCATACCATCGCGATTGTGTCGCACCATCGCGATAGGCTCACGCCATCGCGACGGCTCGGCCGGACCATCGCGACGGTTCATTTTTTCGGACCATCGCGACGGTTCACTTGAGCCATCGCGACGGTCCACTTGGACCATCGCGACGGTTCGTTTTTCGGACCATCGCGACAGCCCAAAATCGGACCATCGCGATTGGCTCACGCCATCGCACTTGTGACCATCGCGACGGGTCACCCCGGACCATCGCGATTGTCCACCTTTGACCGTTGACCGTGCCATCGCGATCGTTCACCTCGGGCCATCGCGATTGTCCAAATTCCGCGCCATCGCGACGGTTCATTTTTTCGGACCATCGCGACGGTTCGATTTTCGCGGCATCGCGATTGTCCACCTGATCACGCCATCGCGATCGTTCACCTCGGGCCATCGCGATTGTCCAAATTCCGCGCCATCGCGACGGTTCGCTCGGACCATCGCGACGGTCCCAGACCATCGCGATTGTGCACCCCCATCGCAAATTTTGGACTTCAATTTTTGACCAATTTTGAGGGTATTTTTGAGAAATTTTTGGACCATTAGACTCATAGGAGACCCCTTAGCTCATATTGGAAGGAAAACCTGTTTGTCAGTTTTTACCCCCCAGGGCCTGAACGGTCATAACTTTTTCATCCGAAGTCCGTTTTTTGAGCTTAATAGCTCGTTAGAAAGCTCTTGACGAGTACTACGTGACCTCAATTGTTTTTTTCTTGAAGGATACGTCTATTTTTAGATAAGCTATTTTGAGGTTGACCTAGTTTGGGACTAGGAAGCCAGGGGGCAAGCATTGAAAAATTGGGCAAAACGGAAGGGACTTAAAAGGTGTATATACTCAAGTGCTTGATCATCCAACTGTGTATTGGTCTAATATTGGATTTTTCAGGTCTAGCAAGGACAATCAAAGGCAATTCAAAGCAAGCTAGCAAGGGTGAGTACCAAGCTTGGGAGAAGACTTCGTGGGCTTGTGCAACAGTTTGGTCAACCAGCTAATTGAGGTTGGAAGATCTCTCAACCCTCCTTTGTCAATTCCTAGCCTAGGCTAAGTACGACTTAGGCGTGGTAATTAATTAGGGCAACGTTAGGCAAGAATCAAGTCCAAGAGTATTAATCAACCAAGTGCAAGAATTAAGTAGGTCTTAAGTGCGAAAACTCTAAGGAACAAAAGGTAAACTGGAATCGATCACTCATCAAGTGCGGAAATTCACTTAAGTACTCCTGACAACGCGATTTCAGACAAGACCGTAAACATACTCAAAAAGAACAAAGTGATTGGTGTAAATTAACCTGCAACGAGAGTGTGCTTAGGTTCAAGGGGGTAGATAAATCAGGCATATGAACCTTAGATCAGGCAGACACTTGGGCCGAGACAGACAAAGCCTCAGATCTTCTGAAACTAGTGTCAACCACACAGCCAAGTCTTGGGGTCAACAGCTTAGTGGATATCCTTACACACGAAGTTCAGAAACCAGTGACTCAGAAATGTCTTTTAGCATGGAAAGACCCACACTTAGCACAGGCACTGCCTATTTACAGACACCAGAAGGTCCCTATAAGACCCAATTGGAGTTTATCAGGACCAACCAATTAGGTGCTCGCATCTATGAGGATGGTCTAAGACGATCAGTGGTTCAACTCAAAAATCCTGACCAATCCTTTGGGCTTGAACACCCAGTGGTCAAGTTTGAAGAGGGTGCTTACATTGATAAGGAAAGAACCATGTATGTGGTTACCAACTTACCAGATAGGACAGATGAGTTTGGAAATATCATTCCTGAGAAATGAGATAGGAGACCTAGAGAAAGGGGACCTAGGAGGAGAACCCAAGACCCCTAGAGGTAAGTCAATCTTAACTAGAGTGATCACTCCAGAATGGATTCCTCAAGATAATAAAAGCATAGAACTGTTCGTGAACAGAGAAACGGAGGAAGCCTTTTGGAGATTTAGGCCAGATCAACCCAGCCCAGTAGTCACCATCTATGAATTCAAGGACCCAGAGACACCAGGGAAAGTTGTCTATCTAGATCACACGTCTCAAAAATTATTCTTGGTATCAGATCATGACAGACATGCTTACACCTGGCAAGGTGAATCAATTTTCCCTCCACCAAGATCTAATGTTTCCCAGGGCCTCCAAGGAGCCGGATCATCCAAGGCTCATGAAACCCAGAGGGAAAGAACTAGAGAGAGACCGGAGGTAAGCTTTGCAGACACTGTAGGCAGAGACAGATCAGGATATGGAACGGAAAGACCTGAAAGGGAGAGACATAGAGTTTATAGGCATCAAAGACATGATCATGATTTCCCATTGCCTAGACCACGAGAGCACTCAAGAACCCTTAGACCCTCTCAAGTGGTTAAGACAATGAAGAACTACTTTGATGGATTTGGAGATCCTTATGATCATGTGGCGGAGTTCAAACAAGTGCTAAGAGCTGAACAGGTTGAAGACTTATTCACCCAGTTCGAAGCATTTGGTTTGACTCTTAAGGGTACTGCCTTAGCTTGGTTTCAACCTCTAAACAGTCGCAACTATAGAGAGATAGGTCAGCTGCTAGAAGAATTCATTGTGGAATTTTCCAAAAGTGGTATCAGGCATAACACATCATCCTTGATCCACAGCTTCAAGCAGACACCCCAAGAAACAGTGCGACTTGCAGGAAGAAGGTTTAGACAGTACGTGGAAAGATGCCCTGTACCAGAATTACCCACATCAGCCAAACAGGTGGCACTGTTTTTAGATGGCCTATTGAGCACAAAATTAAGGTCATATGTATACTTGAAAGAGCCTAGATCCATAGAAGAGTGTATACGGATATGCATTGACATAGAAGACAACTTGGGTGAGGAGTTAGGACTATCCAAACTCTATAAGGACTCTGATAGTTCTACAAGTCATACCTCTAAAACCTCCACTGAGATAGATGAGATAGCTGAGCAAGTGGCCAAAAAGCTAGGAGTTCAAAATAGACAAATGCCAAGGGTCACTTCAGTGAAGCGATGTTATACATGTGGAGGAGATCACATGGCTAATGTTTGCCCATTGACGACTCAACCCCAAGGAAACCCTAATGCTCTGTATTGCACCATTGAGAGAAAATATACAAATCATACGACCCAAGATTGTCCCTATAACAGGCAGGCTGTTAGACAAAATTATCAACAACCTTACCAGCAGGGTAGATATCAGAATCAGTACCAACAGCCATATTATAGGCCACAACAATATCAACCCCAATACCAGCAGCAATATCAGGCACCATATAGGCCACAACCAGTCCTAGGAAACCAACCACCAGCTCCTGCCAATGTGATCCCAGTTAAATATACGATGGCGGAGGAGAACCCTAATAGAGCATTGGTGCCACTAACCCCATTGGTCTCAGGAAATGATTCTCACGCTCATGGTTCAGACTACTTCCATGAAGATAGTCCACACGCTTATTATATAGAGTCACCTGAGCAAAGCGACACTTCTCAATGTCAATATGAGACACCACCTATGGAACAAAATTGGGAGCCAGAATACTCCAATGTTATGTATACGAATCCAAATCCTAGACCCCAATTGAGACAAGTAAGACCACAAGCCCCTAGAGGACCATGCTTTAGATGTCAAGGCGATCATTTCATTCGTGAATGTCCCCATCAACCAGCTCTGGGACAAGGGCAAAACATTACGATACAAGGCTTTTGTCCTGAGTGCGGCAAGGAACATCTTCCTAGAGAGTGCCCCAGGAATCCCTCTAGTGCACCCAAGGTCACACCCATCAACGTGGTAGGCTTAGTGGCAGATTCAAGTTCAAGTAGCAGTAATGTGGCTCCTGTACAGGCAGTTACTAGGGCACAGGCTGCACAACAAGCAAAACCATCTGAGCAATCAGAGTCAAGCGAGGCAGGAGAGCCTAGTAAGAGGAAACCAAGAACATGGAAGGATACCAGAGAGAAGGTTAATCGCAAGTGGAACAAAAAGCTATCCGAGCTAGAAGAAAGCCTAAGGGATACCAAAACAAAAATAGAAGACATTGCATCTCAAAGCCCCTCACATACCGAAGCTCCATCCACTCCACCTCATTCCACCCCACCACCCATTGTAAATAACCCACAACCAGGGTCTGTTCTTGCAGATCCAACCCCAGAAGGCTTGGACATGATGTTCAAGGCCTACCAGGCTCGTCTTCAAGAAGGGCCAACAGCTGCAAACCTAGACAAGAGTTACCCTAGGGCAGATTTAGAGATTGAACGGATGAAAATGTGCATGAAAATGGTAGAACAAGCTCAAGCTATACTTGAGACTAGTCAAAAGTTCAATCAGACAAACTCTGTCAAATCAGATTTGCACTTCCAAGGTTTACTAGAAAAATTAGAGCAGTTGGTAAACAGACCACAAATTTCTTTACCTCCACAGGCTCAACCAGTTATGGAAAGAGGAAGCTCACCACCAATGGGAGCTTATGTTCCTAATTCCACGGATGCTGGAATACCTCCTTCAATTCAACAGTACTCTCAAGAGTTCTTGCGGGAAATACAAGAAGAGAAATGGGCCAAGGAGAAGGGTAATTCCCCTCCTATTCCTGAGATTGATGATCTTCATGATCAATTTCCCCAAGACATTCCATCTATTTATGGAGATGAAGCAGAACAACAAGAAGATGAAAGATTAGATTTTGAATCTAATACCCTAGAAGAACTGCCTCAATTTCCAGGCCCATGGGAATCTGAATCTATCCAGATCAGAGCTCCCACAATATTGGTAAGAAATGAAGACTCAGTGATTCCAAGAAACACTGATGTCGTGAAGAACACTAAGGTTCAATGTCATCTCACGGTGGAAGAGCTGCTCAAAGCAAAACCTAAGCTCTGGAATCATGTGAAGGATCAGGTTCCAGAACTCGATTCCAATATGCCAAAAGTAGGCTCTAAGCAAAAAGTACCAGAGATACCTCTAGACAAAATCGGGGATGTGAGTGAAGGTGAAGAAGGTAATACTTATCTTCCAATCACCTATCAAGGTTACACAACCAAAGCAATCATAGATTCAGGTGCTGGTGTTGCTATTGCGACCACCTCCTTGTGGAAGCAATGGGGCAAGCCCACATTAAGACCAACTAGAATGAAGCTTCAAATGGCTGATGGTCATTTTGAAAGACCTCTAGGATTGCTAGAAGGGATCACTCTAACCACTTGTGGTGTAGAGTTTGAGCACACATTTGCTATATGTGACTTTGAGAAAAATAATGTCTATGAGATGATCCTAGGAAGACCCTTCCTACGACAATTACAAATAGTACAGGATTGGGGAACTAACTCCTTGTACTTACAACACTTAGGGGTCACCACCAAGGTCAATTTGAAGGATTACACCTTCAGAGATGTACCACCCCTACAGTGGAATCCTATCCACAAAGCGAAAGAAGACTCTATCTCCGTGCATTCTGGAAGTTCACCTGATCCATCATGGCTGCATGAAGATACTCACTTGTGGATGTGCAAGGTCGCAGAGGAAGAGGAAAAGCGCCTAAAAGCGAGAGAAGAAGGAACTCCCCCAGGAGATAGACCAATAAAAGACCCAGCCTATACACCGATGATATTTCCAGATGAGGAATTTGAGCCTCATGGTTGGGCAGAAATCTTAGCTACCATGGACATTGCAGTCAATGAAGAACAATGGACACCTCATTGCGATGAGGAGGGTTATGATATTTCAGTGTTCATGTGTCAGCCCTTGTTGGAAGAGTGTGATCCTAGTGAGTTCATAGAAGAAGAAGAGAATGACGATGATCTAGAATCCATTGTGATGGATACTTACTTTGACTCGGAGGAACACTATTTAGAAGACATAGGAGTGTTAACCCAAAAAGAAGAAGAACCCCTCACGAGTATTAAAACGATAAATTCAAAGGAAAAAAGTGAAGGAGGTCAAAAGAAAAAGAAAAGAAAAGCAGTGAAACAAGACGAGGAAGAATCATTGTTTGAAGTACCAGAAAATTTCAAGAAATATGAAGTGGAAGACCGTAAAATTTTGGTACGAATGCCTAAGAGAGAGGCCATTATAGGAGAAGCATATGAAAATAAAGAAAAGACCAAAAAAATTGTAGTGACCATTGAAGGGAACGAAGAGTGATGTACGTACATAGGAGACGACCTAAGTGCAAAAGAAGAAGCAGAGCTTGTAGCTCTATTAAGGGAATATAGGGATGTGTTCGCATGGCACTATAGAGACTTGAAAGGAGTAGATCCAAAGATTTGCTCTCATACGATTCCGATGACCGCTGATGCCAAGCCCACCAAACAAAAGCCCTACACATATAATGACAATTATGCAGCCAAAATAAAGGAGGAAATTGACAGGCTGATTGAAGCTGGATTCATCTATGAGATTGAGCACACTGAATGGGTGTCCCCCATTGTGGTGGTGCCCAAGAAGAATGGGAAATTGCGAGTGTGCATTAACCTTAAAAAAGTTAATGCCGCTACAATCAGAGATAGTTATCCACTTCCAATCACCGAACATCTATTGGAGCGCGTTGCAGGCAAGGAAGTTTATAGCTTCCTTGATGGATTTTCAGGTTACAACCAAGTAGCCATTGCCCCCGAAGATCAGCACAAAACGGCATTTGCCACAGAATGGGGAATCTTTGCGTTTCGTGTGATGCCATTTGGGCTCACCAATGCACCTGCAACATTCCAGAGGCTCATGTGTCATGTCTTCAAAGAGTTCTTGCGAAAGAACTTAGAAGTATATGTGGATGACTTATGTGCTCATTCCCAACAAAGAAGATACCACATCCCTGAGCTCAGACAAATCTTCAACAAGTGTAGAGATTATCGAGTGTGTCTGAACCCAGAGAAGTGTGTGTTCATGGTACGACAAGGTAAGATCTTAGGTCACATTGTTTCTAAGAATGGAATCTCAACAGATGAAGACAAGGTGAGAGCGATAGCAGAATTGCCAAGACCGAGGAATGTTAAAGAGGTACAAGCCCTTATGGGCCATTGTGGATATTACCGTAGGTTTATCCACATGTATGCCATCATAGCTAAACCTCTTTATGGGTTGTTAACAAATTTTGAGTGGAACGAGGAATGCGAGAAGTCCTTCAACGAGCTGAAAAGACGTTTGTGCACGGCACCAATATTGACTACTCCGGATTGGAGCAAACCCTTTCATGTCCATGTAGATGCTTCCAATCATGCAATAGGATGTGTGCTAGCACAACCCACAGGTGAAGGAAACCTAGACTTGCCGATAGCATACGCTAGTAGGCAATTAAATGCAGCTGAACGAAATTACACCACAACGGAGAGAGAAGGCTTAGGCATGGTATATGCTGTAAAAAAGTTTAGACACTATCTATTGGCCAATAAGTTCAAGTTTTTCACTGATCATCAAGCTTTACTCTACTTGCTCAATAAACCTTGCAATACAGGCCGCTTAGTAAGATGGTTCCTCTTACTAATGGAATACGACTTTGAAGTTGTTGTCAGGAAAGGCAGAACCCACCTTAGGGCAGACCATCTTTCTCGCATCACTTCAGGAGAGCCACCGCAAGGAGTGTCTGATGAATTGCCCGATGCTTATCTGTTCAATTTAGAAGTTGCTCCTAAATGGGCAAATAAGTTGATACCCGTCCTAACCTTTGGGCCTGCAAATAAAAATGTGAAAACAAGCAAAGAAGAAATTGTAAAATCACAAAAATATCAAATATTGGCCGGAAGTATGTACAAGCAAGATACTGAGGGCATATTAGCTTGTTGTGTCGAGGATGATGAACATATTAGTTGGTTGCAACAAGCCCATGAGGGACTGCTAGGAAATCACTACCCTAAACAACGAACATTGCAGAACCTAAAACGTTTAGGAGTGTATTGGCCTAGCATGGACAAAGAAATACAGGAGTGGATCCAGAATTGTCCAGTGTGCCAGAAGAGACCCCCAGTGGAGCATGCCACTCTTTATCATGTGTCATTAATCCCAGATTGGAGTGCTCCATTGGTTGAGTTCATGAGATCGGGAACATTACCCAATCAGGCTAGTCTTGCAAGAAAACGGAGCATGGAGCAAGAGGCTCAAGACTATGCCTTAGTAGGAGACAACCTATATCGAAGAGGCAAGGATGGTTACCTAAGACTGTGCGTTCATGAATCAGACTATTTGAAAGTCTTAGAAGCTGCACACAGCGGTGTTGCAGGTGGACACTTTGGGCCTGACAGAGTAATTAAGACCATTCTATTCTCAGGACTTTGGTGGCCCACTCTTCATATGGATGCACATACTTATGTGAAGAAATGTGACACATGCCAACGTGCCCAACAGCCGATAAGAAAAGATGAGATGCCTTTGAGGCCAATGATGGGAGGACGTGCATTTTCAAAGTGGGGTATAGACTTTGTAGGTCCCATCAACCCCCCAGCTAGAAACTCCCATGCAGAATACATCATTGTAGCCACAGATTACCTTACAAAGTGGGTGGAAGTAAAAGCCACGACAAAGAATGATGCTCAAACGACGGCTAAGTTCTTATTCGAAAATGTGTTCACTAGATATGGGTTACCAATAGAGTTGGTTAGTGATAGAGGTACGCACTTCTTGAATGAAGTCATTGAAAATCTTCTCCAAGAATTCTTGGTGATACATAAGAAATCAGCCCCCTATCACCCACAAGCCAACGGACAAGCCGAGAGTACCAATAAGATCCTCTGTAACGTATTGACAAAACTGGTAAATAATAAACGTTCTGATTGGGACAAACAACTTCATCATGCTGTTTGGGCATACCGAGTGGCCTACAAAACGGTACTCAATGCTACCCCATTTCAGATGGTCTTTGGACAGAATGTTGTGCTACCATTAGACTTCCTAATCCCTGCCTTGAGAGTAGCACAAGAGCATGAGTGGAATGGACATGAGTTGTCTTCCAGGATCTTTGATCTAGAACGCTTAGGTGAGACGAGGCTACGGGCAGCAGCAGGCATTTACGCTGCAAAGAAAAGGCAAAAGGCATACTTTGATGCCCATGTAAAGGATAAAGGATTGAAGGAAGGAGATCTAGTGCTGGTTTACACGCTAAAGCAACATGCCCGCAAGCTGGAGAAACGAGGATATGGACCCATGATCATTAATAGACTCTCCACTAGTGGTGCAGTTCAATTGGCCACTTTAGAAGGTGATATCTTACCAAACTATATAAGTGGTTGTCGAGTCAAGTTATATCAAGAACCTCTTACAGAGGAAATGCTCATGAGACTCAACACTGCTAAGAAGCGAAAAGAAGAGGAGTTAAAGGTTAGAGAAGAAGCACAAGCAGAGGCTAGAGAGCGCATCAGAAGAAATAAGTTACGACGATTAGGCCTAGATATCAACACAAGAGCTCCCAAATATCATATGGAATTGTGCCAATCTACTTCTCGAATAATTGACCGACGTCCCTTTGTGACCATAGAGATGGGACAAGGGAAGGGTGCAAGGACGGTGAAAGCATTGATTGACTCAGGTGCAGCAAGCAGTGCAGTTAGACTTTCCTACTGCCAAGACTCGCAGTTGAAAATCAATCCCATAGAAGCTTATCTCATAGGATTGGGAGGTGTGGAAACCCCTTGTTTGGGCGAGGTGGAACTTCCCATCTACCTTCAAGATGTTCCAATGAAAGTCAAAGCGCTAGTATGTCAAGATGAGAACCTTACAGAACCACTTGTCTTGGGTCAAGATTGGATCTATGACCATGCAGTTAATGTAAACCTAAGAAGTCAAATTCTTCAAGTTTGGGTACATGAACAATGCATTACATTAGAATTAGAGAACTGCATGCTCCAAAATCATGGCACCACACACTCCCTTAGTTCTTCCAAGACTAATCATATGGAAGAAGATGTTGTATGTGTCGAAAGCTCTATGATGCAGAAGGAGTCAATCGTGGAAGACCAGGTTCGAAGGTGGGTGGATCTTTCTTCTTCTCCAAAGAAACAAGTAGCCACAGTAGTGAGTCCACCATACAAGCAAACACAACCGTTCACGACGACTGCTACATCAAATAGCAAGACACCATTCGATAAAAAAGCAGTTCCGAGCATGAAACAGATATGGGTACGCAAAGGAGAGCAACCACCAACCTTGCCCCCACAAATTCCATCCATGCAAACCAACCAGGCCAGAAGACGAAGGAAGCAGCTCAGACAAACTCAATCACAAGGTATCCAACAAGTTTGGGTGCCTAAGAAATTAGCTGCAGCTCAACAAGGGCAACTACAGATGTGGATACCTAAGAAGCTCCTACATCCACAACAACCTTTGTTCTCCCACAGGCAAAAGGTTTCAACAAAGAAGCCACAAAGAGAAAAGGGTAAGAACCACGTACAGCGACCAAAGGAACATCAGATCAGCTATTCAACATTAATAGGGAGACATGCAAAAAGGATATGGGTTTGGAAGCCAAAAGTGCAAGTAGCCTCCACCGAACCAAAACGTCAACCACACTGGACACCACAGTTCAGAAAACATCCAAAGACAAAGACGCTTGAAGTGACCTCTACAGTCCCAAATGCTGTTCTAAAATGGACTCCAATAAGGAGGATTACAGCAGTTCGAGACTCAATGGATACCTCCACCAAGGTCGGCATCAACCTTCACAAGTAACATCGAAAGCCTCGAACGAGCAACAACCATGTGCTCCTTGCACAACCCTGTCTTTTGCACCATTCCGGTCATGCATTTCCAAAGTATGCATTAATATAGGGCCACATTACACGGCCGTGCATAGACACACTTGAGAATCCCACGCACAAGAACACGGTGACATATGTCAAATATTTCTATTGATACTAACTTTTGTGTTCTTGTTTTGTGATATTCTTTTGCAACAAAAAAAAAAAAAAAAAAAAAAAAAAAACTTGAGAGAGCTTGTTCCCAGGTTTGGCTTATGAAACACGAATGAGTCATGCTTAGTTGAAGGTAGAGCTGTTGATTACTGGGCATTTAGTAATTTGGATAGAAGTGTGTCTCGGCCAGCAGTGAGATTATTGCTGCCTTATCTGGCAGATGACAAGCATTTGGCATGAACATGGCATCTACAACTATGGTTTTCTCTTACCATGGTAGGAATGAAGAGCTTGAAGGTCCACAACTTGAGTGATGCTTAACTACTTCATGTACCAGAACATCCAAGGAGATATCTGCAAAGGGTAGTTCTTGAGGAGAAGACTCCTGCATATGTATGGAACAGTAGCACTGGTGACTGGTCTATGTCAATCAGCATGGTTATCTCTTAGAAACCGGCACGTGTCCAATATTCCTCTGAGTGTCAATATAGGGAAGTGAACGTGCATGAGCCCAAGCTCAGAAATGCACATTGTTACTGACAAAGGTTGCTTTGAAAAGAGGAGAGGGGATCCACCACTCAAAAGATCTCATCAGTGGACAATCAACATGGACATTCATCAACAAGGTTCCATCCCAAAGGCCGAGTGTACAACACGAAGAGACAAACATCCATCAACCTTCTCCTTGGTAAGTATCTTTACTCTGGAAACACCATAACCATGATAGTTTAGGAAACCTCTTCGTCAGCATACCCTTGAGCACTTAGCTCAAGACCCGCAATTTTTGCACCATACTTCTTCCAATGCATTTTCCAAGTAAGCATGCGTAGGGCTACACTACAAGGCCGTGCACAAGGCACATACTTTTTTCAACCCAGGCACGAACACACTTACCCATCATTCATTATGGGTTATGAGTAGTTGGCATGACTGCTCTCAACATCATCTTTGGAAGAGCTAGCGGACATCTTGGGAACAACATCCATATCTCGGAAGCAAATTGAAGCCTGTAGTTGCTCCAAATCACTCTCGACAACCTCTTTTGAGCAACTTACAGTTTTGAAAGCTCACAACAACACATTCTTGCTGGAATCCAAGGAACCAGCTCATACAACGGATGGACACAACCTCTCAAAGCACTACATGGAACAGCCCTTCCAACAAGGGTCTGTCAGGGACGACAGACTCGAGAGGGGGGGGAGTGTTGAAGCTCAAAGTCAAGGACAAAGCATGGAAGCACATCAAAAGGTGGACACACAAGGAAAGAGAGCAAGTAGGGAGATCCAAGAAGTGTATGTCAAATTTTCAGAAGAATCCCCTACAAATATAGTGATTTCCATCACTAAAAACCATTGTAAATACCATTATCTATTTTTAGTAACTCCATTTTGTTCAAGCCGAGGAGTCCTCGAGCTTGAGGAGTATTAGAAGTACCATCGTACCAATTCTCATAATTTTTAGACTTCGTTTGAGCCCTCAAATAAGCCCTGGAACCTAATTTTAACTAGGCCGGACACTAGGTCTGGACAGGGCCAAAACTAGTCAAAAAACTATAAAAAGAGCTAGAGAGCTCATTTTTGGGGTTAGCTTGTTAGAGAATAGAACTTTTGTAAGAGAACTCTTTGGCAAACAAAACTTTCCATTGTGCCTCTCTTTGATCTTACTTTGTGCGCGTGTGTGTGTATGTGTGTGCATGTTCGTGTGCTTTCACTCACGCACTTGTGCCTTCACTTGCTTGTGGTCTTCATACCGGTCCTCACGTCTCCGCGGATTGACAAGTAAAGGAGGTGGTGCTTACGCTTGAGCTACACCAAAACAATTGTTCTTATTATCTTCACTCCTTTGTCTTTGGTTGTAGTTGTAGTAGCCTCTCGTACCTCTAGCGCTTGATCTTCCTCTTCCTCTTGTGTTGAAGAAGCCACTTGAAGTCCTTTGATCATCGCTCCTTCTTCCTCGACCTCTATTTGAACCTCTTCCACCTCTGTTTCCACCTCTTGATGATCCTACATACAGAGCTTGTCCTTGAGATCCTTTTTGATTTGAAGTAGAACCATTTAGATTCATCTCCTCCGTGACCATGAGGGCAATAAGTTGATCAAAATCTGGTAATTCTCCTCTGACATAAACTGAAGTAATGAAGGGTTTCCATCTCTCATCATCTTTGAGTCCGTTGAGAGTATGTGCAACCAAGTCGTCGTCCTCCACATGAGCTTGAATTGATCCTAGTTGATCTGTAATCTCTTTAACTTTCAATATGTAATCATTGACCGATGTCCTTGTATCTTTCTTTATGTTATTCAACTCATTTTTGAGTTGAATCTTCCTTGCTCTTGTACCTGTAGCATACAACCTTTCCAATGCAAGCCAAACATCTCTACTTGTGTCTAGATCTTGTATGTGTCCTACCATTGAATCTTGAATATTTTGTGATAAAATGAATATAACTCTTTTGTCTCTCTCATTCCAAAGTCTAAACTCCCTCAATTGTTGCTGATTTGGGTCCTCTGGTAATGTGGGTTTGATATCTGTGCCGTCAATCAAACCATACAAGCCTCTACCTTGCAAGTATGCTGTGATTCTAAACTTCCATGCTTGATAATTGGTCTTATCAAGCTTCTCTATTTGTGCATGTTGGTCTCCCATAATACAAATGCTAAGCTTCCTCCTTTAAGCCTCCTTTCCAATGTGTGTGATGAGAAAAAATATAATATTTACCTTGTAAATGAGGTATGTGCACCTTTCTTTGCTTGGATGTTGCTTCAGATGCCTCCTTGCAATCTTCTTCTACCTTTGTGTAGTATTGATGATGAACTGCTTCCTTGATAGCTTCAAATTCTTTGTCAAGGTATGATAACCTTCTCCAAGCCTCCAAGTACTTGCTCTGATACCAATGTTGGAGTTTATTGATCTCCAAAGTACAGCTAGAAGTAGGTGAAACCCAACAGGACCTAGTTGACTTTTTTTACAAACTTGTATGCACAGACCAATTTTCTTGCAGAGCAAATTTCTCTTTACTCACTTGGAATTTTCCAAAACTGTTTCACACACATAAACTAGACTCTAAGAGCTTTCCAACAAGATATAGAACACCTCAAATGGATAAATACACAATGAGCTATGACCTCTGCAATATGCAGCTTTAATGGAGACCTTGAAACAGAGATGAACCTGAGGACACACATCACTTGCAGAGACTAGTGCTCTTAACTCACAACTTTAATGACTTTGAAACTTTCCAGAGTACAAGTAGACTTAAAGATCTTTCTAACAAGCCAAAGAACACATGATTTGGATACATACACAAGGAGATATGACCTCTGCAAGTTTGAGGTTTAATGGAGACCTTCAGCAGGGATAAAAAACAAAGAACACACACTACGTGCAGAGAGTACTGCTCTCAGCTCACAAATCCAATGATTATGAAAATTTACAAGAACAAATTAGACAGTAAGAGCTTTCCAATGAGCTATCAAACATGTAATTTGGATATATAATGAGGGAGATACAAGCTCTGCAATCTCTGCATACAAAACTACAGCAGTGTAGAGATACACATATGACTCTCTTGGACATCCCACTTTTCATCTCCTTTGGCCTCATCATAACATGTGGGTTCATTTTCCTGCTCAACTTTTGTCATAAAAGCATAATGAGTATTCATGAAAGATTCATAAGTATACCTTTGAGGTTGCTTACTTACTCTTGAAGTTCTTCTTACCTCCAATGTAGATGCTCTTCCTTTCTTATTAGGAACCTTTGATGATTCTCCATACTCACATACATCACTAATTTCCTCTCCTTCATCATTAACTTCAACAAGTTTGAGTTTACCTTTACTTTTAACACTTGGAGGTGACTCTTGCCTTAATCTTCCATTGAAAGGTGATCCTCTTTCTTCATCTAAACCACTCCTTTCATCATTTAAACTTCTTGATGGCTGAACTATGCATTCATCTCCTTCAACCACACCTTCTTCATTTTCATCCATGACCTGCAAACAATTCTTATCTGCATACCATGAAAGTGATTCATCAAAGTTTACATCTCTTGACACAACAACCTTATTGGTATGAGGATTATAGCATCTATATCCTCTTTGAGTATCTGCATAACCAATAAATATACATTTTTCTGATTTCGCATCAAGTTTTGGATCTCACCTCACTAGGTACATGTACATAACATACACAGCCAAATACTTTCAAATGACTTACACTTGGTTTCCTTCCATGCCATACCTCATATGGTGTCAAATGATGAACTCCAGCAGTCGGAACTCTATTCATAATGTAAACACTTGTGCTAACAGCTTCAGCCCAAAAATAATTAGGCAAACACATATCATTAAGCATGCTTCTGCTATGATTCTGTTTCTTCTTTCTGCGACTCCATTTTGTTGTGGAGTATACCTGCATGTAACTTCTCTTTTGATACCTTCATCATACAAAAAATCAGTAAAAGCTTGAGAGAAATACTCTCCTCCTCCATCGGATCTTAGCTTCTTAATATACCTTCCTGTTTGCTTTTTGACATATGATTTGAACTTCTTGAAACAATCAAAGACCTCACTCTTATGTTTAATAAAATACACAAATGTCATTCTACTATGATCGTCAATGAATGATACATAGTACTTATTACCAACCAAGGATGCCTCTTTAGTAGGTCCCCACACATCTGTGTGTATGAGATCTAGCAAAAACCATCACTTACATAGCTTGAATGCTTGAAAGGTTGTCTACTCTACTTACCCATTTGACATGCTTCACAAAGATGCACCATATGTTGCTTAGTAAGATAAGGTAATCCTTCAACATAAACAAGATATGAAAGGTGTTCTAGCTTGTTGTGTTGAGGATGATGAACATATCAGTTGGTTGCGACAAGCCCATGAAGAATTTCTAGGGAATCACTATTCTAAACAACGAACAATGCAAAATCTAAAACGATTAGGAGTGTATTGGCCTAGAATGGACAAATAAGTTCATGAGTGGATTAAAAATTATCCAGTGCAAAGGGAGACCCCCCGTGGAGCATGCCAGCCTTTATCACGTGTCATTAATTCCAGACTGGAGTGCTCCACTGGTAGAATTCATGAGATCGGGAACCTTACCCAAGGAGGCTAGTCTAGCAAGGAAACGAAGCATGGAGCAAGAAGCTAAAGACTACGCCTTCGTAGGAGACAACCTATATCGAAGAGGAAAAGATGGTTACTTATGAATGTGCGTTCACGAATCAGACTACTTGAAAGTCTTAGAAACTGCCCATAGCAGTGTTGCAGGCGGACACTTTGGGCCTGACCGAGTAATTAAGACCATCCTATTCTCAGGACTTTGGTGGCCCACTCTTCATATGGATGCACATACCTATGTGAAGAAATGTGACACATGCCAACGTGCCCAATACCCAATTAGAAAAGATGAGATGCCTTTGAGGCCAATGATGGGAGGACGTGCATTCTCGAAGTGGGGCATAGACTTTGTAGGTCCTATTAACCCCCCAGCTAGAAACTCCCATGCAGAATACATTATTGTAGCCACGGACTACCTTAGAAAGTGGGTAGAAGTCAAAGCCACAACAAAGAATGATTCTCAAACAACAGCAAAGTTCTTATTTGAGAATGTGTTCACGAGATATGGATTACCAATAGAGTTAGTAAGTGATAGAGGCACACACTTCTTGAATGAAGTAATCGAAAATCTTCTCCAAGAATTCTTGGTGATACATAAGAAGTCTGTCCCCTATCATCCACAAGCTAACGGACAAGCTGAGAGCACGAATAAGATCCTATGTAACGTGTTGACAAAACTCATAAATAACAAACGCTCTGATTGGGACAAACAACTTCATCATGCTATTTGGGCCTACCGAGTTGCCTATAAAACGATACTCAATGCCACCCCATTTCAGATGGTCTTCGGATAGAATGATGTGCTACCATTGGACTTCCTAATCCCAACTTTAAAAGTAGCACAAGAGCATGAGTGGAATGGACACAAGTTATCCTCTAGGATCTTTGATCTAGAACGCTTAGGTGAGATGAGGCTACGAGCAGCGGCAGACATCTATGCTGGAAAGAAACGGCAAAAGGCTTACTTTGATGCACACATCAAAGATAAAGGATTGAAAGAGGGAGACCTAGTGTTGGTTTATACACTAAAGCAACATGCCAGTAAATTGGAAAAAAGAGGATATGGACCCATGATCATTAATAGAATTTCCACTAGCGGTGCAGTTCAATTGGCCACACTAGAAGGCGATGTCTTACCAAACTATATCAGTGGTTGTCGAGTCAAGCTATATCAAGAACCTCTTATAGATGATATGCTAAAGAGACTCAACACTGCTAAGAAGCGAAAAGAAGAAGAATTAATGGTTAGAGAAGAAGCACAAGCAGAGGCGAGAGAACGCATTAGGAGAAATAAGTTAAGACGCCAAGGCCTAGATATCAATCATGAGGCCCCAAGATATCACATGGCCATGTGTCAAACATCAAGTGCAATTGCTTCTCAAATAATTGATCGACGTCCCTTTGTGAACATCGCAGTAGGACAAGGGAAGAATGCAAAAACTGTGAGAGCATTGATTGACTCAGGTGCAACAACTAGTGCCGTTAGACTATCCTACTGTCAAGACTTGCAATTGAACATAAAGCCTATAGAAGCCTATCTCATAGGGTTGGGAGGTGTGGAAACCCCTTGTTTGGGAGAGGTGGAACTTCCCATCTACCTTCAAGATGTTCCAATGAAAGTCAAAATGCTAGTATGTCATGATGAAGACATTATAGAGCCACTTGTCTTGGGTCAAGATTGGATTTACAACCATGCAGTCAACTTGAACCTACGACGTCAACTCCTTCAAGTTGGGGCACCTGAACAAAGTATCACATTAGAATTAGAGAATTGGATGCGCACAAAGCCAAGTAGCACACATTCTCTTAGTTCTTCTGAAACTAATCTTTGTAAAGAAAATGTTGTGTGTATCACAAACCCTACGAAGCAAAAGGACTCAATCATGGAAGCACAAGCTCATAGGCCAGCTAACCTCTCTTCTCTGTCACATACTAATGCGAGTGTAACTCGACCAAAGAGGCAAGCAAAAAAGACATCTGCTATATCAACTAGACAGACCGAATTCAAGAAGAAAGAAGCTCAGGTCATGAAGCAGATTTGGGTACGAAAAGAAGAACAACCACCAGCTTTGCCACAACCCTTCCCAGTGAGGCAAGCCAACCATGCTGAAAGAAGCATCAAGAAACGAGGACCAGCTCAATCCTACGGTCTTCAACAAATTTGGGTACCAAAGCAATCGAGGGAGGCCGACCAAGATAACGTACAAATTTGGGTGCCAAAGAAGTTAGTTGCAGCTCAACATGGGCGATTACAAATGTGGGTACCCAAGACACTCTTACATGCACAAACACCACAAATCTCCCTCCCAAGCAAAGCTTCCACAAAGACGCCAAGGAGAAGCAAGGGTCAACACCAGGCACAAAGAACCAAAGCAGATCAACCCACCTCTTCGACAATCATAAAAAGGCAACCAAAAAGGGTATGGGTTTGGAAGCCAAAAGTATTAGCAGCTTCCACAAAATCAAAGAGCCAACCACGTTCGATACCAACTCTTAGACACCATTCCACGATGAAGGGGCCAAAAGTGATCTCCACAAAGCCACGTACCATTCTCAAATGGATCCCTATAAGGAGGATTACATCATTGCAAGATTCAATCGACACCTCCAAACAAAGATTGCATCAAGTCTAGAATTAACATCAAAAAGCCTCGACCAACAACAACCATGTGCCTTTGGCATAACCTTGTCTTTTGCACCATTCAGGTCATGCATTTCCAAAGTATGCATTAATCTAGGGCCACATTACACGACCGTGCATAGACACAATTGAGAATCCCAAGCACATGCAACACATTGGACATATGTAAAATATTTTATTGATACTAACATCTTTCTTCTTTTTTTGTGACCTTGTTTAAACAAAAAAAAAAAAGGGAAAGAATGGAATAGTGTGTTTGACAAATCCCCAATGCAAACCACCACCAACGGAAGACGAGCTGATGGTCAATCATCATGATGGAGTACACCACGGAGAGATGAACAAAACTTTCAACATGGTAAGATATGCATGCTTCAACAACACTATAACCATGATAGATTAGGAAACCTCTTCGTCGGCATACCCTTGAGCACTTCACTCAAGACCCAATTTCTTGCACCATACTTCTTCCCATGCATTTTCCAAGTACGCATGCATAGGGCTATATTACAAGGCCATGCACAAGGCACATATCTCGTCCAACCCATGCACTAATGCACTGACCCATCATCCATTATGGGTTACAAGTACTTGGGCATGAAAACTATGAAAGCCATCTTTGGAAGAATCAGAGGACATCAGGGTGACCACTACAAGAGCAAGGAAGTCATCCACCACCGAGAGTTGCTCATAATCAACATTGACCACCTCCTTTGAGCAACTAGCAGTTTTGGAAAGCTCACAAATGCACCATCAAGATGGAATACAAGGAAGAAGTACATAAAAAGGGACTACAAACTGCAAGAGCTAGCAGAGAAACGATCAGGCTACATTGGGAAGATGGATCGCTCCTGGTGAACGTAAAGGTCACTACCTCTCAACGTACTACATGGAACAACCACTACAACAAGGGTCTGTCAGGGACAACAGACTCAAGAGGGGGGGGAGTGTTGAAGCCCAAGGTCAAGCACAGGCATAAAAGCGCATCAAGGAAGTGGAGACACAAGAAAAAGGAGCAAGTAGGGAGGTCCAAGAAGCACCTGTCAAATTTTCAGAAGAAATCCCTATAAAAATAGTGATTTTTATCACTAAAAATCATTGTAAATACCATTTTCTATTTTTACAACTCCATTTTGTTCAAGCCAAGGAGTCCTTGAGCTTGAGGAGTATTAGATGTAGCATACTACCATTTTTCATAATTTTTAGATTCCGTTTGAGCCCCCAAATAAACCCGAGAACCTAATTTTTAACTAAGCCGGACACTAGGTCTGGACAGGGCCAAAACCACTCAAAAACTATAAAAAGGGCTGCAGAGCTCATTTTTGGGGTTAGCTTGTTGTAGTTTTCAGCTTTGTAAGAGATTTCTTTGGTAATCGAAGATCTTCCATTGTTCCACTCTTTGTTCTTACCTTCTGCGCGTGTGTGTGTATGTGTGTGCATGCTTGTGTGCTTTCACTCACGCATTTGTGCCATCACTTGCTCGTGGTCTTCATACCGGTCCTCATGTCTCCGCGGATTGACATTTATGAGGTGAAGCTCCTCACATTGGTACTCACCATTGTGCTAGAGTGAGTACCAACGTGAGGAGCTTCACCTCATAAATGTCAATCTGCGGAGAGGTGAGGACCAGTATGAAGACCACGAGCAAGTGATGGCACAAGTGCGTGAGTGAAAGCACACAAGCATGCACACACATACACACACACGCGCACAAGGTAAGATCAAAGAGTGAAACAATGGAAGATCTTTGATTACCAAAGAACTCTCTTACAAAGCTGAAAACTACAACAAGCTAACCCCCAAAAATGAGCTCTCCAGCCCTTTTTATAGTTTTTGAGTGGTTTTGGCCCTGTCCAGACCTAGTGTCCGGCTTAGTTAAAAATAAGGTTCTCGGGCTTATTTGGGGGCTCAAACGGAATCTAAAAATTATGAAAATTGGTAGTATGCTACATCTAATACTCCTCAAGCTCAAGGACTCCTTGGCTTGAACAAAATGGAGTTGTAAAAATAGAAAATGGTATTTACAATGATTTTTAGTGATAAACATCACTATTTTTATAGGGATTTCTTCTGAAAATTTGACAGGTGCTTCTTGGAGCTCCCTACTTGCTCCTTCTTCTTGTGTCTCCACTTCCTTGATGAGCTTTTATGCATGTGCTTGACCTTGGGCTTCAACATATATGTATATGTATACGTATATGTATATGTATACGTATATGTATATGTATATGTATACGTATATATCATGTATATCTATATGTTTATGTATACGTATACATATAATTATGTATATATATACGTATATGTATATGTATACATATACGTATATGTATATGTGTATGTATATCTATATGTATATGTATATGTATATGTATATGTATATGTATATGTATATGTATATGTATATGTATATGTATATGTATATGTATATGTATATGTATATGTATATGTATATGTATATGTATATGTATATGTATATGTATATGTGTATGTATATGTATATGTATATGTACATGTATATGTATATGTATATGTACATGTATATGTATATGTATATGTATATGTATATGTATATGTATATTGTTAAAAGTCAAGCTTCAAGCTACAAATTCATGGGGAATCTTTTATGGACATGTGGAGCAATCAAAGGAAGCCAAAAGCCACGAGATTCCATCAAGAAAAGTCACTCAACCACTCCCCAATTCATCTCAACTAAATCCTCCAAGTTAGGAGGCTGATTTGGAAAGGTAGTTCCTAGATTTTAGGGGCACACTTCTCACTATAAAAGAAGCATGTATCCCGACTTCTTTTGGGCCATCTTCTTGGAGTTTTAGCTCATGTAAAGTGAGCACTAAGTGCTGGAGTTGTCATAAGCAAGCCCCTTGCTTGCTTGTTTTTTTTCTTTTAGTAGGCATATCTATGTGTGTGTGCAGGCAGTGTTGCAACTCTCTACCCCTGAGTTGTTAGCATTGGTTCTCCCTCATATTGTATCCATTTGATGTAATTCTTGTCTCATTGGATAGATATTAGAGTCTATTTTATGTCCCCAAACTTTGTGGAGCATTCTCTTAGTAATCTGGGAGCAACATTCATTTTAGTGAAGTTGTGTGATTGATATCTCTCTTGGTGTGTAGGCTCTGTTGGAAATATTTTGCTCTCTGTTGTAAGGGCTGGTTCTCCTTCTCTATTCATCCATTTGCTATGATTTTGGTGTCATTGGGTAGCTATTAAAGTGGTCTAAAGTTGACCAAAGTTTGAGATTCATTCTCTGTATAATCTCTGAGCAAAGCTTGCTGGAGTGAAGTGACGTCTCTGCTTGACTAGCAGTTGTGAGCATTCAACTAGCTCATGTTGTAGACATTGTTTCTCTTTGTAGGTCAAAGAAGTATACGTGTGGAGGTCGTTCGCGCTTTGTCGTTGCTTAGGGGTTGAGACACTTCCCCCATCATTGGTATCAGAGCACTTGGGCATCTTGGAGGTATCACATACAAGCTAGAAGACCTTTTGGAGCTGGTGTTTGAAGATTTGCATCAACAAAAGTATCTTGGATGTAGCTCACATCAAGGGGGAGCTATTCTACTCAAAGGTTCAAGAGCACAAGGTTTCCATCTAAGGAAAGCTTTGGATTGAGGTAACCTCAGAGCCTCATTTTCATTTTACACACATTGGAGCATTAGCAAAGGGCTAGGTCAAGTATCAAAGACTAGATATGGGAGACTTCAACACTCAAATTGAAAAGCTAGACAAAGGGAACTATCAACCATGGAGATTTAGGGTCTCCAACTATCGTATGGGCAAGGGCCTTTGGGGGTTGATTAGTGGAAGTGAACCAAGACCTAGGTTGGATGAGAATCCAACCAATGACCATAGAAGGGCCTTTAGGGAATGGAATGAAAGAGACAAGAGGGTTATCTTTATTCTTTCCCAACACATTACCAATAGCATGATCGGTCATATCCAAGACTTGGATTCAAGCATGAAGGTATGGGAGACACGTGAAAGGCTTTATTCAACAAGCACCAAAGCAAGGAAGATCCAACTCAAGAATGAGCTCAACAACCTTAGGAAGAGCTTAGGGAGTAGCATAAATGACTACATACTTAAGGTCAAGGAGTTATCAGATGCATTGGGATCCTTTGGAAGCCACGTAGACGATGACGATCTTGTGGCTTATACTCTCAATGGTTTGAGAGATGATGAGAAGTGGAAACCCTTTACCACTTCAGTTTATGTAAGGGATAATCTTCCCGATTTTGAGCAATTGGTTGCTCTCATGGTCACCGAAGAAATGAACATAGGTGGAAGTTCAACTAAAAGCAAGGATGCACAAGTTTTCTATGCAGGTAATCAAAGGGGCAAAGGAAGACGAGGACAAGGAAGGGGCAAAGGAAGGTTTGGAGGAAGGCAAGGCCACTCAAGAAATCAAGGACATGACCAAGGCACCTCATCACAAAGAGGGAGAGGAAGAAAAGAGGAAGAGGAGGACGACATCAACAAAACAGGATTCAAGATGGCGAAGGATGTTACATATGTGGCAAGTTTGGCCACTATGCTAGAGATTGCTACCAAGGAGGAAACCAAAGGAGCTATAATCAAGGTTCTTCATACAAAGGCCAAGGTAATTATGCTTCTACAAGTTCAGAAAATGACAATCTCTTGATGATGCACATGAATGGGAATTCAAACAAAGTAGATAACACTTGGTATATTGATAGTGGATGTAGCAACCATATGGGTTGCAATGCTTCTTGGTTTACTAATCTACATGCTCCCAAAGGTAAAGGACATGTAGAAATAGGTGATGATACAGCCCATGAGATCTCCCATGTTGGAGATGTAGCTTTGGATGACAAGGAGGAAGGAAGATGTCTCAAGGATGTCTTGCATGTACCTACTATCACAAAGAACTTGGTGTCCGTTGGGCAAATGGTTGAAAGAGGCTATCAAGTAAGGTTCAAGAAAGGTGGATACTTTGTGGAGAACCCTAAGAAAGGTTACAAGGTTATAGCAAGAGGAAAGAAGCAAGGGAGACTCTTCACTTTGGAGGTAAATTCTCATTCCACTCAACATGTCTACTTCACATATGGAAACAAGAGGATTTCGGAGTTGGACTTGTGGCACAAGAGGATAGGTCACATCAACATACAAAGAATGAAGGAAATGCAATTCAAGAGGCTGGTTGAAGGTCTTCCCAACTTCCAAGGACAAGGTATGAAGCATTTATGTGAATCTTATCCACTAGGGAAGCAAGTGAGACTTCCATTCAAGAAGAGTGGCTACATAAGCCAACACCCATTGGAGTTGATACATACAGATGTGTGGGGGCCAACCAAAGAGCAATCCATTGGAGGTAACAAGTACTTTGTCACTTTTATAGATGATTGCACAAGGATGGTTTGGGTTTATTTCATCAAAAACAAATTAGATGTGTTTACATGTTTCAAAGCATTCAAGGCAATGGTAGAGATGGAAATAGGTACATATATCAAGAAGCTAAGGTCCGATGGAGGGGGAGAATATTTCTCCAATGAGTTTTCTGATTTTTTAATGGATCAAGGCATCAAGAGGCAAGTAACATGCAGGTACAAACCCCAACAAAATGGAGTAGCAGAGAGAAAGAATAGATACATTGCCGAGATCACTAGAGCAATGCTTAATGAGATGAATGTACCTAACATGTTTTGGAGTGATGCAGCAAATACCGCCGTGTATCTAATGAATAGGGCTCCTACCTCAGGGATCCATGGCTTGACACCATATCAAGCCTATTATGGTAAGAAACCTGATCTTTCCCACTTGAAGCTATTTGGATGTACTTGTTATGTACATGTGCCAAGTGAATTGAGGCACAAGCTACAACCAAAGGCAGAAAAGTGTGTGTTTCTAGGATATTCAAACGATCATAAAGGTTACAGGTGCTTCAACCCAAACACAAAGGACTTGAGGATATCAAGGGATGTAGCATTTGATGAGCTACTCCCTTGGTATAAGAAGTATGATTGTATGCAGGACTATGAAGAAGAAAACCATGGACATGATGAAGAACAAATCGACCTAGAGCTAAGCGGCCCAAGGTGTTCCATCAATGAAGATAGTTCAAGCATGAACTCACCATGGAGGGGGAGATCTTCATCAAGCTATGAAGCACAATCAATCAACAAAGGCAAAGAAACATTGGTGGAGTTGGATGAAGAAGGTAATGAAGTTGAAGATGATGAAGGACACATGATGGAGAAAGAAGCCACGTCAAAGAAAGAGATCAAGTTCCCAAGGCAAAGGAGGTTTATTCCTCCAAAAGGTGAAGAAAGGAAGTCTTCTAGAGTTAAGTATCCAACTCAAAGGTTTACTTATGATTCATACATGGCAACACATTATGCATATATGAACAAAGTAGTAGAAGATCATGAGCCCGATTGCTATGAAGATGCAAGCAGGTACACCGAATGGAAAGAGGCAATGCAAGAAGAGATCGACGCACTTGAGGAAAATCAAACATGGACTCTAGTGCCCAAGAAGGAGAACATGAAGGTAATACAAAGAAGAACGTAATATGCTCATACAAAGGAAGTATATTTTAGACCTACTTGAGAGGTTTGGGATGCTACATTGCAAGCCCATTTCAAATCCCATGGAAGTTAATGTAAAGCTAAGCTCCATTGATGGAGAGCCATTAGAGGATGTAACTTTGTATCGATATATTGTAGGCTCTTTCAATTATGCCACAATAACTAGGCCCGACATAGCATATGGAGTTGGAGTGTTATCACAATAATGCATAGTCCAAGGACTACACACTTGCAAGCTGCAAGAAGAATGTTACGATATCTCAAGGCCACTATAAACGAAGGATTGTTCTATTCATTTGATGATGATATGCAGGTCAAAGCTTATTCTGATGCGGATTGGGCCGGTTCCAAGGAGGATAGAAGAAGTACAAGTGGTTACCTAGTCATGCTAGGTAGCAAGATCATCTCATGGATTTCAAAGAAGCAACCCACAATGGCATTATCTTCCACCGAGGCTGAGTATAGAGCTTTGGCTCAAGTCACATGTGAGATAATGTGGATTAAGAAGTTATTTATGGAGCTTATTTGCAGGTTGACACATATCCAGTTTTTGTGACAACATGAGTAGCATTCATCTAGCATCGAATCCTGTCTATCATGCTAGAACCAAGCATATTGAAGTGCACTATCACTTCATAAGGGAAAAGGTGATATCCAAGGAAGTTTCAGTACATCATATTGGTACCAAGGATCAAGTTTCCGACATGTTTACGAAGGCTTTGGATGGAATGAAGATTTCAAAATTCAAGCAACGCATCAACATGAAGGAGCTTGGATGAGGGTGAAGAATTGAAGCTTGAGGGGGAGTGTTAAAAGTCAAGCTTCAAGCTACAAATTCATGGGGAATCTTTTATGGATATGTGGAGCAATCAAAGGAAGCCAAAAGCCACGAGATTCCATCAAGAAAAGTCACTCAACCACTCCCCAATTCATCTCAACTAAATCCTCCAAGTTAGGAGGCTGATTTGGAAAGGTAGTTCCTAGATTTTAGGGGCACACTTCTCACTATAAAAGAAGCATGTATCCCGACTTCTTTTGAGCCATCTTCTTGGAGTTTTAGCTCATGTAAAGTGAGAACTAAGTGCTGGAGTTGTGATAAGAAAGCCCCTTGCTTAAGCTAGCCCCTTGCTTGCTTGTTTGTTTTCTTTTAGTAAGCATATCTATGTGTGTGTGCAGGCAGTGTTGCAACTCTCTACCCCTGAGTTGTTAGCATTGGTTCTCCCTCAAATTGTATCCATTTGATGTAATTCTTGTCTCATTGGATAGATATTAGACTCTATTTTAAGCCCACAAAATCTGTGGAGCGTTCTCTGAGTAATCTGGGAGCAACATTCATTTTAGTGAAATTGTGTGATTGATATCTCTCTTGGTGTGTAGGGTCTCTTGGAAATATTTTGCGCTCTCTTGTAAGGGCTGGTTCTCCTTCTCTATTCATCCATTTGCTATGCTTTTGGTGTCATTGGGTAGCTATTAAAGTGATATAAAGTTGACTAAAGTTTGAGATTCATTCTCTGTATAATCTCTGAGAAACGCTTGCTGGAGTGAAGTGAGGTCTCTGCTTGACTAGCAGTTGTGAGCATTCAACTAGCTCATGTTGTAGACATTGTTTCTCTTTGTAGGTCAAAGAAGTATACCTGTGGAGGTCGTTCGCGCTTCGTCGTTGCTTAGGGGTTGAGACACTTCCCCCATCATATATGTATATGTATATGTATATGTATATGTATATGTATATGTATATGTATATGCATATGCATATGTATATGCATATGCATATGCATATGTATATGTATATGTATATGTATATGTATATGTATATGTATATGTATATGTATATGTATACGTATACGTATACGTATACGTATATGTATAGGTATAAGTATAGGTATATGTATATGTATATGTATATGTATACGTATACGTATACGTATATGTATAGGTATAGGTATATGTATATGTATATGTATATGTATATGTATATGTATATGTATATGTATATGTATATGTATATGCATATGTATATGTATATGTCTATGTATATGTCTATGTATATGTGTATGTCTATGTATATGTCTATGTATATGTATATGTATATGTATATGTATATGTCTATGTCTATGTATACGTGTATGTATAGGTATATGTCTATGTATATGTATATGTATATGTATATGTATATGTATATGTATATGTATATGTATATGTCTATGTATATGTATTTGTATATGTATGTGTATATGTATATGTATATGTATATGTATATGTATATGTATATGTATATGTATATGTCTATGTCTATGTATACGTGTATGTATGTGTATATGTATATGTATATGTATATGTATATGTATATGTATATGTATATGTCTATGTATATGTATTTGTATATGTATGTGTATATGTATATGTATATGTATATGTATATGCATATGCATATGCATATGTATATGTATATGCATATGTATATGTATATGTATATGTATATGTGTATGCATATTTATATGACCAAGCATACCACTCAAAATTGTTGGTTCAATGGGAAGACCCGGAAAGAAAGTGGAAAAGATGGATATGGTAACAGTAGATGTAGAGGTGGACCCAAATTCAACAATACCAATAGATGCCATAACAGAAGGGACTAGAAAAACTATTCTGAAGATCAACAACATGAAGAATAATTACTCTTGATGAATCTAATCCACAAGGAAGGTAAAGAAGATGATCATTTATTCTACATAGATTCAGGATGTTGGAATCATGTGGTAGGAAACATAGCTCTCTTATCTTGTTTGGTAAGTCCAAAGCATAGTAATGAAGTTCAAATAGGAGATGACAAAAGCATACTGTGGAGAAGATTGATAATTTGAAAGCCTCCAATGGAAGAACAAATATTCAGAGCAAGGTACTCTATGTTCCCACTCTTACAAAAAAACCCAATAGATGTAGGCAAATAGTTGACAGAGGCTTGCAAGTTAGGTTCAGCCAACATGGAGATTTTGTGGAAGATCCATGTCAAGGCTTCAAGAAGGTAGCCAAAGGTGAGAAGCATGGTAGGATCTTTATGTTTTAAGTAGGAGAAACCAAAAATATAGCTCTATTCAACTTTGGGTCTCAAAACCTAAGTGAGATTGAAGTGTGGCATAAGAGGCTGGCTCATGTGAATGAAAGAACCTTGAAAGATATATGCAAGGATCAAAGTGTTCATGGATTGCCAAACATATCAAAGCAACACATGATCAACACATGTGATGCATGTTAGATTGGGAAGGCACAAAGACAACCATTCAACTAGAAAGGATACATCCACAACAACTTATTGGACTTAGTACATACAAATGTATGGGGGCCAAGCCAAGAACCTTCATTAGTAGGATCAAGGTATTATGTCTCATTTATTGATGACCATAGTAGATGGACTATTATGTACTTTATCAAGAGTAAGAATGAAGTGTTTGATTGCTTCAAAAAGTATCTAGCACATGTGGAGAACCATATAGGTGATCACTCACAAAGCTAAGATCTCATGGAGGGGGAGAATACTTCTCCAAAGACTTTGATGAGTTCTTGCATGATAAATGTATCAAGAGGGAAGAGACTACTAGGTACTCTCCTCAATTGAATTGAATTGTAGAGAGAAGAAACAAGACATTGGTTGGATCAACTAGAACAATGCTTAAAGAGAAGAGGTTGCCATATTATCTATGGATAGAGGCTATTTCAACTACTCTGTACCTTATCAATAGACTACCATCCAAATCACTTCAAGGTATGACTCCTTATGAAGCATGGTATGGAAGAAAACCTAGTCTTAGACATTGCATGCGGCCTTTTGTAGTTTAGCTTATGTTCATGTACCATCACAAATAAGAGGTAAAATAGAGGAAAGGTCAACAAAGGCAATGTTTATTGGGTATAACTCAACTCAGATGGGTTATAGGTTCTATAATCCATCAACCAAGCAGTTCACTACAAGTAGGGATGTTGTGTTTGAAGAACACAGGTCTTGGTATGCTGAAGACAAACAAAAGGTAACTCTTCCATATGATCTTGATTCTGATTCTCATCAGTTCGGAAGCAATCATGATACACAGGTTTGGGATCCAAGAAGTGATACACATGATGACCAAGATGAAAAGGAAAAGGATTACAAGCTATGGAAGTCAAGAGGCAAAGCAAAGATGCAAGAGTGTGGACAATGCTTCAAGCAAGCACCTAGAAGGTCAAAATGGGAGAAAAGACAACCAAAAAGCTATGGACATGATTCAACATTTGTTACAAAACATTCAATCTATTTGGAAAAGGACTCAATTTCAGAGGAACCCTAAACCTATGAAGATGCAAAAGGAAATCCTTATTGGGAAAAGGCCATGAACGAAGAAATAGATGCATTGAAGGAGATGGACACTTGGGAGTCGGTTCCAATGTCACCCAATCAAAAGGTAATTGGTTGCAGATGGGTATATAAAATTAATAGAAATTCAGATGGATTTGTTTGTAGGTACAAAGCAAGATTAGTTGCCAAAGGATGCTCACAAATTCATGGTATAGACTATGAGGAAACCTTCTCATCAATTGCAAAGGTTACTACAATCAGAACATTGATAAGTGTAGCTGCTGCAAGAAATTGAAAACTCCTCCAACTTGATGTCAAAAATGCATTCCTAAATGGTTGGATAAATGAAGAGGTATACATGTCACAACCACTAGGTTTCAAAAACCCTTATCATACATCTTATGTTTGCAGAATTAAGAAAGCATTGTATGGATTGAAAGAAGATCCTAAAGCTTAGAATTACAGGTTGGTTACATACCTTCAAGATCAAGGGTTCAAACCTAGCAACTTAGATCCTTTTTTATTCATCAAAAGGGATCACAATGAGGTTATCTATCTATGTGTATATGTAGATGATATTATTGTGATATGTGATGATGTGAATGGCATTCAAAAGATCTAGAGACACATGCAAGAGGAGTTCAAAAATAAGTGAATTAGGTGAACTCACATATTTCCTAGGTACACAAGTGATTTATACAGATGAAGGGATGTATCTAACTCAAAGAAGCTACATTCAAGACTTACTTCTCAAGTTAAAAATGGAGAACAAAAAGCTTGTAGGTACACCCTTGGAGATGAAGCATAAAATAAGTGTTTATGAAGGTGAGCAAATTGATGATCCTAAAGAGTATCAAAGCTTAGTTGGTAGCTTGATATATGCTGCTCACACAAGATCAATCATATCATATAGTGTGGGAGTGCTTAGTCTATTAATGCACTCACCTAGAAGGCCACACATGGATGCTGCAAAGAGAATACTCAAGTAGCTCAAAGGGACACTTAATGAAGGTATAGATTATCCTTACATTTTAGATTTGGATACCAAAATCCATTCAAATGTAGATTGGGTAGGAGTAAAGGATGACAGAAGAAGTACCTCTAGATACTTAGCACTTGCAGGTTGAAAATTGGTGTCATGGAGTTCCAAGAAGCAACTAACAGTTGCTTTGTCTTCAACTGAAGCATAATATAGAGGTCTAAATACTTTGAAGAATAGCACTTATGTGCACATTATTTCTTTGTATTAATTGGTTGATCACTTATGATCATTTCTTGTAAGGTTAAAGGTATTTACCTTATAAAAAGAAAGAGTGAAAGGCATAAAAGCCACGAGTTAGAAGTGGTTGATATTGATTCTCAATCAGTCATTCAAGAAGTAGACATGACTTCAACTTTCTCTTTTCCTAGATTGTACGAAAAGATTCCAATCAATCTAAACTACCAAACCCCCCTAATTTCAAACTTAAATTGATGAAGAAAAGGCATGGTCATATCCTCAAGAGTCTATATAAAGACTCCAAAATATTTGTGCTTAAAGTAGAGTGTTGATTTGAAGCAATACATATACTCTTTGATCATTGCTTGGTGACATTTCTATTCTCTGATCCTTCTTCCTCAGACTCGGTAAACTTGGAGGGATTTATGCTCTCACTATAGAGTTTAAAATCAAGCTTTTAAGCAATCTCTAGTTTGTGTAAAAATTTAGAAGTCATTTGTTTTAGTAATTTCGGAGAAATCTGAGTTTCCCAGTCTTGGTGTCATTGTCTGCATGTCTCTGAAAAATGGGGATGACATCTAATCAGTATTAAGGTTATTGCTCCTTCATTAATTGATATAAATTAGAGCTTCCATGCATTTTAGCAAGCCAGCCCTTTGTACAACACTCCCTTAAGAGGCATTTTTCCAATTGTGACTATGTTGGCTCTTCTCAATGTTTGAAGCCATAACTTCCATCCATTTTTAGAAGGTTTTTGTGAGCTAGTTAAGATGCAAGTTTTTCTTTTCATTAACATGTTCTTGCTGATGTTCCAAAGTACCTATTGGGTTTTAATGCACTAACCAGAAGCCTACAAGGTCTTCTTTATATATCTAAAGAGTTAGGGCTGGTCCTATGCTAGTTTGCTGGACCAACTTCATCATTTGACAACTCAACTTTCCAAGCCTCTCCAAGGTTCTCCAACTTCTTTCATGTATATGTATATGTATATGCATATTTATATGTATATGTATATGTATATTGTTGGTGTAATTCACAAGCCTACACATTTGGCTTGATGGATACATTGAAGTCCATACACTTATGAAAAGCATAGGAACTATTGCTAGTGGTTAATTACCACTTTACATCTTTGTAAAAGTTAGTTTTGACTTGGAATCTTTGTAATCACCTACCAAAAGGAATTCGTGAAAAAAGGTTAGCCTTGATTGATGGAATATCTCCTAGGATATAGGAGCTTGATCATAGGGAGCCAAAAGTTTGAATTTGAATTCAAATATCTACTTACTCACTATAAAAGTGATCATAAAAAAGTCGCGACTAAGACTCATTGTTCCCGAGCTCATTACTGTCAATTCTGAGTGTGTGTGAGGCCTACACTCTAGCCCACACCTATCTACACCATTAGCCAATGATCTTCATGCCAATGGATTTGTATACAAGTGTTCATTAATACATATATCTTCATTAGTCATTTCTGAGTTCTCTGTCATACTACTTGAAAGTCTGTCAACTGTGAAGAGCATATCTCAGTCATTTCTTAACCAAATTCAAAGATCTAAAGCTTCTTGGATTCAACTCAAAGTTGTCTACATGCTCTTGAAGAGATTCTATGCAGCCATTTCAGAGAAAAGTATTGATATATTTAGGTAGTGATGTGTGTGAACACACTAGGACCGCCGGGGCACTTTTTTCCCTCTTTAGGAGGTTTTTTTCCCCCGGCTTGTATATACGCCTATTGCCCTAATGGGCTACTTATCTTTGTACATTCTCTAGTAATACATTCAGTATTGTGTGTTTGTGTTCCAAGCTTCTTCTTCTTCCTTGTGCTGTTCGCGTGCTTCCGCAGACGTCTAACTCCAACAATTGTATCAGAGCAGGTCGTCGCTTCATCTAGGGTGCCGTCGACACTCCTCCGTTTGCAGTCTCAGATTCGCACGAAATTTGGTGAGCATACTCAGGGTGTTTCAGAGATCAAAACAGCTTTGCTATGTGGTGCCAAAATCGCGATCTAAGCTCATTTCGGCCTCCGAACGCACTATCGCAGCGCTTGTGCATGCTATTTCGTCTTTTTGTGCCAAAGGTATATACCAGTTTCTGTTCGCCAGTTGAAGCGTCTCGAAGTCTGCTACAGGTCTAGCAGAATTGGCCTGGGCAGTTCCGTTCAACTTTTTGAGATACAGTCAATTTTCTGCATCAAGGTATTTTAGTCACCGGCCATGGCTGAAAGCAGTGATGTATTCCGTATGTTGGCTGTTGAGGATAAGTTGCATGGTACCAACTACCCATTATGGGGTTATATGATGCGACATGTTTTGGTTGCAAAAGGATCGTGGAAAATTGTGCAGGGTATTGAAAGACGTCCTGTTACACCTGTAACGACAGGTACTACAAATACAGGTGTTGGAGCTGATGAAGATGGTGTCGAAGATGATATTCCATAGATTCCTGTTCATGTTGTTGTTTCTATTGCACCTACTGCAGAGTAGATTTGTTGGGATGGCAAAGATGCCCAGGCACATGCATTTATAGCTTTGTCTATCAAACATGCCATTATTCCTCATATTCGCTCTTGTAGAACAGCTAGGGATGCTTGGGATACACTTACCACATTGTACAAAGCTAGGAATGAGGCTCGTGTTGCTTACCTTTGAAAACAATTGGAGAGTGAGCACATGAATGAAGGTGATTCTATAGATATTTTCCTGATGAAGATCAAAGATTTGAAGGAACAGTTGATTTCTGTTGATGAGGTTATACCAGATAGTTCACTTGTGCAGACCGTTCTGAATGGTCTTCCTGATTCATATCAGAGTTTTGCTTCTACTCTTCGGTTGATGATGAAAGGAAATCTGAATGCCTTATCATTTGAGGAGTTAATCTCTGTTCTATTGCAGGAAGATCAGTCCAGGCAGAACAGGTCCATTATGCATGTTGCAGATCAAGCTTTCCTGGCTAGTCAGAAGGGCAAAGGAAAATGGAGCTCTTCTACTAGTAAGCAAAAATCTGCAAATGCTGCACATTCGAAGAACCAGGATAAAGATGAGAAGAAATCAGAAAAGTAGAAATTGTTTTGCAAGTAATGTAAAGGGAATGATCATATCATAAAGAACTGTTCAAAACTGCTGCAAAAGAGGCAAAGAAAAAGGAGGCTGGAATGGTTGTTGCAAAAGCCTCTACACCAAAAACAGAGTCTGCTAATCTTGTGCAGGAAGAAGAATGGGCGTTTACTACTGTTTGCAGTTTTGACCCATCTTCTCATGAGCAGTGCATGTCTACAGTGGACTCAGATGTTTGGTACTTTGACAGTGGAGCGACCAAACATATTACCTGGCAGCACAGTTTCTTCTCTTCACTCGAGCCTGCCCCTACAAGGAATACTGTCACATGCGCCAACAACTCCTCTTATCCTGTTATGGGAGTTGGTGAGATCATTCTGAATACTACTGATGGTAGTTCTTTCACCTTGTCAGATGCTTTATTTGTGCCAAGGATCAAGAAGAATCTGTTATCAGTTTCTACATTAGCCAAGATTGGCTTGGTTGTGAAATTTGTTGATGACAGGTGTACAGTTCATGATCTATCAAATGGCGATGTGATTATTGCTTCTGGCATTTTATGTCGTGGGTTGTATAAGCTCATAGACTATGAAAGATCTGTGAATGATTCGGCATGTGCAGTTCATGATTGTCAGGCTATGTCAGATGCAAAGCTTTGGCATGCATGCTTTGGTCATCTGAATTTTGCTAGTTTGCTACGCCTGCAGAAATCTGATATGGTGTCTTCTTTGCCCAAGCTTGAGGTACCTGGAAAACATGTATGTGAAGGCTGTATTTTGGGCAAAATGCAGCGTTCCTCCTTTCCAAAAGATGGTTCAATTCGGGCTACACAGAAATTGCAGCTTGTACATAGTGATGTCTTTGGTCCTATGCAGACACCCTCTTTTGGGAATTACCTTTACTTCGTGACTTTCATTGATGATTTTTCCAGGCATGCATGGGTATATCCACTCAAAGCAAAGTCCGAAGTGTTCATGTGCTTTAAACAGTTTTTGGTTTTGGCTGAAAATCTGTCAGCATGTAAAATGGGCACCCTCCGTTCTGATGGAGGGGGGGAATATATGTCTTCTGGTTTTAATGCACTTCTGGCTCAACATGGGATAAAACATCAGTGTACAGTGCCGTATACACCTCAATAGAATGGAGTTGCTGAACGAAAGAACAGGTCACTCATGGAGATGGTGAGGTGCATGGTCAAGAGTCAGGCTTTACCACATAGTTTCTGGCTTGAGGCTGTCATGTGTGCAGCATATGTACTGAAGAGGTGTCCCACTAAAGCGCTGCAGTCTATCACTCCATATGAGGCTTGGCATGACCGCAAGCCATCTGTTGCTCATCTGCATGTTTTTAGTTGTTTGGCATATGCATTAGTGCCTGAACAACATCGCAGAAAATTGGATGATAAGGCAGTAAAATGTATTTTTGTTGGGTATAGTTCTGAAAGTAAAGGCTATCGTCTGTATCATCCACATACTAAACGCATTCTGGTTAGCCGTGATGTTGTCTTTGTGGAAGATGCTATTCAGCCATTGCTTTCATGTACTAAGGAGACATCTGTTAGCTCAAAATACATGTATGATACTTTGATGCCTCTTTTTACAGGTGGACGGTCTAGTGCTGGTCCTAATGAGGCAACTTCTCAGCCTTTGCAAGTTTCGTATGATGATGCACATCATTCTATTTCTGATGCAGATTTACATGATGTACTTGTTGATGAGAGAGCTGATATTGAGCAGGCAAAAACTATGCCAAAATGGCTGGTGCAAACTTTGCGTGACAGCAAATTAGATGCACCTTTGTCATATCGTACTCTTTCAGGCTCTCATAGTGCCTCCTTTGCATTAGATTGCTATTTTATGGCTGCGTCTAGTCTTTGTGATGAGAATGAGCCTGTTTCTTTTGATGAAGCACAAAATTCAAAAAATTGGATGGCTGCTATGCAATCTGAATATGATGCTATAATGAAGAATGGTACATGGTCTTTATGTGACTTGCCTCCTGGCAAGAAGGCCATTGGCACTAAGTGGGTATACAAGTTGAAGCGTAAACCTGATGGTACAGTTGACAGGTATAAGGCTAGGCTTGTTGCAAAGGGTTATGCGCAGGAAAGAGACATTGATTTTGATGAGACTTTGCACCTACATGCCGTATGACTACTGTTCGGAGCATTTGTGCACTTGCAGCCCATCATGGTTGGAATGTACATCAGTTGGACATTAAAAAAGCATTTCTGAATGGTGACTTGCATGAAGAAGTGTATGTTTTTCAGCCTCGTGGCTTTGTGCAAAAAGGGCATGAAAACTAGGTGTGCAGGTTAAAGAAGGCATTATATGGTTTAAAGCAAGCACCACGTGCTTGGTATGAGAAGATACATGCCTATCTGGTTGCACATGGTTTTGAGAATAGTCCAACTGAAAGCACCTTATATGTTAAGCGTGCTAATGATGTGCTTTTGATCATTGTTGTCTATGTTGACGACATGCTGCTCACTAGTCCTATTGAGAAGCATATTGTTGATTTCAAGGCTGATTTGCATGCCTCATTTGAGATGTCTGATTTGGGGCATTTGCATCACTATTTGGGCATTCAGTTTATGCAAGTTGATGGTGGAATGGCTTTGTGTCAAACGAAATATATTGACACATTATTGCAGCGTTTTGGCCTTGAAGACTGTAAGCCTATTGCCACTCCTATGGAGACAGGTTTACGATTGAGTCTTCATGATGCTGGAGATGCATTTGATGCTGTTCTCTATCAGCAGGCTGTTGGATGCTTGATTTACTTATGCATTACTCGGCCAAATATTCAGTTTGCTATCTCACAGATGAGCAGGTTTATGCATTGCCTAGGAGTCACGCATTGGAAGGCGGTTAAGCGCATCTTTCGCTACTTGAGTGGTACTCGGCTACTTGGGTTGTTTTATCCCAAGGGGGGATCACCAACGCCATATTTGCATGCTTTTTCTGACTCAGATTGGGTTGGTTGCTATGACACTCGTGTGTTCACTAGTGGTTTTTGCTTCATGCTTGGTAGCTCATGTATATCTTGGTTGAGCAAGAAGCAGCCTACTGTGGCCACTTCCAGTTGTGAGGCTGAGTATAGGGCAACTTTCACAGCGACTGTTGAGTGTGTGTGGCTCAGACACCTTATGGCTGATTTGGGTGTTGGCCAGTCTTCTGCCACCACCATCTTCACTGACAGTCAGAGCGCATTGGCAGTTGCGAGGAACCCTGTGTTCCATGCTCGCACTAAGCACATTGAGGTGCATTATCACTATGTCAGGGAGAGGTTCTCTGCTGGGGAGATCAGCTTGGCATATGTGCCCACGCAGGAGAACATTGCAGACCTTTTCACGAAGGCTCTGCCTAGGGAGAAGTTTGAAGCTTTCCGCAAAGCTTTGGGCTTACTTCCTTTTGTATTTCCACATAGCTTGGCACTTCCTTATACATGAGTGTCAGCTCCTTGTTCACCGCATCACTCCCAGGGGGATTTGTTGATATATTTAGGTAGTGATGTGTGTGAACACACTAGGACCGCCGGGGCACTTTTTTCCCTCTTTAGGAGGTTTTTTTCCCCCGGCTTGTATATACGCCTATTGCCCTAATGGACTACTTATCTTTGTACATTCTCTAGTAATACATTCAGTATTGTGTGTTTGTGCTCCAAGCTTCTTCTTCTTCCTTGTGCTGTTCGCGTGCTTCCGCAGATGTCTAACTCCAACAAAAAGCTCATCGAGGTGATCAGTGGTCATTGTCTGCTACAGTCCTAAAAAATTGGGGGTAAAGTTTAATTTGCTAAAGTGATTTCTCTAAGCATAGTTTATCTTTTTACATCATTCCACTTGGAATAGTTAGCTTTCTAAGCTAATTAAATACCCCTAAAAGGAATTTTTCCAATTCCTACTATGCTGGTCATACTGAGCAAAAGATCCAGCAGGTGTCAAGACATAAATAGAAGGTTTTCTTGAGATTTTGAGTTTCAAAGTCATCTGTTTTGATTCAATCATTACACACATCATTTCCAAAGTACATAGGCCATGTTATGGTGTCATTGGAAAGCTAAGGAGGTCCACTTATCAATTCAGAAGCATTAAGGGGGCTAGCACAAAGCAGGTTTTGGCTGTACCTACTCAATCTCTTGGAGTTTCCATCCATCTTTCCCAACAGTGATATCAGAGCAAACTAAGGTAAAATGGGAGATGGTTTTCCTTTATTTATTGATAAATTGGATAGGAACAACTATCAAGCATGGTCTCTAAGGATGAAGAACTATCTACAAGGAAGGAGTCTCAATGGATACATCTCAGGAGATGAGGAATTTCCCTCATTCAAAACAAGAGGATTGCCAACAAAGGAAGAACATGAAAAGCTCAACACATGGTGTGCCAAGGATGCATTAGCAAGGTCTTATTTACTCAACTCCATCTCTAATTTCCTTTTATCACACATTAGGAACTGTAAGACATCCCAAGAGACTTAAGAAACTTTGTCATCATATTTTTCTTCCAACACAAGGGCTAGAAAAAATCAGTTGTGGATTGAATTTACCACATAATTTAAGGAAGCAACCTAAGGAAGCTGTTTCAGAATTTGTGACCAAGATTAAAGATGTAGCAGATCAGTTAGCAAGCATAGGAGAAGAGATTGAAGAATAGCAGATTGTAAGGCAAGTGATCAATGGGATCAAGACTGATGACAAATGGGAAAGCTTCACCACTGCTATGGACCTTTACATGGACATGAAAATTCCAGATCTTACAACTCTCATGCGACAATCGTTTACTCATGAAGCAAAGCTCAACAAGAATGTAGACACATCCAAAGGTAATAACTCTTCTGCCCTATACACTGATAAGAAGTCTAAAGATAAAGGCAAGAACAAGAAGGTGGAAGATGAAGGCTCTACCTCCCAAGCCAACTATGCAGGGAGAGGTAGATCATCAAGAGGAAGGGGCAGAGGAGGTAAGCAAGGAAGGGGGAGATCCTATAACCCCTCACCATGCAACATTTTTGCTTTATCAAATTATACTACACATGAGTGTTTCAGGAATTACAAGAATCAAAGAGGAAGAGGATACCAAAGAGGTGGATACTCACAGACAAGAGGTAGATTCAACCATCACCAAGGCTACAACAACAACTACAACAACAATTACAATGGCAACTACCAAGGAGGATTCAAATCCAGAAAGGACTACAACAACTATACAGAAGAGCAGGATGATTCTCTTCTAATCATGAACATGACTTCAAAACTAGGTACAAATGATGACCACCTATTCTACATTGACTTAGGATGCTCAAATCATGTGGCTGGAAATGTAGCATTACTCTCTGATCTTGAGGAACCAAAAGGTAAGCATCAAGTCCAAATAGGTGATGACACCAAGCAGTCAGTAGTTAAAGTTGGAAATGTTAAGACTTGTGATGGAAATCAGAACTTGTTGAGTAGGGTACTCTATGTACCAACCATTACCAAAAATCTGATGAGTGTTGGATAGATTGTGGAGAAAGGTTTGTAGGTTAGATTCAACCAATTTGGAGCATTTGTGGAGGATCCTAAGGAGGGGTTCAAGAGGATTGCTAAAGGAGAAAAATCAGGTAGACTTTTCACTTTTGAGCTAGAAGACACAAAGAACATTGCACTATACAGTTATAAAGACCAAACACTTTCAGAGCTTGAGATTTGGCACAAAAAATTAGGACATGTAGGAGAAAGAAACTTGAAGTAGATATGCAGGGATCAATGTGCTATTGGAATACCAAATGTTTCCAAGCAACACATGATATATAAGTGTAGTGCTTGTCAATTTGGGAAGTCTCACAAGTTACCCTTCTCAAGGAAAGGTTACATGCATGAAGACTACCTAGAACTTGTACATACATATGTATGGGAACCAAGAAAAGATCCCTCAATCTCAAGATCCAGGTACAATGTATCTTTTACTGATGATTATAGCAGGTGGACTGTATTGTACTTTATGAAGCACAAGGATGAGGTGTTTAATTTCTTAAAAAAATATCTTGCACTTGTTGAGAATCAGACAGGGAAGAATTTGAAGAGACTAAGGTCAGATGGAGGAGGTGAGTACTTCTCCAATGAATTTGAAGACTTCTTGCAGGACAGAGGCATCAAAAGAGAAACCACCACAATGTATACTCCTGAACCGAATGGGCTAGCTGAGAGAAGAAATAGGTTGATTGTTGAGACAGCTAGGTCTATGTTGAATGAGAAAAAGTTACCAAATTATCTATGGGTAGAAAGTGTTTCTACTACCACTTACCTCATAAACAGGTTACCATCTAAGTCCCTTGATGGGATGACACCCTATGATGCTTTTGTGTAGCATATGTACACATTCCTTCTCAGATAAGAGGTAAGCTAGACCCAAAGGCGGAGAAGTGCGTCTTTACTGGATATGACCTAAATAAAAAAGGTTACAAGTTTTACAACCCTTCCAATAAGGGATTCATGGTTAGTAGAGATGTTGTCTTTGATGAAAATGATTCTTGGTATGAGAATGAATGCAAGAAGTTCAAACTACCCTATGACTTGGAAGAGGAGTTTCCAAGTCTTGCTAAGGAGGAACCTACTCAGAATGAAGACCCAACATCAGATGATGAAGATGTTATCAACCTTGAAGAGTTCAAGGCATGGAAGTCCAAGAGAAAAGTCAAAATGAAGAAGCTTGAAGACATACCTGAATCTTCAAATCAGTCAATCAGAAGATCACAAAGAGAGAGCAAAAAACCTATTAGATATGGGTATGATACATCTCTTGTTAATAAACACTCTGTTTATCTTGCCAAAGACTTGTCAATTGAAGAACCAGGATCATATGAAGAAGCCATAAACAAGACAGAATGGAAAGAAGCTATGGATGAAGAGATTGAAGCACTCAAGGAAAGTGACACATGGGAACTAGTACCAAAGAAGGACTCCATGAAGGTAATAGGATCAGATGGATCTATAAATTAAAAAGAAATTTTGATGGGTCAATCAACAGGTATAAATCTAGATTGGTAGCCAAGGGTTTTGCACAAACCCAAGGCATTGACTATGAAGAGACATTCTCTCATGTGGCCAAGATGCCAACAATCAAAGTGTTGGTAAGTGTGGCTGCATCAAAAAATTGGAACATGTATCAATTGGATATCAAGAATGCTTTCTTGAATGGATGGATTTCAGAAGAAGTATATATGTCACAACCTCCTAGCTATGAAGACCCTAAGAAGGTAACATATGTTTACAAATTGAAAAAGGCTTTATATGGATTAAAGCAGGCACCTAGAGTATGGAATTACAGGTTAACTACATACCTCCCAGATCAAGGTTTTGTCATGAGCAAGGTAGATACTTCTCTATTCGTCAAGAGAAGTAATTGAGCGGTAATATACCTTTGTGTTTATGTTGATGACATCATACTTACAGGTAATGATGTTAATGGAATCAGACAAATCAAAAGCCACATGATGAAGGAGTTCAAGATCAATGATCTTGGTCTACTAAAGTATTTTCTTGGACTTGAGTTAGTCTATACTAACTCTGGAATATACGTTACTCAGAAAAAGTACATAAAGGATATGTTGAAGAAGTGTCACTTGTAGGATGCCAAAGTTGCAAGTACTCCAATGGAGGTAAACCTAAAACTAAGTGCACATGAAGATGATGAAGTTAATGACATTACAGGTTATCAAAGTATGGTGGGTAGCTTGAACTATGATACCTTAACAAGGATAGACATTGCATATGGAGTTAGTGTGCTAAGTTAGTTTATGCACAAGCCAAGGATACATCACTTAGAGGCTGCCAATGAAAAGCATAGGAACTATTGCTAGTGGTTAATTACCACTTTACATCTTTGTAAAAGTTACTTTTGACTTGGAATCTTTGTAATCACCTACCAAAAGGAATTCGTGGAAAAAGGTTAGCCTTGATTGATGGAATATCTCCTAGGATATAGGAGCTTGATCATAGGGAGCCAAAAGTTTGAATTGGAATTCAAATGTCTACTCACTCACTATAAAAGTGATCATAAAAAAGTCACGGCTAAGACTCATCATTCCCGAGCTCATTACTGTCAATTCTGAGTGTGTGTAGGCCTACACTCAAGTCCACACCTATCTACACCATTAGACAATGATCTTCACGCCAATGGATTTGTATACAAGTGTTCATTAATACATATATCTTCATTAGTCATTTCTGAGGTCTCTATCATACTACTTGAAAGTTTGTAATCTTGTGAAGAGCATATCTCAGTCATTTCTTCACCACATTCAAAGATCTAAAGCTTATTGGATTCAGCTCAAAGTTGTCTACATGCTCTCAAAATTTTAAGAGATTCTATTCAGCCATTTCAAAGAAAAGCTCATCGAGGTGATCACCGGTCATTGTCTGCTACAGTCCTAAAAAATCGGGGGTAAAGTTTAATTTGCTAAAGTGATTTCTCTGAGCATAGTTTATCTTTTTACATCATTCCACTTGGAATAGTTAGCTTGCCAAGCTATTTAAATACCCCTAAAAGGAATTTTTCCAATTCCTACTGTGCTGGTCATTTTGAATTTCAAAGTCATCTGTTTAGATTCAATCA
>CM035413.1:24968942-25006442 GCA_020310875.1 Ceratopteris richardii
TCAGTGAAAATATATAATTTTGGGTCCTTCAACACATTTTTTGCATCTTCCCAAGGCAAGGACAACATGAGGGTCAAGGAGGACCTTGAATAATGAAGAGAAAGGCCCATTTGCTACACTGCAACCACCCCCATCCTTCAAATTTCTCACCACTAGCATGAGGAGTTACATGTCCATACTCACTTATTTGAAAAAGGATGCATCCACTAGAAACTATTTGGATGTAACTTGCCATTTAACTTCATTGTGAATAGAATCATTGGAATTGAAGCAATTTATTTGTGGAATAAACAATGAGGTCAAAGACTTGAAATACTTGAATAAGGAAATGGGGGTGGTATCTTTCAATACACAAGGGGTAAGTGTAACCCTTAACACTAACCTTAACTGCTCTTAATGGTGAAACACTTCCAAGCCAAGACAATGAAGAAATCCACACAATTTTCAAAACAAGAACCCTTGAAAGTCCACCAAAAGATTTTTTTTTTTCTTGGTTTCCTAGTCTCCCCATGAAAAGGATCCTTTCCCATGCAAAACGGCCCCTTTTGAGAGAAATAACCACATGAAGTCAGCATCATGGAAAAAATGGACCTTCATGCCCCATGACAAACAAGACCATATCACTTAATGAAACAAAAATACACCAAATACTAAAAACCAATTCTATGGTGGGAGAAGAAGGCTAGCTTAAACCTTCACCCTTTTGGCAAATGAGTATAGCATGCATGCATTAAAAAAAAACATGCCCTTAAATCTTCGTGTGAAAAGATAAAGGCTATGAGAAGAATATTGAAGGCAAACAAAATTCCGAACACTAAAGGCTTTACAAAATTGGATAGTTATAATCTTGGATGATGAAGATTAATAGAAAAATTGCAAACATTTTTTAAAGGAAAGCCTTTGCAAACCCATGAGAAAATCAAATCCCATATAACTATTATGTCATAAACTCTTTGTTATGTCTCCTGCTTCACCACAAAAGTCATCACCTACTAGTGCATATGACCCACTATAGACTACCTACACATTAGGGTCATGACAAAATCCTTCCACCACAATCCAAAGGACGAGCTACTTTTACATTTGCCCTTTAAAATCACTAGGAAGAGGTTTAATTCCGAACTATCCACTTATATAAATTTAAACTTTAGGATATGAACTTCAATTTGATTTATTTAGAATGTGTAAGTCTGAAAGAAAACTCTCCACATGTTTTATTTCTCTTGATCCTACTAGTGGTAGGTCTTCCATGTTTCCCACTCTACTTAAGCTAGCTAAAATTAACTTATTTTGGGTGCTTCTAGAACGTTTTACAAGACTGTGTTGATAGAATACACTACCATGCTCTCCATGGTAGTTTAACTCAACTGCTCGTCCCCCACATCCATTAGGTATAACCACGAGGCTAAGCTCTTAGCTTGAACAGTATCTTAAAGAGCTATAACCTTAACTTCATGTCTTAGATAGGTCAAGTTACCTAGTATCATTATTCCACCATCAAAGAAAATTCCAGTTCCTAATGATGTGCTTTAACATATTGGATATATAAGGATTTTTCCTTGAGCCCCATGATCTATCTTATAGAGCATGGTCATGAACTCTTCCTTGGTTATCTTCTATTTCATTTCAAGATCCCAGGATCCTTGCTACAAGTTATTGACTCCTACCTATTGACGACATGATTGCTCCTACTTCATCTACATTTGTATCCGCATGAGTGCATCTCCATTTTGTATCCAGGAGGCACTCCATTTCTAGTCTATTTCCATTTTATATTGTATTTCGTTTGTATTTGGGTACCTTGCCATATGCTTCTACCAGTTGTATTCATTCTCCTTTCAGGAGACTTAGCCCACATATGATGTACTTTTGAGAGCCCCTCCCGAATCTATATAAGGAGGGCCTCTCCCCTCATTTGTACTTGGTTAGAAGCTTGAGGAGCCTACTCCCTACTCTTGGCAAGCTCATTTCTAATCCACATGAGTTTACCCATTTCATGGTCTACTCATTTTGTGTCTCACATATTCTAAGTTGTTTTGTGAGAGTACTTTACTTTTCATTTTGCTTCTGCGTGCATACTCTCTACATGGTATCAGAGCATTAGGTGGAGGTCTTAATGGTGCATTTGACAGTGATCTTGGTGGTGGTGGTGCTTTTGCCTTGGTGGTGTACTTTCTCTTCATTGTGGAAGTCTTTTGCCATCAATTTTTTGGGCCTCATTTTGCCCATTTGCCCACCCTCCCACCCTTTCTTCCTCATTTTGTACCCCTTTAACCTTGTCTTTCCCTCCCTCCCACCCTGTTTGTGCCAAGAGCTCATGGTTTATTCCATCTATGTGGTCACATTCATATAAGTAGTGATGAATCTCTGTTATTAAAGTATGTGTAAACACTTTTGTGGCCTTTAGAGTAGATCCCTTGCTCTTTTGATATTTTGAGAGATTACGTGATTCATCTCAAATGGGTAGAGTGTTTATCAACACTATTTTGATTGATCATTCTAGCACATACTCTCTGTTTGCTTGATATGTATTCAATTTCAACCCATTTAAAGGGATTTTGGCATAGTATGTCTCATGGATCAAAATCTGCCATTCCACTTCTGACTACACACTGTTGCCCGTGTTGAAGTCTCTGAGAAAAAGCTTCAGATCTATGCCATAACTCAAGGGCAGCTCAATGAGAGCCAAATAGATAGAGACCTCGGTTTTTTGAGGAAGCATGCAAGAGAGTGTCTCAGAGTTTTCCTATGCCACTCTCTATTTGGAGGTGACTATCTATAGCACTCGGACTACTGCAACCATTTCTCTTGATAAGAGGAAAGGACAAGGGGGACAGAAGTTGTGCAATCTGGCAAAACCAATGCAAGGTGTTCTTCATCTCTCTACAAAGAAAGGACAGAGTTGCTTTTATGAGAACTTGAAGCAGACAGAGTTCGACTGAGAGCTTCTAAAGAGGTGCTCGGGTCAGGTCCTCATAGAAAGGTGCAGGTGTTTTCACCTCTTCAACAGAAGGCCCGAGGAAGTCCCACATGCATTGTTGCATGCTCTCTGAACTCTATCCAATCAGCTCAAGACAAAGAAGCAGATCTCTGATCAGTACCCGCATTTGAAGCAGGTGCACACATGCAATATCAACTCCTTCTGACGTTGAAGCTATCTACTGCAGAAGAATCCCATCTGTATTCAGCATGGAGTTCAGTACGTGATCGAGAGCTTGAGGATGCGTCATCTACATCTGTCGATAAGATCGGAACAACAAGCAGGAAGGTAAGCTATAAGTCTGCGCCTATGTGTGAAGAATCATCGATAGCAGGAGAGTGGTGCTCTTTTCTATGTAAAGTAACCAAAACGAAAGCAATCACCATAGAGAATAACAAAAGAATTGCATAGTCGTTTTGGATCTCTGATCAGCACTAAGCGTGGCAACTCCCTAAGAAGAAAGAACAGCAGCACCACACCATTGGTTTCAGAGAGCCTCGACAGCACAACACGCCATTCCTTCCTTCTGTGCAAGTGAGAGAGAGTTGAGCGGGCATCATTCTGCTGCCCTCCTCTATGCAGACTATTGCAAAGCTTAAGTCGGAGTGCAAAATTGAATGCGCAACTAGCTGAGCACCAAAGAGTCTGACACCCATCACAGCTTGGCAGCCATAACTTTGAACCTGCACACCACTCGAGTACGGACTTGGGAAGGCTCGTCTGGCCTTTGATAGGTGGCTCAGCTGACCGCACATGTCCAAGCTTGCATCTCTGCCACATCTGTCAATTTCTGACTGTACTACCAGCTTGGGTGACGCTGATAAAAAAATAGAGTCCTTCAAGGGCTTCACGTGATATTTTTGACATCTGGATTATTTTCACTTTCTTTGGCAAAACGGCAGCAATCAAGCTCTCCTGACATTTAATATCATCGACTATAATTGGAAGTCTTTAATTAGAGCTTATTCAAAAGCAGGTGCACATAAGTTTTGCGTAGTCACAAAGATTAAATCACTCAATAGATTCAAAAGGATTCACTGAAGTGAGACGCAGGAGGAAAGTTAGCCCTCGAAGAGCAACAGCAAGGAATACTACGACAGTTGCCCCCTCGAATAACATATACAGTAACCTAGAAAAAGAGATTAATGAGGTCGACTTCCCAGGGGACAACCACTTTGAAGAAGACCCCACTGATAATACCCTTGGATGCTCTACCAGCAAAGAAGACAACCAAGAAGGTTATACCACGAGTAAAGAGGATGGCTTCACTACCAGCAATGAAGACAACCCAGACAGCGAAAGCTCCTCTCTAGGTCCTACCCTCTCGGTATGCTTTCCAAGATTACCGCAAGAAAAGTCAAAGCTTAAAGGAAAACAACCTTCCGGCATGCCTTGGAAGAGCCCTCTCAAGAGTAGGATCCTTAGTCAAGAAGTAGGGAGGAAAAAAGAAGACCACAAGAAGAAAAAAGATCGGGTCCCTCCCCTCAAAGAGGCCAACCATCATCAATGAAATTCACATCTTTAAACGTCAGGGGTCTGTCTGACCCGTCAAGAGCTTCGATTCTTGGCCAGTGGTTCAAAGACAAGTGCTTCGCCCCGGACTTTATTTGCTTACAAGAGGTTAAAATTGACGGAGAGGATTTACAAAAACGGCTTAAATGCATTTCTCCGAACCACCTTTGGTTCTCCACTTCTCACCCTAGAGGGACGGGGGGTGCTTCTATCGGCATTAGTCACTCCGTGTCTGGCAATGTGACCTCGACCTTTGAAGGTCGGAATCATCGTTGGATTGCTGCCTCTTTCGGGTTCCCTTTCCAGTTCACTGTGGTCTCAATTTATGCCCCTAATGGTGAAGCTGATAGAATGGATACTTGGGCGTCCCTCGACTCCCTTTCACACAATGTACTAATTTGTGGGGACTTCAACATGGTGGAGTTTCCTGAGGACCGATGGAACAACAAAGGAAAAATTATTGACGGTCAGGAGAAAGAGATATGGGATAAAATCAAGCTCCATCTCGACCTGGTTGAGGTGAAAGACATTAAGGGGTTCTCCTGGTCAAATCTCCAATCAGGGGACTCTTTGAGGAAAGCAAGACTCGATAGATGCTACATCGATCAGAACACCATCCTTCAGTGGGGTATGCCTTCGATTTCCCAACACACGGACCTGACTATCTCAGACCACTATCCGATTACTCTGTCTTTCAAACCGATTCCCATGCCCCAAAAAGCTCCTTGGTTTCATGCTTGTCAGACATCGTTTTCCCTCCCCTCTGTCCACCAAGAAATTTCTGAGGTGTGGGCGGAAGCCTTTGCTTACTGTAATGAACCGGCTAAGTGTTGGAGAAGCGCAGTAGAAAGGACTCGAAAAATTCTAATCAGGACTCAAAAGGCTATAAGAGAAATCCGAAAAAAAAGAAGAGAAACAGTGTACCGGAGGCTCTCACGGCTTGAAGAAGAGGTGAACAAAGGTAAGCTGCATTGCCAACAAGGTCTTTTGAAAATCAGGGGAAGACTAAGGTTAGAGGAGGAGGTTCAAAGGAAAAATCTTCAAATCTTCTTCAAAGATTGGTGGGCAGGGAAGGCCGCCAAACCAACGAAAGAGATGTGTAACATCCTCAAAAGGAAACAAGCTAGGGAATCCATCCTCCTAATGGTCGATAACAATGGAACAGAATGTTCCACGGAAATGGAGAATAGATCTATCATTGTCGAACACTTTAACAATCTTCTCGGGGTCTCGACTCCTCTTTCCCCCCCACAGGTGCGAAGCCATGGCAACCATCTCAAGGGTTGCTCAAACAAGAATCCTACAGAACGTGATTGCTCTACTGGATGCTAACATCTCCGAGAATGAAATTATCGAGGTTATTGATGCCCTTCCTAATGGGAAAAGTCCGGGTCCGGATGGCCTTACCAATGAGTTTTTCAAGTCCTTTAAACATCAGGTGGCCACCCCGCTGCGCCTCGTGTGGCAAGAGGCTCTCTCTTTCGGCGCCCTCCCTGAGTGCCTGAATAATGGCGTCATCAAGTTAATCCACAAACGGGGATATAAGAACAAAATTGAAAACTAGCGTCCGATTACCATGCTCCAAACTGGATACAAGATAATTGCAAAAGTTATCGCCAACAGAATCTCTTGTCATTTAAAGTCATGGTTGTGCGAGGACCAGAAAGGTTTTATCAAAGGTAGATCTATACTTGAAGCAATTATCGATATTTGGGAAGGCCTTGCTTTTGTGGAGGAGTCTGCTCAAGATCTGGTTTTCATTAAGATCGACTTCGAGAAAGCGTATGACAGATTGGAATGGGACTTTATTCTTCAATCATTGAAAGACCTTGGATGCAGCCAAAAGTTCACGAAGATGGTTTCCACTCTTCTTGGAAATGCTTCAACTAGAATAAACATCAACGGTAAGCTCTCTGAGCCTATTCGTTTAAAAAGATCAATTAGGCAAGGCTGCCCTCTAGCTCCATTACTATTCGCCATCGCCTCGAATGGACTCAGCGGCCTATTAAAGCATCACATGGACGCTGGCAATCTCAAGGGTCTTTCCTTACCTCTAAATCACGGCCAAATGATTGTGAGACTTTTTGCTGATGACATGAATGCCTTTGTGCATAACAATACAAACAACATTATCTCAATGGACCAACGTTGGAACTGGGTGCTATCCAAGCTGGATAGGAAGCTGAATCAGTGGAAAGGTATGCAAGTCAACCTGGCAGGGCGTGCTATGGTGGTTAACACCTTTATGCTCTCTACAATTATTTACTTTATCTCGTGTTGGAGACCTAAGGAGAAAGAATTGGCCAAAGTGGAAAGAATCTGCAGAAACTTCCTTTGGACTGGGGACCCCAATAGAAGGGGGATTCCCAAAATCAAATGGGAAACTTGCATTAGCCCTAAAGACTCCGGGGGATTGGGAATTTTGGATATTGGTGGGTTGGCTGACAAGTTGGCTGCTAAGTGGCTTATCAAGGCTTGGAGCAATAGGGAGTCCTCTTGGGCCAAATTGATCTTCAGAAACACAGAAGACCTTACCTTGGTTGGCCACCCTGGGTGGAAGGACTTAGGTATTCTCACGCTTTTGTTCTCCCCCCACCCGGTCTTCCCTAAAGGCTCTAGCCTCGTTTGTTCCTTATGGAAGAATTGGAACAAGGTCAAACAATTCATTAGAATCAGTGAGGAGTGGAAGTGGGCGGCTGGCATAAGACAAAATGATTCTATTTGGTTCCCGATCAGTGGCATTCAGGGGGTGGAGTCTTGGAACCTCCAAACTGCAAGGCGGTTATGGAACAAGGGGTTCAAACAGTGGAAACAACTCTGGAAACAAGAGACCAGCCAGTGGATCAGGTTCGAAGATTTGGACCCGAGACTTAGAGTTACCTTTGAGGAATAGACTCTTCTTCAAAGCAGGTGTTTAGCCTGGGACCGCTCAACTACCCGCCTTCTCTGCGGTCAGGATCTTCCTTGCTTGGAGGGCCTCAAATGGAGCAATGGTAAGAAGATTTCCAAAATCCCCAACTTCAAAGAGGATTTGGATGTTCACCACACCCTTAACAAGAGATGGTGCCTTTCTTGGACCAAACTTCGGTGGGAGATTAAATTCATGTCTATGTGGCACCCCCTAATTGAGGTCAAAAAGTCCGTTCTCATGTGGCAGATCTTGCATAAAGGTATCTGGACCAATGCAAGGGCTAACAAAATCTGTGGTGTGCCGCCTTGGTGCAAACGTTGCCATTGGTGCATCGAAGATTTAGCTCACTTGTTCTTTGACTGCCCCAAGTCTCGCGTTATCTGGCATCACGTGACCCGGATTTTGAGACTCACGAGTCAAATCAACTGGCAACAAGTGATGTTGGGTGAGGCGATCGGTTGCTCATCGAGGCTGTGGAATGCCATCAGAGGTGAGGCTCTCTGGAAGATTTGGAGGGAGCGTTGTGCTGTCAATTTTGACCAAACCCCTAAGGAATGGTCGATCGAGAAATCCTTGTTTCTCCTTGGTAAAAGAATCTCCCGAGTCAAGAGATCGCCGCCGTTTAGACATCACTGTATTTATCTCCTCGAAAACAACAAGTTGAAACCCAAATGGGTCCCACATGAGGGTGATGATAATTTTATCCACCTCATTTGTAATGCCCTGTAGCTTGCCATACTCCTCCCCTGCATTGTGGGATTTGGGGGGTCCCATGGGCACTAGTCCCATTCACTTGTAACTTTTTCTCTTTATTATAATTAAAGTCCGGGAGATTAGGCTAAGGCCGAACTTCCTTTATTTAAAAAAAAAAAAAAATCACTCAATATCTCTCCGATTTTCCAAACATTCAGATTGTTTGTTTTATTTGAACAAATCGAGAGTGAAGCTCAAGTGTTCACCTTCTATGAGGTACATGCATTTCGGCACATCAAAACTCAAGAAGATGAGTGAACTTGAGGAAAGCCTAAGAGAAACAAAAGCCAGGATAGTTGAACTCACATCTCAAACTCCCTCTCACACTACTCCACCCCACCATTCCCATCACCATTCAATCCAACACCTTCCAACCCACCTCACACAATTCCACCACCCCCTAGAGTAGGATCAATTTTAGCAGATCCCACTCTCGAGGACCTAAATATGATGCTTAAGGCATATCAGGCCAGAATCCAAGAAGGGCCAAACATAACGGATCATGAAAAGTGTTACCCTAGAGCAGAACTAGAGCTTGAACGAACCAAAATTTGTGCTAAGATGGTGGAATTGGCTCAAACCATGTTTGAAGCTAGTCGCCTCTTTAACATCTCTAGTTCAGCTAAGATGCAGTTGCACTTTGATGGACTGCTAGAAAGGTTGGAGAGGCTAATAGCACAATCAGAAAAGGAACCTGTCTCTCAAAATGAGGGCAAGGCAAGTAAAAGAGAAAGCCTACCTGCCCAGGAAGCCTATGTGCCTAACTCTACGGAGCCAGACACATCTTCTTCTATGAATCGGTTCACACCAAAATTCCTACGAGAGATTCAAGAAGACAAATGGGCTAAAGAAAGTGAAGTCCCTCCTCCCATCGAACTTGTGGATGATGCGCATGATCAGTTCCCACAAGATATTCCCTCCATTTATGGAGAGTAGGAGAGCACTCAATCTCAGGAGAGATTAGACTTTGAATCTCATTAGGGCGAAAACGGCCGAAAAGGGGCTGTTTGCTAATGAGAGATTAAGGAAATTGACAAATAGCGTCTTTCCACGTGTACAAGAATATAACATTGCTGTCTCTTTTAACCGTATGGAGAATTTCTTTTTTTAATACAATTTTCTTTCAAAGCGCCACTAAAGTGATGAAGAGTCTCGTATTCAGTGTACAATTTTTCGGTTTGATGCAAAAAAAGATACTTTTGCACACTACACAAAGCATATTCTCGAATTTCCAAGAAGGAATTGATTTTTGAAGATACGAAATATTTTTGGGTTCACAAAATGTCATGATCATTCAACGACAGGGTTAACATCAAATCAAAAGTTTCCACGTGTACAAAGCCTTTTTTTCTATAAATACTGCCAAAATTTGTGAACGTTGGTTTCTCGCTTTGAACATTTTTCTTCTCCTAAGTTCAAATGGCTTCTTCTTCTCGTCGTCCTTCCAATCGCGTAACTTCATGTGAGGTTTACAACAGAAGAGAGGATTCTTTGTGGAAACCTCTTTCCGTGAAAGTAAATGACTGGGTTACTATGCTTCCTAGCTGTAGAGGTGCCCATAAAGTCAAGCGTGCCAAAAGAGACAACACAAGAAACCATTGGAAGGGACGTATTCTCAGTTTCAAATTGAAGAGATGCGGTTGGTTTGCACGAGTACAGCATGTGTACACCGCTAAGGATCTTGTTCTAGAAAATCATCTGCAATTCCCTTCGTACTGTAAGTGAAGTTTGACAATGCTCTTCTATCATTCCAGTTGATTTTGTATAATGAAACATATGTTTTTGTACTGCAGATATCTTTCCTTCCAATATTGTGGAATGGCAACCTGTTGAATGTTTAACAGGAACATTCAGAGTTCTTCATAAGGAATATGCAGAACTCATGTATGCAGAGAAATCTGTTCAATTCTTCAATAGCATAGAGTTATTTGTCCATTATGCAGATTATCAAGTGCCGTCAGGGAGGAGTTCTTATGGAATTCTTGTACACGTACCTAGTCCTTGCATCTCTTCATTAGATTGGGATGCTCCTGATTATTCAACAGTTTCAAGTTTTCTCTGCAAAATTAAATTTGACATCCAGAAGGCAATGTCAGCAGGCCGAATTTCGAGAAGGATAAAGATTCAATGGTTTTTGCCTATTCATATCTTTGTAGCATGCTTTAAAAATATGTTATTACAGAAAACAAAAACAATGTGGTTGAATAGGAGAGTCCCTATTTCAGAGATTGATGATGTTTTAGGTAGGGAATGGGATAGCAAAGAAGTTCAAAAGCTAGGTGACATTATTTTATGTAAAGTTAGTCCCAATTCTCTTTCAATCTCATATCAGATATGTCGACAATCTCTGGTTCTAGGATATGACTATAGAAGGTGGAAAAAAAAGCTTGGACTTTGGATAGCCTTGGACTCAGAGGAGAGCTGTCCAGAATTTGAGTTAGAAGTATTGATTCATCTAGATTTTCAATCAAGGAAAATAATTGTCACTGCAAATTGGAATCTCAGAAATGTAAGGGAGCTTCTAGAATACCTTGATGAGGTATCATCTCAGTGTAGATTCTCAATTGATGATGCAATAGTTAACATTAGATCAGAGAAATCATTATCTTGCATAAGCTGCCTGCCACCAAGGGTGATTAAGTTCCAACCTCTAAGATTGTAACAAGTTAACCCTGACATTCTTACATAATGTATCTTCATCTAATAGAAGCTTCTATTGATACTTCCATTGAATTTTCTTGGCAGGATGGTTACAAACAATGTGTGTTAAATTATTAATTTTAAATGTCTTAGATATTTTTTAGGTCCTTAATTTCATATTTCCATTGATTTTTTTTTGCAGGAGTGAATTGATGACTAAGAAATAATTATACAGGAACTTGCATAAGTTAATTCTAGATGAAGAAGAGATCTAGAATTGAATATCTAATTTCAATTTAATAATTATAGTCTATCAAAGGTGCACACTAGTCTCAGTTAAATAATTTGATTCTATCCAACTTTTCTTTCCTCAAGTAATGCAAGAGAAATTATCGTGGTACACATAACAAGTAATATAAGAGAGTGTGGAGAACTTGGTGCAAATTCCAATCCAAGGTTTGGTATTTCAATATTAGAAGAGCATGTCTTAAGGCATAAAGCAGAGGAGACGAGATAAGTGAAGACGACCGATGCAAGCGACTAGTGCAATCTGAAATTATCGGATGGCCCTTATCGCTTACATCGGTCGTGTTAGCAAACTACCGCGAGAGAAATTATCATGGTACAAACGCAAACTACCAAGTAATATAAGAGAGTGTGGAGAACTTGGTGCAAATTCCAATCCAAGGTTTGGTATTTCAATATTAGAAGAGCATGTCTTAAGGCATAAAGTAGAGGAGACGAGATAAGTGAAGACGACCGATGCAAGCGACTAGTGCAATCTGAAATTGTCGGATGGCCCTTATCGCTTACATCGGTCGTGTTAGCAAACTACCGCGAGAGAAATTATCATGGTACAAACGCAAACTACCAAGTAATATAAGAGAGAGTGGAGAACTTGGTGCAAATTCCAATCCAAGGTTTGGTATTTCAATATTAGAAGAGCATGTCTTAAGGCATAAAGCAGAGGAGACGAGATAAGTGAAGACGACCAATGCAAGCGACTAGTGCAATCTGAAATTGTCGGATGGCCCTTTTCGCTTACATCGGTCGTGTTAGCAAACTACCGCGAGAGACTTCAAGAAGTGACCTTGCGTAAAGATTTGACTCACAAGTATAAAAACTAGCAACAGCGATGAAATGGATAATACGACCGATGCAAGCGATAGGGGCAATCCAAGATTCTCCGATTCCCCGTATTGCTTGTATCGGTCGTGTCCTCTTAATTCTTTATGTCCTTCTGTAACTTCTCGAATTTAAACACTTTCCAACAAGAATGAAGTAAAAAACCCACAATGCATTCATAATTGTGACATTAATAAACTTAATTGGACCATCCAATGAACTTTTGTCAAACTCTCAAGAGGTTCAATACAATTGTGACCATCTTCCAGATGAAGATTGGCATAACTACATACAATTTGTTAAAAAATAAATCTTCCAACCTTGGTTGGCTTTACAATTGATTTCAATCTAAGACTCAAAAATTGATTTAACCCTTTCTATCCTTTTTAGAGCCTTGCTTTCTCTGTTGCTTCTGTCCCTTTTTGGAGCTTTCAGCTTGACTCTTTATGTTGTTCCCATGCTTTAGTGGTGAGTGAAGAGGAAGCCCTTTCTTTTTATCTTCAGACTGTTTTTTATCAGGTGGAGGGGGTGGAGGTGAGTCTGGATCATATGGGCAGATTACATGTTTCATGATACTATTTATTGCTCTCTCTCTGATCAAGATGATCCATGCATCCGGGTAGTCTGATAAATTCAATTCAGGACTGTGGAACCTTCTTTCCAAGAATCTTACAGCATTTGCAATCACTCTCCAGCCACATGATGTTGAGTCTCTCTGCAATGGCACATGAATTTGGCTGTATCCAAATTGCTTTTGTTCATTCATTTTAGCTATTCCTGGAAAATTCTGATCAATATGCATCTTGAGAAGCTTTGCAGCACTGCATTGTAAAGTGAAAATCAAAACGGGGCATGGCTTTAAAATAGAGAACAACAAAATGTATAGTAACTTACACTTTGCAATTCCCATGCTGTGATGGAAGAGAATTGAGGAAAAGAGCTTGATATGCATTGAAGTCCACAATAATCAAACTCCAATGGCCCCTGTCAATGAGTTGCATGTAAATATACTTTCTTAAATGAAACAAATATGTTTCCAAAATGAAGATGAATACTTACTTTTCAATATATGGGTAAATAACACATTCTACTTCTTCTGTAAAATCCTGTAGAAAGGACTTGGCATCTCCATGTTTATGCAAAAAACACTGTGTCACCAGAGGATCTAAAATAAATACTTTTCTTTGAACCGCTTCCTCACATTGTTGAAGAAGAACCCTACAAATCAAGAAATAAAAATGCAGTTAAGGAACTAGGAAATTATGCAAAACAAAAGCATTTTAAGGCCTCTAGATATACCTGAGTGAAATGTTGACCACACTATCTGATATTTCAACATGAAGCTCCCTCAACATTTTGTTATCTTCAGGTCTAATGTCAAGAAACAATTCACTTTGCCATGGCATTGCAACATTAACTATTACCTGCCCATCTCCTTTCTTGAGGAGCTCTTTATTTGCTTTCTGTAACTTTTGAATCTGGGTTAAGATGGCACTTTCCTCTATAAATAATCCCTGCTTTTTCCTCTCCTCCTCACTATTTGCTGCAGTTCTAGTCTCATGATCATGAGTGACTTGAGCGTTGATCTCTTCAATGACAACTGTTGTTTTAGGTGCTCGAGCTGGAGGTATATTTAAAATATCGAAGAATTTTTTATCGTGGTGATCAATAGGAACCAGAGCTTTATCAAACTTATATCTTATTCTTGAAACAATAACATAATCCTTCGCCATTAGTGTTACCCTATGAGAATGAGCAGCACATAAGTAGGCATCATTCATGAAATCAATAGCAAAGTCCTCTGTAGCTTCTTGCAGGCATAGCAGTGCTTGAGTTTGCCACCTCACATTGACAAAGGATGAGGTCTTCATCAAAGAACAGAGGTTGGCTGAGATCTGCTTGACAACTCTCATAAATGGAAGTCTTGGGATCAACAATCCCACAGACTTTTGAGCTCTTCTAATTTCCCTCAAGGACTTTACATGGTAGTTGACCCTTTTTTTTGAAGGCTTGTCTGGCACATTGGCTTGAACCTTCTGGGAATTTTGCTCCTGGACATTTTCCCCTTGGGCATTTTTGTCCTGACCCTCAGGGTACAACTTCCTTGCTGTCTTTTTGGTTCTAGCCATACTCTGCAAAAAAATCAGTCTTTAGGCAAGGAATTAGGAAAAGTGGAATATTCCAGTGTCAAAACTTACTCTCAAAAAGCTATGATCAATGACTCTTTCCACTATCAGAGGCACGACCGATGCAAGTGATAACAGTCATCCGGAAATGCCCGGATGTCCCTGATCGCTTGCATCGGTCGTCTTTAAATTAATCATCAAATATCAATAAATAATATCTTACAATGCAAAATACTCAATTATCACTAAGATAAAGATAATTGGAAAACTATAATCAATGACTCTTTCCACTATCAGAGGCACGACCGATGCAAGCGATAGTAGTCATCCGGAAATGCCCGGATGTCCCTGATCGCTTGCATCGGTCGTCTTCAAATTTATCATCAAATATCAATGAAATATATCTTACAATTCAAAATACTCAATTATCACTAAGAAAACGATAATTGGAAAACTATAATGAATGACTCTTTCCACTATCAGAGGCACGACCGATGCAAGCGATAGCAGTCATCCGGAAATGCTCGTATGTCCCTGATCGCTTGCATCGGTCGTCTTTAAATTTATCATGAAATATCAATAAAATATATCTTACAATGCAAAATACTCAATTACCACTAAGAAAAAGATAATTGGAAAACTATAATCAATGACTCGTTCCACTGTAAGAGACACGACCGATCCAAGCGATAAGAGTTATCCGTAAATGCCCGGACGTCCCTCATCGCTTGCATCGGTCGTCCCTGAATTCATCATCATATTTCAATAAATAGTAGTTAAAATAAAGGTAACAATGTGTTATACTCAAGCATAGCAAAGGAAACCAAAATTTGCAAGCTATGATCAAGGACTCGATGATATTAAAAAACATGACCGATCCAAGCGATTAGGGTTATCCAAAAATCTCGGATGTCCCTAATCGCTTGCATCGGTCGTGTCCACATTACCTTACGTAGAGAGCGCTCTCTATAGAAATTGTGAAGTAGCCTAAAAACGTGGTGGCAATGGAACCTCGACGCTTGGCAAGTGTTGACAGAAAAAAATGAAGGAAATGAATAGGGAAGCTTAAATAGGTCCCAAAACTGAGTTGATCATTGTGCCACGTGGCATGCCCCGATTGGTCCACGTCAGATACCCATTGCAAATTCCAACGTCTTTTGCCACGTGGCATGATTTGATTGATCCACGTCATCTATCCGTTGCATCAGGGAACATACACTTTACCACGTGGCACTCTATGATTGGTCCACCTCATTCGACCGTTTCTTCCCTCCTCGCCTATAGAAAGCTACTTCCTTCACAAACCCAAACTTTCAACCTTCAGAGAACTTGTCTCACTAGAGACACGACCGATCCAAGCGATAAGAGTCATCCGTAAATGCCCGGATGTCACTCATCGCTTGCATCGGTCGTCCCTGAATTCATCATCATATTTCAATAAATAGAAGTTAAAATAAAGGTAACAATGCGTTATACTCAAGCAACACAAAAGAAACCAAAATTTGCAAGGTATGATTAAGGACTCGATGCTATTTAAAAAACATGACCGATCCAAGCGATTAGGGTTATCCAAAAATCTCGGATGTCCCTAATCGCTTGCATCGGTCGTGTCCACATTACCTTACGGAGAGAGCGCTCTCTATAGAAATTGTGAAGTAGCCAAAAAACTTGGTGGCAATGGAACCTCCACGCTTGGCAAGTGTTGACAAAAAAAAAAGAAGCAAATGAATAGGGAAGCTTAAGTAGGTCCCAAAACTGAGTTGACCGTTGTGCCACGTGGCATGCCCCGATTGGTCCACGTCAGATACCCGTTGCGAATTCCAATGTATTTTGCCACGTGTCATGATTTGATTGATCCACGTCATCTATCCGTTGCATCGGGCAACGTACACTTTGCCACGTGGCACTCTGTGATTGGTCCACCTCATTCGACCGTTTCTTCCCTCCTCGCCTATAAATACCTATTTCTTCACAAACTCAAACTTTCAACCTTCAGAGAATTTCTCACCTACATGTGTATTTTTCTTTCGTCGTTGACATGACCGATACAAGCAATTTTTGCCGTTTGACCTACGTTGACTCGCTCTAGTCGCTTGCATCCGTTGTGTTCTCCTAATAGACATACAAGAGAAGCTGCAGCTTAGATGGAGGTAATGAATGAGATCCTTAGTGTCTCTCCATCAGAGAAACTTCTTGATTTCATGGTTCAAGAGGGTTTAAGTGTAGATTATTTTCCTGATGCAATGACCATATTCAACCCCGAAATTGATTTTGAAAAACTCTTAGAGAACTCGAAAAGTTTTCTTAAGGATGAGTGGGAGATTTTGTTGGGGTTGGTCAATGGGAGGATCCTTTCTATTTCTCAGAAAACCTATGTCCATCCTCACATCTTTGGGAAGGATCCAATAGATAGGGCTAAAATCACAAGAAAATGCAGAAGGATATCCCCTTTGCCAGGGAAGCTTGATTTATGCCCAGAGCATGAAAAGGACTGCTGCTTGCTCCCTTTAAACATTGCTTTCTTGATATGGCTTGATCATATCTCAGTTGAAAGGGAGGAAAATGTTCATGATGAAGACGAGCCTTGCTTAGAGTTGGCACTTGAGGCTAGCTCAAAAACTATGAAAGGTGTCATGGAGATTGTTGAGGAGATCAATCTCCAAGCAGAAGAAGAGCAGGTCAAAGATTTTGATGTGGCCACTTTTAAAGCAGAGACTGCAATAAGGGAGCCAACTGAAGAAGTTCAAGTGTCTGAGAAGTCCCTACTTCTCCCAAATCTACCTTTTTACTTTATCTCTGGGAAAGAGTTCATACCTCTATTTTACATTCAGGAACTTTTCAATCTAAGGGAGGACTACTGTCTTGCAACTATAGCTGAGGCAGAAGAAGTTGCAAGGAGATTCATCAATAAGAAAGGAGAAAGAAGAGAGGAATTTTTGCGTCTTGATTTGGATTTGTCTAATGAAGAATTCAAAGATTCATCACAAGCTCTTTCAAAATGCTTTGAGAAAGCTATCTCAGAGAAGCCAAAACTTGCTGATGAAGAGTTTGATGAGCATCAGAAGCAACTTGGAATATACTCGTTTGGACGTGGCTATTCATTCTTGGATGTCGCTGAGGACAAAGGAACAATTTGTATTGACTCAAAAGAGCTCATTGAGGAGGAAGATGAGGTCAAGGTATGTTGTTTGATATATTCTATCAATTAAAGTTTTTGTCCGAGATCTCTATTTTTAAGTGAGAAAATGACCACGACCGATGCAAGCGATACAACCTAACGGATAATCTCCGTTGGGCCTTATCGCTTGTATCGGTCGTGTTCGGACTTGAAGAGGAAGATGAGGTCAAGTATGTAGTAAAATATATTCTCATGATGTAAAGGCAAAGGAGATGAGATGGGCTTGATGCAAAATCTCTATCTTGTGTCAGTTTGTCCAAGTTCTCCATTAGAAGTGTCAGAAGTCGATCACGACCGATGCAAGCGACAAGGCCCATCAGATATTTTCCGTCGGGCCTCATCACTTGCATCGGTCGTGTTTGGACTTTAGGAAGATGACGTCAAGGTATGCAGTTAACTATATTCTCAAGAACTTTAGGTTAAGGATATGAGATGGGACCAATGCAAAATCTCTTTCTTGTATCAGATTTGTCCAAGTTCTCCATTCGAAGTGTCAGAAATGGATCACGACCGATGCAAGCGATTAGGCCCATCGGATATTTTCCGCTGGGCCTCATCGCTTGCATCGGTCGTGTTTGGACTTGAGGAAGATGACGTCAAGGTATACAGTTAACTATGTTCTCAAGAACTTTAGGTTAAGGATATGAGATGGGACCAATGCAAAATCTCTTTCTTGTAACAGATTTGTCCAAGTTCTCCATTCGAAGTGTCAGAAATGGATCACGACCGATGCAAGCGATTAGGCATATCAGATATTTTCTGCTGGGCCTCATCGCTTGCATCGGTCGTGTTTGGACTTGAGGAAGATGACGTCAAGGTATACAGTTAACTATGTTCTCAAGAACTTTAGGTTAAGGATATGAGATGGGACCAATGCAAAATCTCTTTCTTGTATCAGATTTGTCCAAGTTCTCCATTCGAAGTGTCAGAAATGGATCACGACCGATGCAAGCGATTAGGCCCATCGGATATTTTCCGTTGGGCCTTATCGCTTGTATCGGTCGTGTCTAGGAGTTGCATGCAGCAATGATAATACATGTCTTGCTTGTGGGAATTCCCCTCATTTATCAAACATTAGATGTTTCTAGGCAGTTTGCAAATAGATATTGATGACGACCGATGCAAGCGATAACGACAATCTGAATTTCTCTGAAGACCCTTATCGCTTGCATCAATCGTGTCTCTTGCTTTTCTTTCTAATAGTTTCAAGTTACTTCACATGTTTCCTTAAGTGTGCTTGCACTTCATCTAACCATGTTTTTCATTTTTATCACAGTTAACTTTATTGGATGAAGACAATTACCTTGGCAGGGGCAAGGGAACAAGAAAAGCCTTAGAAGAGAAAGGAAAAGCAAAGGTGGATATTCATTCTATTATCCACTATCTTCCAAAGTTGAACCCAGACACTTTTTGTGTTATTCACAAGCACTATAGTGAGGAGCCAGACTTTGCATTGTTCTGCTTGAGGACTCTATCAAAATACATGGGTTTTACTCCAATACCCTTTAATGCTTTCAGAGTTTTACTGCTTGAAAGAGCAACTGCATTCAGAATTTTTGGATATGCCCCAGGACTCAATGCTTCAAGGGCAGGGTACTTTCTTTGTTATTCAAGCTATGCAATGGCTGCAGGGGTGTCAGATTTAAAAAGCATTGCTGGATACAGGAGAAAAGAGTTCCTGAGATATAGAGGTGATTTGCCAGAGCCAAGCTCTTTCAAAAGGCTCAAGGAATGACTTGATTTTTTCAAATTCTATATCTCAACAAATGTACATATACAGAAATTGCCCAATGTGATATAAGACATTGCAAATTTTTTTGGTGTAATTGTTATTGATTCTCTGGTCAAAGTCATCTGATGGTAGTAGACATATTTCTTTTCAAAGCATAATACATCATGAAATGTACATACATGACATCTTTTATTTCTCAAAGAAATAAAAGACATTGCAAATATTAAAGCTCTGTTTGAAATGTGGTCTTTTTCAGTTTGTGATATTGATACATGATTTGTCTGGAGATAGCCATATCCTTCTGATTATATTTGGCATGAGGTCCTTTGTAATTGTCTTCTAAAGAACCAATCAAAAAGCTCTCTGAAGGCATTGCTCTTTGTTACTCCTCCTCCTTTCCTTGTACACCTAAAGAAGCTTGTCCTTGCTTGATAATGAGATTTTTCCATGCCTTGGGTGTTCCACATGGCAAGTGGTTCTTTTTCTGCAAAGAATGCACCATGCACAAGAAGAATATGCTGGAAAGCAGAAGATTTTCATTAGATCTTTATTTCAATTAAAAATAAATAAATTGAATAAAATATCTTTGGAGCTCACCAAGTAGTATGTTATGTCTTTGGCACCCCATGCCTCTATGATGGTTTCTATAAGCTCTGTGGTCGCCTTTCTGAAATCTGTCACATAACTTTTTGATGTTACCTGCTGCCTCATGATCTTTAAAAGATTATCTAGTTTGACCCACACCTCCATTCTCTTTTTTGCTATTTCTGGTTTGCTTTTTACATTAGTCGTGACCTCACAAAATGTTTTCCATGAATTCCATATGGCATTAAGTTGTTTGCCATCATGGTTGCTGAAGAATCTCCTTGCTTTTGCACCTCCCATTGAGACATCCTGTAAAACATCACCTGTATTTTGTGAAAGCTTTGGATCTTTTCTTAGATGAACATCACCACCATGAAACCCCATTTCTGAAAGAAGACATTCACATTTTTTTATGCATTCATCTGCAAGAGTTGTAGGCTTGATAGAATATGCATAATCCAAGTGAAGACGGACCAACTTGTCAATGATTCTTAACTCTGCATGTAGTGTACATATGTGTACATTTGTCAATGCTATTGGAAGTATGGGATCCCAAATCATTGAAGAAGATGAGTAGTTACGAAGAATAACATTTTTTCTAGAAGGAGCCTCTTCACCCTCAGCTCTAGTAATCCATCCATTTGTGCCTGGGCTTTGCATGCAGTACAAGCAAGGGTATTTAGAATTTGCTCCCCCACTTATACCAAACATGCATTTGAGTGTCTTTAGGTCTCCACTCAAATGCCACTCAACTTGAAAGTTTCCGTAGTCTTTGACATTCAACAATTCTCCTGCATGATGCCCTTGGATAACATTTGGAATGTTTGTCTGTGAGAATAACCATTTAAGTGTTTTATGGCTCTCAGATGGAACTTGAGCACAACCAACCCACCATAACTCCATTTTTTATTGTACTTTGAGAGATGGAGTATCCAATTTCCCAAGGCTATAGTCCAAAGCTTTGTTCATCAGTGCAATGCTTATTCTCTCCATCTTTTGATGTTTTTTAAGCTCAGCTTCATCAAGTTTGATTACAAATTTCAATAGACCAGAACATTCATGCTCTTTTATATTATAGAACTGAACCATGTATGTTTGAAGTTTTATAACATCTATCCATATGTTGTTAAATGCATTGTAAGTGAAATGTAACTTTTGTTTTCCTACTTCGTAAGGCATGTTACCGTGAATATGTTTATATTCACCAAATACTGATGTGATCTTCTTATTCAAGCAGAGCCGAAACTTTCCTACATGATGGGGTCTAGGCAATCCAAAACTTCTAACTTTGTTAAATTTTAAAAATTCACACCAAACTTTTGAAATTGCTCTATAACCTTTCCTACTCACTCCGACACTATCACAAATATTTTGAATTTGAGATGGTTCTAGTAAAAGATTCATTTCTGTCATGAGTTTTTGAAAAACAAAGCGTTTCAAGCATGTATTTTCATTTAGTTTCAATAGTCTTAAAACATCATTTTGACTCAAAATTTCATTACAGAAATGTATGCACTCAAAACTGCTCGACATATTGAAACCTAGCACACTTGTCACATGATCTCTAACAATTTTCATTCTTTTCTTTTTCTGGCCAGATTTTTCAGTCAAATCTAAAAAAGGTTTTACTTGTTTTGACCGCATTCTCAAACCTATAGGAGTTTCTTTCATTTTTTTAAAAGACTCTAACTGAGAAGATAAAGTGGATAATTTGTTTTCTAGCTCCCTCATATGTAAATTCTTCTGGTGTAGTGTGTTTTGTAAATAGTTTATGTATTGTACATAATTCCTTGAAATATCCCAGAGCCTTGAACAATAGCCTCGTAAACCATCCTCACCATCTCCCACAAATCTAATCAGATCATGAAGATTATGAAAAGGGGGGTACCTTCCAGTTTGTGGATCAATTGGATAAACAGATCCATCTGTCCATATGTCGATATGTTTCTTGCCTTCCTTTCGCAATCCATCCACTTCAAGAGGATGAAGAGCCCTTCGAAATACGTTTCTTGTCGTCGCATACTCCTGACTAACTGCAATGTTGATATGGAACTTTTTACAATGATTTCGATTGTTTGAAAGCTCAGGGAGAGTATTTGGGTTAACGTTCTCCATGGTCTGCTATGAAAAATGACCAGCAAGTGTCTAAAATGACGTGAAAGGGAGAAACAGGCTTGCTATGAAAAGTAGAGAAAAAAAGCACAAAACGTCATCAGCACACATTATATAGGTCCGTGAACAAGAGGAAAATTCAACTTTTGAGGCGTAAGATATCACACAAACTTTTCATGATTATATGATACGAGTTTCTCTCTCTTCAAAACTTGCATAAGATACATTTTAAATGAACTTACACGGAATTTCTTAAAGGATTTGACAACTTTAATCCCGATTAAGCACAACTAATTAAAATCCTTACACGGCCCTTTTTGGGCCGTTTTTCGCCCTAATGTAATTCCATACAAGAACTACCCCATTTCAAAGGCCTTTGATAGGTGGCTCAGCTGACCACCACATGTGCAAGCTTGCATCTCTGCCACATCTGTCAAGTTCTGACTGTACTACCAGCTTGGGTGACGCTGATAAAAAAATAGAGTCCTTCAAGGGCTTCACGTGATATTTTTGACATCTAGATTATTTTCACTTTCTTTGGCAAAACGGCAGCAATCAAGCTCTCCTGACATTTAATATCATCGACTATAATTGGAAGTCTTTAATTAGAGCTTATTCAAAAGCAGGTGCACATAAGTTTTGCATAGTCGCAAAGATTAAATCACTCAATATCTCTCCGATTTTCCAAACATTCAGATTGTTTGTTTTATTTGAACAAATCGAGAGTGAAGCTCAAGTGTTCACCTTCTATGAGGTACATGCATTTCGTTAGAGAAAAGGTGATGGCAAAAGAGCTAGATATAAGGTATGTGAACACTAAAATGCAGGTTGCAGACATGATGACAAAGTTTCTTGAAGGTACAAAGCTTGAAGGATTCAAGGAAGCTATCAACATAAGAGACATAGGCTGAAGCAATGAAAGGAAAAGACTTGAGCTTGAGGGGGAGTGTTGAAAGTTTTTCAAGCTCAAGAGTGTGGGAACATGCCCCAAATTGAACCTTCCACATCATCCAGAATCAAAGGAGGCTGATTTCCACAAGTTGGAGGCATCCAATTATGCCCATAATGGAAAGAAGTTGATTAGAGAAGATTTAACTCACCTCTTGATGTGATTGGACCGCACTTTTGACATGTATATGCTTTTGATTGGTTGAAGAGGTTAGTATGTGGTCTTTTAAACCTCTAATGAGTTGTATTATGACTTAGTGTCGTGGAAATACGTGCCCTAGCTGCCCCCTTGCTTAAGCACACCCCCTACTAGCTGTTTTGTGCATATTTTGCAGAAATATCACTTTTACACACTCTATCTATCTAGATGTTTTTGGCAGACCCCCGGTCTTGTAATTGTTGTTTCTCCTTCATCCGGAATTCATTTGCAATGATTTTTATCTTGTTGGAAATCTTATAAGTTCTACTTTGTCTGGTATAAGTCTCAGGTTCAGTGTCTGCACATGTGCAGAGAAATGTTCAGAACAGTGTCTGTCTAGTTAGCTCATACTCTGTGAAGAGATCAAGTTATCTGTTTTGTTGCAGCTGGTTGAGGCATCATCCAGTATCCAAATGGAGTGATTTTACTCTCATTTGAAAGCTCGTATAGTCTAATTTATGTCTTCAAAATTTCATTTTCAGTCTCTGCATATACTCAGAGAAACTCAAAAAATATAGAACCTATGTCTGAAAAAATTCAGGATCCTAGGAGGGTTCATTTGCTTTTGTTGTGCACATAGGAGTGTTTATCCTCCAACATTCCTCACATGAGTGAGCCATGGAGGCCAAAGGCCCATTCAATAACGGCAAAACCACAAGTCATCACGCTAGCAATGGATCTAAGCAATGGATCTAAGCAAGGATCGCATAATTCATCGAAGAAGTTCACCTGTAATTTTTGTGGAAAATCAGGATACTTAGAAAAGTTTTGCTATAAAAAGAAACAATCATCGAAGGCTTCTACGTCTAGGCAAGCATTTGAAGGATCCCAACATAGATCCCACTACTCAAGTGAGGAACTCTTCATCTCCACAAAAGCCAATGCACTAGTTACTTCTAGCTCCCCACATGAGTGGATCTTTAATAGCGGAGCTACCTCCCATATGTGAAAAGACAAGGACTCCTTTCAGGAACTCGAGGAGCACATGGGAGAAGTCTATCTTGGCAACAACAAAAGCTTACCCATCGAAGGAAAAGGAAAAGTTCAAATTACCAACAATCAGGGGGAATGCAAGTCTTTATCCAATGTTCTTTTTGTTCCAAATTTATGTATGAATCTACTTTCCGTCAAGGCCATTACAGATCAGGACAAACAAGTATGGTTTGATAACACTTGATTTAAGGTAGTTGATCCCCATACAAAGGATGTCATTGCTCAAGGTATTGAAGAAAAGGGCCTCTACAAGCTATCTTGCTTTGTATCCAAAGAATCAACCCCAAGTTTGTGGCACCAAAGATTTGGCCACACTTCTTACTCATCAGAAATCTCTTCATCCCAACTTGTGAAGGGATTGCCAAAGATAGGGCAACTTACTGATTTGTGCCAAGCTTGCACCCAAGGCAAGCAACACAGGGCCCCAGTTCCCAAGGAAGCTTCAACACGAGCGAGGAACCAACTAGCCCTCATCCACATAGACTTATGTGGACCTATGAACACCCCATCCTTGAGTGGATCCCTCTACTTTTATCTTCTAGTAGATGACCACTCTTGCTATATTTGGGTCTACTTTTTGAAGTCAAAGGCAGACACATTCTCTAAGTTTCAAACTTGGATCAAGGAAGTTGAGAATGAAGCTTCGACTTAAGCTAAAACCATCAGATCAGATGGAGGTGGTGAGTTTATCAATCATGACTTTGATAACTTTTTGTACCAAAAAGGGATCAAAAAACAAGTCACTTAGCCTCATACTCCATCCCATAATGGAGTAGCTGAAAGAAAGATACACAATGTGATGGAAATGGCAAGAACTATGCTTCATCACAAGGATCTACCCTACAAGTTCTGGGCAGAAGCCATGCATATTGCCGTTCACATTCTTAATCGAGGATTTACAAGTGCATTACACAACAAAACACCCTTCGAAGCATACTATGGAAGAAAACCAAATGAGAATTACTTTCGAGTCTTTGGTAGTGAAGTTTTTGTCCATGTACCAAAAGAAGATAGAAACAAGTTACAATCAAAGTCCAAGAAACACATATTCATAGGGTACATGACCAATCAAAGGCATACCGCCTATATGATATGGAAAACCACTCCATCACCATTTCGAAGGATGTGATCTTCAATGAAGCTTCCTCATACTCAAGAAAAGATTCAAGTACAAGTCTTAGTCCACCTATCTACACTTCAGAGGGAGACTCAGTATTTCCAAACTCCAACTCAGAAGCAAGTACTTCAAGTCATCCAAGAAGATCTCAAAGACTTGACAAAGGACAGCGAGAACAAAGTCACTATGTCAATTACGCCTTAATGCATCAGATTCAACAAATCCTAGACCCATCTAATTACAAAGAAGCTCAAGGTCAACCTAAGTGGGAAGAAGCTATGCAAGTAGAAATGGATGCAATCGAGAGGAACAAAACTTAGGCTCTTGTACCTAAGCCCACAAATCATCAAGTCATAGGAGTTAAGTGGCTTTATAAAGTTAAGTACAAGTCAGATGGCACATTAGAAAAGTACAAAGCAAGGTTTGTAGCTAAGGGATACAAGCAACAACATGGCATTGACTATGAAGAAACCTTTGCTCCTACTGCAAGATTCACAACCATAAGAATCATCTTACCACTAAGTGCTCACTTTAAGTGGCCCATTTACCAGCTGGACGTCAAAAGTGTATTCCTCAATGGAGATCTTCAAGAAGAGGTATATGTTGAACAACCTGAAGGCTTCAAGATCAAAGGCAAAGAAGATCAAGTCTACAAGCTTCACAAGGCACTTTACGGACTTAAGCAAGCTCCCAAGGCCTAGTATGAAAAGACTCACAAGTTCTTTGAAGACAAGGGATTTCACAGAAGAAATGCTGATGCTAATATCTATATCTATCAAAAGGAGTCTTTAGTAGCTATCATCATTCTCTATGTAGATGACTTGATCTTGACAGGCTCAGACGAAGAACGCATCCAGTTTATCATTACACAGCTTCATCTTGAGTACTCTATGACAGATCTTGGATTACTACACTACTTTTTGGGTATGGAAGTTTGGCAAACAAAAGAAGGTATATTCCTATCACAGAAGAAGTAATGCTTTGATCTACTTTCCAGATATAACATGGACCGGTGTCGCTCAGTTTCTACAACACTTGACCCAAACATCAAGCTTACACTGGAGGACTCATCATCACTTGTCGATGTGCATACCTATCGACAGCTTGTTGGCTCATTACTCTATCTTGCCAACACTAGACCAGATATCGCTTATGCAGTTGGTATACTCAGTCAATTTACACATTAGTCTCGTCAGACTTATTGGGATGCTGCTCAAAGACTACTTCGATATCTTGCCCTCACCCGACATCATGGTCTTTGGTATAGAGGGGGCATCGAACTCGCCGGATATTCCGATTCAGATTGGGCTAGTGATCCCGATTCTCGATGGTCTACTTCTGGGTATATATTCTTTCTTGGCTCAGGACCTATCTCTTTGGCAAGTAAGAAGCAGCCTACAATTGCACTATCATCTACCGAGTCCGAGTATCGAGCATCCAACTTTGCAGCATATGAGGCCATCTAGCCTCAACGTTTATTATCTGACATTAGTGTTTTGCAGGATACTTCGACATGTCTTCGCACTGACAGCCAGTCAGCCTTGGCCATCGCCAAGAATCCAGTGCTCCATGCTCAGACAAAGCACATCGAGATCCAATACCACTTCATCCACTAGAAGCTCATATCTCAGGAGATTACTCTGGAGCAGTGTACCTCTTAGGAGAACCTAGTGGACATGTTCACGAAGGCTCTACCTCCGGTTCCGCTTCAGCGCTTGGGTGGACCTCTGCAGCATTCAGCCACTCCAAAATGGAGATGCAGAGGGGGTGTTGACGACATGATTGCTCCTACTTCATCTACATTTGTATCCGCATGAGTACATCTCCATTTTGTATCCAAGAGGCACTCCATCTCTAGTCTATTTTCATTTTATATTGTATTTCCTTTGTATTTGGGTACCTTGCCATATGCTTCTACCAGTTGTATTCATTCTCCTTTCAGGAGACTTATCCCACATATGATGTACTTTTGAGAGCCCCTCCCAAATCTATATAAGGAGGGCCTCTCCCCTCATTTGTACTTGGTTAGAAGCTTGAGGAGCCTACTACATGCTCTTGGCAAGCTCATTTCTAATCCACATGAGTTTACCCATTTCATGGTCTACTCATTTTGTGTCTCACACATTCTTTGTTTTGTGAGAGTACTTTACTTTTCATTTTGCTTTCGTGTGCGTACTCTCTACACTACCTAGATCTTATGTAGTCAACTCCTGTCGTTCTTATCATAAGTAACTTTTTACATGATAGATTTTTATCAAAGACATATTGTTTATTTCATAATGGAGTAGTGGAATGGGTGGATCAGTTTATTTGGTGGTATCTAGTTATCAACCAATTTTCCTCTTTTTTTTCCTATTTCTTTGGAAGAGTAGGTGATTTTGAGACCCTTCAAAGATACTCATGTGGTAAGAATACCATAAAACTTTGACTCTGAATTCCTTAGGTATTTTTTTTTAATTAAGAGCTTGCCTATTTCTATAAGTAGTCCCTCAAGAAAGTTTGACTTCTAAGCTCTGGTCCATAATTTATCTTTAGGTATTGAAGACATGATATCTCCTAGAAACTATTAACCTAATCTTCTTACGTCATGCCTCATTGGATGTCTTCTACTTGATTCAATGTCATCCGACTTACTCTATTTCCCAAAACAACATTCTACGTTTAACCAAAACTATGGCCAAAAGGTCATTTGTAGATTAGTTGGATCATTAGCTGTATAAAGTGTAACTTCTAAAATCATTAGTGAATTGAATTTTCAAAAGGATCCTTTCTAACCCATGGAATATGGATCTACAAAAGAAATAGTTTGTCAACGGTTTTTTGCATATACCTCTACTCTTAGAGTTTTCATATGACATAGTTCATATTTTTTTATATAAAAAGAAAACAAAACATAAAGTAAAATCTACACGCATAAGTAACTTGCGTGATGTTCCTTAATCTAAGGAAATCAAAATCAAGTAGGTACTTTTTTTCTGGAAAGAAACCCATCGGCAGTGATAGTTTTCCGCCTTGAACAACATGTATATAAACATATTTTTTCTAATGCAAAGATTGAGAGACGCGTTTATTCTAGTCATATATGTTCTACGTCTACTCCATATGGTGATCCTCTCTCTCTGAGCCATCATCAATACCTATGCTGTGTTACATTTCATTGTTAAGTTCATAGTGTTCTTCATACTGTGTAACTTACTTTATACTGGCGGATCACATACTGATGTGATTGAGAACTATGTCCATGAGTACTCATTTTACATACGTACTGCTGAAGTTGAACTACGTGTTGTTCACATAATATTATATCATTGTTTCAGAATATGATCTGCGAGTTGGAGTACATGCATATTGTATTTATTCGATCTGCTATCTCATATAACTTCATCTATGCTCAGTAGACATTACGCTATTATTTGTTTGAATATCTCATCAATCGTTCGTCATTCTCAGAACGATATGTTCATTGATGCTGTTGCTAGGGAATGTACATCGTTATTTAAACTGATGAATTCTATGAGCAGTAAAATTTATGTTTGCGGTGCAATTATATGCTGATTGATTTATGTATTCATAGGCGCATTCATGATGATACTAAATTCAAATACTTCAGTCAAGTTTTACACTATTGTTCATCTACTTCTTATGCTTCATACTTAGTATGTTGCAAAAGCTCTCAATGCCTATGTGCATAATCATCGGTGCACAAATTTATTTATGTGCATTGTTTTATTATACCAATGATTATCTAAGTACAATGTCATATCATTACTAAAGTCACAGTCAATTCATCATCGACAGCACTCTGATTGACCTGCGTATGAAGTTTGGGTTCTTAATAGAAGAGCGCATAGTTTCATATCATACAGAGCATTTATTGTGAGCTATAAAATAATCACCGTCATGCCGCACTAAAACTATCTGAGCAGATGTTATATTCCATCGATTTCAGTTTCGAACATTTTATGTGTAATCTGCAAGTTGCATCCTATATACTTTATTCACTGTAAGTGTAATCTCAGAGTATGATGTCTGCATATAAAAACCAATGAGTTCACTTCACATATGAAAAAGATGTAATTCAACTCAATACGTTATGTCAAGAAGTTTATTACACATGATGAAAGGATGTTCATATGTACACTCCTTTGCTACTGATCCACATGACTCTCTATACTCTAGAATTTATTGAAGCATCATTCTCTTTTCTCATGATCAATTTTTATGAGATTAATACATCGAGTATTCTGTATCCACGTTTTCGCATTATATTTCCTTCTTCCCAAAACTATCACTATAAAATTACACAATCTACAAGGAGTTATAGTGGATGTTGGCTCATGCATAGACATAATGAGAGAGTACACTATGGAGAAGCTCGGGCTTCAACCCACAAGAACAACCAATTTCATAGTAACATTGGCAGATCAAATCAAGGTAAAGACCTTGCAAGTGGTTCCCTGAGTTCAAATTGAGGTACAAGGTAACACCTTCACTTTGAACCTCATTGTAATTATACTACCACAGGTGGATGGAGGCTTCCCAATATTGATTGTGAGGCGCCAGTCTAGGCGTGTGAGTGTTCTACATGATTGAAGAAAGGATTTAATGTGGGTAAAGCATGAATGAAAGGAGCTTAAGAAAATCCATTTAGAAGAAGGACCAGATAACCACAAACAAACCAACGTGATGCAGACAGTTGGCAGTAGTATGTAACAGGACATGATGGAAAGCCCATGATTGGATGTTGATGAGGAAGAGGACCTTTTGGCCTTGCTAGAAACAAGTAATTCATTTCCATGCTATGGAGTTTTTCTAGATGTGACAAGGACATACGGTCATCAAGAAAAGGAAAAAACCATAGAAGGTGTTCGATTGGAAGAGCATGTGATAGGTCATATATGAGGGAAGAAAACACCTCTTGAGTGCAACATAGATGAAGTTGATTCAAATGCTAAGAAGGAAACTAGCTGCAAGGTAAAGCAACCCAGTGATGAAGTTTCTTTTCCAATTCATGAAATTCTTGCAGAGTGGATGCATGAAAAAAAAATAAAAATTTGATATTCAAAGTGCCCCTGCTTACAACACTAGGAATATGTGGAAGAAAGTTATGGAAGATGTCAAAGATGAAGAAGAGCATCTAGATAACATTGATGGAATAGAATCTAGTCAAAGAAATTAAGCCAAGAAACAAAGACAACCCTCCTCCTATATTGATAGCCACACGGTTATGGAATTATCCTGAGTTTCTTCAAAGGTAACTTCTTTTATGATTATCTTGATCTATTTTCATGATGTTACAAAGATTTAGAAGGAGTTCCCATAATTTTTTGGGAACATAGGATTCCATTGGTCGAAGGATCCAAACTAGTAAGGGGTAAAAGCTACAGATTGAATCCAAAGTATGCTAAAGCCATTTACCAAGAGATCTAGAAGGAGGATCTTGGAATTATCATCACACTCTATCACTTAGAATGGATTTCTCCCATGGTCATTGTGACAAAAAAGAACATAATAAAATTTGGCTATGTGTGGACTTCAAAAAACTCAACACGATAATAGTTCTTGATGGGTTCCCTATGCCATTTGTAGAACACGTTATTGAAGAAGTGGCTAGGTACACACTGTAAAAGTTCATGGATGATTTAAGGGGTTCAACTAGATATCCATTTACCCAAAGGACCAAGACAAGATGGATTTAATCTCACCTTGGGGAACCAAAGTTTATGCAAAAATACCATTTGGATTCAGAAATGCTCCTACCACTTCAAATAGAACTATGAACCTTAACTTTGGACCCGTAATTTTGAAATCCCTTATCTTGATGAATGATTTTTCCTCTTTCTCAAGTAGTTGTACCAGTACTCCTATGAATTGCTCACATAAGCATATGAAATAACTACAATAAGTCTTCAATAGGTGCAAGGAAACCAAACCGAAATCGCATCCAAAAAAGTCTCAACCCCTCAATCAATTTTCTAGCATGATCCAAGTGTGAATTGTGAATTTGATTAATTTAGGGCTACAATAGGCATGAAAAGTTCAAGAGCCTTTGAAATCTTGAGTTCAAGGATGAAGTAAGCTAACTTAAGGAAAACCTAATTGGAAAAGAACTTAATTTGATTGAGAGAAACATCAAGTATGGGAAAACGAAAGTGCTCCTAACGATGCATATATAAAGAAAAGAAAAATACATTGAAAAGAAATAAAAACCAACAAGTGCCTATCACAAAAGAACATTGCAACACGGTTGTACTTGGCCATTGGGAAAACAATCAAGGCATATGAACCTTAGGTGAGCAAGACACCTAGGACAGGATAGAAAAAGCATTAGACCATCTGAAGCTAGTGTCAATCACACAACCATGTCATGGGCTCAGTAACTAAGTGACTATCCTTATGCTTTTGAGCTTAGAAATGAGTGATTCAAAGATTTCTTTTAACATGGAAAGATGCATCAAGGTTAACCCTACTTACAAACCCCTAAAGGTCCCTACAACACTCTGTTAGAGTACATACAAACCAACTGCTTAGGTGCTTGCATACATGAGGATGACTTAAGGCGATCAGTGGTCCAACTTAGAAACCCTGATCAACCCTTTTGAATTGAACACCCAATGGTCAATTTCAAAGAGGGATCTTACATTGATAAGCAAGGAGCCATGTATGTGGTTACAAGCTTCCTACAGAGGATGGACATGTTTGGGATACTCATTCCTGAGTCTGAAATAGGAGACTTGGACCAAGAGAACATGGGAAAGGAACTTAGAACACCTTGTGGTAACTCAATCCTATCTTGGATAATCAATCCAAAGTGGATCCCCTAAGATAATAAAAGAATTGAGCTTTTCTGGAATCGGGATAGTGATGAAGCATTTTGGATATTCCAGCTTGGTGAACCAAGTTATGTAGAGGGAGTAACAATTTATGAGTTCAAAGATCCCAACGTCCCTAGGAAGGTTATCTATTTAGACAACTCTCCTACGAGGATGTTTTGGTAATGGATCAAGATAGATACAAATACACTTGGAAGGGTGAACTTAATTTTCCTCTACCAAGATTGCATGGTTCTCATGGTGATCATGGAGCTAGATCCTCTCACATCCCAAGTGTTCACAAAAAGAAGACTCGAGAGAGACCAAAAGTGAGCTTTGCAAACCCTTTTGGAAGAGAAAGATCACGGTTAGAGACTAAAAAAGTTGATCAGGAGAGACTGACAGGACTTCGGCATCAGAGAGGCATGGATGATTTTCCCTTGCCCAGACCTAGAGAACACCCTAGGATATTGAGACCTACTCAATTGGTTAAGTTGATGAAAAATTATTTTGATGGCATGGGAGACCCTTATGATTATGTAGTAGAATTTAGACAAGTGTTAAGAGCATAATAGGTAAACTATCTGTTCACTCAATACAATGCTTTTGGTTTAGCTTTAAAGAAAATTTTCTTGACATGGTTTCAACCCCTATATCAAGGCTAGTTGAGGGATATCAACCAATTACTAGAAGCATTAATTACGAAGTTTTGTAAGAGTGGCATTAGGCATAATACTTCATCCCTAATCTATAGCTTTAAATAGACACCCAAAGAAATAGTTAGTCTAGTAGGATGCAAATTTAGGCAACACATTGAGAGATGCCCTATTCCAAAGCTGCCCACACTGGCCAAATGAGTGGCATTGTTTCTATATGGTTTATTAAGTGCAAAACTATGATCATACATGTACTTGAAGGAACCGAGGACCATAGAGCAATGCGTACGAATGTGCATTGACATCAAGGCCAACTTGAGAGATGAGTTACAAGTTTCAAAGTTCCACAAGGAATCAGATAGTTCTCCTAGTTTCACAACAAAGCCCTCAACGTCAATTGATGAATAAGTAGAGAAAGTAGCTCGAAAGTTAGGAGTCTCGACTAGACAAACCCCGAGGATGATTTTAGTAAGATGATGCTATAATTGCAGAGGAGACCACATGGCTAATGTTTGCCCCATAATGGCTCTCAATCAGGGGAACCATAATAAACATTATTGCACCATCGAGAGGAGATATGCCAACCACACTGCACAAGATTGCCCTTACAAGAAACAAGTGGTTAGGCAAAATTATCAACAACCATATCGACAACCAAGGGGTTACCAAAACCAATACCAACAACAACCATACTCTAGGCCCCAATTTCCATAACAACCTCAGTACCTAGCTCAACAGAGACCATAACCCGTGTTAGGTCAACAACCTCCACCCCCTACTAATGTTATTTCTATCAAATATGCTACAATGGAGGATAATCGCAATAGAGATATAGTGCCAAATTCCCCAATGATCTCAAAAAAGTGATCGGAATGCTCAAAGCTTTGACTCAACCCAGGTACATAGCCCACTAGCTTACTACAATGATTCACCTGAGCATCACGAGATATATCCAAATGAATCATCCATAGAACCTGATTGGGAGCTTGAATATTCTAATCTTATGTATACAAACCTTAAATCTACGCCCCAACTAATGCAAATGAGACCCCAACCACCTAGAGGACCATGGTATAGATGTCAAGGAGATCACTTCATATAGGATTTTCCATTCTCTCCACAAGGAAAACCCCAATCTATGGTCATTCAAGGCTTTTGTCGTGACTGTGGAAAAAAAACACCTCTTGAGAGATTTCCCTAAGAACCTAGCCAATATGCAAAAGATTACACCAATCAATGTTATAGGCTTGGTCTTAAAACAAATGGAAGGGTGAAAACTACAACCCCTGTACAAGTAGTTACAAGAGCACAGATACTACAATAGATATAGGTGTAGATCACGAGAAGAAATCTAAGGCCAATGAGTTTCAAAGTGTATCTGGGAAAAGACTGAGATCTTGGAAGGATAGTTGAGAGAGAATGAAGAGACAATGGGCTAGAAAGATAAGCGAATTGGAACAAAGCCTAGAAGAAATGAAAACAAAACTAATTGAGACCGCATCCCAAATGCATTCTTACACACCACCCCTACCATCTCATCAAAACCCAACCATTCCACCACCACCCATAACAAGATCAATTTTAGTAGATCCTATTGAAGACTTGGACATGATGTTCAAGGCTTACCAAGCTCAAATTAAAGAAGGGCCTAATGTGGTAGAGCTAAATAAGTGCTACCCCATAGTGGACCTAGAGATTGAGATCTTTGTGTGAAAATGGTGGAAATAGCTCAAGCTATGGTCGATGTAAGCTATGTTTTCAATCAGACCAACTCAATGAAGCCACACCTAAGTTTGGAAGGAATGTTGGAGAGCTTAGAGCAATTCATAGCTAAACCCAAGATTGTGGCTACACCTTAGGCTCAAAGTAATGGAAGTGAAAGGATAAGCTTACCTCCTCACAAAGCTTATGTTCCTAATTCTACGGATGATGGAGTTCCTTCCTCTATAAATCCTTACTCTCAAGAGTTCTTGAGAGAGATACAAGAAGAGAAATGGGCCCATAAGAGTGAGAACCTGCCTCCTATTGAGATAGTGGAGGATCATCATGAGTGATTCCCTTAGGACATTTCCTCTATCTATGGAGAGCAAGAAGATATGCAGTCAAGTGAACGACTAGACTTTGAATCGAATTCCTTATAGGGTTTTCCCCACTTTAAAGGCCCATGGGATTCTTGGTACAAAGATATCATGGAGTTTCTCAAGATAAAAAAGTATCTTGATAAAGACCAACTCTATACAAAGAAAGAGGCTTCTCATAAAAAGCAAACCTTATAACTTTATTGAAGGAAATTTTTACACGTATGGAAAAGATAATACCCTTAGGAAGTGCATGGAAGAAGAAGAGGCTTGACAAATCCTAAAGAATGCATATGGAATAGGTGGTGAGCACCTCCCTGATAATATTATGATTCAAAGAATTCTAGAGGCTAGCTTATGGTGGTCAACTTTGTTTAGAGATGTAGAGGAGAAATCACAAGCATGTGATGCATGTCAAAGATGTGGATCCAAGCCCAACAAGTAGACACAACATCCATTGGTTGTCTCCACTTCATGGAAACCCTTTGAGAAATGGGGTTTGGATTCTATAGGTCCTATTCATCTTGCATCTTTTCCCAAGAAGGAGAGGTACTTCTCGGTTGTCACATACTATACAAAAAATTTGGTTAAGGCTATTGCGTCTTCTGATTGCACTACCCAAATAGTTGTTAATTTCTTGTATAACAATATCTTTTGCAAGCATGGATGTTTTTTAGAAATCTCCACTAATCAAGGGACACGTTTTGTCAACAAAGGTTTGTATGAATTTTTTGTTGATATATTTCGGTAGTGATGTTTGTGAACACACTTATGACCGTTGAGGCACCTTTTTCCCGCTTTAGGAGGTTTTTTACCCTTGGCTTGTATATTCTTATAACCCTAATGAGTCACTTATCTTAGTACATTCACTTACTAATACATTTTGTATTTTGTTATGCTCCAAGCTTGTTCTTCTTCCTTGCATTGGTGTGTGCTTCTATGGACCCTGAAGTCCAACAATTTGTATTAGATCACGTCACTGATTCGAGACCCTCCAGTCAAAATCTCAAAATCACACAAAAATCGGTGAGCATACTTAGGGCAATTACGAGTTCAAAATAGCTTTGCTTTGCGGTATCAAAATTTTGATCTAAGCTTGTTTCTGAAGGGTTTTGGTGTGGAGAACAAGAGGAGCATAGAGGAGATGGAGGGGGAGGGGGAGAGAGAGAGAGAGAGAGAGAGAGAGAGAGAGAGAGAGAGAGTGAGTAGAGGAGCAATGCGCACAGATGCATGGGAGCCTCAAAACCCACATAATGATCTCTCTTGAGGTAACGCTCTATAAATTATGTATATATATGAATATAGAGGTAAGGTCACATGACCCTTACATCCCCAACAATCTCCCACTTAAGGGTCAATGTGAGGGTAAGTGATAACACATACAAAGAATGATGTAGGACTATCCCATAATGTATGAGAAGAGTCTAGATCTAAACCCATACAGATCAGCCTACACCAACTGCCTCGAACAAGGTGTATCCATGCACCTCAAACTGCTCTCGACTCATATCAACAAGAGTCCACCTCACATCTGACTGATGCAAGAAATGATGAAGCTCCTGCAAAGCTCCCACTCGCTCTATGTTTGTGTCAATCATCGAATGACTGACAAATCTAAGTGCAAATGCTCCAATAGAAACTAGAATATCTGGTCTCGAGCATAATAACTCGTACATGAGACTCCCAAATGCTGACAAAACATGTGCTATCCTAGATAACCTACGTATGTCAGCCATGCCTATATCCAAGGCATCCAAAGCACCATCGTCAAGACCAACATGTCCTGACATATTTGTGTCAACATCTAGCATGAGCGAATCCAAGAATGACTGCATGATCGATGACTCATCAACATCTAAATTAGTCATCCTCTCAACCAAGGATGTGTCTAGCTGTGCACCCTGAGAGCTAGTATGCTCTGGCATACACTATGTATCATAAGAGCTATCCTGCTCTACCACACCAAATGTATCATCATGCTCCACATGAGTTAACTACACAACAGCAACACCAAGATCAAATTGATGGTCGAACTCTAACTGAGTATCATCATAATGCTCTACATGAGCATCCACATCATGCTCTAAAGCATCCAACTGATCATCCAAAGTGTGCTCCATATAAGCATCTATATGATCAATAAATTCATGCTTTATATAAGCATCATGAGCATCCAAAACATGCTCTACATGTGCATCCATCTGAGCATCTCAATCCTGCCATACATGTGTATCATGAATGTCAATAGAACTATGTGTAGGTAGATAAAATGAGACATGAAGAGTCTCATATCCCACATAACACTGAGATGAGACTTTCTCTCACATGGAGTACCTGCAATGGATACATGTGCCCAATCCAAGCGCCTCTCACAAGCATAAGTTGTCCCAAGTACAACTAAAAATGATGCTCACCAAGGAATGCATAACATCTGATCTCCTGTAACTGGCTAGCTCAAATCAAGCTCATAAGGAATGAAGGCACATCGCGTACATGTCTAAGTATAAGTGATGCTCCACTAGGTAGCATAAGGCATATATCTCCTGCACCCTCAATGTCATATGTCATACCATCAGGCATGTGCACACATCCATGGCTCTCACCCGAGAATCGATAAAACCACTCAAAATGTGGAGTAACATGAAAACTGGCTAATGCATCAAGCAACCAAGCCATATGTGTGCTCTCCAATGAACAAGAGGAATCCTGAGATGAACTATAGGAGAAAGTGATATCACCATCACGGCATAATCAACTACCATAGAATCTCTTGAAACCACTACCTGACCTGCATCACATGCATGTCTTTGACATCATTGTTGCATCTGCCTGAAGCAACCTCTTCAAGTATGGCCCTCATGACCACAGTGCCAACATCGAAGCTGTCAATGTGATCTATGTCTCACATGAGTCAATGGACTCACATACATATCATGTAGTCTTTGCCATAATGCACTACTCATCTCATCATACATAACATACTCATATATAGAATCCACAAGCTATAATCGGATAGTGGAGTTGGCCAATGCATCCATATCCA
>CM035413.1:25011442-25043942 GCA_020310875.1 Ceratopteris richardii
AAGTTGGTACCGTGTAGATGGATAGGATGGTTTTCTGGAGCCACAATGGCGGTGCTCTGGAGGATCAACTGCACGCTCGAATTGAATGGAAGGTAACTTAGACGCGTACCGCCCTTGGCCATTAGATTGCTGGGCGGCTTGCCTATGTAGTTAAAGCTCGAGGTTGGGTTGTCCGGGAAGTTAGTGATATACACGTTTGGCTTTCTGAAATAATGTGCTTGGAGCAGGGCCGTTTTGGGTAGCTCTAAGGAGATGTTGTTGAAAACGCCAGATAACCTGCCTCCTAGCGTGCAATTAGAGCAGGGTCGAATTGCTAAACCAATGGTAAACATGAGATGCCGATCGATCTGCAAGGGCACCATGGCTGGGAAGGCCTTCGATTCAAGGCTACGCAAGCTCTTGCTGAAGGAGTTTGCTGAAGCGCTATCAGTAATGGGCGGAAGTGTAGTCGGAAGTGCTGGCGTAGCATTAGGGTGGCTTCCTTCATATACAATAACGGCGGTTGCTGTGGAGTTGTCCAAGCTTACATTCGGTGCTATGTAGGGGCGGACTGCCAAGTAGTAATTGCCGACAGGCCGGTCTGCCTTGAGCAACACATTCATCGACTGTCCCGGTGTAACAAGTACGTAGTCCACCTCAAGTGGCTTTGTATACGATGCATCCACTTCGACAACCGTCAGTTTGTGCCCAGCCACACTCAGAAACATCTCACCATTCATGGTCGCACCAGCTATCCGTAGCATGTATGTCTTCCCGCTCTTCACAGGAATGACCACCTTCTCTGCTCTCGAGCATGGATAAAGGTCGCCGGGCTGGCCATTGATGGTGTATGCATCTGAATTCTTGGGAGCACCACCGCTCCGCGCCAGCTGCTGCAGTACAACATCCATGCTGCCTTTCCACCATTCACCAAGAACTACAGGTATTTCCCCGTCCGGCTTGGGGAAGGGGTATGGAGTGTCCTTCTTTGGTAGGATAACAATGGCCCCGTACACAGTGTAGCGCATCCAGTTGTTATGTCCGTGCCACCACAGGGTTCCGCTGGCCTGTAACCGTGAAGTTGTATGTGTAAGATGTTCCTGGCTTCATGGGACACTGTGTGACATAGCCCGGACCATCCGCCCAGCCTGTCCGAACCTGCTTGATCCCATGCCTACACGTCCGACCATAGCTTAGAACGTTAACAAGTCTGTTCCCAAACATCGCTATTGAGCCTTGACTGACGTAGACGAAGAAGGGAACAAAAGACATCAAGTCTATTGTGTAACGCTTACAATCATCAGTGGTATCTTACCAGTGGATTGTGATATTCTTGTCTGGAAGCTCATTGCTGACCTTAACGAGCACATGGTCTCCCTCTCTCATGTACATGGTCGGCCCGGGGAACTGACCATTCACTGTAGGGACGACCTTCGTAGAGCAAAGGCGTGTTATAGCCTGATACCGCACCTGTAACACAATTCAATGGTGAACGCAGCGGGTTAAGAATCCACGCAAGTAAGATTTTGGCTAGCTGCAGATTTACGCAGACACTCACATGGAAAAAAAACCGCCTGGTAACGCTCTTTGCTTCTGACTTTGCCGGAGCTTCCAAGATCAAAAGGCCGCATACGCAGAGAAGCATGAACGTAACTTTGCAACACGGATCCATGCCTTCAGTAAATGCTCGCAAGACGCGCCCACGAGTCTGATGAACCTGCGCTATGATCTTACGCATGCAAGATGTTGAATATATGAATCAATACAGGACGAACAGGTTGGCATCCAGCATCGCCGGAGATGGTGGTGCTTCAGTGCTGTGGGCGACCAGGCTGCGAAAAATGGAGGGAAATGCGTAACGAGAAAGTGCTGGTGCAGATGGCTTCTCCTTACCTGACAGCTACTATCTTGCCGTCAACGATCCACTTGCGAGGAATTCTATTGCAAGCGTCTTTTCTAGTGAAAATCAATTCATCCATGTACTTGCAGATTTTCCCTCTTCTCCAGAGAAGATCAAATCATCCACGTACTTGAAACTACAATGTCCGAGTGCGGTACAACGTCGCAACAGGAAGGAGATTAACGAGTTGCATTCATTCATCACGCACACTCACACAATTAGCTTCTAAGCAAAAACAGTTTTCCTTACTATAAGAGAAAAAAAAATAATGATAGAAGTAGAAGATAGAATAGATTAGTGTTTGGGAGTGAAGTGAATATGAGTTGAATTATTTTTACCCTTTTTTTGTTTTTTTTTTTCACTTCTTTTCTCTCCCCTCCCCACCTATCTCTTCCTCCATGCCTCTCTCTCTCTCTCTCTCTCTCTCTCTCTCTCTCTCTCTCTCTCTCTCTCCCCTTCCTCCCACCCCCACTTTGCTCCCATGGCCGTTGCATCTCTTATCCGAAGGAATGTGGCCCCAACCACTGCCTCTATTAGTACGAGGGGTTCTCTCCCCTTCATTGGTGTGAAGCCTCCAATCGTGTCTCTCATAAAAGCTAAGGCCAAGAAGATCCAATAAGATCTAAAGAAAATATATGTAGTTGGATAATTGTTTGGCCCCTCATCGATTGTCAGAAGCATTAGGCTTTGGCTCCAAAAGGAATGTTTTCGAAGGGCATTAATTGTGGTGAAGTGTCAGTCCCTTCCAACTAACCATATCTTGTTGGTGTTGGAATTCAAAGAAATGATATTTCAGGATCTGACTATTGATGTGCCTTTTTAAGTGGTTTCCAAAATTCATTCTGAACAAGTCCAAGCCTACAAAATTTCATCTTTGAATGGAAATGTCCAACCTACCTTATTACTTACAGCATTTGTCAAAGAGATTGTCTCTCCACTTTGTAGGCTAATAGTGATGAAAGTTGAAGTTGTGGGTACCATTCACTAAGTTCTTCTTAGGCCCAGTTCAGAGAGTGCGGCGGCACAACTGCGCCGCCTCTCTACGCCAATCATTTGAGACTACGTGTTCACTCCTGTTCAGAAGGGCGGCAGTACCCGCTGCCATCATGTGCCAGCGCACGGCCCAAAATGTGCTGAAATGTTCCGAGAGGTAAACCCCACCCTCAGCGGCACATACTATCCATGTCGGCAAAAGAACTATATAATAAAAGAAAAATTGAACGTTTAAAATCAGATAAGCTCTTTTTTTATTTAAACAGGCAGACAAAATACTATTAACAGCAGAAATTCGAACGTTTGATGTAACGTTTTTTTTTTAAGAAAAACAAAGTCATCTGTTACATCATGAAGGTTTCAACGTATTTTTTTTAGCAACGTACACTTTTTTGGAACGTACATTTTTAAAGACTCTATAAAAGAGAAGGCATACAAATTTCAATGTTCATTTCTAAGGATATGCTCTGAAGAGAAATATAAAAGAGAAGGCATACAAATTTCAATGTTCATTTCTAAGGATATGCTCTGAAGAGAAAGGTTAGACAGTGTACAACAACAAGTGTTGGAGAACTATCCTTTGTAGAAAAACCAATTGCTGCAGAGGTCTTTTCTATTTCACTTTTGTATTATTATATGTTTTATATGGGCATGTGTATTCATTATTTTTCTTTGTTCTTTTTTTTTTCAGGTTTATTGGAGTGAAGATCAGGTTAAAAAGGTGTTCTACATAATTGTGTTGCTCTTTTCTTTTTCATTTCAGTTTATATATATGTTACTCATTAGTTTTGTTTTGATTTCAGGTAATGGACTCTCAAGCATCTCATTCCTTTGAATCTCAAGGGGAAGAAGACAATATTGTCTTCTCTCAATCCTCTCTTTCTCAACCTACCTAATACCCATACTCACACCCATCTTTCTCTATTCCTCCTCATGGCTACCAAGCCATGTTAACCACTTCTCTTTCTCCTACCAATGCATTTGCATTTAGACCCCCTTCTTGTGGGGTAAATGCAATTATCACATCAAATTCCACATGTCTTCCCACTCCTTCATCCTTGGAAGCCTCTCAAACAAAGCCTCCACGTAGAAAGTCAACAAAGAGGAAGGAAGATAGGCAAGATTAAAGTTTTCAACAACGAGAACCCATAGCAAAGAAGGGCAAAACAACCAAAAGGAAGATAGTCATTGACTTAGGGGATGAAGATGATGGGAAGAAGAGCAAATGGAAGGACCATTGGGTGGACCAACTCATTCACATATGAGGAGGAATGAGTGAAGAGTTCAACAATCCATCGAAGCAAGGAGTCAACTTATGGGCCAAAGTCTCAACAAAATTAGCTTCAACCTATCCCGAATTCGATAAAGTTAGTGAAGCATGTCGAAAGAAGTGGGCAAAGGTGTTGGGACAATACCGTCAAGACAAGGCACATAACTCCATTTCGGGCAACGATAGAAAGATAATGTGCAAATGGTTTGATGTGGTAGATGAGGACTACCATACTCGTCCAATTGTGACTCCATTTAGTCACACATCTTCAAGTGCAAACATTTCCAATGACAATGGAAGTGAACTTCATGAGGGTGAACCTGTACCCTTACCTTCATCCTCTTCTCGATGAAGCATTCCAAAGTGGGATGAATCATTAGCCGCTTTGGTGGATAATGGAAAAGATCTTATTCACCATTTCAAGGAAATGGAGAATAAGCATGTGCTTATAGAAGAAGAACGCTTGAAGCTCTTAAGTGGGCTTCATATGATCATGTGTGATTTTTTTAAGTAGCTTTAAGAAGAGTAGCTAGATTCTATCATGTTTCATCTCCTAGGAAGAAAACTTTAATGTTTATTATCTTGGAATATAGTCTTAACACGACTTGTAATTGGCTTTCCTTTGAGCTATGTTTTGATGGTTTATTCATGAAATTTTGAGTCATGCTAATTGTACATTTTTTACATTTTTTTTGCATTTCAATCATGTTTGCATGTATGCAATTACACATGTTACATTATGCAAGGATGCATCATCTATGCATGTATACATTTGCATATGCATGTGCATATGTTGCATTATGCATTCATCCATTATGCATGCATATGTATATGTTGCATGTATGCATGTGCATATATTGCATGCATGTGCGTGCATGTGCATATGTTATATATGCATGTGCATATGTTTCATATGTCGCATTTATGTATATGTTGCATATGCATGTGTGTATGTTTGCATATGCATGTGTTTATGTTTGCATATGCATCGCATACGTTTGCATATGCATGCGCATACGTTTGCATATGCATGCGCATACGTTTGCATATGCATGCGCATACGTTTGCATATGCATGCGCATACGTTTGCATATGCATGCGCATACGTTTGCATATGCATGCGCATACGTTTGCATATGCATGCGCATACGTTTGCATATGCATGCGCATACGTTTGCATATGCATGCGCATACGTTTGCATATGCATGCGAATATGTTGCATATGCATGTGCATGTGTGTATGTTGCATATGTTGCATGTGTGTATGTTGCATATGTTGCATTTATGTATATGTTGCATATGCATGTGCATATATGTTTCATACTCATGTGCATATATGTTGCATATGTTGCATTTATGTATATGATGCATATGCATGTGCATATGTTGCATGTGCTTGTGTGTATGTTGCATATGCATGTGCATATGTTACATTTATGTATATGTTGCATATGCATGTGCATGTGTGTATGTTTGCATATGCATGTGCATATGTTGCATTTATGTATATGTTGCATATGCATGTGCATATGTTGCATGTGCACATGTGTATGTTGCATATGTTGCATTTATGTATATGTAGCATATGCATGTACATATATGTTGCATATGCATGTGCATATATGTTGCATATGCATGTGCATATATGTTGCATATGCATGTGCATAGATTGCATGCATACATGTGCATATGTTGCATGAATAAATTTGTATTATGTATGCATGTGCATCTATTGCATTATGCATTTGCATATGTTGCAATTGCATATGCAATATGTATGCATGTGCATTTTTCTATATTCTAAATATCTCTTGTATTTTTTTTGTAGGTTCTAATGGACATCCCAAAGGAAGTTGCATTAATTTGTGCATTGATATGCGCATTAGCTATGATAGAGTTACTTCAAGAGTCAAGCCATAATCGTCATCATGTCATGCTACATGCTTGGTTGCACTTAAATGAATGTGTGGCACGATCAATGATAATGAATAATGCCATTAATCGAAGAAGGGGTCATGAACATAGGAAAGCATGGGCATACCCACGTCCTCATGGCTTTGTTAAAAGATATCTTTTGAATGCTTATAGTGACAATATGTTCAAACATCATCTGAGGATTAACAAGGAAACCTTCCATTACTTGTGTGGAAAGCTTGGACCCTTTATGCAAAAGAAAACCACAAACTATCGTGACACTATACCTTTACAAGATGGAGTAGCTATTGCATTAACAAGGCTAGCAAGAGGAGATGGGCTTATGGGCATAGAGGACACTTTTGGATGCTCAAAGATAACATTTGTGGTATTGTGCATGATTTTATTAAAGCTATTGTAGCATCACTACAACATATCGAGGGTATACCGAGGATGCTACCGAGGCAAATGAATGGGCGTGATTTCTTCACGACATCGGTGTTAGAGTCGGTATACACGTCAGAAAGAAAGCGCGAGTAGAGGCGTCGGTATGGACGTCGGTATAAGCATCCATATATGCGCCGGTATATGCCTCAGTATTGACGACGACGTCCATACCGATGCCCAGACTGGGCGTACCAACACCTATACTGACATCCATACTGGAGCTACCGACGCGTATACCGACGACCTTATCTGCACAAATTTTGTTGGGCAGAATGTGTTGTCTTTTGCTACAGCATGATGTTGTCTAGGAAAAGACAATACACTCTGCCCAACTGAGTACATGTGTTATGTACTCTAATGGCAACCAAAACATAAACTTATATGAGCAAAAATGATCAATGAATCATGTACAGAAAGTTGTATATTCCATAAATGAAAAATGTACAAAAGTGTGGCAAACCACTTCTATATATGAATCGAATACAAAATGTGACAAAGCACTTCCATATAGGAATCGAATATAAAATTATGGTACATCATTGCCACATAGGATTGTAATACAAAATTGTGGCAATGTGACAAAACACTTCCATATAGGAATCGAATACAAAGGTTACATCATTGTCGTATGCGAGTGTGATACAAAATTGTGGCATTGATCAAAATATTTACACCTACAATCCTGCAACAAAACATATGTATAAAATAAGACCAATTAACATGACATTTATAAACGACAACTAAAAACACGAAACCAAGATATAACTTTACCTAATCAACAATATTCTCCCATGAGACGATTGCACCACGTCCCTCTAAGTCTTGTAACAGTGCAGTCAGTCCATGTCGATATCCATATGATTCTTCACTTTGCGTCGGAGGACGACCCATTGCCAACTCCTATAATAAATATGCAAAATGTTAGATGAACATACATAATGTGCTTAACACAAACAACTTCAATAATTATCATGATACTTACAAATTGCTAGCGCATACTGTCGTATCCGCCGCTACCTAAATGCGATGTTCCAACCGTATCTAAATGTGTGGCCGCCGCATCTCTCTGTTGACGATATCGATCAGGAGTATGTTGCTGCTCATCCTGAATCGATTCCCATTCTTTGACATCTAGCCATACAGGCTTCGGTAAGCCTGCTCTAAAAGCATCACGAGCTTCCGATCGTCGATGATACATTACCTCACGTGCCGTATGTTGAATCCATTCGGAACTTACAATAGGATTCCCAAGTGCTGGCTGGTACTCTTCATATATGCATTGTGTGATATGATTTTTAGAGTCCCTATCCTGTTCGGTCCATTTTAACATTAATGAATGACCGAATTAGATGGAGCAGAGTTGTCAAATGCGCTGACGCATTGACTTTCCGGCCGCATCCGTAACTGAAGCTCCATTACGGATATGATATATCTTTGATTCGTCATGATCATGTGCACCCCAAGGTGTACGTGGAGATCGCATCTGATGCAATGTGAAGATCTCATCTCATCCAATGTATATATATGCATGCTTGTATGCATATGCATGCTTGTATGCATATGCATGCTTGTATGCATATGCATTCATGTATGCATATGCATGCTTGTATGCATATGCATTCATGTATGCATATACATGCATGTATGCATATGCATGCTTGTATGCATATGCATTCATGTACATTAGGAAAAAAAGTGAACCCTGCATGGGCCTTGTAAGGATTCCTAATTTTTAGGGATTAAGCTTAATCTTGTACTTTGTTAAGGGGACAAAGTGCATTTAATAGAGCACTTTTTGGTAGGCTGAAGTAGGATTTTTTTTTAGGCTAAGCTAGGACCTTCTCTCTCTTCTGCACATAGAGAGAGAGGAAAACCACTTTCCACCTCATCAAATCCGTCCATCTTTATGAATAAAAAAATGACTTTTATGAAAAAGTCTCTTTTTCAGCTATTCTTTATTCAAAATGGCCCATACTTTTATGTATATGTCAGAACTTAATTTTTTTAGTCTTATTTTTATACAAAATATTTAAAAAACTTACTTTTCAAAATCCCTCCAAAAGTTAAGTGATACATCATCAAACTCGTAACTTTGGTTGCCCCAAAACATGAATTTTTGAAAAAAAACTCATTTTCCCTCTAACATACCGAAAAAAGTCATTTTGACCTATCCGCATGTTGAAGAATCACTCAAGAATTTGACGTACAGACAGACATAAAGAAAAGAAAGATAAAGAGAAGCAGAATCAAATATTCAGAAAATCAAAAGCCTTCAAAATCACGGCCGTCATGTATAGTACAGAATCTTACAGAATCAGAGTTCGTTACACCGAATCAAATTGTATATACAGGGAGAACGTGCATAAGAATAATGAGAGGGAAGTGCGAGCTAGAACGTGCGTGAGAAGAGCGCACAGTATAAGTAGAGCACATACAGAGGTCGGAAAAAAGAAAAAACAGAGAATGAGAAAGTGAGAAGACACCAGAGATTGCGTATGTATAGAGACTGAAGAGAGAGTGAGTGAGAAGTTTTTCAGAAGACGCCATAGATCGCATATGTACAGATGAATAACAGAAACCTGAAATGCTAGGAGTTCATCTGAGAGAGATGGTAAACGGAAACTACTCAGTGTAGGAGAGTTTCTATAAGCTTGAGCAAGAAGAGGCCAAGTTGATTTGTACACATCTTCTCTAATAGAAGACACATGTTCATGTGGAAGTTTGTGCGCACTGTTCGTATGTGAAGAACTCTGAGTATTTTCGTGTTACGGTAGAAAGTTCGTTAACCATTAACAGTTACAGTTCATTAGCAAACGTGTCCCTCGGTACTCTCTCAGTCAACGAATGTTTCGGTCAATTAAAGTTATCTCAGTAAATGAAAATTTTCGGTCAGTTCCAATTTTCTCAGAAAACGAGTTTTTTCGGTAGAACAACGAAGTATATCTCGCAGAGTAAATTAACGTTTTGTATGAGAGTTAGCTTATCTTATAGCTAGACATCTCTACTATCAGTTTGTCAAGGATTTCGGTGAAATGGGTATGTACACGCAGTACAAAGTCTAACCGAAAAGAGACATTCTGAACCGGAGAAGTTTTTCCTTAAACTTCAGATAGAGATCACTCACTGAAGGAAGTTCACGCATCACTTCCTTACTTCTTGTATACTCACTTGAAGTAATTACAAACAGAATAGGAGTCGATTCCGATAGGATTCCGGTATAAGCACGGTGTCAGTCCAGTAACAGTCCAGTGAAGTCCCAATGAATTTTCCAGTAAATTTAAGCGCAGTTTTATATGTTGAGTGATAGTAACCATGATGAGCTACTAGTGATTATAGAGGCATTCTAATATCACTCTAGCTTGGCAACTTTTTCCGTGGCGCAGCGATTTCCGCAAGCTTAACAAGTTTGAAGCCTTTGTCGTGACGACCACCAAAAAGTGGTTTCAAAGAAAAGGAATCACTAACAATTGGTATCAGAGCCAGAGTATTCACCATAATTGATATCAGAGCCAGTTAATCTCCAAGAGTGGTATCAAAGCGAGAAAGATTCTGAAGAGCAGAAAGATTCTCAAAAGTTAACCACAAGTAACAGAATCAAGAAGATCATGGCAGATCATGTCCAAATTGATAAACTGGAGAGAGATAATTATCCCGCGTGGGTAATGCGCATGGAAGCCTTACTTATGAGTAAGGACTTAATGATGTATGCGACCGGAGAAGAAAAGAAGCCGACTTTCGAAGATGATAGTCAACCAGAAAAAGAAGAATTAGAAGCCTTGAAGCTGTGGCAGAAGAAAGATGCAACGGCAAGAGCTTACATTTATAATACCGTTTTAGACCATCTACTACCGCACATCAGAGGTCTGGAGAAAGCGGAGGACATGGAGTGCGTTGGAAGATCATTTCCAAAATACTACGAAAGCCAGGAAGGCTAGCTTATGGTCTGAATTCACAACGTTCAAAAAGAAGTCGAGCCAAAGCATTAGTGACTATGTCACTAAGATGAGGGATCTAGCAGATAGTCTTGGATCCATAAATGAAGATGTCGAAGATCATAGATTGATAGCGCAACTACTAACATGTTTGAGAGGAGATGAAAGGTGGAAACCTTTCGTACTCTCAACTGAACTATCTTTAAATCATTTTGTACCAGATTTAAATCAGTTGCTTGGTTTGATGCTCACATATGAGCAAGATCTGAAAGGAGATGCAGATAAAGGACAAAGTTCTGCAATGTACATGAAGAACAAGAAGAAGAACAAAGATCAGTCAAAAGACGAAGAAGAGTCGAGTTCTCAGGCTTATTATGCAAGAGGAAAAGGCACCGGCAGAGGAAGAGCAAGAGGTTTGGAAGAGGAAGAGGTAGTCAGAATATCAACAAGAAGGCTTGCTGGATTTGTGGACTCAGTAATCATCTGGCTCATGATTGTTGGCACAATCAACAAGGATCAAATCAAAATCAGAACAGTAATAGTAGAGGCAGAAGCGAAAGATATCAGAATAATTTTCAAAGAGGTAGATAGAATCAAAGAGGAGGCTATGGTAGAGGTGGAGCAAGAAGTTGGGGACAGAATCAATCCTACAACACCACCTACAACAACTACGCAAATGACACTCAAAATGAAAGTCATACATCATTGATGATGAACTCAATCAGCACATCAGATAACGAAGACTTGAAGGTATTTTACATTGACTCTGGATGTTCTAATCACCTGTCAGGAAATATAGAACTGATGTCAGAACTCGAGAAAGGTAGCTCCAGTCATACTGTTCAAACAGGTGACAATACGAGACATAGTGTACACTCAATTGGAAAAGTGAAATGTAAGAGTGGAGCAGATTTGCTAACCAATGTTTTGTATGTTCCAACAATACCGAAAAATTTGATCAGCGTAGGACAAATAGTTGAGAAAGGTTTTCAGGTCAGATTTACAAATAAAGGAGTATTTGTAGAAGATCCCGAGAATGGATATAATCAGATCATCTCTGGTAAGAAAGAAGGCAGACTCTTTACCTTAAGAGTACAAAGGAACATCGGCCAAGCGTTGCTCACACATGGTGAAAAGGTGATTACAGAACTTGATCTCTGGCATAAGAGATTAGGCCATTTTAATGAAAAGGGAATTAAAGTTATGATTTCAAATCAGTCAGTACTCGGATTACCAAATGTACAGAATCAACATATGATTCACAAGTGCGAAGCATGTCAAATGGGAAAAGACCACAGGTTACCTTTTCAGAAGAAAGGATTCAAACATGATGGAGTACTTGAACTCATTCATACAGATGTATGGGATCCAACAAAAGAAGGATCAATCAGCGGATCGAGGTATTATGTTTTATTCATTGATGATGCTACAAGATGGATAACGTTATATGTTTTGAAAGAGAAGTCAGAAGTTTTTGGAGCTTTCAGGCATTTTCATGCATATGCTGAAAGACTCACAGGATGTAAGCTGAAGAGACTAAGGTCTGATGGAGGGGGAGAATACTTCTCCCGAGAGTTCAATGACTATCTTTGGAATGCAGGTATTAAGAGAGAAACAACCTGCAGGTACACACCACAACAGAATGGTGTAGTAGAAAGAAGGAACCGAACTCTAGTTGAGTTTGCACGAGCCATGCTAAAGGAAAAGGATTGTCCAAACTATCTCTGGGCTGAAGCCGTAAATACAGCTACATACTTGGTAAACACATTACCGTGTACAACATTAGATGGAATGACCCCGTATGAAGCCTAGTGGGGAAAGAAGCCAACACTTGATCATTGCAAAGTGTTTGGATCAGTAGCTTATGCTTATGTACCATCATAACTTAGACATAAGCTTGAACCAAAAGTAGAGAAATATGTGTTCGTAGGATATGATGAAAAGCAGATGGGCTACAGGTTATGGAGTACTCTAACAAAACAGTTTACTGTTTCTAGAGATGTTACATTTGATGAACAGAAAAGCTGGTATACAGATCAGAATCATACACCGGAAGAATTTGAAAAAGAAGTAAGAAGAAAAGAGAAAGGGAAATCAATTGTACAAGTGAATAGAGATGAAGACCATATGCAAGCAAGCACGTCCAAGATCAGACCAGGTATGAGAAATGAAGATGAATAGGGATTTGATGAAGAAGTGTATTCAGATACACATGAAGAGTTTGAACCAAGAAGGTCAAATAGAAATAGAAGACAACCAGAAAGGTATTCCTATGATATCTCGTATATAACTCAAAAAAATTATGCTTTTATGGTCAAAGATGATGAAGAACCTCAGAACTATGGTGAAGCTAAAGGTAAGAAGCAATGGGAAGAAGCAATGGAAGAAGAGTTCAACGCACTAGAAGAGAACAAGACATGGGAACTTGTTCCGAAACCAAATGGTAAGAAAGTGATCGGAAATAAATGGGTTTTCAAAGTTAAGAAACTTGCAGATGGAAGGATAGCCAGACACAAAGCTATACTGGTTATCAAGGGCTATGCTCAGACGCAGACGAGAGGTTTAGTCTGGTGGCAAAGATGTCAACCATAAGGACAGTGATTGCTATAGCAGCATCAAAAGGATGGAAGCTAAGTCAGCTAGATATAAAGAATGCATTTCTGAATGGATACATATCAGATGAAGTCTACATGGAACAACCGGAAGGGTTTGTAAGTTCCAGATACCCAAATTTTGTTTGCAGATTAAGAAAAGCACTTTACGGACTGAAGCAAGCTCCAAGAGCTTGGAATTACAGGCTTGTGAAATATCTCAATGAACTTGGATACCAAAGTTCGAAAGCAGATGCAAGTCTACTCATCAAGAGAACAGAAGAAGGAATGATCTACATTTGCATTTATGTAGACGACATTATAATCACAGGTAGTTCAGATGAAGGAATTAAAGAAGTAAAGAGATTACTCGAAAAGGAGTTTCAAATCAGTGATCTAGGAAAGTTGTCATACTTTCTTGGAATGGAAATCACATACACAGATCATGGTGTATATATTACGCAAGAAAGGTATCTCCTAAACTTACTGAAGAAGTTTAATATGGAGAATTGCAGAGAAGCTTCAACACCGCTTGAAGTAAATCATAAACTCAGCAAATATAGTGGAGCAGAGTTTAAAGATATGAAGAAATATCAGTCGTTAGTGGGAAGCTTAATCTACGCTACACTAACACGACCAGATCTTAGCTATGCAGTGGACGTTCTCTCACAATTCATGCATTGTCCGAAAGATCAACATTGGGTTGCACGACAGAGAGTTCTTAGATACATTAAAAGAACTATAAAGGAAGGATTATATTATCCTTTTACGTCAGATATAAAGCTAAGAGCATACAATGACTCAGACTGGGCAGGAAGTCAAGATGACAGAAGATCAACACATGGGTATATGATATACCTAGGAGATAAGCTAGTAAGCTGGTGTTCGAAGAAACAACACACAGTGGCTTTATCGTCAACAGAAGCAGAATATAAAGGACTTGTAGAAGCAGCGAAAGAAGTGATATGGAGGCAGACCTTGTTCAAAAGCATAGGTATTGATCAAGGTATACCTATTATACATGGAGATAATATGAGCTCGCTGTATCTTGCAGCAAATCCAGTATTTCATGCAAGAACAAAGCATATAGAAATTTAGTATCATTTCCTGAGGGAAAAGGTAATGGAGAAGGAGATAGAAATAATATACACTCCGACAAAAGATCAGATTGCAGATATTTTGACAAAGATCTTGGATGGAACAAAGACAAGCAGATTCAAAGAAATGGCAGGTATAAAAGAAAGAAAGATATATGAAGATAGGAAGAGTCAAATTAGTGATTGAGGGGGAGCTGTTGAAGAATCACTCACGAATTTGACGTACAAACAGACATAAAGAAAAGAAAGATAAAGAGAAGCGGAATCAAATATTCAGAAAATCAAAAGCCTTCAAAATCACGGCCGTCATATATAATACAGAATCTTGTAGAATCAGTGTTCGTTACACCGAATCAAATTGTATATACAGAGAGAACGTGCATAAGAATAATGAGAGGGAAGTACGAGCTAGAACGTGCGTGAGAAGAGCGTGCAGTTTAAGTAGAGCACATACAGAGGTCGAAAAAAAAAGAGAAAACAGAGAATGAGAAAGAGATCGCGTATGTATAGAGACTGAAGAGAGAGTGAGTGAGAAGTTTTTCAGAAGATGCCATAGATCGCGTATGTACAGATGAATAACAGAAACCTAAAATGTCAGGAGTTCATCTGAGAGAGATGGTAAACGGAAACTACTCAGTGTAGGAGAGTTTCTATAAGCTTGAGTAAGAAGAGGCCAAGTTGATTTGTACACATCTTCTCTAATAGAAAACACATGTTCATGTGGAAGTTTGTGCGCACTGTTCGTATGTGAAGAACTCTGAGTATTTTTGTGTTACGGCAGAAAGTTCGTTAACTGTTAACAGTTACAGTTCGTTAGCAAACGTGTCCCTCGGTACTCTCTCAATCAACGAATGTTTCGGTCAATTAAAGTTATCTCAGTAAACGAAAATTTTCGGTCAGTTACAATTTTCTCAGAAAACGATTTTTTCCGGTAGAACAACAAAGTATATCTTGCAAAGTAAATTAAAGTTTTGTATGAGAGTTAGCTTATCTGATCGGAGAAGTTTTTCCTTAAACTTCAAATAGAGTTCACTCAGTGAAGGAAGTTCACGCATCACTTCCTTACTTCTTGTATACTCACTTGAAGTAATTACAAACAAAATAGGAGTCGATTCCGGTAGGATTCCGGTATAAGCACGGTGTCAGTCCAGTAACAGTCCGGTGAAGTCCCTGTGAATTTTCCAGTAAATTTAAGCGCAATTTTATATGTTGAGTGATAGTAACCATGCTGAGCTACTGCTGATTATAGAGGCATTCTAATATCACTCTAGCTTGGCAACTTTTTCGGTGGCGCGGCGATTTCCGCAGGCTTAACAAGTTTGAAGCCTTTGCCGTGACGACCACCAACAAGTGGTTTCAAAGAAAAGGAATCACTAACACCGCATACCAAAACACACTTTTTTTCTTGCACACAGCTACTGTACTACCCATTCCAGCCATCTCTGTGCTTCTTCCCATTCGGTGCTGGAGTTTTGGAACATCATGGTGCTCACATGTATTATGAACATGACACCAGCACCAGCGCGTGCTCCTCACTCAAAGAGTGTACATGTTCGTGTTCCTACAGAATTTCCACCAACAATTGGAGGTAGCAATGACATAGATTCTCAAAATGCATGACGTGCAGCTGGAGAGAAGAATATTGATCTTTGGGTCCATGGTGCTTTGTATCCCTTGGATCCAATGGCTAATGTTCATCCTAGATTCCATACTATCTCCACATTTCTACAATTCCTTGGTTGCGGTGAAGATGGACTGCTAGGCTATTGCAAGAGATTGTCTAACCATTCTACATCTATAGCAAATTATTGGATGCAACAATGTCATCACAACCATTTCAAGATACACAATTTAGAGAGTGCTATACACACTTTAGAAAGTGCTATCAAATCTTTGGATGAGCACAATAATAGACTCCAACAAGATGTGGAAGAAAAGGAGAGCACAATTACAAAGTTAAAAGCCAATCTTACACAACTAAAAGAGACTCCACTTGGGATGAGATATAGGAAACGACCATTTTCATCCTTTCAAGCTCTTTCAACTGGTGGTGTAGCACGGAAGCGACGTGTTTACGCACTTAGGAATGTATTTCCTTTGTTTATTTATGTTAAAAGACTTTTAGATTGAGATTCTTATTGTGCACGTCATTTGTTGAAGATGCGAGTGCTTCCTCAACAATGGAGGATCAATTGAAGTTTCTGAATTCTTGTCTTAGCAACAAACATGTGCTTATGATTTTGGATTCACCACTTGGAAATCACATCAAAACCCAAGTGATTAAAGATTTTGCAGGCAACTTAGAAGATATTATTAGTCCTAGTGAGGTACAGATGGTATGTGATGAAGTAGGTGTTAGTACTAGAGCGTACACTGCATTGTACAATCTTTTGAAGCAGGCTCTACAAAACAAAGGTATTTTCCAGAGCATTTTTCCATGCCCTTACAAGGTATCTCTGAAGAATAAGATGACCAATGAGGATGTAGCCAATAATCTTGGCAATTACCTGCATATAGAAGATGTTATGCCTGCATCCATTTATCATTCATCTACATCAAAGAAAGAGTTGAAAAACACATCTAGAAAGGGATTCATCTACACAAAGTACAACAACATATTTGTCAATTTGGAGAGGCTTCAAAAGGAAATGGTTAAATTTTACAAATCCACACTTCAAGGTATATCCATTGTTTTGATAATGACATGCACAATATTTTTAATAATATAATGTTTGTTATTTGATGTAGATTGTGGTTCCAAACTCAAGTTTGTATTGAAGCTAGACGAATGTCAAATCATAAAGGGATACCGTATGGAGAGACTTAGTGTGACACTCATGAACGAAGCTATGGCCCATGCTATTATTGATGATAGTGAAGAATCTACCCATCACTTTACATATAGTGTCCAATCCAAGAAAGATATATGGTGGTTAGGTGCTATTGAAGTACCTTAAGAATCCAATGATGTTCTTACATGGATTTTCAGTAGGACCCCATGGATCACAGAGGTGATAACTTCTCAAATTCATGGTGCCAAAATCAATGTAGAAAGCCTTGGTGATTTTGAAGTAGAGTGGCACTTAGGTGGAGACTTAAAGACTATCAAATTCATGTTAGGGTGCAAACAAGGTGCATCTACTCTCTATCCTTGTCCACATTGCACACGAGGTTATAAACGAACAAAGAGAAAACAAAACAACATAGATGATTTAGTTGATGACACAGATGCAACTCCATCTACTGAATGCGATATACCTTTAATGAGGTGTCCCATGTTAGGTACACCTAATCGTGACATGTCAGATAAGGATTGGAATCCCATTATTCCATTCCCTTTAGTCAATGTTCACTTTTGCACCTTGCATGCCTTCATGAGAATTTTTTATAGACTATTGAAGCTCCATATAGAATATGCATTTGCCATGAAGCCAGTTGATAAATCTATTCAAGCTATAAAGAAATTGGAGGAACTTCTTAATTCAATTGGTTGTCATGGTGGAAATGTAACCTTAGTTGTTAAGAATGTTGGAGAATCTCAAGATAGCTTGCAACAAGTGTCAATGACAGGGAATAAAGCAAGACATTTTTTTAGAAGAGGTACTAGCACTCAAAATAATGAACGTTATGAGCTGTGGAAAGACCTATGCATGATCACAACAGACAATGACTCTCAAGTTGATCTTTGTAATAAGAGAAAGAAAGTTTGGTCGAGCTTTGATAAGTTGGTAGGCTTAATGGGTCTGACTAGGTCTAGTGCTATTCAACGTCAAATATTTCAAGAAACATTAGTGGAGTTCACCAAGTGTTTCATTCAATCTTGGGGAGAGAGCAATATAACACACTACATTGTAAGTGTAATCTTCTTCTACAAGTGTTCATTGCGCTTACCTTTTTCCAATGTATTTAACAATTTTTAGCATATTTTGTTTGCACATGGAGCTTTTTTCATGCATTGATATGGGTCATTAGAGATTTCTAGTACCCAAGGAATGGAAAAGTCACACTACAAAGCGAGGGGTGTCTACTTCAAAAACACCCGACATGGTGGTGGCCCAATGCAATCAAACTACATGGAGGAGATGTTTAATTGGTTTTACCGCACTACATTCTCGAGAAAGTTTTTTGTGGAATGACTTAGGGATTCAAAATTGGCAAAACTTGCAAGAACGATGGAACACAACATTGCCTGTGAGAAATGGAAGTCATCATTAGGTCCTCTTCATCATGCTCAGTGGCATGCAAGGAGACAACGAGAAGGCTCAGCTTGGAAGTAAAGTAAATTCATTATTTCCCATTATGTGGTAATACCTATGATTATTGTAATCTTGGTTTCAATGTGTTATTATTTAATATATAATATTTTGTATGGTTTTAAACAGGTTTTGTCCATTCTAGTGTGAACAAATAGTTTTTTAAAAAACTCTATAAATAGAGAGAACTCACTTCATTTCACACTTTTTGCAACTCAAGAGAATGGCACGCACCAAGCAAACTGCAAGGAAAGATCGTGTCTTCTTTCCTAGCCCTCATCTAGGGACACAACGCCCACCATGGTTGCAACCCCCCCAAAGACCTCGAAGTGGTTCCCAGAGCACATCTGTGCCTGTGTCATACGATGGCACACCACATGGGAGCAATTCAGTGCGAGAAAATGAAGTGTCCAATAGACAGGAGTATTTCACTCCAGGACGATCAGAGTCCATTTCAGATGATGAGCCACCAACAAGGACACCCATCAAATCAAGACCCAAAGAGAAGTGGATCAGAAGGAGTGTACCAGAGAGCGAAGAAGAGTCATCCCCGAACGAGGAAAGCAGCAATCAACCACCATGGAATGTTATGCAAATTCCAACGAGCCATAGGGTGACACATGGAGGTAAGACACTTCCACAAGGACAAGGGCAAATACCAACAGAGGAGGAAAGAGAGCAAAGTCAACAACCACATCAACAACAAAATGTGCAAGATGAAGCTGGGCCCTCACATAGTGTACATCGGAGAAAAAAAAACTATCAACCACGACGTCGACCTCAACGCCAGCCAAACATACCTCCCAACACAAGAGCTCCACAAAGACAAAGGAAGCACTGCAGGGCTTTTGCATAGATATGACACTACCAAAAATCCATTGAACTACTCATACCACGAAGAGCTTTTGCAAGGGTAGTGAAAGAGGAACTACAAAGCTACCAAGCAGGTCTACGAATACAAGGGATAACACTTGAAGCACTTCAAGAGGCGGCTGAGGCCTACCTCATCTCCATGCTTGAGGACTCTAACCTCTGTGCTATCCATGCCAAGAGAGTAACCATACAACCGAAGGACATTCAGCTAGCAAGAAGAATTAGAGGAAATAAACCATGATGTGTATATTATACCCTATGATAGGCCTATTTTGCGATGTAATACAATGGATAATAGAAAATTTTGTTTTAACCTATATTCTTTGTCTCTTTTTTTTCTCTCACTCTCTCTCTCTTTCAGTCAGTTATATATGGATTCAGTTAAACATGCATGCACTTGCCTATTGTTTTGTGACTAGATATGTTCCTTTTCTACCTATTGATGTGCAACATGTCCTTTTCATACCAAAAAACCCGCAGCCACAGAAACGCGAGATTCAGCCCTGCAAAATTTTTGTAGGCTGAATCCCGCATTTCTCTGGCTAGGGGTTTTTTTGCATTATTTGGTCTTTTGAAAGCATAAAAGGTATGGTAGAGATGTAATGGTCTAGTTATTAAGAGGTTATACCCTACAGGTAATCATTGTATGCATAAAAGGTATGGATGAGATCTTTGATTTAGTTAAAGCTGAGGTTATATCCTACAGGTAATCTTTGGTCCTGAATCTACCAAAACCAAGTGAAAATCTAGAATTACATACTTTCCTATGTTTTGTAGCACCTAAAAACACCAGATAAGGCCAAAAAAGCCCCAGCCACAGAAACACAGGAAACAACCCTGCAAAATTTTGCAGGGTTGTTCCCCGCGTTTCTATGGCTGGGGCTTTTTTGGCCTTTTTTATGCATATAATTATACAAAGGACTAAAGGACAATACAAAGACTTCCAATTAGATACAATTTGTGGAGAGAAGATAAGTTCAATTTTTTAGCACATTCATATACAAGACTAGACAAATGATGAAAAAAAAAGTTTGTATTATCAAGACATTACATCATTTCTCAGTTGCCTTCAATTTCTCTACAACTTTCTTTCTCCTTTGTAGAGATTGAGGCAGCTGGTAAGTCAATACAGATCTTGATATTACATGGGGGTCTTGCATTCCAAGACCCATGGTGATACTTATTTTCCCTAATACTTTTCCTCTAAAACTAAGTCCTAATGTAGTTACAACTAAGGATTTCCTTACCAAAATGACACAGTCAGTGCCTTGGGTAATTGTACATAAACACAAAATCTTGCCAAGGGCCTTCAAGCACCAAGTCATGAAGTGCCCATCCGGACTATAGTCTTTGTGTATGATAACAAAATCATCCTTTGGCAACTTTCCGATGTAGTTTGCCAAGGATGCACCACTCCCGCGAGAAGCTCGATCCCCACCTGACCTTGCTGCGAACTTGTCGAGCTCAATTGCTTCCTGTTAAGAAAAAATGAGAATTCTAGCTCTTACAATGTTAACTTAAATTATCCATTTATTTAATTCAATTACCACTTACATCATGAAGCTTGTCTTCTTCCTCCCCTCTTCCAAGGGCATCAAGATCAATGCTAGAGTGGGCCATGCCACTCTGCTCTGCTACAGGGGATGTAGGAATTTTTTGCTTCATTATCCTCTCCCGTGCTGCACTGAACTCCTCCTCCGTAGTAGAATTGTTGTGATCATTTAAAATATCAGCACACACCATTGCTATGGTGTCTACCACAGAATCCCCAAGTGGGATTGACTTCTTTTCAAGTATGTCAGATGTGTTGTCAAGTGGAACATCTGACATTGTGGAGAAAATACTCAAGCATTCATCTAGACGTAGACCGAATGCCTTCTCAATGTCATGAAGTAAAATAAATTCCTCTCCATCCACAAGGATGCTAGAGAGATATTCAAGTTCCACCTCTGGTAATGTGGGCTCAGAGGGGTTGAGATTTGAAGGGGGGCCTCCTCCATGCTTGATTGCGCACATATTTTATCCTCAACACCACCAGGAAATTCTTGGTGGATTGTAATGCTTTCTTTGGCAAAATTTATGGCCTCTGGTTGAGGCTCATTCTTCTCCTTAACAAAACCCGCAGTGACAAGGTTGGGGAGCTCAACAGGTGTAGGTTCGGGCTCCTCATTAATGATAAAATATGTTGTTGCAATGTAGGATAGGTACTTTGTACCCATCCTCTTCTTTTTGTTAAGTTTTTTACTAATGGCACAGAGTCATCTAGTAAGTGCCCTTCAGTTTCAGCAATTGCCATGAAGCGCTTAAGGCGCTTCATGAAGGCTTCGTCGCCTTTGTGTATGTAGAGTAGAAGGTCACATGGGACCCATTTACCCTCATAAGGCGGTATTTCTATAGAGAAACGGAAGATGTAGTACTCAAGGAACTCTATGATTTCCATGAGCACATCAGAGTTCAGTTGAATTGTTTTATCTAGATCAGGGACTCTAGATAGTAGTTCATACAAGTGGTTTTGACCTTTGAACTCAGTTGATTCCAAGAACTCATTGAAGAGTTCACGTGGACATTTGGGTTGCAGGGTATTGGAGGATGCGGCAGCCATTGCGCGTGATGCTAGCTTGTGTGCGTACTCTGCAAGTGATTGTAGCTCTTCTTGGTTGCAAAAGTGAGAAATGAGAGAATAAGTGTTGCTTTTATAGTAGTTTCAAAATTTTAAAGTGAGTGGGACCCATTTTAAAACTAAAACTGATACCTTTAAATAAAACAATCATGCACAGAACTCTCAGAAAAAAAACTTTTGCTCATAAAAAAGATTGAACAGAATCATTAACCAGAATAAGATACACCACAACACAATAGAAAAAATAAATTCTCAGAACTTTAAAATTATAATAAATTGCCATTGGAAAAACCAAAGATTTGGCAAATTGTACATCATATTGAGATCAAAAAATTTTACATGCTACATGTCTTGCATGTTAAATACATTGTTGCAGACGTAGGATTATAAATGGAACATGGGTTGTGTGTACACTGTAGCACTCAAATAGTTCTTGAGCCATGACAATGAAAGTTGAGTTCCATCCACACTCCATTCAAGGAGGACTTTAATTTTATCCTCCAACCTCTTACCAATCTGCAGACAAATAGAAAACTTTAAATGAACATATTTGAGTGTAAGAATTTGTATAAACAAAAGAAGAAATACCATATGCTACTTACCTTATGCCCTTGTATTCTGAACTTTGATTGATCCAGATCCTCAAATCCCATGATTACTAGATGTTCTCTCACGTTGGCAAGAGTCCAATGATGATTTTGCTGAAATAACTTCCATTTCGTTGTTGGGTAGATTTATCTTAATTTCAAATGAAATTAAAACACCCTCAGAACTTTGTAATGGTATCCATTCACCAAGTTTACACATCCAACGATCATAATAGAATCTAATGTACAATGAAGTACGATGTTTCAAGTATCGAAATCCTATGCCTCTTGCACCAATTTTACAAATGTATCTATCCCCTTTGGTGCATCCTTCTACAAGTCCCCAATTTTCACCTAGCAAACCCTCTACCTACCTAGCAAACCCTCTACCTGCTCATACGTGATATCTTTTAACATGAACATTGTTGAAGTCTCTAGAATTGTGAATATCTAAAATAAATGTACAAAACAATGAACAGGAACACACCAATGTAATCCTATAGATCTTGAAACTCTTGTAAATTTCAAAGAGTTGTGTATGTCCATCACCATCTTATGCTTCAAAGATGTTAATGTCCATACATCAGGTTGCAGCCACTCGAGCTTTAAGAGAGAATCTACCTTAATCATCTCTAACCTGCCAAAATCATTTGATGAAGAGGGTACAACATATGTATGTGTGTAAAAGAAAACTCTCTCACGTAATAGCTAAGCAGGACGGGCTTGTGGAAAGACTATCGACCCAGCATCTACCTGCAATGCTTGGAAAGTACCTGTAAGACTATGAAGTGGTTGTTCTTCCACCAAGGTAGAAGGAAATATGTCTACAACAAACAACTACACAACTTAGCTAGGTATATTATGAAATTTGGACAAAAGTCAATGAGTAATACTTACAGTTGATAGGATATCTCATTTTGTTTGAGTTTTCCAATTTCATGGTTGACATTGTGAACACATGTTGTACAATGGCAACAGTTTCACCATTTTTGAGCTTTTTGAAGCCTAATAACTTCCCTTTCCAATGAAGATCCAAGTTTCCACGATCTCTCACACGGTGAGGACCAACACCAGAGGGTTGCATGTACACCCATGCACCTTTGCAGAACTCCTATCCTAACCAAAATCCTTCTGGAGCCTTGATATTGTGACATTTCATCGCGATAACCTCATCTTTTGGACGTCTATGAGATTTAGGTTTCTCCATTGGAGTTCAGGCTATGGAAGTCACAGTAGGAATTCAAAGAAGACGATGCACAGAGAAAGAAATGGAGATGCAAGCTGAGCTGCAATGGTGTGCTAGGGAAAGAAAGTAGTGGAAAGGGATGACTTTTTGGGACCTGGGTATGAAAATGTGAGGTTTTGGAGGGAGAAAGTTGCATTTTGAGTTATTTTTGAAAAAGTCACTTTTTCACTTCAGTTCATGCACGGATTTTGATTTAGAACCCAAAAATAGCACTTTTGATCCTAAAAAGTGGTTGGGGGACCATTAAATGGTGTTATGATGAGTTTTATAGCTTTTTGAAAATTTTGAATTTTTGGGCCCAAGTAAGTTACGAGATTCCTTTCTCTCTCTAGAGGCAAAACCTGAACATAAGGGAATCATGTCCCCTCATCCCCCTTCAGCATAGTGATTTATAGGCTATAAACTGTGTCCACCACCCTCCTCTCATTGGTCCATCACTAATCACTCCTTAATCCAAAAGGCCCATGCAGGGTTCATTTTTTCCCCTAATGATGCATATGCATGCTTGTATGCATATGTATGCATGCATATGCTTGCATGCTTGTATGCATGCTTGTATGCATATGCATGCTTGTATGCATATGCATGCATGTATCCATATGCATGCTTGTATGCATATGCATTCATGTATGCATATGCATGCTTGTATGCATATGTATACATGCATATGCTTGCATGCTTGTATGCATGCTTGTATGTATATGCTTGTATGCATATGCATGCTTGTATGCATATGCATGCTTGTATGCATATGCATTCATGTATGCATATGCATGCTTGTATGCATATGCATTCATGTATGCATATGCATGCATGTATGCATATGCATGCATGTATGCATATGCATGCATGTATGCATATGCATGCTTGTATGCATATGCATTCATCTATGCATATGTATGCATGCTTGTATGCATATGCATTCATGTATGCATATGTATGCATATGTATGCATTCATGTATGCATGCTTGTATGCATATGCATTCATCTATGCATATGTATGCATGCTTGTATGCATATGCATTCATGTATGCATATGCATTCATGTATGCATATGCATTCATGTATGCATATGTATGCATTCATGTATGCATGCTTGTATGCATATGCATTCATGTATGCATGCTTGTATGCATATGCATTCATGTATGCATGCTTGTATGCATATGCATTCATGTATGCATGCTTGTATGCATATGCATTCATGTATGCATATGTATGCTTGTATGCATATGTATACATGCATTCATGTATGCATATGCATGCTTGTATGCATATGCATGCTTGTATGTATATGCTTGTATGCATATGCATGCTTGTATGCATATGCTTGTATGCATATGCATGCTTGTATGCATATGCATGCTTGTATGTATATGCATGCTTGTATGCATATGTATTCATGTATGCATATGCATGCTTGTATGCATATGCATGCTTGTATGCATATGCATGCATGTATGCATATGTATGCATGCATGTATGCATATGTATGCATGCTTGTATGCATATGCATTCATGTATGCATATGTATGCATTCATGTATGCATGCTTGTATGCATATGCATTCATGTATGCATATGTATGCTTGTATGCATATGTATACATGCATTCATGTATGCATATGCTTGTATGCATATGCATGCTTGTATGCATATGCATTCTTGTATGCATATGCATGCATATGCGTGCATGTATGCATATGCGTGCATGTATGCTTAAATGTCCTACCTCCTAGCGTGCAATTAGAGCAAGGTCGAATTGCTAAACCAATGGTAAACATGAGATGCCGATTGATCTACGAGGGCACCATGGCTGGGAAGTCCTTCGACGCAAGGCCACACAAGCTCTTGCCGAAGGAGTTTGCGGAAGCGCTATCAGTAATGGGCGGAAGTGTAGTTGGAGGTGCTGGCGTAGCATTAGGGTGGCTTCCTTCATATGCAATAACGACGGTTGCTATGGAGTTGTCCGGGCTCACGTTCGGTGCTATGTAGCGACGAACTGCCAAGTAGTAGTTGCCTACAGGCTAGCCTGCCTTGAGCAACACATTCATCGACTGTCCCAGTGTAACAAGAACGTAGTCCACCTCAAGTCGCTTTGTATATGATGCGTCCACTTCCACAACCGTCAATTTGTGCCCCACCACACTCAGAAACATCTCACCATTCATGGTCGCACCAGCTATCCGTAGCATGTATGTCTTCCCGCTCTTCACTGGAATGACGACCTTCTCTGCTCTTGAGCATGGGTAAAGGTCGCGGGGCTGGCCATTGATGGTGTATGCATCTGAATTGTTGGGAGCACCACCGCTCTGCGCAAGCTGCTCCAGTACAACATCCATGCTGGCTTTCCACCATTCACCAGGAACTACAGGTATCTCCCCATCCCGTTTGGGGAAGGGGTATGGTGTGTCCTTCTTTGGTAGGATAACAATCACCCCGTACTTAGTGTAGCGCATCCAATTGTTGTGTCCCTACCACCATAGGGTTCCTCGTAGACCTCTAACCGTGAAGTTGTATGTGTAAGATGTTCCTGGCTTCATGGGACACTTCGTGACATAGCCCGGCCCATCCGCCCAACCTGTCTGAACCTGCTTGATCCCATGCCTACACGTCCGACCATAGCTTAGAATGTTAACATGTTTGTTCCCAATTATCGCTTCTAACTAACGTAGACGAAGAAGGAAAAAAAAAATCAAGTCGATTGTGTAACGCTTACAATCATCAGTGGTATCTTACTAGTGGATTGTGATATCCTTGTTTGGAAGCTCGTTGCTGACCTTAACCAGCACATGGTCTCCCTCTCTCATGTACATGGTTGGGCTAGGGAACTGACCATTCACTATAGGGAGGACCTTCATATAGCAAAGGCGTGTTATGGCCTAATACCACACCTATAACACAATTCAATGGTGAACACAGCGAGTTAAGAATCCACGCAAGTAAGATTTATGCTTTCTATTCTATTTATGCTTTTGTGAGATTTCATTTTTGTCCTATCATCTGCATATGTGCATCTTTGGGATTCGATCAACAGTGGTATCAGAGCCAAAGTGTGTCTGTGGAGGTGGTTTCTCGGCATTAGATTGTGATTCATGGCATCTGTTTGCAATTCTGTATCCATCTCGATCGTCCGATCGAGGTTTTCGTTTATCAAGTTCATTTGTTTTTGGTTTGGGAGTGTGTTTTTTTGAATTTTTTCAAATAAGTTACTATGCATTGTGCTCACTCTCACACTGTACTCATTGTGCTCACTGTACTCACTGTGCTCACTCGGCTCACTATGCTCACTATGCTCATTGTGCTCACTGTGCTCATTGTACTCGCTATGCTCACTGTACTTATTTTGCTCACTATGCTCCCTGTACTCCCTATGCGTTGTTCACTGTTCAAGTTCCGTTCGGTTATCAAGTTCATTTATCGAATTTGTTTATCAAGTTCTTTTATCAATTCGGTTATCATTTGGTTACTCCAAGGCATCGACTAAGGCATAGAACTATGTCATAACTTTGGCATCTTTGGCTTCTGCGGCACTCGTGGTTCTCTTGGTTCACTTTGGTTCCCTTTAGTTCCATTGGAAGCCATTGCTACGTGGGAACCAATTCTTGCTTATGAGTGGTAATAAGAGCTTCCTTGTTTCCCTAGTTAGCCTAGTTAGCTTACTTAGTTCCTTGTTTAGCATGTAGGGGATTTGAAACCATAACCTTTGCAAGAGATATGCTTTATCCACTAGCCTATTTTCACTTATTGATACCCAATTCCTTTTAATTAATATTTAACACAACTTTTAACACCTCTTCATCTTATTCATTTATTTATTTATTCAGTACTTTGATTTATTTTATTTATTTATTTATTTATTTTTATATTATATATATATATATATATATATATATATATATATATATATATATATATATATATATATATATACGCTATTGTTCAAATCCTGTTCACATGCTTAGTCCTAGGTTTTGGTTCTATGTAAGGCCATGCACCCTACCCATAATACCAAGGATTTGGTACATCACCCCCTACCCAGGGTACCAATCGAAACAATTAGAGATTTTGCGGCATGAACTCCACATCCCACAATGCTGAGAAGGAGTTTCAATCCATCGTCAAGTCCATTTCCTTACAACAAATGTGTCATGATGCTATTTCTTTTGCACATGATGCTATTTCTATGAAGCTATTTCTTTTGGATGATGGAGTTCCTTCCTCTATAATTCCTTACTCTTAGGAGTTCTTGAGAGCGATACAAGAAGAGAAATGGACCCATAAGAGTGAGAACCCACCTCCTATTGAGATAGTGGATGATCATCATCTGCTATTTCCTCAAGACATTCCCTCTATCTATGGAGAGCAAGAAGATATGCAGTCAAGTGAACGACTAGACTTTGAATCCAATTCCTTATAGGATTTTGTTGGAGTTAGACGTCTATGGAAGCACGGGTACAACACAAGCAAGAAGAAGAAGCTTGGAGCACCACACACAATACTAAATGTATTACTACAGAATGTACAAAGATAAGTAGCCCATTAGGGAAATAGGCGTATATACAAGCCGGGGAAAAAAACCTCCTAACGAGGGAAAAAAGTGCCCCGGCGGTCCTAGTGTGTTCACACAAATCACTACCTAAATATATCAACAAATCCCCCCTGGGAGTGATGCGGTGAACAAGGAGCTAGCACTCATGTATAAGGAAGTGCCAAGCTATGTGGAAATCACTCCACAAAAGGAAGTAAGCCCAAAGCTTTGTGGAAAGCTTCAAACTTCTCCCTAGGCAGAGCCTTTGTGAAAAGGTCTGCAATGTTCTCCTGCATGGGTACATATGCCAAGCTGATCTCCCCAACTGAGAACCTCTCCCTGACATAGTGATAATGCACCTCAATGTGCTTAGTGCAAGCATGGAACACAAGGTTCCTCGCAACTGCCAATGCGCTCTGACTGTTAGTGAAGATGGTGGTGGGAGAAGACTGGCCAACACCCAAATCAACCATAAGGCGTCTAAGCCACACACACTCAACAGTTGCTGTGAAAGCTGCCCTATACTCAGCCTCACAACTGGAAGTGGCCACAGTAGGCTGCTTCCTGCTCAACCAAGATATACATGAGCTACCAAGCATGAAGCAAAAACCACTGGTGGACATACGAGTGTCATAGCAACCAGCCCAATCTGAGTCAGAAAAAGCATGCAAATCTGGACGTAGTGATCCCTCCTTGGGATAAAACAACCCAAGTAGCCGAGTACCACTCAAGTAGCGAAAGATGCGCTTAACCGCCTTCCAATGCATGACTCCTGGGCAACGCATAAACATGCTCATCTGTGAGACAACAAACTGAATATTTGGCCGAGTAATGCATAAGTAAATCAAGCATCCAACAGCCTGCTGATAGAGAACAGCATCAAATGCATCTCTAGTATCATGAAGACTCAATAGTAAACCTGTCTCCATAGGAGTGGCAATGGCTTACAATCTTCAAGGCCAAAACGCTGCAATAATGTGTCAATATATTTCATTTGACACAAAGCCATTCCACCATCAAGTTGCATAAAGTGAATGCCCAAATAGTGATGCAAATGCTCCAAATCAGACATCTCAAATAAGGCATGCAAAACAGCCTTGAAATCAGCAATATGCTTCTTAATAGGACCAGTGAGCAGCATGTCGTCAACATAGACAACAATGATCAGAAGCACATCATTAGCACGCTTAACATATAAGGTGCTTTCATTTGGATTGTTCACAAAACCATGTGCAATCAGATAGGCATGTATCTTCTCATACCAAGCACGTGGTGCTTTCTTTAAACCATATAATGCCTTCCTTTACCTGCACACCTGGTTTTCATGCCCTTTCTGCACAAAACCACGGGGCTAAAACACACACACTTCTTCATGCAAGTCACCATTCAGAAATGCAGTTTTAATGTCCAACTGATGTACATTCCAACCCTGATGAGCTCCAAGTGCACAGATGCTCCGAACAGTAGTCATACGACATGTGGGTGCAAAGGTCTCATCAAAATCAATGCCTGTTTCTTGTGCATAACCCTTTGCAACAAGCCTAGCCTTTTACCTGTCAACTATACTATCAGGTTTATGCTTCAACTTGTATACCCACTTAGTACCAATGGCTTTCTTGCCAGGAGGCGTCACATAAATACCAAGTACCATTCTTCATTATAGCATCATATTCACAATGCATAGCAGCCATCCAATTTTCTGAATTTTGTGCTTCATCAAAAGAAACAGGCTCATTCTCATCACAGAGACTAGATGCAGCCATAGCATAGCAATCTGATGCAAAGGAGGCACTATGAGAGCCTGAACGAGTACGATATGACAAAGGTGCATCTAATTTGCTATCACGCAAAGTCTTCACTAGCCATTTTGGCATAGTTTTTGCCTGCTCAATATCAGCTCTCTCATCAACACGTGCATCATGTAAATCTGCATCAGAAATGGAATGATCTGCATCATCATATGAAACCTGCAAAGGGTGAGGAGTTGCCTCATTAGGACCAGCACTAGACTGTCCACGTGTAAAAAGAGGCATCAAAGTATCATACATGTCAATGGAGCTAACAGATGTCTCCTTAGTACATGAAAGCAATGGTTGAATAGCATCTTCCACAAAGACAACATCACGGCTAACCATAATGCCTTTAGTCTGTGGATGATACAGACGATAGCCTTCACTTTCAGAACTGTACCCAACAAAAATACATTTTACAGACGATAGCCTTCACTTTTAGAACTGTACCCAACAAAAATACATTTTACTACCTTATCATCCAATTTTCTATGATGTTGTTCAGGCACTAGTGCATATGCCAAACAACCAAAAACACGCAAATGAGCAACATATGGCTTGCAGTCATGCCAAGCCTCATATGGAGTGATAGACTGTAGCACTTTAGTGGGACACCTGTTCAGTACATATGTTGCACACATGACAACCTCAAGCCAGAAACTATGTGGTAAAGCTTGACTCTTGACCATGCACCTCGCCACCTCCATGAGTGACATGTTCTTTCATTCAGCAACTCGATTCTGTTGAGGTGTATACGGCACTGTACACTGGTGTTTTATCCCATGCTCAGCCAGAAATGCATTAAAATCAGAAGAAATATATTCCCCCCCTCGATCAGAACGGAGGGTGCCCATTTTACATGCTGACAGATTTTCAGCCGCTGTAGGTGCAATAGAAACACCAGCACGAATAGGAATCTGCAGAATATCATCTTCGACACCATCTCCATCAGCTTTAGCACCTGTATTTGTAGTACTTGTAGTCGCACGTGTAACAAGACGTCTTTCAACACCCTACACAATGTTCCACAGTCCTTTTGCAACCAATACAAGTCGCATCATATAAGCTCATAATGGGTAGTTGGTACCATCCAACTTATCCTCAGCAGCCAACATACAGAATACATCACTACTTTCAGCCATGGTCAGTGACTAAAATACCTTGATGCAAAAAATTGACTGTATCTCAAAAAGTTGAACGGAACTACCTAGACGAGTTCTGCTAAACCTGCAGCAGACTTTGAGACACTTATACTGGCGAATCAAAACAGGTATATACCTTTGGCACAAAAAGATGAAATAGCCTGCACAAGCGCTACGATAGTGCGTTCGGAGGCCGAAACGAGCTCAGATCGCGATTTTGGCACCACAAAGCGAAGATATTTTGATCTCTGAAACACCCTGAGTATGCTCACCAAATTTCGTGCGAATCTAAGACTGCAACCGGAGGAGTGTCGACGACACCCTAGATGAAGCGGTGACCTGCTCTGATACCAATTGTTGGAGTTAGACGTCTGCGGAAGCACGCGAACAACACAAGGAAGAAGAAGAATCTTGGAGCACAACACACAATACTGAATGTATTACTAGAGAATGTACAAAGATAACTAGCCCATTAGGGCAATAGGCATATATACAAGCCGGGGGAAAAAAACCTCCTAAAGAGGGAAAAAAGCGCCCCGGTGGTCCTAGTGTGTTCACACACATCACTACCTAAATATATCAACAGATTCACCCCACTTTAAATGCCCATGGGATTCCTTGTACAAAGATATCATGGAGCTTCTCAAGATAAAAAAGTATCCTCATAAAGGCTAACTCTATGCAAAGAAAGAGGCTTCTCATAAAAAGCAAACCTTATACCTTTATTGAGGGAAAGTTTTACACATATGTAAAAGATGATACCCTTAGGAAGTGCATGGAAGAAGAAGAGGCTTGAAAAATCCTCAAGAATGCATACGAACTAGGTGGTGAGCAGCTCTGTGACAATACTATGATTCCAAGAATTCTAGATGCTAGCTTATGGTGGTCAACTTTGTTTAGAGATTCAGAGGAGAAAGCTCAAGCATGTGATGCATGTCAAAGATGTGGATCCAAGCCGAACATGACACATCCATTGGTTGTCTCCACTTCATGGCAACCCTTTGAGAAATGGGGGTTGGATTTTATAGGTCCTATTTATCTTGCATCTTATCCCAAGAAGGAGAAGTACTTCTCGGTTGCCACATGCTATAAAAGAATTGGCTAAGGCTATTGCTTTTCCAAATTGCACTAACCAGATAGTTGCTAACTTCTTGTATAACAATATATTTTGTAAGCATCGATGTATGTTAGAAATCTCCACTAATCAAGGGATACATTTTGTCAACAAAGTTTTGTATGAATTTTTGTTGATATATTTTGGTAGTGATGTTTGCGAACACACTTATGACTGTTGAGGCACCTTTTTCCCTCTTTAGGAGGTTTTTTACCCCTAC
>CM035413.1:25048942-25051442 GCA_020310875.1 Ceratopteris richardii
GTAAGTGGAGAACAAATTGGCTATCAAAATAACTTTATTTACTAATATCGTTTTAATTGCTTATTGCAGGCTTCTTAAAGATCAAGTTTCGCCAGACAGCAATGACATGCCTCCAACACGTGGAGATACAAAAAAACTTTTATAGTCCATTGGAATGGATTATACTAAAATTCATGCTTGTCCAAATGATTGCATCCTCTTTCGGAATGAATATGAGCATCTCCACGTATATCCAAAGTGTGGAGCAAATAGATTTAGAGAAGACCTTGTAGGCGAAGCAATCCCCCCAAAGGTTCTTCGCCACTTTCCTATTATTCCATGAATTAAGAACATGTTTAGATGCAAATCTATAGCTGATTTAATGTCATGGCATAGAAAGAGCAGGTCTACAGATGGTGTAATACGAGTGCCTGTTGACTCTAATGCTTGGAAGCACATAGATAGTAAGTGGCCAGAGTTTGCTAGTGAGCCTTGGTCCATACGTCTAGGCCTAGCTATGGATAAAGTGAATCCATTTGGTTTACGCAAATCTTCATGGAGCACATGGCTCAGTTTTGAAGGAATCGTTCCACTCAATTTTTGCCTCTTCCAGAAAGTCTTGGACCTCTTCCACCTTTTCCAATGAGCAGATGGCTAGATACAGTGGTTTCACAAGCAAAGGCAGCGGGTGAAGATATCTCTGAAGAAGAAGAAGAACTTGCAAAGGGATATGATTGGGAGTATACTAAATACGGTGCACTATGGTCTCATGGACGACACTTTCACATCGCACGAATCGATAAAAATAGGTCTACTTTTGAAAGTGGGGTGATGGTGAACTTTTTGCAGAAAAGTAGAGCGAGTGCAAGAAATGATAATGCTCAAGAAGGCCAGCTAGATTATTGTGGTGTGATTCAAGATATCTTGAAGCTATCTTTTAGGAAGTTTGATTATTTTGTTTTTGATGTGAAATTGTTCAAAGTAGTCACCTCTGGAAGAAACGCAACAGTGAGGTACGATAAAAGTGGTTTGCTTCAAGTCGACTCCACAAAATTATGGACGGATGAAAAGGATACATTTGTACTTCTCGAACATTGTGAGCAAGTTGTTTTTATACGAGATTCAAAAGAACCATAGTGGCTATTTGTTTTACAAGTCACCCCACATAGTAGACAAATTTGTGAGAACATAGATTTAGAAGAAAGTCCATCTGTAGTGGACTCAGAGATTCATTCGATAGTTGAGGAGGAAGAGATCATTGTTCGAGAAGAAGAGGTCATTGTTTGAGAAGACGAAGCAATAAACCAGCATAGCAAGCAATTTAGAAGCCATCAATATAGAGATAGATATTCTCGGTGCATCGGATCTTCAAGAGGATGGTAGATTAGAGGATTTTTGAATAAAACACTTGTAAGTACTAATTTTTGTTTTTTTTTCTGTTTATTCTCTATATTACCTTTGTTATCACATGCTAATTATTTGAGTTCTTTTGTTACAGAGCACGATGGGAGACAGTTCTCCAGTCACTCCTCATTCCATGACAGAGGAGCAGTTTTTAGAGTTCATCTCTCAAGTACCTCCCGCGTATATGGCCGCTGCATCATAGTATTGGATCGCTCGTGGTAGCACACCTCCCGGCCTCACTCCTGGCGGCCTCACGCCTGTCGATCTCACTTCTGTCGGCCTCACTCCCGCCGGTTTTACTCCCACCGGTGTTACTCCCGCCGGTGTCACTCCTATCGATGTCACTCCTACGGGTGGTACTACTCTCGCAAGAGCTATGTCTCCTAGCTTTGTGACTCCACCACGGCCATCTTTTCAGCCATCTCCTACTGGGTCTAGTAGTAGACATGTGCGTTCGATGCCTCAGCGTGATACAAGTTCTAGCCCATCTCATAGGTCGATTTCACGCTCTAGAGCAGGAGGTTCTAGGAGTGGATCTAGAGGTAGGTATGGAGGAGGCGGCTATTGTGGATGTAGTGTGACAGACGTTGTGTCGCTCGCTTCTACTCCTAGGACGAGTACCTCAGATGTAGGTACGCCATGGAGTACACCACGTGGAACACCACGTACACCTTGGTGTGCTCATGACCATGATGACTCCAAGGTGTATAGTATCCAAGATGGAGCTCCGGTGATGGATGTGGCTTGCAAAGCAATGCGTGCACGTATACGACAGCTTTGCTCCATATAGTTTGGACACTCCATCATGCTGAAATGGAGTGAATAGGATAAAGATTGAAAGAATTAATCACACAAACGATTTATCAGGAGTTCCGACCAGCCGAAGGACAATCTCTTATCAGTTCAGAGTGGATTCTGCACACCGCACATGAGGTTATGTCCCATCGATGATCAAAGGCTCGTGATGCTTTCAGAGCAGGCTTACAAAATCCTGTATAGTTAGATGTTGAGGAGTGGGATCTGATTCACAACGTGCAACAGCAGACTCCTGACCGATATCATGAGCAGCGAGATGCCGTAGCCACACATTTAGATACGGTTGGACCGTCACATTTGG
>CM035413.1:25056442-25343942 GCA_020310875.1 Ceratopteris richardii
TGCTTCTACGCAAACATTTGGGTCTCTTGAGATGCTTCCTGGTTTGACAAGTATGAGTTGTGATGCTACAACGTCAACAACTTTTGGCGCCGTTGCTGGGGAGCGTTCTCTTGTCACTTACGTGATGGTTTATGACGTAAAGATGACGTGTATGCAAGCTTTGCATGACGATTTTTTGAGTTCTTCATTTCATTATTCTCTTGTGAGCATTTGCGGCTTGCAAGATTTACAATAACTTGTTGAGATGATCCACTTTTGGTGTGATTATAATCCCTTTTTTGGGTGATTAATCTACCATGCTGGGTGATTCTTCAAGTCACGAATAAAATAGGAGTACTTTTTTACAAACTTATAATTAATTTGTTGATGTTGTTGTTAATTTTGTTGATTAGTTTCCTAATTATATGTGAATAAACTGGCTTTAGGGTTCTTCTACAAGTTTCAATGGAGTTCTTGCTCATCATCATCACCTCTGTATTAACAGAGATTGCCTACATCACTTTCAGATGCTTATGTTTCATGAATTCTCTGTCATCACGTCTTGAGTTCGTCATCGAAATACAGGATGATAGTTGGATGAGGGAAATGAGGCTCACGAGAAAGCCTGCTCATACAATGCTTTGGCGTCTATAGCTGGCTCGTCGGCTCCCATTCTTCCTGTGTGCCAGGAAGGTCCACAATAATACCCTCGATGGAGACAATGGCGTACCTGCTTAGACATGTTCACGGCCTTCAGTCCAAGCACCTCCATGGTAGGGGGGAGTTGGGTCTTCTGCACGAGTTCCTGCGGCATTTTGAAGTCTACTGAGTCGGGCATTTGCGAATATCCCAGCACCATGCTTGTTACCTTAGTTGCCTCGCCACTTGGAGAATGTACTCTGCCTCAAATCACTATATAGACAACTGGTGCTTCTTCAGGTGCGGCTTCAGGAGACATACAAGGTTCTTTCGATTTCATTAGATGCAGTGAAGATGTACTGCATGGGTATGCTCCCATGTTTCTCCAGTCACATGTTGAGTACGTTTTACCTCATACACAACTAGAGCTGGGTCATTTCATGGTACGAGCTGCCTATCCTTGTGTGGATGTTGTGGAACGATGACTGCGTATGGAGCATAACACATAGAGTCGGCATATTTTTGGGCTGAGCAATGGCTCTCATATATATCTACAGGCGCTCGGCCTGTACTTGGAAATGGGCCTGGTGAAAGTGAAGGGATGTGGACTCATACCATCTGGGCACCCGAGAAAATTCAAAATCAATATATGACTCCATGGCTGGACGGGTTGCTGGATGGGAACTTGTCCTCAAAACGGATGATCAATGAGGCCATGTTGATGATGTGCGTGCACGAACCTCGGAAGAAGAAAAAGAGTTTCGTAGACTTTCTGAGGAGAGATTGAATGCCTCAACACTGAGGTCCTCATATGGGTCTGGATTCACAAGTGATACCTTTAATGCTTCCCATCCTCCTCATGTTTCAAAAGATGTTCTTCAGGCACGTGAAGGTTTCCAGCAGACTTTTGTCATTGTGGAGAGCACTAACCTGATCTTCCTATCACGTATGCAAATGCTGGGTTTTTCAAACTAAGAGGAGATAACCCTTCTGAGGTTATTGGTTGTAACTGCTGGAAAGGAAACTGATCCAGAGGAGGTAGATCGAATCAGACAATGCCTTAAAAAAGGGGTTGGTGATTGTGGCAGGCTCTTTAGTTACAAAAAAGATGGCACAGCCTTTTAGAATCTGCGTACAATATCACCAATTAAAGATGAGGATGTATGTGTCTCAAAATATATAGGCATGCTAGTAGAAGTGAGCCAGTTTACTGAGGGTACAAAGGAGAAAGCAGTTAGAGAAATGGATTGTCTGAGTCACTTATCAAGTATGATTCTTGTCAGACAGAGAGGGCTTCTTTCGAGGTTGCAGAGCTTTTGGAGACAATAAGAGACCCAAAAAATGTTGATAATCCTAGGGATAGCATTTCGTTGGGGGTTGTCAAACATGTACCTCCATGTGGAGTGCACCATCGAAGCTGGAATGGACCCCAAGCTGCATATTGGATTTACAGAATCCTTGAATGATTGAAGCGATTCTCTGCTTAACTGGATCGGGCATCTTGATGCAACTGTGGCTATAATGGGAAAAAGCGCTCCATTCGAATCTTCAGAGCCATTGAAAAGCCCATCAAAAGCAAGTTCTCAATTGAAGCATGTTTTCTCGAGTGAGCACCTCTGGTGGCTCAGATGAAAAACTGAAACCCACAGAGTTTGTGCCTGAAGAGGTCCAAAAGAGAGGCACCATGATGGAACAGGTCTCTGATGAGGAGAATTGGGTTATGTAGCTACAACCGATCTTTTCTGCAAGATGGAGTGAAAGTGCCCAACAACTGAATTTGGTACATGATAGTTCATGCAGTCTTCGGATAGGATCAAATGACGCATGCAGCCAGGACATGTCACAGGCAGATTTTGGGGCGTCTAGAGATTGAGCTTGCATAGGTCAAAATGCCTGGATTAACGGCATGCTGCCTTGAATTCGGACCATCATAACCTTAAAAAGGAGCACGTATTAACTGGATCCCTGCTTATGACTATATCATCGGTAAATTTCTATTCCGGCAATCTATGTGGAGGAGGTTTCAAGCTTTCACTGGATGGATTCAACAAGTCATTCAACACCGCTGGTGTGCACGATGGACATTATCAAAGAGAAAAAGTAAGGATATCTATAGTATGAAGCGATCAATCTTTGCTTGGCTATTGTATAAGGGAACGATCAGATTCAAAGGATGGGAAGACCCCAAGTGTGGTTGTTGAAAATGGAAATGCTTTTCCTCTTCCAACTTGGGACCATGCAGAGCATGTTCTTATGAAAACAAATGATTGTTTTTGGAGGTTTTGGTGGCCATCTGCAGTCATCTGTACTTTCAATCCTATCTTTTGAAAATATTGATTCTTGTGGCGGGCTGCAGCCCAAGCAGTCAATGGGGGCATCTCCATCAGCAGTATCACAACATATATGATGAGGGAAAATGTATGGCAATGTTTGGGGCATTTGAATGAGCTTTGGATTTTGGATTTGCATTTGATTTCCTGGACATCACCAGAATGCTTTGGAACAACCCACATAGAGGACATGGGGCAATAGTGATCAAAAGAAGATGTATGTTATTGGTGGTTTTGATGGTAAATCACATTTGTCTGATGTTCATGTTTTGGATTTACAAAGCTGGACATGGAACTGCTTGTCAACTCAAGGATCAGGGCCATCTCCTAGGCGTCATCATGTATTGGAATCTGTCGGAAATCATCTCGTCATTTATGGGGGTTTTGACGGAAATGCTTACCCTGATACAAACAGCGGTCTTTATTGAGACTCTCATGGCCCTTGGTGCTGAGTGCTGCAGTGTTTGCATGAAAAGGGGAAACTCTACAAGAATATTGGTGGTGCACAGAGAGAGCCCTTGATTGGGGTCTCGATGAAGGACCGGATATGATTGTTGATGATGGTGGTGCTGCTACTCTTCCCATCCAGAAGGTGTCAAGGCAAAAGAGGCATATGCTCGCCATGCCACGCTGCAAGATCCATCTTCCATTGACAATCAGGAGTTTCAGATGGTACTTTCCATAATTTGTGGAATCAAGGCGGATCCCAAGAAATACTCGAAGATGAAGGACAGATTGGTTGGAGTTTCTGAGGAAACTACAACGGGTGTTCACAGTTTATATCAAATGCAAGCTAATGGAACCCTATTGTTCCCAGTTATCAACGTCAATGACGCTGCGGCAAAGATCAAGTTTGACAACCTTCATGAATGCTGCCACTCTTCGCCTGACGGTATCATGAGGACAACAGATGTCTGCTTGCTGGCTAAGTTGTGGTTTTTTCGGGATATAGTGATGTTGGGAAGGGTTGTGCCTCTGCAATGAAAGATGCTGGAGCTCGTGTCGTAGAGACTGAGACTGATACGATCTATGCTCTTCAGGCCTTGATGGAGGGTCTTCCCCAATCAGCTTGACACATTCATATTTAATAAACAACAACTCTGTGATCAGACCAATCTGCAGAAAGTGGAAAACATGATTGTTACTCAATATCTGATTACTAAGATATGAAATGCCTTGTTTCTCCTGAAGTGCAGCAAACAAGTGACAACCTGCCAATAAAAAAATACTAGTTTATGGATTGATTTAGTTGCTGCATATGCTGAAGGAGGGGTTGGCAAACTATGTTTGCAATTATTGGATCTGATGCAGATGGAGGGCCTGCTACCAGATGAAAATGCACTCGTTTTTGGATTACAATATTGTGGTCATGCAAGAGCCATAGCAAGATTTTAACAGAGTATAAATATGAGTCCCTAAAGACTGAACTGGACACCACCAATGCTAGCTTGATCACAGCAAGCCAACAGGTAGAGGTTCATAAGAATGAGGTTGTCACGATGAAGGAAACATATGCTAAGGCTTTTGACTGCCTAAAACAAGCTGAAGCACAAGGTGGTGATTATGTTATTCAAATCTTTGATCTAGAGGTTTCAAAGGAGCTTCATCTATTTAAATGCAGCAAAGGAGAGATTCATACTGGCTGAATCAAGGCTTGCTGAACGGGAATCAAAGTATGTTGAATCCTCTGACCTGATGTATGAAAGAGTGCTGTCATTGGAGAGCAGAAAGCACGCTGATTGTTGTAGAAAAGCGGCTGAAAAGGTGTTCTGAATTGCTTGAGGATTCATATTTCACGATTGCTGAACTAAATGATGAAAAGAAAAACTTAGCAGAGGAGACACACAAGCAGGCTCAGAACAATGCATCTGGTTTACAAGCTATGTGGGCAGAGTATGCTACAGTGCATTCCTTCTAAAAGATTGTCGGATGGTGGAAACGGTTATCATGACATTTGAGACTGAGCTTTTGCAGGGTCAGCTTCTTCACTTGAAGATTATCTTGTCATTGAAACTCATATGAACATTCTGGAGACATATTACAGGGGAAAGTTTGTATGTTTTGACAAGGAGTTGAATGTGCCTCTGTCGGGCATGTTCGGGACTGATATGGTTGTAAAGGAACTTGAAGATAGACTTCAGGCATGTTCTTTGCTGGTGCAAGAAGTGCAAGCAGAAAATGCCCAGCTGAAGAAGCATAAAAGCCAATCATCAAAGAGTTTGGAAGATGTGACAGTTGAGCTGGCTTGTGAGAAGTTGGCAGGTGCAAGATGGAAATCTTGAAGCACATGATCTATGAGTTCTTGTATAAGGAATGCGAGCAGACACAGAAGTAGTTGAGTAAACTGATCAGAGGATGAGACCCAAGTTCACCTTGAAATGCCTAGCTCAAATCCATCTGGTAGATCTTTTGTATTGGAGATTCATGATGGCAAGCATTTCAATTCTGTCAGCTTCATGGGAACTACATACCATCCATCTGGGAAGCAACCTGATTGGACACATATACCTCCACCTTCAACATCATCAGGATCCTTAACCTCAAATAATGGAGATATAAGTTCCACATCAAAGGGGTTGATGGGTTCTCAGCACCTCAATGGGTTTTCCAATGTGTCTCAAGTAGATGGATTGGCGCAGTCTCATTGGTCTAAAGCACTTGCTCTTCCTGTACATAGTGTTTTAGTTTCTGGCACAGTCCCAACATTGCCTATGTCAAAACCTGCAGACCATTCAATGCAGCTTCTTTCTTCTAGAAATCATGACAATCAGATGGTTTTCAAGTGATATTTCAAGTAGTTACAATAGTCAACCAGAATGCAGCTCCAACAGAGATGGAAGGATCTCGCAGTGTCATAAGTACTATGGTGTGGCATCCAAATGATCATTCTTTGCTGAGCTCCTGTGCAGAAGCAGGAGATGTCAGGATATGAAACCTTTCTGTAGCGGAAAGTACAGTATGGATCTTATGCAACAGCTAATGAGGTAAATGCAGCAGGAGATCTCTGTGATACATGGCAAGAGAAGATGCATGCTCCAATTTTGCAGAGTTGCAGACCTATGTGTGTAAAGATTGTGTCTCTGAATGGTTTGGGAGTGCAGGGATTTGTCCTCCTTGTCGGGCCATCGTAAAGTCTGCTAAGTTGAAGTCCCTTGCAGATGGTTCAACTTATCCATTCTCTTAGATATTTTAGATCCTAGTCAGAATAAATTCAGCAATCATATAAATGCTCATCTTGATCAACAGACGATGGGTGACAATCCAAAAACTGTCTGGATTTAGGGAAGCTGGCATAGTGTTGTTTATTAGAATTTGCTAAATTGATCAGTTTACACATAGATTTGCCTTCAAATTTGGATCAAGCACTTGTGGAAGTACAACCTTTAAACGAATCCTCTAGTCCAAGAAGGTGAGGGGATGCTCTCAGCAGAAGGAAGCCACAGCTTTCTCTCGAACAGAGAAGAATTGCACGGTCTTGGAAAGGTTAATCCATTGAGTGAATGATGGTGCATTGATGAATGCATGCTGGGTGTTTTCATCCTTATCCGTTGGTCGTCACAAGCTGTCATCTCACAAAAACAGCTCTTAGAGGGAGGACATCAGAAGCATCAAATTGGAGCAGTTAGAGTAAGGATGGGCCTGAAGATAGGGGACCTTATAAGAGGAGAAATAGGTTTCTTCTTTATGCTTCTTTTTTTTTTTTTTGTTGTTACTGTTTGTACCATATGGATGTTATGATTAAATCTCTTTTTGATTCTTGTAGAAGAACCCCATTTGAACTTATTTACACATCTTAGAAAACATTCAAAAAACACACACAAGACCTCAAACAAATTCTAAAAACTCCTAAAACACCAAACAAATATTAAAAACACTCAAAAAATCAAAAATTGTTTCAACAAAACATGGGAAAGAAAAAGGCAAAAGAAAGAAGGAAGGGGGAAAAGGTTGCACAAAAGAAGGAAGAAAAAGATGAAATGCATGCATTAATCACACATGATCAAGGTGAAACAAATATAGAAAATTTGCAAGGGGTAGAGGAAATTGGTGGAATTTCTAAAGGGGTGGGTTCCATAGTTGCGACTAAGGAATATAGTAACACTTTTGTGAATGTATTCATTGGTCATGACCATAGAAATATGAGTGCTTATATTGACCCTAATTGTGAGTGGAATTTAATTCATATTGATTTAGTGACTATTATTTTGGACAACATTCAGCTAACCACTCATTCCTCTATCTTCATGAATGGTGAAAATTATGATTGCATGGGTCAAGTTGTGTTGCCTATTGTGGTGAATGGTATGGAATTTTTTGAAACATTTTTTGTCATGGAAGGTATAGATGAAGACTTGGTTATAGGCACTCAAAGGTTTATTAAAAGTCATCAAGAGTTTGAAGTGTCGTGTCCATCTATTATGTCTACCTCTACATGTGTGGCCATTGAAAATCTTAATGATTATCCTCATTGTAAGGATTGTGGATATGATCACCTATTCAAAGATTGTGCTTTTAATCCACAAAATAGTCTTTCCACTCATGCTTTTTTAGCTAAACTTTCTTTGAGTAAGTCGCAGGAAACCTTGGCGAATGGAGGAATGAAGGACTCCAAGTGTTTGGGGGATGTGGAAGGGCCCTCTCTTCCTCTAAACTTGGATTCTCCTTATGAATCCATGGGCAAGGATGTGCTACATTTGGCTCATCAAGAAGAGGATAAGCAAGTACTTTGTAACCACACTATGGAAAATGATGTCGGATCCATTGTCAATCATGACAATCCATCACCTATTTGTATATCTAGAGATTCTATGTGTAATAAAGATAAATGCATCGCCGAATCTCTAGATCAATCTCAAACCACACAACCCTATGATCCATTGTTTAAGCATGATGTATGTAAAAAAACTCAACCTTTGTTGAATTCCCCTTGTAAAGATGAGTTATCCCTAAAGACTCACATAGAAGGCCCAAAAGACCCTTATGCCAAAAAGAAGAAATCACCTTCCCCTTGTAATGTCAAACAAATTTGGGTGTCCAAGAAATTACTTAGAGCCCAACCAAATCGCACTATGATATGGGTACCAAAGAAAGCTCTTATACAAACTCAACCCTCTCACACTAGACTTCATAATCTACAGTCTAGATTCACCATGCCTTATCATCAAGAACGACCACTTTTGACCAAGGGATCCAAAGCAATAAAGCCAACACTCAGAAAAGATCCAAGGAGAAACCTCAAGGCTAAGACCAACAAAGCAAAGACATATTAGCGGCCTAAAACCTCTTCGTGCAACATCCATGGGTGTCAGACCCAACCTTGCCCAATGCACAACATATGTTTAAGATGCACACCAAGTATGCACACGAATAGGGCCTCATCCAAAGGCCAAGCATTAGGCACACTTAGTTTAACCCAGGCACAAAGAGGGCACATGTACATAGATTTCAAAAATTTGCTTTTCATGTTTCTTTTTTCAGGTTGGTGGACAAAGGTATCATCTATTTCAAATGGTTGATGGAAAAGAAGCGGCTCTTGGAATTGGAAATTTGGAGAAAGCCTCATCATCACCTCACCCTTGAGCACTTTGCTCAAGACCCATCCGTTTTTGCACCATTTTTTGTTGTATGCATTTTTTAGAGTATGCATAAGATAGGGTCACATTACAAGACTGTGCATAGACACTCTTTTTGTTTTCCACCCATGCACCCTTAGTCCCCACTCATGCATATGGACTAAGAAGAGATGAATTAATTTCATCTATTTGTATCTATCATCTACATTTTGACATTTCTTTCTCATACATCATCCGTTCATTACTAAAATAATTAAAAAAAAAAAAAAAGAAGAGAGAGAACAAGAGAAGAGAAAGAAAGAAAAACGAAATACAAAGCATTCTAGCATATTCTTCCCACCTACATGAGGCAAAAGACACAAGTTAAAAAAACAATCAATAAACATGCAAAAAAGATGAAGAAAAGCAACAACGCACTCCAACGGCACAAGGATCATGCAAATCAAAAGGACCTCCTGCACGCTCTTCCACAACAAAGCTCCATACTTGCAAAAGCTTTGTCGAGGATGACAAAGTCAAGGAGGGGGGGAGTGTTGAAGATACAACATATATTTCTTGGATCCACTCTATTTTTATCATCATTTGTACCTTTTTCTACCTTTCATTCAGTTAATAAAGCACTCTTGTATAGGTGTGTGTGAGTGCCACACTAGAGAATAAGTGGGATTCATTCTCCTTTCAGTTGAGAAATCCCACATAGCATGCTTTTTTGCCATTTTGTATATAAAGAGGTCTCCACCTCTTCTTTTGGGAGAGCTCTTTTAGAAGTAATGAGATTATGCTAGTTTGTAGATAAATTCTTGCTCTCTCTTCGTCATGATGTGCATGCATGCTTGTTCTCTTCTTGTCTAACGCTTGTGACACGTTGATGTATGATTACGTCGTTATTATGCTTGTGATCACGATTACGTGCGTCATTTATGATGCTTATGTTGTGTCTTCTTGTTAATAACGGTGTTAATCGTACGTTGACGAAGCGCCATTACGTCTGCTGAGTGCTTCTACGCAAACATTTGGGTCTCTTGAGATGCTTCCTGGTTTGACAAGTATGAGTTGTGATGCTACAACGTCAACAATATGTATATGTATATGTATATGTTTATGTATATGTATATGGATATGGATATGTATATGTATATGTATATGTATATGTATATGTATATGTATATGTATATGTATATGTATATGTATATGTATATGTATATGTATATGTATATGTATATGTATATGTATATGTATATGTATATGTATATGGATATGTATATGTATATGTATATGTAGCACCTAATGGATTATGTTTTAGGAATATCTATACATTGTAGTGGAATTCCCTTCATAAAGAAGAAGAGAAGACATCTTTGCATAGTGTGCAGTAAGAAAGGATTACAAAAGCCTATGTCTAGGACTCTAGAGGATTGAGCATACATGTCACGAGTATTTAATGATGAAGAGTTCGAACCCTATGCCAACTCTTAGCAAAATTTGATGTGTTTCTAAACAAACAATACATGGTGGAATGCTACAATATAGAAGGATACGGCATATTTATGGTTTCCATATTGGAAGAAGTAATAGAGCCTGCCGAATCACAAATAGGATGTATCTCAAAATATAGGTTAATAGTTAAGGAAAACCTCTTTAATTAAGATGATTCCTTCACATAGGAGCTTTTAAGATACCACATACTGAGGCAAAGGGAGAAGAGTGTCAAGTTTTCCAATTGCAAGAGCAAGTGAACAATTCAAGTGTAAACATTGAAGATGAAGTAAAAGGAAGAAGAGAAGAAATTGAGAAAGAAGACGATGGAAAATACAAAGTTTGAAGACTCTAGAGGAGTTTGAAAAGTTTTATTTTGAGGATATAAAACTTGTGATTGTTATCCCTAAGTGAGAGGGTGCCATTGGAGAATCTTATGACAATAAGGAATAAACGTGATCGTAACAATTGAAGAAGGAGAGGAAAAAATGCATGTATAAAGGGAGCGATGTGAAGAATGAGGAAGATGTTTAAAGTCCTTTTTATAAGAGCATCATGTGATGAGAAGATTTATGGAAAGTTTCTACAAGCAAGAATTGACTTTGACAAGCTCTGGTGAAAGAGAATAGATCCATTCTCGTTGGAATCTTTGAAAGGAGAATGAAGAACAGTAAACGTTAATGCTAGTAATTTGCCTTAGGGATGCATTACACCCACTAGAGAAGTGATTATCCACTATTGTTTTTCTTTTGAAAGATCGTAATTCTCCAAATCAATTTTTTCGATTCGGAAAAAAGAAAGAAAATAGTTGTACAATGAAAAACAATAGATATGATTAAGCTTCGATAGACATGCGAACATATTTCTTGTTTATGTGCTTGGAAATTTGAGAGTGAAGGAGCTCTTAGGAATTACAAGGTTTTTTTTTTTGCGGTTATGCTGAAGGTGCATAGAGTTTTAGAGTTGGTAATGAACGAATGCTGTACAAGTGATTCCAACATCGATGGACCATTCTTGAAAGGAAGACTACGTTTTGTCCATGCAAGTTGATCAGAGCACGAGTAATATGATTGAATGGACCTGATCATCTCCTGATCAGCAAGGCGGAAGGTCCAAAGGTGGAGGAATGAGTTTGTCCTCTGGATTGGGATCGTCTTCGATCACAAACGCCGTCGCCAAGCCAACAGAGGTATGAAACTCAAGGTGGCAATGCATGAACCAAACCCCTGCATCAGATATAAAGCACAAGAAAGAAATATAGATGTCAGAAAAGCATGAAAACGAAATCTTTTTATTCTGAAAATACCCAGATTAGAATTGACGCAACATTGTAGGATATCTATATGATGATTGATCGCTTCTAAGCCACATGAATCCTCGTCATTCTATGCACAGTGATGCGAAACAGTATTTGCTACTAAGATTGTTGAAGCAGTAGGAAACGGTGCATGAGACGATATTTGCCATGTGCATCAATAAGCTTATCAAACACTTGACCTGGACTATAAGAGGAGTGGCTTTCCAAAGTAGTGGAGAAGTTATGGAGAAGAGCTCTCAAACTCAGCATCAGAGTTTTTGGTCACTTGGCTATAAAAGAGGCAAGGGAGGACACTCAAGAACTATGTATATGTATATGTATATGTATATGTATACGTATTTGTATATGTATACGTATATGTATATGTATACGTATACATATATGTATATGTATAGGTATACATATATGTATATGTATATGTATACGTTTATGTATATGTATATGTATATGTATATGTTTATGTATATGTATATGTATATGTATATGTATACGTATACGTATATGTATATGTATACGTATATGTATATGTATATGTATATGTATATTTATATGTATATGTATATGTATATGTATATGTATATGTATATGTATATGTATATGTATATGTATATGTTTATGTATATGTTTATGTATATGTATATCTATACACATATGTATATGTATATGTATATGTATATGTATATGTATATGTATATGTATATGTATATGTATATGTATATGTATATGTATATGTATATGTATATGTATATGTATATGTATATGTATATGTATATGTATATGTATATTTATATGTATATGTATACACATATGTATATGTATATGTATATGTATATGTATATGTATATGTATATGTATATGTATATGTATATGTATATGTATATGTATATGTATATGTATATGTATATGTATATGTATATGTATATGTATATGTATATGTATATGTATATGTATATGTATATGTATATGTATATGTATATGTATATGTATATGTATATGTATATGTAATGTATATGTATATGTATATGTATATGTATATGTATATGTATACGTATATGTATACGTATATGTATACGTATATGTATACGTATACGTATACGTATATGTATACGTATATGTATACGTATATGTATACGTATATGTATACGTATATGTATATGTATATGTATATGTATATGTATATGTATATGTATATGTATATGCATATGTATATGTATATGTATATGTATATGTATATGTATATGTATATGTATATGTATATGTATATGTATAGGTATATGTATACGTATATGTATATGTATATGTATATGTATATGTATATGTATATGGATATGTATATGTATATGGATATGTATATGTATATGTATATGTAGCACCTAATGGATTATGTTTTAGGAATATCTATACATTGTAGTGGAATTCCTTTCATAAAGAAGAAGAGAAGACATCTTTGCATAGTGTGCAGTAAGAAAGGATTACAAAAGCCTATGTCTAGGACTCAAGAGGATTGAGCATACATGTCACGAGTATTTAATGATGAAGAGTTCGAACCCTATGCCAACTCTTAGCAAAATTTGATGTGTTTCTAAACAAACAATACATGGTGGAATGCTACAATATAGAAGGATACGGCATATTTATGGTTTCCATATTGGAAGAAGTAATAGAGCCTGCCCAATCACAAACAGGATGTATCTCAAAATATAGGTTAATAGTTAAGGAAAACCTCTTTAATTAAGATGATTCCTTCACATAGGAGCTTTTAAGATACCACATACTGAGGCAAAGGGAGAAGAGTGTCAAGTTTTCCAATTGCAAGAGCAAGTGAACAATTCAAGTGTAAACATTGAAGATGAAGTAAAAGGAAGAAGAGAAGAAATTTAGAAAGAAGACGATGGAAAATACAAAGTTTGAAGACTCTAGAGGAGTTTGAAAAGTTTTATTTTGAGGACATAAACCTTGCGATTGTTATCCCTAAGTGAGAGGGTGCCATTGGAGAATCTTATGACAATAAGGAATAAACCTAATCGTAACAATTGAAGAAGGAGAGGAAAAAATGCATGTATAAAGGGAGCGATGAGAAGAATGAGGAAGATGTTTAAAGTCCTTTTTATAAGAGAATCATGTGATGAGAAGATTTATGGAAAGTTTCTACAAGCAAGAATTGACTTTGACAAGCTCTGGTGAAAGAGAATAGATCCATTCTCGTTGGAATCTTTGAAAGGAGAATGAAGAACAGTAAACGTTAATGCTAGTAATTTGCCTTAGGGATGCATTACACCCACTAGAGAAGTGATTATCCACTGTTTTTTTTCTTTTGAAAGATCGTAATTCTCCAAATCAATTTTTTCGATTCGGGAAAAAGAAAGAAAATAGTTGTACAACGAAAAACGACAGATATGATTAAGCTTCGATAGACATGCGAACATATTTCTTGTTTATGTGCTTGGAAATTTGAGAGTGAAGGAGCTCTTAGGAATTACAAGGTTTTTTTTTTTCGCGTTTAGGGTGAAGGTGCATAGAGTTTTAGAGTTGGTAATCAACGAATGTTGTACAAGTGATTCCAACATCGATGGACCATTCTTGAAAGGAAGAAGACGTTTTGTCCATGCAAGTTGATCAGAGCACGAGTAATATGATTGAATGGACCTGATCTGATCAGCAAGGCGGAAGGTCCAAAGGTGGAGGAATGAGTTTGTCCTCTGGATTGGGGCCGTCTTCGATCACGAACGCCGTCGCCAAGCCAACAGAGGTATGAAATTCAAGGTGGCAATGCATGAACCATACCCCTGCATCAGATACAAAGCACAAGAAAGAAAGATAGACATCAGGAAAGCACCAAAACGAAATCTTTTTGTTCTGAAAATACCCAAATTAGAATTGACGCAACGTTGTAGGATATCTATATGATGATTGATCGCTTCTAAGCCACATGAATCCTCGTCATTCTATGCACAGTGATGCGAAACAGTATTTCCTACTAAGATTGTTGAAGCAACAAGAAACGGTGCATCAGACGATATTTGCCATGTGCATCAATAAGCTTATCAAACACTTGACCTCGATTGTTGGCTTGGAAGCGCAGGGCGACCCAACCGCCCAAGGGCACCCCAATGGTGTTCCGCTCCGGAGGGTCGATCAAGTTGAAGGAGAGCGGGTCGGAGGATGCATTATAGTTTCCCAAGCCCATGCCAACCACGAAGAAGTTGGTACCGTGCAGATGGATAGGGTGGTTTTCTGGAGCCACAATGGCGGTGCTCTGGAGGATCAGCTGCACGCTGGAGTTGAATGGAAGGTAACTTAGACGCGTACCGCCCTTGGCCATTAGATTGCTGGGCGGCTTGCCTGTGTAGTTAAAGCTCAAAGTTGGGTTGTCCGGGAAGTTAGTGACATACACGTTTGGCTTTCTGAAATAATGTGCTTGGAGCAAGGCCGTTTTGGGCAGCTCTAAGGAGATGTTGTTGAAAACGCCAGATAACCTGCCTCCTAGCGTGCAATTAGAGCAGGGTCGAATCGCTAAACCAATGGTAAACATGAGATGCCGATCGATCTGCAAGGGCACCATGGCTGGGAAGTCCTTCGACGCAAGGCTACGCAAGCTCTTACTGAAGGAGTTTGCTGAAGCGCTATCACTAATGGGCGGAAGTGTAGTCGGAAGTGCTGGCGTAGCATTAGGGTGGCTTCCTTCATATACAATAACGGCGGTTGCTGTGGAGTTGTCCAAGCTTACATTCGGTGCTATGTAGGGGCGGACTGCCAAGTAGTAAATGCCGACAGGCTGGTCTGCCTTGAGCAACACATTCATCGACTGTCCCGGTGTAACGAGAACGTAGTCCACCTCATGTGGCTTTGTATACGATGCATCCACTTCCACAACCGTCAGTTTGTGCCCAGCCACACTCAGAAACATCTCACCATTCATGGTCGCACCAGCTATCCGTAGCATGTATGTCTTCCCGCTCTTCACAGGAATGACCACCTTCTCTGCTCTCGAGCATGGATAAAGGTCGCCGGGTTGGCCGTTGATGGTGTATGCATCTGAATTGTTGGGAGCACCACCGCTCCGCGCAAGCTGCTGCAGTACAACATCCATGCTACCTTTCCACCATTCACCAAGAACTACAGGTATCTCCCCGTCCGGCTTGGGGAAGGGGTATGGAGTGTCCTTCTTTGGTAGGATAACAATGGCCCCGTACACAGTGTAGCGCATCCAGTTGTTATGTCCGTGCCACCACAGGGTTCCCCGCTGGCCTGTAACCGTGAAGTTGTATGTGTAAGATGTTCCTGGCTTCATGGGACACTGTGTGACATAGCCCGGCCCATCCGCCCAGCCTGTCCGAACCTGCTTGATCCCATGCCTACACGTCCGACCATAGCTTAGAACGTTAACAAGTCTGTTCCCAAACATCGCTACTGACTGACGTAGACGAAGAAGGGAACAAAAGACATCAAGTCTATTGTGTAACGCTTACAATCATCAGTGGTATCTTACCAGTGGATTGTGATATTCTTGTCTGGAAGCTCATTGCTGACCTTAACGAGCACATGGTCTCCCTCTCTCATGTACATGGTCGGCCCGGGAAACTGACCATTCACTGTAGGGACGACCTTCGTAGAGCAAAGGCGTGTTATAGCCTGATACCGCACCTGTAGCACAATTCAATGGTGAACGCAGCGCGTTAAGAATCCACGCAAGTAAGATTTTGCCTAGCTGCAGATTTACGCAGAAACTCACATGGAAAAAAAACCGCCTGGTAACGCTCTTTGCTTCTGACTTTGCCGGAGCTTCCAAGATCAAAAGGCCGCATACGCAGAGAAGCATGAACGTAACTTTGCAACACGGATCCATGCCTTCAGTAAATGCGCGCAAGATGCGCCCACGAGTCTGATGAACCTGCGCTATGATCTTACGCATGCAAGATGTTGAATATATCAATCAATACAGGACGAACAGGTTGGCATCCCGCATCGCCGGAGATGGTGGTGCTTCAGTGCTGTGGGCGACCTTTTATGCCAGGCTGCGAAGAATGGAGGGGAATGCGTAGCGAGAAAGTGCTGGTGCAGATGGCTTCTCCTTACCTGACAGCTACTATCTTGCCGTCAACGATTCAGTTGCGAGTAATTCTATTGCAAGCGTGTTTTCTAGTGAAGATCAATTCATCCATGTACTTGCAGATTTTCCCTCTTTTCCAGAGAAGATCAAATCATCCACGTACTTGAAACTAAAATGTCCCTGTGCGGTACAACGTCGCAACAGGAAGGAGATTGAAGAATTGCATTCATTCATCACGCACACTCACACAATTAGCTTCTAAGCAAAAACAGTTTTCCGTCCTATAAGAAGAAAAAAATAATGATAGAAATAGAAGATAGAATATATTAGTGTTTGGGAGTGAAGTGAGTAGGAGTTGAGTTACTTTTGCCTCTTTTTGTTTTTTTTTTTTTTCCAGTTCTCTTCTCATCCCTCCCCCCCTTCTCCCTTCCTCTAGACTATGCTTGTGCACTTAGTTTGACCAAAATTAGATCACTTTTTTTGTCAATCACAATTGACAGAGGTCAACACCTCGAGACGTATGCAGACATTTTCTGTGCCTATTGGAGTTGTTGTAGCTGCTGTGGATGCTCGTACCTGCAAGAGCACTCAAGAAACATGCAAAAACAAAGCACGCAAAATCTCTCTCTCTCTCTCATGCAAGTGAAATGAGGGAAATGAGGTGGGGAAGGTGATATGACCAAAAAACTTAAAATTCAGCAAAGATGGAAATGGAGGTGAGAGGTGGTGAGGATGATGATGATGATGAAGTAAGAAAGAGAAAATAAGGAAAACGAAAGAAATTACCTATGACTCCAATGTCACAACTCTACGTCTTACCATCAGCCGCTCATCCTCGAAGCTCTCTCCCCAGCAATCGTGCAAAATTTGGTGTCACTCTAGCACAATGGCAAGTACCAATGTGAAGAGATCCACCTCATAAATGTCAATCCATGGAGACACGAGGACAAGTATGACGACTATGAGCAAGTGAAGGCACAAGTGCATGAGTGAGAAGCACACAAGCATGCACACACATACACACACATGCACACAAGGCAAGAATAAGACGAGAACAGTGGAGTGCTTTCTATTACTCAAGGAATCTCTTACAATGAGCTCTAACAAGCTAACCTCAAAAATGAGCTCTCTAGCTCCTTTTATAGTTTTTTACTAGGTTTTGTCCCTATCCAGACCTAGTGTTCCGCCTAGTTAAAAATTAGGTTCCAGGGCTTATTTGAAGGCTCAAATGGAGTCTAAAAAATATGAAAATTGGTATGAACTTAGATCTAAAGCTCCTCAAGCTCGAGAACTCCTTCGCTTTAACAAAATGGAGTCTAATATACCAAAAACAATATTTATAATATTCATATAGTGATAAAAATCGCTATCAAAAAGGATTTATCTTTAGAAAAATTATATGGCCTAATTGTCGGATCTTCTTTGACTGCTTTGCCTACTTGGTCCTGCTTGGCTGTCCCTCTGCTCTGACTCTTTGTGCTGGCTCCTCTATCTTGTCACACCTTGACTTCCTTGGCTACTACCAACACTAGGAGTTCCCAGTAGTTGCCTTGGTGGACTTGGCATGGCAGTGTCAATGCTTTGGAAAGTTGTCTCACCCTGGGTAATGGAAACTATTGTGGTAATCATCTCGATTGGTTCGGTTGTCGTAGTAGTTGCCTCCATAGTAGTGATAGGAATTTGAATGTTCTTTCCTAACCTTGGTTGTGTTTGTAACCTGCATGGGTCATATTGGGTATGAGGAGTATGCAGAGTATATCTTATAGCTTCCCCAACATCACAGGTTTCTGAGAGGATTTGTAGAGTTTCATTGAAGTGGGAATCTAGACCAGCCTCTTCCAACAGCTGGATCATGAGTACTCTACTACTCTCTTTAGAAAGTAATTGTTGTGCTTGCACTCTTTCAATTGTTTGGTATAATTTGTGGAGCTCTACAGTATAAGACAAAGCTCCTATGGACTCTTCTTCTCCTTCTTCTTCTTCACCCTTTGGTCGTTCTACTTGTTGAGATAGGGTCCTCTATTGGTCATCTTCCCAATGCATACGATGGTTGTCAGTTGATTTTCCCTTCTTTGTGTTGAGGTGTCAAGGCCTTCAGCATCAGAAAAGAGCTCAGCATCTGATAGCTGAGTGGTATGCAAAAAAGATTCAAAATCGAAGGTGCTCATTGTTGGTGCAATTAAGCCCAAGCCTACATACTTCATCAACTCACATAAGCTTGATGTATTGGCATAACACTTGGAAGGCTTCATATGTACAACCTCTTGTAATTTTGCTTCCCAATTACATTTGTAAAAGTGGAATAAACCCACAAGGAGTTAGGAAGCATATAATCTCGTATCATTTGGTAGATGAGTCAAGAGAGCATCAATCCTATACTTTAGGATTCACTTTTAGGTAGAGATTTGAATTTAAATTCAAATCTTTGGCTCCAACAAAAACTATAAAAAGAGGATATGAAAGACCCACGTCAATAGAGAGGTTCACAAATCATTTTCATGTACTTTCATTGAGAAGAGGAGCTCATTCACCTCATACCTCACTCATTTCTCACTCATTGAGCAATGGTTTATTGGCAATGACAATGTACCTTTACATGATTTAATACATATATGATCATTACTTCGTATTCTCATATCTCTATCATAAATCCATCAGAACAGTGAACTTGTCAGAGCTTGTTCTCATTGTATAGTTTCCTATGATTTAAGGCATGATAGCTTCAGCATAATGTCTATTTTATTCCTACAAATTTTCATTAGTAATGCTTCTCGCGATCATCAGATATTAATCAATCTCTGCTCACTGGTATGTGACTGTCAAGGCCCATAAATGTCGGGATGCTTGGTTGATTTATTAAATATATTTCTCTGCATATAGTCCATCATTTTTTATGATATCACTCATGATTTGTAGCTTGCTAAGCTAATTAAAGTTCCCCAAAAGGAATTTTATCAATTGTTGTTGTACTCAGAGAATGGTTCAAAACTCAAAGTAGGTGTGTCAACCAAAATATCAAGTTTTGGACCTTGGATTATATGCCTAACTATCTGTTTTGATCTTATCATTAAAGGATCATCTTCCAAGCAACATATGTGATTATTTATGCTTATTAGCTAGCTAAAGAGGCCCACAACACTCTCCAACCATTACTTATAGCAGGTGTGAAGCGGGTTTTAGCTACATCAATTCATCTCTTGTAAGTATCCAGCATCTCCTCCAATAGTGGTATTAGAGCAAGTTCAATCAACATGGGAGATGGATTTCCATCCCATTAGGGGGAAAAATGAACCCTGAATGGGCCTTTTAGATTAAGGAGTGATTAGTGATAGACCAATCAGAAGAGGGTGGTGGCCACAGTCTATGCCCTATAAAATACTAAGCTGAAGGGGGGAGAGGATACATATTTCTCCCTTATTTAATGAGATGCCTCTAGAGAGAGAACGAATCTCGTAACTCAGTTGGGCCCAAAAATTCAAAATTTCTAAAAAGTTAAAAAACTCATCATAACACCTGAAAATGGACCCCCCATTACTTTTTAGAGTCAAAAGTACTCTTTCTGACCCCAAATTCAAAATCCATGCATATTTTGAGCTGAAAAAATGGGTTTTTTTTTTAAATACTCAAAAAAGAGTTATTTCCCTCCTAAACCTCACATTTTCATACCCTGGTCCCAAAAAGTCATCTTTTCCCACTACTTTCACTCTGTAGCACACCATTGAAGCTCCTGTTTCTACACTCCAACCTACCTGCATCTCCTATCTCGAATTACTATTGTAGCTTGAAGACCTTTAGCTTCAATGGCAACATCTAAAGCTTCTAGGCGACCGAAAGATGAAATCCTCACATTAAGATGTCACAATATCAAAGCCACAGATGGACAGTGGCTATCACATGAGTACTCCAAAGGTGCATGGGTGTACATGCAACCCTCTAGAGTTGGGCCTCGTCGAGTTAGAGATCATGGAAACTTAGATCTTCATTGGAAGGGAAAGTTACTTGGCTTCAAGAAGCACAGAGACAATGGGTTGGTTGCTATTGTACAACATGTTTTTACAATGGCAACTATGAAACTTAAAAACTCTAGTAGTATGAGATATCCTGTGAATTGTAAGTATTACTCTACAATATTTTATTTTTTCTTGTGTCGGATATATGTTTGAAATATTTAGATATGTTTTTGTTTGTTTCAGATATATTTCCTTCTACTCTGGTGGAAGAGCAACCACTTCATAGTCTTACAGGTACTTTCCAGGCATTGCATGCAGATGTTGGTGCCCTAGTCTTTCCAAATATATCTCCTACTCAACTTTACCATGACAGAGTTTTCTTTTACACACATAGATATGTTGTACCCTCTACAATGAATGGTTTTGGAAGGTAAGAGAGAATTGAAGTACATTCTCTTCTTAGCTTGGAGTGGCCAAAACCTGATATATGGTCCATATCATCTTTGAAGCAAAAGATGGTAATGGATATACATAACTCTTTGAAATTCATAAAAGTGTCTAGGTCTGTAGGTTTGCGCTGATCTTTTCCCATTCATTGTTTTGTATATTTATTCCAAGGATTCTCATTCCAAGAGACTTCCACCATGTTCATGTGTAAAGATATCATATATGAGCAAGTCGAAAGTCTTCTTGGTGAAAATTGGGGTTTGATGGAAGGAATTGCAAAAGGTGATAAATATCTTTGTAAAATAGGTAGAACGGGTATAGGATTTTGATATTTGAAACAACGTACTTCATTATACATCAGATTCTACTATGATCGTTGGATGTGCAAACTTGGCAAATGGATACCATTTCAAAGTTCAGAGGGATCTTTGCATTCATTTGAAATAAAGAATAGATTGCCCAACAATGAAACGGAAACTATTTTAGTGAATAATCATTGGACCTTGGCTAATCTGAGAGAACACTTGATGATTATGGGGTTTGAAGGACTAAATCAATCCAAATTCAAAATTCAAGGACATAAGGTGAGAAATGTTTCATGCTTTTGTTAAAGTAATCTTTTCATTATTGTTTATTTTACTTTAATGACTTCAATTTCTTGCAAATTGATTACAGGTGGGCAGAAGAATGGAATACAAAATGAAAGTCCTTGTAGATTGGAGCAAAGATGGAACAGAACTCTCATTGTCATAGTTCTTTTGCAACCTAATAATGTCACTTCTTGGGCCCTAGTCATTGTATCTCATGGTTTTTGCACTTTCATGAACCTTGTAAAAAGTAGGACAATTGATTCATGTTAGATATTGTATATACCTTCTTCTGTGCAATGGTAATTTCAAAACTTTTGGAATGTCAAAAATTATGTTCACTACTTTGAAATGTGGTTGCTCATGTTTTTTTCTGTGCATTATTTTGTCATCAGAAACACATTTTTTGAAATTGCACTTCTTTATTCTATACTTTTAAAAGTGGGCCCAGTCAGTTTAAAAACTTGAAACTGCTATAAAAATGGTTCTATGTGCTCATTTCTCACATTTGCACTCTCAAAGAGCTACAAAGCACAGACTACAAGCCTCTAGAATTCTCGCACGCAAGCAATGGCTGCTAGCACTTCCACTCCCATGAAATCTCCTCGAGATCTATTCATGGAGTTTTTGGATACTACAGACTACAATGGTCGTATGGATTTGTATGACTTAGTCTGTAGAGTCCCTAATCTTGAAGGGACAATAGCCATGAACTCCGATGTGCGCGATGAGATCATAGATTTTATGGAATTCTATATATTAAGATATGCCATAGATATTCCAGCATATGAGTGTAAATGGGTCCCCTGTGACCTGCTTTTCTACATTCATAAAGGAGATGAGGCGTTTGCAAAGCGCTTAAAGCGTTTCATGGCTATTGTTGAGGCTTCAAGGCACCTGTTAGATGACACAATGCCCTTAATTAAACAATTAAATAAGAAAAGGAAAATGGGAAGAAAATATCTTTCCTACGTAGCAACAACCATCTTTTTTGTCAATGAGGAGCCCGAACCTTCACCCATGGACCTACCCCATCTTGTTACTGGGGGATTTATAGATGACAAGAAGGAACCCCAGACAGAAGCTCTCAACTTATTAGAAGAGAGTCAAAAAATTTCTAGAGAATTTCCTCAAGGAGTAGTAGACAAATTAAAGGAAGCCAGTACACAGAATAGTCCACCCTCCAAATTAGACCCCGTGGAACCTACTCTACCAGAGGCAGAGATGGAAATGTATTCAGTTGTACTTGTCGACGGAGAGGAATTTTTGTTCCTGCACGATATTGAGAAGGCATTTGGTCTACGCCTTGACAAATGCCTTAGTATTTTCTGCTCAGCCTCGGATGTTCCCATGGAGAACACTTCTGACATTATCGAAAAGGCAACAATTCCACTTGGTGATTCAGTTCCGGAAACCATTGCATTTGTGTGTGAAGAGATTTTGAGCCATGCCAACCAAGATGCCACTAAAGAAGATCTGGCCGCAGCAAGGGAAAGAATTTTGGAGAAGAAGATTCCAACATCCCTTGTTGTGGAGCAAAGTGGCATGGCCCATTCATCGATTCCACTAGATGCAATGGGAAGAGGAGAGGATGAAGATATGCTTCAAGATGTAAGTCTCTACTGACATTTATGGTTGTCTCATATTCATACAAGATGTATCTATTTAATTTTATGATTGTCTATGTACAGGAAACAATTGAAGTGGATAAATTTGGAGCAAGGAGTGGTGGTGACCGTGTTTCCTGGGGCCATGGCTCTTCCTTGGCACATTACATTGGAAAATTGCCAAAAGAAGATTTTGTCATAATCCACAAGGACTTTTCCCCTCAAGGACACTTGATGACTTGGTGTCTGAAGGCCTTGAGCAAAGTTTTGTGCCTATCTACAATAATGCAAGGGACCAATTGTATATTTCTAGTTAGGAATTCCCTTACCCTTACTACCCTAGGAGTTAACTTTAGAGGAAAAATACTAGGTCAAATAGGAATAGCTTTAGGTCTTGGATTGACAGACCCTCTGTTAATATCCCAATCAGTTTTGACTTACCAATTGCCACTATCTTTTCAGAGAAGAAATGGATTTACAATAATGCAAGGGACCAATTGTATATTTCTAGTTAGGAATTCCCTTACCCTTACTACCCTAGGAGTTAACTTTAGAGGAAAAATACTAGGTCAAATAGGAATAGCTTTAGGTCTTGGATTGACAGACCCTCTGTTAATATCCCAATCAGTTTTGACTTACCAATTGCCACAGCAATGGATATCTACATGGATAGGCAAATTCTTGACCTCAACACCTTGATGGGACAACTCTTCACCGATGAGACAAAGCTCAAAAAAAATGGTGACAACTCAAGGGGTAACCAATCTTCTACCCTTTATTCAGATAAGAATAAAGCTAAGGATAAAGGTAAAAGTAAGAAACAGGATGAAGAGGCTAGTACCTCTCAAGCTAATTATGCAGGAAGAGGAAGAGGTGCTAGGGGAAGGGGCAAAGGAGGAAAAACAAGGTAGGGAGAGACCCTACTGAAGTTTTTTGATGGCGATGCACCACAGTGCACTCTCCTTCTCGAGAGCTCCACGACGGTGTGCTCAGCATAGAAAACCGTGCTCGTAACACCGCACACAGTACTTCGCACAGATGCTGCAAAATACACAAAAAACATAGTACACAAGGAGCACGAAGACAAACTTCTTAGGTCTTACAAATGCGGTCGAGCTTACAGTCTGTGACTAACCAGGCCACTATATGTTTTATTAAAGAACATATACAAAGAAGTGTTCGGTGGCCATTTGGACTTTCACATGGACACTAACGATAACAATCTCCCACTAAAGGCCAATATGGCCAAAGTAACTTTGGGAGAAAAATAAAGAATGATAAAGAATACTTGAGTGTAAGTATATGAATTATACCTCCCACCTGATGGGCATGTTACACAGTATACAAGTGACTGTGTAAGATAAAGATTCAAGTAACCCCCATCAAGTGACAACAGTGTCGAAAGCTATCATGTGGTAGAGCTAAGTTATCTTGAGTATAAACCTTCTCAAGAATAATGCGCTGAGTGGCTAAGCAATCTTGAATGAAGTGATACCTCACCTCAATGTGCTTGTTCTTTGCATGATAGACCGGATTCTTAGCCAAATCAATGGCACTCTGACTATCACTGAGCAAGCGAGGTACATGTTGAGGTAAACCCATATCACAGACAAGATGAGAAAGCCACAATGCTTCCTTACATGCCTCACTTGCTACAACATACTCTGCTTTTGTGGTGGAAATAGTTGTACATTCTTGAAGACGAGATCCCCAAGAGATAGCACCTCTAGTAAAATGAAAAATGTAGCGTGATGTAGACTTACGGTTGTCTACACGACCAGCATAGTCAGAATTTGTGTAACCAATAATGGATGCTTTCCCTCTACCTAAGCATAGACACTTGTCCTTAGTTCCACTCAGATATCTCAAAATCATCTTGACCGCTTCCCAATGTTTCTTGCCAGGATTAGACATATATCTGCTCACAACTCCCATTGCAAATGCAATGTCTGGTCTCGTAGCTACCATAGTATACATGAGACTACCAACAACAGACTGATAGGGAATGTTGGTCATGAATTCCTTTTCCTCATCTGATTTGGGGCATTCATCCTTGCTCAATTTCACATATGTGGGTAAAGGTGTACTCAATGCCTTTCCACCCTACATATTGAACTAGTGAAGTACTTTGGATGTACTCACTTTGAGACAAGTATATGCATCTTTTAGTCTTATCACAAGTAATGTGCATGCCAAGAATATGTTTGGCATCCCCCAAATCCTTCATATCAATTGTTTGACTCAACTTCTTTTTGAGAATTGACAAATCATAAGAGGATTTCCCAGCAATCAGCATATCATCTACATAAAGTATCAAGCATATCAAGCTGCCATCTGAGCATCTCTTTGTGTAGAGACAATGATCCTCATTGCTTTGAGAATAGCCTTGAGACTTCATAAAAACATCAAACTTTTGGTACCATTGTCTAGGGGACTGTTTAAGTCCATACAAGCTCTTCTTAAGCTTACAAACTGGACTTTACTTGCAAGGAACTACATAACCCTCTGGTTGTTCTATATAGATCTCATCTGTAAGATCTCCATGCCGCAGAAAGGAGTTTTCACATCCATTTGGACTAGCTCTAAGTCCTCCATTGCAATGAGTCCAAGCAACATATGTAGGGTAGTCATCTTGACCACTGAAGAGAAGATTTCCTCGAAATCAACACCATGTTGTTGCTTAAAACCCTTTGCAACAAGTCGTGCTTTATACTTTGGAGAAGCAATATCTGATGTGAATTTCAGCTTATATACCCATTTACATGGTAAAGATTTCCTGCCCTTTGGCAAAGGTACCAAATCCCAAGTACCATTCTTGTGAATAGAATCCAACTCACTCTTCATGCCACGCTCCCACTTGACATGATCCTCCATCTGCATAGCCTCTTTGTAGCAAGAGGGCTCACCGGCATCTATTAGCATAATAAAATCTAAACCTGGAACATATCTATCAGGTAGATGTGAGACACGTGCAGAATGTCTCAATGGTTGCTGAACAGGATTATGTGCAGACTTATCTGAATGGACATTCTCTTGAACATCCCTATGTGCAGCATTTTCATGCATGCTAACCAGAGGACTTATATCCTCAAACACCACTCTTCTCACTTCAACCTCCTTAATGGGTTGTTTATGCATCTTAGACTCATTGAAAATGACATCACTACTTTTGATCACTATCTGTGTTTCAAGATCCCATAAGGATATCCAAATTGTCCTTCTCAACCATATCCAAGAAAAATGCATTTCTTTGACTTATGGTCGAACTTCTGTATAAGATTCTTGGGTATATGAACATATGCTTCACACCCAAAAACTCGAAGATGATCATAATATGGTGGCTTCCTTGTCCATAAGTCTTGTGCCACTTTCAAACATTTGGTAGTACTAGGTGAAAGGTTAATCACATGAACTGTAGTCAATACTGCTTCTGCCCAAAAACCTTGTGAGAGGTTTGCATGATGCAACATAGAGACTACTCTATCTTGAATAATTCTATTCATCCTCTCACCTACACCATTTTGTACTGGGGTATAAGGAGCTGTAAACTCTCTACAAGTCCTTGTAGACTGACAAAAAAGGCTGAATTCATGTGAGGTATACTCACCCCCATTATCTGAACATAAAGCCTTAAGCTTAGTTCCCTTTTTAGTCTCAAGTGAAGCACACCATTTTTTGAAAGTAGGGCATACCTCATCCTTTGATTTGATAGGATATACCCAAACTTTTCTAGTAGCATCGTCTATGAAAGTGACAAAGTAAGGAGAACCACCTAACGACCTAGTTGGCATAGGACCACACACATCTGTAGAACAAGATCTATAGGTTGAGTTGAAGAGTCAATGTGCATTCTATGCACATTTCTAGTTTGCTTTCCATATTGACAATGCTCACAAAATGAAAAATCGGAGAAAGATAACACAGGTAAGTAGCTAGAACAAGAAAGATTTTCCATTCCACTATGAGAAATATGGCCCAAACGACCATGCCAAATACAAGCCATAGGTTGTTTAGTAATAGCTAACAAGTGTTCTTTCTGTGATACAAATAAATTATAAAGTGAGACAACTTTGCTTCCTTTTGCAATAGAACTTTATGTTTCAAGAAAACCTGGATGATTGAAATACGTCCACCTAAGTTGCCGAGGAATGAGAAGATAGTATTTCTCCTCATTTTATTGAACATTTTTTGGTAGGGACTCACTAGACCCACTTTGCTAAGTTTATATCTTTAGCTAAGTACCTGGCAAATACAAATAAAGTATATTTTTATTTGAAAAGGACTATAAAAGAATAAGTTAAGTTCAGAACATATGAAGATTCCTCTCCTTTCTGTTGAATGTGGAAGATGAATCTAGTTTTTGGCCCTTTCAAGATAGAGATAGGATCTCTATGATAAACTCCTAAAATTATAAATTTCTAGGAAAGTACAAAGTGTACTGAAATATATAAATTATGGAGCTCTAGGTTTGTGAAAGTGCCAAAAGAAAAAGACCACCAATGAAGTCCACCCATTTCACTAGTCCATAGGTACAGGGCATGAATGTACATTCGGATGGACTAAGAGAAAGTGATTTGGGCAGGGATTTTGATTCTTTTCCTTTCAAATTAAGGTAGGGATTAACCTTTATATGATTACTGGAAATGAATCTCAAGAGAGAGATGACCATGCTCAAAGTATAGATCATGGGGCACGGGGGAATACTCCACATAGTATACCTACTCACATTTTCGAGGACAAAAATGTTAAAGGGGGGAAGAATGTTGTATAAATATGGGTCAAAGTGGCCAAAGACATGGGTTTTGAGGGTCCAAAACCACTTGGAGAACCCTTGGATTCTATTGGGAAACCCTTGGGAAAGTGTCTCCAAGAGTGTGGTTTGAACCCTTGAGTTATTTGGGTTTATTTACTCCCAATTGAAGGGTTTTGACCCTTAGGATTGATATTTCCTAAGGATATGGTATTTAACCCTTAGGGAGGCCTCTCAAGCCTTGAGACTTGTACATACAAGCTTGGGAGAAGTCCTTTTAAGAATCCATGTGAAGGCCATGTGATTTCCAAGGTTAGAAGGCCTTGGATTAGAATCCATGTGGAGAGGACACTTGGCAAGCTCTCCTCACATTTCCCCCCTTGGCATTGAGGTATATATATGGGTGGAGTTGGTTGGGTGGATAGGTGCTCTCTCTTCACCTTGGTGGTTTTGCTAGGTAGTTAGTCCTTAGTCAATGGTTGTTCCACAACACTAGGGCACATAGGAGAAAGAAATCTGAAGCAAATTTGCAAGGATCAAAGTGTGCTTGTCATTCCCAATGTGACCAAGCAGCACATGATATACAAATGTGGAGCTTTCCAATTTGGCAAAGTTCACAGGCAACCATTCAATAGCAAAGGATACATCCATGAAGACTATTTGGAGATTTTACACACTGATGTGTGGGGTCCTAACAAAGATCCATCCATCTCAAGTTCAAGATACTATGTCTCATTTATTGATGACTACAGTAGGTGGACAATCTTGTATTTCATGAAGCATAAGTATGAGGTATTTACATGTTTCAAGAAGCATTTGGCACTAGTTGAAAACCAAACAAGAAGGATCTTGAAGAGAATCAGGTTTGATGGAGGTGGTGAGTACTTTTCACATGAGTTTGATCTATTTCTACAGGATAGAGGCATAAAGAGGGAAGTAACAACCAGGTATACTCCTGAATCGAATGGAGTGGTAGAGAAAAGGAACAGGTTAATTGTTGAAGCAGCCAGGTCTATGTTAAATGAGAAAAAATTACCTAATTATTTATGGGTAGAGGTTGTATCCACAACCACCTACTTGGTCAATTGGCTTCCATCCAAATCATTGGATGGTATGACACCATATGAAGCATGGAATGGCAAGAGACCCTCATTGTATCATTGCAAAATATTTGGATGCATTGCCTATGCACACATTCCATCACAAATCAGAGCAAAGCTTGACCCTAAGGCTGAGAAATGTATATTTATTAGGTATGGTCAGAATCAAAAGGGTTATAGACTATACAATCCCACTAACAAGGCATTCATAGTTAGTACGGATGTTGTATTTGATGAGAATAATTCATAGTTTGAAGATGATTGCACAAAAATCAAGTTACCATATGTACATCACTAAAAATTGTATGGCAGAAGAGCTTTCTTCATTTGAAGAGGGTAGGAAGAAGAAAGAGTGGAGAGAAGCCATGCATGAAGAAGTGGAAGCATTGCAGGAAAACCACAATTGGGATCTAGTTCCCAAGAAGCCAAATATCAAGGTAATTGGTTCAAGGTGGATACACAAAATTAAAAAGAACTTTGATGGTTCTGTAAATAGGTACAATACAAGGTTAATGGCAAAGGGATTTGCCCAAACACATGGAGTAGACAATGAAGAAACATTTTCACCTATGGCAAAGATGCCAACAATCAGAGTATTGGTAAGTCTTGTTGCATCTAAAAATTGGAATTTATATGAGCTAGATGTCAAGAATGCATTCTTAATGGTTGGATATCAGAAGAAGTGTATATGGCACAACCACTAGGTTTTGAAGATGAAGAAAAAGCACGTTATGTATGCAAGCTTAGAAAAGCACTCGATGGTCTCAAGCAAGCTCCTAGAGTGTGGAACCATAGGCTTGTTACCTATTTGCAGGATCAAGGCTTTGTGGCAAGCAAGGTAGACTCTTCTTTATTTGTTAAGAAGAATAAATCAGAGGTCATCTACTTATGTGTCTATGTAGATGATATCATTATTACAGGGAATGATTTTGATGGTATCAAGTAGTCAAGGCTCAATTAATGAAGGAATTCAAAATCAGTGATCTAGGGTTCTTAACCTACTTATTTGGCTTAGAACTTGTGTATACAAATTCAGGTACATTCATCACACAAAGGAAGTACATACATGATATGTTGGTAAAGTTTAAGATGGAGAACACTAAAGTTGCATGTATTCCTATGGAGCTCAACCATAAGCTAAGTTCACATGAAGGTGAACTACTTGAAGATGTTACATGTTATCAACAACTTGTGGGTAGTCTTAATTATGCTACTTTGACAAAAGTAGATATTGCTTATGCAGTAAGTACATCGAGTCAGTTCATGCATGTACCAAGGAAGCCTCACATGGAAGCTGCAAAGAGGGTGCTTAAGTATCTGTTGGCAGCACTCAAGGCACCCAAGGACCCATGAGACAAGGAAGCCAAAGAAGGGAGTCAGAGCAAGGAACAAGCAGGCAGAGCAGTCAATGCAGATTTGGGAAATAGGCCCTTCAATTTTTCCATGAGAAAATACTTCCCAAATAGTGATTTTAGTCACTCCACACCATTGTAAATACCATTCCACCTTTTTGTAGCTCCATTTTGTGCAAGCCAAGGACTCCTTGAGCTTGAGGACATTAGAAGCACCTACCTATCAATTTTCATATTTTTTAGACTCCGTTTGAACCCTCAAATATGCCTTAGAACCTAATTTTTAACTAGGTCAGACACTAGGTCTGGACAAGGCCAAAGCTAGTCAAAAAACTATAAATAGAGCTAGAGAGCTCATTTTTGAGGTTGGCTTGTTGTAGATTTGAACTTGTATGAGAACTCTTTTGCAATAGAAGTTACTCCATTGTCTCTCTCTTTGTTCTTGCCTTGTGTGCACGTGTGTCTGTATGTGTGTGCATGTTTGTGTGCTTCTCACTCACACACTTGTGCCATCACTTGTTCGAGGTCTTCATACCATCCTCATGTGTTCCCGGATTGACATTAAAGGAGGTGCTACTCATCACTGAGCTACACCAAATTTTGGCACCGTTGCCAGGGATCAAGCTTCGAGGACGAGCGTGTGATGGTAAGACATAGAGTTGATGTTGGAGTCATAGGTATTTTCTTCACTTTTATCTACTTTCTTTTGTTTTCTTCATCATCATCGTCATCATCACCATCTCCCACCTCCATCTCCATCATCGCGAAAGTTCCAATTTTTTGGTCATATCACCATACCCATACCATTTCCCCTCATTTCACTTGTGCGAGAGATCAAGAGAGCATTTGCCAGCTTTTCGGTGTTTTTTGAGATTTTCTGCAGGAGTCAGTATCCCCAACAGCTGCACTAGCTTCACCAAGTACAAATTTTTGACTGTGCAGATCCCGAGGCGTTGACCTCTTTCAAATGCAACCGACAGAAAAATTGACCTTTTTGCAAAATAAAGTGCATAACCTTGATGTGTAGGCTTAGAGCATTCCAAAAGTGTGTTTAAAATTTTAAAATTCCTCCGTTTTCTATCAATTGCAATTGACACGTCAATCATGATCGACAAACGACGATAGACACTTGCTGACGGACCTATCAATCGTGACCGACACATCGATCGCAACTGACATAGTCAACGACCGACTGACCACGATCGATAGAATTTACGCATGCCACGTGTCAATCGCGATCGACCCATCAATCATGACTGACAACCACGACGGACCTATCGATCGCGATTGACCGGTCAATCGTGACCGACAATCCCGACGGACCTGTCCATCGCGATCGACTCAGTCAATGATTGTTTGACCACGATTGACAAAATTTTCGGGCCACATGTCAATCGTGATTGACCCATCAATCGCGACTGATAGCCACGATGGACCTGTCAATCGCAACCGACACGTTGATCGTGATTGACACATCAATCACGATTGACAGACCACTCGATCGCGATTGATGAGCAAATTCGGCATTTTTTTAGGGAAAAAAATAGTTGGTCTATTTTGGGTCAAATTTTGGGAAACATTAGGGTTTGTCATTGCATTGTGAGGCCGCTACGCAAGTAATTCAAGAAATCATGTTTGACTGTTAGCCTGTTTTAACACACCCTTTTTAAGCCCTAGAATCCTGAACTGGCATAACTTTCTCATACGAAATTTGTTTGTTGTGATCGTGAGTTTGCTACGGTAAAATTAATACCATGATTATTAGATATAGTATTTTTAAGTTGACCATACCCAAGGGGAAGAAAACTGAGGGATCTTTAGGATTGTTTTCCATAAAGACCAAAGGACAATTTGATCTCATAATTGCATGAATGAACATGGTCTGTTGTCTCAATTGAATTTAAATCTTCAGCTAACTTTGGGACTGTTACAGGTCCATTGAGAGCATCGAAGGGCAATCCAAGCAAGAGTAAGTGCAAGCTTGGGAACACGCTTCCTGGGCACACAAGGGAAACCAAGGAGAGAAACTAAAGGTTGGAAATTCTCAACACCCTTTGTCAATTCCTAGCTTAGGCTAAGTACGGATAGAGGTTTTGATCAATTATTTTCCCTTAGGTTGTTTCGAAAATGTAATTTCTTTGTACTTGCACTTGAGTGATTAGAGTTCTTGGACTTGGTCATGCTAAGTGTTCCTTGTGACAAAGATTGATTGGACAAGAAGTGACATCCTAAGAAAATGAAAAAGAACAAGTGATTAATACAAAAGAACTCAGAAACAAAGTTGTGCTTGGGAAAATTGGGGCTATTAAATTAGGCATATGAACCTTAGATCAGGACGACACCTAGAGAGAGGTAGACAGAGTCTTAGGTCTTCAGAGGCTAGTGTCAATCATACTGCTAGGTCTTGGGCCCAGCAGTTGAGCCATTATTCGCACTACCCTAACTCTGAAACTAGCGAGTACGAGATGTCTCATGGTATGGAGAGACCCACAGGAAGTTCAGGCGTGCCACACTTACAAAGGGTCGAAGGCCCTTAGAAGACACAACTCGAATACCTTAGGACCAACCGATTAGGTGCTTGCATCTATGAGGACAGCCTAGGAAGATCTGTGGTCCAGATCAAAAACCCAGATCAACCCATTGGACTAGAACATCCAGCAATCAAGTTTGAAAATGGAGCATACCTCGACAAAGAAGGAACCATATAGGTAGTCATCAGCCACCCAGATAGGACAGACAAATTCGGTAATGTGATCCTAGAAACGGACATAGGAGACCTAGAGCAAGGAAACATAGGTGGCGAGCCTAAACTCGGGCAAGGTGACCTATTTAGACAATACTTCAGAGAGGATCTTTGTGGTCTCAAAACATGGTAGACATGCCTACACTTGGAAGGGTGAATTTATTTTTCCCCAACTAAGATCTAATATCTCGTATGGCCACCAAGGAGCTGGAACATCCCAAGCTCATGGGGCTCAGAGGGACAGAAGTAGAGATAGGCTAGAGGTAAGTTTTGCCAACCCCTTGGAAAGAGAAAGGATGAGAACAAAGACAGATAGAGAAGAAACCCAGAGACCTAGAGCCCCAAGGAACCTAAGAAATGCTGATAATTTTCCTTTGCCAAAGCCTAGAGAACACACTAGGAGCTTGCAGCCAACTCAGCTGGTTAAGTCCATGAAAAATTACTTCGATGGAACGAGAGACACATACGATCATGTGGCCGAGCTTAGGCAAGTCTTGAGAGCTAAACAAGTTGAGGACCTATTCACGCAGTACAATGCTTTTGTTCTAAGCCTTAGGAACACAGCCCTTACATGGTTTCAACCATTGAATGAGAGACAATTCAGGAGCATAGACCAACTTCTAGAGGCTTTCATCACTGAATTCTCTAAGAGTGGTATAAGGCATAATACTTCCTCATTGATCCATAGCTTCAAACAAACCCCTCAAGAGACGGTTTGACTTGCAGGAAGAAGGTTTAGGCAATACCTAGAGAGATGCCTTGTTCCAGAGTTACCCACACCAACAAAACAAGTGGCTTTATTCTTAGATGGATTGTTGAGCACCAAGTTGAGATCATATGTGTACCTAAAGGACCCTAGGACCATAGAAGAATGCGTACGCATGTGTATAGAAATAGAGGATAATCTAGGAGAGGAGTTGGAGCTTTCAAAAATTTACAAAGATTCAGACAGCTCTACTAGCATCTCTTCCAGAGAATCCACATCTATTGAGGAACTTGCAGAGAAGGTAGTGCAGAAATTAGGTGTTTCAAGCAAACAGATACCTAGATTTACCCCAATGAGATGATGCTACACATGTGGAGGTGACCATATGGCGAACGTATGTCCCATTATGGCTCAACCCCAGGTGAATCCTAGTAGCTAGTACTGCACCATAGAGCGAAGATACACCAACCACACCGCACAAGATTGCCCTTATAACAAACAAACTGTGAGCCAAAGTTACCCTCAACCATATCCACAACAGGGCAAGTACCAGAACGAGTATCCACCACAACAGTACGGTAGGCCCCAACAACCCTATCAGCCACCCTATCAAGGGCAGCTGAGACCTCATCCTGTTCTAGCACAGCAACCCCCTGCTCCATCTAATGTGATTCCAGTAAAGTATGCAACTTTAGAAGAAAAACTAAATAGAGCCTTAGTCCTAGTCACTCCATTGCTTTCAGAAGGTGACCCAAGTGATCAGAGTTTTGATTCTACCCATATTGATAGCCCCCAGGCCTACTACATGCAGTCACCTGAGCATAGTGAGTCCTACTATTATGAAGAACCAAGTGAACATAGTTGGGATCCAGAGTATGCAAATATCATGTACACAAATCCCAACCCTAGACCTCAACCTAGGCAAGTAAGACCCCCATTCCCTAGAGGACCATGCTACAAATGTCAAGGAGATCACCTCATTCGTGATTGCCCCATGCCTGCCCCTACACAACCCCAGTCAATAACAATCCAGGGCTTTTGTCAAGATTGCAGAAAAGAGCATCGCTTACGAGATTGCCCAAAGAACACTAACAACATGCCAAAAATCACTCCTATCAACGTTATTGGGCTAGTAGTAGACTCTACAAGAAGTGTAGCATCCACTGTGCCAGTGCAAGCAGTCACTAGAGCTCAGGCTTTGCAGCAGACTCAAGGTTTAGGCCAAGAAAAGAGCACCGAGGTTAGTGAAACTGAGAGCTTAACCAAGAAACGGACGAGAGCCTGGAAAGATAGCCGAGAGAGAATGAAAAGACAATGGTCTAAGAAGATGAGCGAATTAGAAGAAAGCATAAGAGAAACAAAAGCCAAGATTGTTGAGCTCACCTCTCAAACAAACTCTCACATACCACCAACACCTTCATCCCTATCACCATCTAATCCACCATCTTTCAACCCACCTCAATACAATTCCACCACCCCCTAGAGTAGGATCAGTATTAGCTGACCCCACTCTAGAAGACATAGACATGATGCTTAAAGCATATCAAGCCAGAATCCAAGAAGGGCCAAACATGATAGATCATGACAAGTGCTACCCTAGAGCTGATCTAGAGATAGAAAGAACCAAGCTTTGTGCTAAAATGGTAGCATTGGCTCATACCATGTTTGAAGCTAGTCGCCTCTTCAACTACTCTTGCTCAGCTAAGGAACAGTTGCACTTGGATGGACTATTGGAGAAGTTAGAGAGCATATTGCAAGATCGGATAAGGAGCCCATCTCCCAAGGAAGAGCCAAGGCAAGCGAAAGAACAAGCATTCCTCCCCAGGAAGCTTATGTGCCTAATTTCACTGAACCAGACACCTCTTCCTCTATGAATAGGTATTCACCAGAGTTTCTGTGAGAGATTCAAGAAGAGAAATGGGCAAAGAAAAGTGACGTCCCTCCTCCCATTGAACTTGTGGATGACGCGCATGATCAATTCCCACAAGACATTCCATCCATTTATGGAGAGTAGGAGAGCACCCAATCCCAAGGGAGATTAGACTTTGAGTTTAATTCTTTACATGAATTACCCCATTTCATAGGCCCATGGGAAGCTAAGTCTACGTGTATAAGAGCACCCACTGTCATGGTAAGAAATGAAGATTCAGTCATACCTAGGAACACAGAGGTAGTGAAAAACACTAAAGTGCAGTGCAACCTCACTTTAAAAGAGCTGCTCAAGGTTAGGCCAAAACTATGGAAACATGTAGCCAATCAAGTGCTAGAAGTAACAAAACCTCGTTCCCATGTAGGATCTCATCGCACAGTGCCAGAAATACCCTTGGACAAGATAGGAGACATGAGTGAAGGAGAAGAAGGAAACACCTATCTTCCCATTACCCATCAGGGATACACAACCAAGGCAATTCTGAACTCAGGTGCAGGAGTTGCAATTGCTACCACTTCCCTATGGAAGCGTTGGGGCAAGCCAGCACTCAGGCCAACGAGAATGAAATTGTAGATGGCCGATGGTCACATAGAAAGACCCTTAGGATTGCTAGAAGGAATCACTCTCACTACATGTGGTGTGGAGTTTGAGCATACTTTTGCTATATGTGACTTTAGCAAAAATCAAGCCTATGAGATGATTCTGAGAAGACCATTTATGCAGCAGTTACAAGTAGTACAAGATTGGGGAACCAATTCCTTGTACTTGCAACACTTATGTGTTACGACCAAAGTTAATCTCAAGGATTACTCTCATAGAGATGTACCTCCCATCCAGTGGAATCCCATCCATAGAGCCAAAGATGATATTGAGTCAGTGCATTCTATAGGATCAGGATCCTCATGGATGCATGAAGACACCCACTTATGGATGTGCAAGGTAGTAGTGGAAGAAGAGAAGAGAGAAAAAGCCAGAGAGGTAGGTGTGAAAGAACCCCATAGATCAGTTCAAGACCCAGCCTATGCACCTGTAGTATTTCCTGACGAAGAATTTGAACCTCACGGCTGGGCAAAAATTCTAGCAACAGTGGATGTAGCCATCAATGAAGAGCAATGGACACCCCACTGTGACGAGGATGGCTATGACATTTCAGTCTTCTCAATAGAGCCAATTATGGGTGATTCGGTTATTGAAGAATGTGAACCTAGAACTGATGCATTTGAGGATGCAAGTGACTCTAATCTAGAGTCAATCATTATGGACTCACCTTTTGCATGAGATGAAGAATACTTCTATGAAGTAGAAGTTCACCCTCAGAGACATGAAGAGCTCACAAATGATGTAAGTTTAACCATGCAAGTGACCCCTAAGAATGAAGGAAAGAAAAGAAAGAAGAGAGAAGTCACACCAGAGGAGGAAGAATCTTTGTTTGAGGTCCCTGAAAACTTTAAGTATGAAATAGATGATAGGAGAGTCGTGATAAGAATGCCAAAACACGAGGCACGAGCAAGAGAGGCTTATGATCACAAAGAAACCACCAAAAAATTAGTTGTAGCAATAGAAGAAGGAGAAGAGAGATGCACTTACATAGAACATGACCTGACGGAAGAAGAAGAGCAAGAGTTGATAGCCTTGCTAAGAGAATACAAAGATGTATTCGCTTGGAGTTACAAGGACTTGAAAGGTGTGGACCTTGACATATGCTCACACACGATTCCCATGACCTCAGATGCCAAACCCTCTAAACAGAAGCCATACACATACAACGATAACTATGCTGCCAAAATCAAGGAAGAGATAGACAGATTGCTAGAAGCTAGATTCATCCATGAAATCAAGCACACTAAATGGGTATCACCCATTGTAGTTGTGCCCAAAAAGAATGGAAAGTTACGTGTGTGCATTAATTTGAAGAAAGTTAATGCAGCCACCATTCGAGATAACTATCCGCTTCCAATTACCGAGCATCTACTAGAACGAGTAGCAGGAAAGGAAGTGTATAGCTTCCTTGATGGATTCTCGGGCTACAATCAGGTATCCATAGCTCTAGAAGATCAGCATAAGATAGCTTTTGCCACAGAATGGGGCATATTTGCTTTTTGAGTAATGCCATTTGGGCTTACCAATGCACCTGCTACCTTTCAGAGACTTATGTGTCATGTATTCAAAGAATTCTTGAGGAAGAACTTGGAAGTCTATGTTGATGATCTTTGTGCTCATTCCAACATTAGACAGACACATATACCCGAACTCACACAAATCATTGACAAATGTAGAGAATATAAAGTCTGCCTGAACCCAGAAAAGTGTGTTTTCATGGTCAGGCAAGGCAAGATTCTAGGACACATAGTGTCAAAGAATGGCATATCCATGGATGAAAAGAAAGTGAGAGCCATCCCAAAACTACCTAGGCCAAAGAATGTCAATGAAGTACAAGCTTTCATGGGGCATTGTGGCTATTACCGATGTTTTATACACATGTATGCCATCATTGCAAAGCCTCTGTACGGACTTTTGACTAACTTTGAGTGGACTGAAGAACGTGAAAACTCCTTCAATGAGCTTAAACAACGATTATGTTCTGCACCAATCTTGACCACACCAGATTGGAACAAGCCATTCCATGTTCATGTGGATGCATCCAATTATGCTATTGGGTGTGTACTTGCACAACCTACGGGCGAAGGTAATATGGACCTTCCAATTGCGTATGCTAGTAGATAGTTGAATGCAGCTGAACGGAACTATACCACCACCGAACGAGAAGGATTAGGCATGGTATATGCGGTTAAGAAGTTTAGACACTATTTTCTTGCAAATAAGTTTAAATTTTTTATTGACCATTAAGCATTGTTATATCTCGTAAACAAGCCATGCAATACAGGTAGATTAGTAAGATGGTTTCTCTTACTGATGGAATATGACTTTGAGGTAGTGGTGAGGAAAGGCAAAACTCATTTGAGAACAGACCATCTCTCTAGGCTCACATCTAGAGAGGCCCCACAAGGAGTATCAGATGACCTTCCTGATGCTTACTTGTTTAATTTGGAAGTCGTTCCACAGTGGGCCAAAACAATAGTGCCAGTGTTGACAATGGACCCAAACACCCAATAATAAATACTCACGATAGGGAGCTAGTAAAAGCCTAGAAGTACCATATCATGACAGGGAGTATGTACAAGCATACGGATCAAGGGATATTGGCTTGTTGTGTGGAAGAGGATGAGTATGCTAAATGGTTGCAATTAGCACATGTAGGTGCATTAGAGCAACACTACTCAAGGCAAAGAACCCTACAAACATTAAGGAAACTCGGAGTGCATTGGCCTACTATGGAAGCCGATGTACATAAGTTGTGTAAGGAATGCCCAGTCTGTCTTATTAGACCACCTATGGAGCACGCTACACTATACCAAGTGTCTTTAGTGCCAGATTGGAGTGAACCTTTAGTATCCTTTCTGAGGACGAAAACATTCCCTCAAGGAATGACTTTGGCTAGACAAAGGAGCTTAGAACAAGAGGCACTAGACTATGCTCTCATTGGAGATAATCTATACAAATGTGGTAAAGATGGTTACCTCAGATTATGTGTCCATGAGAGTGAATATCTTAAGATCTTGGAAACTGCTCACCAAGGTGTAGCAGGAGGACACTTTGGGCCAGATCGGGTGATCAAGGCAATACTATTTGCAGGACTCTGGTGGACAAGCCGAAAGCAGTGTGACGTGTGCCAATGAACTTAGTATACTATACGCAAAGATGAGATGCCTCTGAAACCTATGATGGGTGGACATGCATTCTCTAAGTGGGGAATAGACTTTGTAGGCCCTATTAACCCCCCAAACCAAGATTTTGCATGCTCAATACATCATCGTGGCCACAGACTATCTAACCAATTGGGTAGAAGTGAAAGCCACAACGAAGAACGATGCTCAAATGACAGCTAAGTTCTTATTTGAGATGTGTTCACCAGATACGGGCTACCTATAGAGCTAGTTAGTGATAGAGGCACTCACTTCTTGAATGAAGTCATTGAAAATCTTCTCCAAGAATTCTTGGTAGTACATAAGAAGTCTGCCCCCTATCATCCACAAGGTAATGCAGTCGAAAGCACAAATAAGATTCTATGCAATGTGCTGGCAAAATTAGTGAATAGTAAACGCTCTGATTGGGACAAACAACTACACCATGTTGTTTGGGCATACAGAGTGGCCTATAAAACGGTACTCCAAGCTACACCCTTTTAGATGGTTTTCGGCCAAAATGCAGTGCTACCACTGGACTTCTTGATACCTACATTGAGAGTAGCACAGGAGCACGAGTGGACAGGCCATGAGCTCTCCTCTGGAATCTTTGACCTTGAACGACTAGGTGAAACAAGAATGAGAGCTGCAGCAGGCATATACGCAGCTAAGAAAAGACAAAAAGCATATTTTGATGCACATGTGAAGGATGAGGGTTTGAAAGTAGGAGACGTAGTCTTATTCTACACCTTGAAACAACATGCACGAAAATTAGAGAAGAGAGGCTATGGACCTATGATCATAAATAGGATCTCAACGAGTGGAGCAGTTCAATTAGCTACCTCCTCACGGAGGAGATGTTAAATCGACTCAATACTACAAAGACACGTAAAGAAGAGGAAAAGCGAATTCGAGAAGAGGCATAGGCAGAAGCACTAGAACACTTCTGAAGAATGAAATTGAGAACACAGGGTAGAGATCAGCCTAGGATAGATGCCTATGCAGACCCAAGATATCATATGGCTATGTGTGACGTCTCAGGTGTAAGTTCCTATAAAATAGTTGATCGGCGTCCTTTTGTAACCTTAGAGATAGGACAAGGAAAGAGTGCAAGGACTGTACGGGCTTTGATTGACTCAGGTGCAGCCACTAGTGCTGTTAAACTCTCTTATTGTCAAGAACTTAACTTAAGTATCAATCCTGTAGAAGCATATCTCCTAGGATTGGGAGGTGTGGAAACCCCTTGCATGGGCAAGGTGGAACTTCCCCTCTACATTCAAGATGTTCTCCTAACAGTTAAAGTGCTAGTGTGTCAAGACGAGGACCTCACTGAGCCTCTTGTCTTGGGTCAAGACTGGATCTATGATCATGCAGTCAACCTAAACCTAAGAAGTGGACTTCTTCAGGTCTAGGAAGGACAAACCCGCATTACTATTGAACTAGAAAATGAAGCACTCAAGGAACTAGGAAAGGCACACACTCCTGGTCCTTCGAAGAGTACACATGAAGATGATGATGCTATTCTTGTCCAAAACTATGTGATGCAGAGGGATGCTTTTTTCAACAAAGAAGTCAAGGATACAACGGAACTCCCTTCTTTTCCAAAGGCCATAGGGATACGGCAACCAAAGGCAGATCAAATACAGAAGAAGCAAATGACCTATGCTCGAAGCCCAAAGAAAGTGCGAAGCACGGTGCCTCAACTACCAAAACAAGTGTGGGTGCAGAAAGGCGACCAATCTATTGCGGTCCAGTCACACTCACTGGCTCAACTTCATATTAGTGATCAACGACAAGACACTAATAAGAAGTCTTTCAAAAATTCTTTTACTAAAGTGAAGTCTATCTAGGTACCCAAGAAGATGATGAAGGTTGACCCACAATCAAGACAAATTTGGGTGCCTAAGGCTTGCTTGCGGGCTCAAATGGCCTCACATAAACCACACCATGTACAACATGATTCATTCACATGAATCGCTGAATCCCACACTCATTCGACATGCACGACCACCTATTTATCCAAGAGCACAACCAAAATCACTTGTAAATGGGTCCCTAAAAAGCCCCATTTTCAAGTAGTCACTTTTGTAAAGTCTTCCCTAGTCCACCGGGTATCCCATTGTAAAACCATGCATTACATTTGGCGACCAAAAACTTGTAATAAACCCCCTAACCCCAAATTTGTATATTCACCTCCATGTACTAACTGCATCATCCTCACACCACATCATTCCACTTAGCTCATAAAACTATTCATCACTAACTACACACACACAATCATCGAGCACCAACTGACCCACTAACTTGTCACGGTGCTTCATGTTAATGTTGTAACGGGGACAAACTGGCATCTCTTGTCCACTACAATGTTAACATGTGTTTCTATATCCTCACAGAATCGATAGGCAATCACATGGCAGAAGCAAGAGGTACCAGTTCCCAAGCGGGGTCCAGTGCCCAAATTGTGGACATTGAAACTCTCCTCCTCGAACCCCAACTCACCAAGAGACCTCAGGAACTCAGAGTGGTGCACGTACTTCCCATTCAGAACCCTCCGCAATGGCACACCTCACAAGTTGGCAAACATACACACTGGTTCAATGATGTCATAGGTCCATTGGGTGAGGGCACCTACTGTTGGGAAGCAGAAATTGAATTCAATGGCAAGTGGGGGAGGTATCATTTCTTCACCCGTGAATTCGAGAAATATCAAGATGCAGAAGTAATGAGATCTGTATGCACGAAGCCGGGCCTGGACAGCTATTTTAGAGCACTCTTACCTAAGCCTGATTTTCTATGCTTCTCCTACTTGATTAGCACGATCACCCCTAGTAGAGCAAAAGGGGGAGATAGTACATTTGTTCTCCCATCTCTAACACCAGACCATGAATTGAAAAGATTTAAACTTACCCTCAACCTAGTACGGGAAGCCTTGGACATGAATGGTTTGCACATTCCCACAGAGAAAGAAACATTGATCCCTGGAAGAATGAAGCACAAAGATCTTAACAAGTTAAAGGATATGGTTGCTATGACACCTACCATCGCCCTCCACCTCCGCACAATCATGCAAAACTTCGCCTGTCTAGCCCAGGAGCGCTTCACCATGCCACCCAAAAGAATTTGTTTTAGCTTGTACTTGGTAGAGACAGAAAACCTCACAATCAATCTACCCCACTCGATCATAGATCAAATCCACCTTAACACATCAGTGCTGGAATAAGAAACATAAGAATGTGCTTCATGGATGTTGTGCGCTGACAAGGATCATTTACAGGTGTTTAGCTTATGATGTGCCTATTCAAAGAGCACTAGTGTGGTCCCGAGCCCAGGAATTCCAGCGATGGCTATCAACAACAGGGCCACCTTCGAAGAAAATGAGGGGTGCAGTTCAAATACCCTATGCAAAAGCAAGGGGTGCCACCCTCACACCAGAGGTGACACCACCTCAGACCAGACATGTCCGTCCATTTACTATTTGCTTACCTAGACAAAGTGCCATCGGACTTGGAGTTCCCACAGGGCTACACCCTGGACGATTTGACAGATGAAGAAATTGCCCGCATGATTAATGAACCCAATCTTGAGACGGAAGCAGAACAGACCCGAGGACCACAACCAACCACAATGACTTCAGCTCCTACCCAACTTGAAGTAGTGGAAGTAGATGAGGATGAAGAAGAGACTGACGAAGAGGAGGCAGACGAGGAACATGACCAAGAGCAAGAAGAAATTACAGAACTAGCGGGTGCCCCAGCATATACTACACAAATCAAAAGATTATATGAGACTATGAAGAGAGTCCAAGAGCATCACAAGCTATCACTGGAAACAGGAAAGATGCTAATAAGTCAGATGTTAGGAGAAGAAGGAGTGGACAAACTGTTTATTGAATCCCTGAACCTGCACGCGGATGCGCTGGGCCTAGATGAAGCCATTCATTCAGCTATGGCTTATATTCAACACTTTGAGAAATGAGTGCCTACCCGTCCCATGCGTTCCGGCAAGCAAATTCACATAGATGTATCGACACCAGGAGATACCACATAGACGGAAGAACATCAGGCAGCACCATCATCACCACACTCCTCACCCATCACTGCACAATTCTCTTTGCCCCATGATCCCCAACTTCCACAATCACCACATATGTTATGGGAATTCCCCTCTCTCCAGGCATCCATCTTGGAGGGGTTACTATGTCCACCTTCACAACACTCATCACGAACATCACATCCACCCCACCCACTGTCCCCATCTACACGGTCACACATACTTTTGACACCATGGAAACATCACCAGCCATAGCACCATTCCCTCCCCACACACAACCACAATCTCCCATACCCCCTCCACCCACATCACCACTTGATTCCACCTCATTCATGATTCCCTTTCCCTTCCCCATTCCCCCTGCATCCTCTCCTTTCCCAGCATTCTTAAATGTAAATAATGTGTTTTCTACTTTACATCAATGTGTATATCAATTATAGAGAGAATATCAGACTCTCAAAGATCGCCATCATCAATTAACGATGGACCTCCAACAACTACAGAGGCGGCTTGCGACAATAGAATAAGAAAATGCTCACCTCAATCAACGCTACACCACACTCGAACAGGCCCATCAAACCCTCCTGGAGACACCCCAACCATCAAAATCGTCAGACGTCAAACAACTTGAAGCTTTACTCGAACTCTACCAAACTGATAATCTTAGAGTCCGGTGTAATTTGACCCTACTCAGAAAACACATGGCCACGGCACTCGAAGAGAACAAGCGATTGCAAAAGTAGAATGAAGAAAACCTAGAAGTTGCAATGGAAGGCTCCCCCATGAGATCGACCCAGAACAGTTTAAAGCAATCCCTTCAGATACAATGAAAACAATCCTGGAAAGCTATGTTGAAGCACATGATGATATGGAAAAGGAACGAGATGCATTGCGCTGCCAGTTAAGGGAGCAAGAAGAACAACCCAAGATCATAGAGTCGGCATCGACTTCTAAGGAGGTAAAGGCGCTAAAAGAGCAGGTGGAAGAATTGCAAAAGAAGCTACTTGAGTATGAAAGAGAACCCTCTCCAATTATCAAACCAGAGCCAGACGAATCGGTGCCCATCAAAGTGGATGAGTCGTATGAGGAACCATATGTTCCTATGCCGATGCCGGGCGGCCATTGTTTTTCTCTGAATTTTCTAGAAAAGGAGATCATGTTAGCATTGCAATGGAAACATGATGATACTTCGTCTCCTTTACAATACCAACATGATACCCGAAGTATTTAGGGAGTTAGTGAGTGAGGTGGTCCTTGCATTTGTGAGCGTTGGTTAGTCGATTAGTGATTTTTCCCTAGATGCATATTCTGGATGTGCATTGTACTCAGAATGCATTTGCTTTGGTGCAAATTGATTTACAAAATTTGATAAGGGGGTTTGATATAGGGTTTAATTCTCCAAACATTTAGCATGGGATTACATCTTTTGGCGGTGATGAACTTTACATGTTGCTAGAATAGATCATCTCGGATTTGGGACTTTTTGGGTACTCGTTTCTAGATAATCCTAGGTGTGATTGGAGACATCGAGGTGTTGAGTGCAGATGCTTCCCATGAGATTTTTCACATGAGTGTCTTTGAGTGGTGATTCAAGCTTGTGAGCTTATGTGAAGATACTTGAGCTTGTAAGCAGGTCTTACTTGTTGTGCATTGGGGTCAGTCTTCATCGACGGCTTTGGAACCCAAATAGAAATGGTCCACCTTGGTTGATTTCTGGAATACTCCTTTATTGTAGTCCTTGATTGAGTTGTTTTTCTGGTGCATCTTTGGGGTCCTATATCCTGAGCAGAGGGTTGTTCACCCCTAAAATTGATTTCATTACAAATTGGGAAGTTTTTGCTTGCACTTTTATGTGCTTTGGACTTTGAAATGCTCCTAATACCTTCCAAGGTTGTATGCAACTAGGGTTTCCACACTTATGGTCTACAACTAGGAAAAGGTTTGCCTTATGTATTCAATGGTTTTCTATCATTCTAGAACAAATTTATTTTAAGGACATGACACATGTTTTGATCCATTCTGTAACTACTCATGAAGTGTCTATGGTCATTTTGAAAGCACATGCTACTCCTACTAGTGGTGACTTGGGAGTAGAGCTTACAATTTGGAAGATCATTTCAAGTGCTTTATGGTGGCCCACTATGCAATGGGATGTTCACAATTATGTTCATTTGTGTAACCCTTGTCAACAAATGGGTGAGCCTCATGTCGTGCATCAGTTCCCTCTCCAACAAGTCCTTCCTTGAGAACCTTTCCAAAAATGGGGTTTTGATTTCATCGATCGCACACGTCACCACCTAAACATATCAACAAATCCCCCTTGGGAGTGATGCAGTGAATGAGGAGCTGGCACTCATGTATAAGGAAGTTCCAAGCTATGTGGAATCAATCCACAAAAGGACATAAACCCAAAGATTTGGAGAAAGCTTCAACTTCTCCCTAGGTAGAGCCTTTGTGAAAAGGTCTACAATGTTCTCCTACGTGGTCACATATGCCAAACTGTTCTCTCCAGCAGAGAACCTCTCCCTGACATAATGATAGTGCACCTTTTAGTGCCAGCATGGAACATAGGTTTGCTCGCAATTGCCAATGCACTCTAACTGTCCGAGAAGATGGTGGTGGCATAAGAATGACCAACACCCAAATCAGCCATAAGGCATTTGAGCCACACACACTCAACAGTCACTATGAATGCTACCCTATACTTAGCCTCACAAATAGAAGCGGCCATAGTAGGCTACTTCTTGCTCAACCAAGATACGCATGAGCTACCAAGCATGAAGCAAAAACCACTAGTGGATACACGAGTGTCATAGCAACTAGCCTACTGAGAGTCAAAAAAAGCATGTAAATTTGGCGATTGTGATCCCCCTTGGGATAAAACAATCCAAGTAGCCGAGTACCACTCAAGTATCAAAAGATTCACTTAACCGCCTACCAATGCTTGACATTGAAGATTCACCGCCTGTTAGAGAATTTGGGGCATATTACGTCCAAAGTTTCTGTTAGATTCCACTATTGAGCGGGACAATAGTGGACATTGTTTTGATGTCTCACCTAATGATGTATATACATTTGAAATTTTTTTAGTTTGCACTTTTGCATCTTATTACAAAAGAAAACCTTACAAAAACATTTAGAAAAGGAAATGAAAAATATTTTAGAAATTTAGGATTAATTTTACTTGATGAAAATATTGAATGTATAATTGGACTTTCAAAAAGCACCACTTTGTTAGAAGAACTTGAGACTGCTTCCTAGGAAAATCTAGAATCCAAATTTATTATTCTTGAATCTATTAAGGAGTATGAGCTTATTACTAATTTTATTCTAGAACATGAAGTGAACATTGAAACTAAATATAAAACAATGGAGAAGAAAATTAAGCCTATAGCTCAACCCTTACCTAAGGATAGTTATGATATATTTCAACGAGTTTCTGAGGATCCTATTCTTAGAGACCAATCTAAGATAGGACATATGTTTACAGAAGAGACTAAGAAATATATTAAATTTGGAGATTAATTTCTTTTAGAGATAGAAAAAGATCAATTTAGAAAGATGATCGTACGTCATGGAAAAGCATTTTCTTTATTTCCACACGAAATAGGATGCACCGATCCAAAGCTTGTAGCTCCGATTATTATCTTTACTATACCACACATTCCATGGAATCTTTGATCGATACGAGTCCCAAAGGCTCATTTACTTAAGCTAATGAGATTGTTAAAGGAGAAGATTTCCATGAGAATTTTGGAACCATCATCGACACCTTATTCCAATAGGTGGTTCATGGTACCTAAAAAGAACGGGAAGCTACACTTTATTCAGGATCTCAACCTGTGAACAAAGTCACTATAGGCATTTGTTAGTCACTCCATCTATTCAATGGGAGACCTGTACTCAGGATATGATCAGTTTCAATTACATATTGAAAGTCGAGATGTGACCACGATGAAAACTCCTTTGGGTCTAGTACGTATGTGTACTTTACCACAAGGAGCGACGAATTCTGTGGCACACATGATGAATGCTATGAACATGATCTTACATGACTTTATCCCCAAAGTGATAATGCCTTTTATCGATGATATTCCAATAAAAGGGTGTGTGGAAAAAGAAAAAGATGAGACTTTAGATTCATCTGGATATAGAAAGTTTGTTTCCATCCACATTTCTGATTGTGAAAAGATCTTTCAAAGATTTGAGGAGGTTAGACTAACTTTCTCTTTAGAGAAGTCTACTTTTGGTGTTAATGAAGTGATGATAGTTGGATATTTATGTGGGCATTATGGCCGTAGGCCTTACCCAATAAAATATGATGCCATTAATAGAATTTTTGAGGTGGGTCGCAATGGTAGTGAAGTAAGGATATTTTTAGGAGCATGTGTTTTTTATGTCATTTGGATCCCTCACTTTGCTCATGTTGCAAACCCACTTTATGATTTGTTACAAAAAAGAAAGAAATTCTACTAGATTGAAGAACACTCTAAAACTATGAGGTGACTAAAGCAACTACTTATCAATGCTCCAATCTTGAAACATATTGATTATTCAGGAAATAAGCCTGTAATTCTGACCATTGATACTAGTCCTATTGGTATAGGTTAGGTCATTGGGAAGGATGATGAGAAGGAGCAAAGATATGCAGTTCACTTTGGAGCAAAAATCTTGCATGATACTCAAAGAAATTATCCTCAGATTAAAAGAGAGCTATGGGGATTAGTTACTACTTTAAAAACAGATAAGGAATATTTTATAGGAGCTAATGTAATAGTTGAGATTGACTATCTTCCATTAATCGGATTAATTGCTAATTGTTTATCTCCAAATATTGCTATGTTACGATGGATTGCCTTTAAATAAGTTTATTAATCCAACTTTTGTACAGATTACTAGAAAACATAATACTGTTGCTGATATGCTCTCAGGAGTAAAATTTAAGGATAATAAAGAAGCAATGGATAAACATATAAACTTAATTAATTATTAAACATCTACTTTTATGTATGAAAGATTTAGAGATGAAGACTATGAGGGAGAATGAAAGGATATAGATTATTATCTGAGTACATTTCAGCCTATTCCAAGTTGTTCATCAAGTCGATTCCGGAACATCAAGAAGAAGTCTTTCAACTTCTTCTTGAAAGATGGATATCTTTGGCGACATGCTAAAGGGAAGGTGAGAAACCCGCAAAGAGTGTTAGGCTTAAGAAATTTTCAAGTGCAAGTTATGAGGGATATGCATGAAAGCCCATGGGCTGGTCATAAGGGTCTTGTGGCTATTATGAGAAGATTCATGAGAGTTACCGGTGGTTGACCATACTTAAACCTAGGAATCGAAAACACGGAGTATCAACTAGTGGATGCTCTGATTGACTCAAGAGCGGCCCTGAGCTGTATACGAGTGTCATTAACCACTCATCTCAAAATGACCCTAAGTTCCACTAGGGCATGTATGATAGGAAGTGGAGGTCAAATCATAGAATGTGTAGGAGAAGCCCTAATGTCCCTTCACCTAGGCAACTCCACTATGTAGCAAAACTTTTGGTATGCAAAGATGAAGACCTGATTGAAAATATGATTCTAGGACAAGACTGGATCATTGAGAATGGTCAGCATACATCTTGCACAAGGATACATATCAGCCAAAATAGGGCATAAGGAAGTCTTTAGTTTGTTGGAAGAAAGGTCATCCAAGTTCCATAATGTCATCAAACCTAAGTAAGAGAACTCAAGGAAAGAAAAAGAAAATAATTTAGTAAAGAGTATATCCCAAGAGTGCCTTAATCTCAAATTGCCTGCAAATGAGGAAGTGTTGCATGATTATGTAACCACCTTGCCCATGAGACATGAGTGTAAGAGAGATCGTGAGGACATTACTTCTCAACCTATCTACACTATAAGAAAATACCTACATGGATGTCAACTGGCCGAACATCACATCCATGCAATACTCATCTACAATGGGTAGTAAGGATTGAATGACTCAACAAGTCAACACAACACAGGAGCCGATCAGCCATCCAGTAGAAACACGATGAAACAACCACTATTCACAACAGAAAATGGAGAAACCAAGACTTCTTTGTGTATGGCTCCCAAAGTCATTAGTAGAAGCCCAAAAAGAACAGCAATGCATATGGATACCAAAAGCAGTCCGAATGGTAGCAAATCAAGAGATAGGAAAACTCAACGAGATGTCTTACATGCAACATGAAGCAAAAAGGTCTATAAAGACTCACCAAGGATACCAAAGGAGCACGACAGATAAAAATCAGAACACAAACAGGAAGGAGCCAAAGACCATAGAACGAGGAACTCAACAGAAGCAAATGCCACAAGCACAAACTACCAAGTGGATATGGAGACCTAAAAAGCGACAAGGAACTGAATAATAGATTCCACAAGATTCTACTTGCACTCATGAAGAATCCAGTGCATATAGAGTGTGCATGTCAGGGCCACATTATAAGGCCATGCATTCGGCACATGGGCTCTTCAACAAAAGTAGTGGTGCACATTTCCACAATTGGAATAGGACTTATCTTCTACTGTCATACGAATGACCATACGTTGTAAATAAACAAATGCTTCGCTAGTATTAATCTCTTATTTTCTTTCAGGATACATTACCTAAGAGAAGTGTGGTAAGATACCTTACTTACTTATGCAAGGGGGAACGGAGCGACAAAAAATGACATGTCAATGAACCACACATAAACACATGAATTAATTTCTCCTGTAAGCTTATTCTTTCCTTTAGTAAAAGTGCAAATGGCTTCTAAAGATTCTAAAGCAACCATTCAAGAGGAAGTACTCGAATTTGCATTGCAAAGTGTAACAAAAGCTAAGGGCCATTGGTTCAGAGAAGACCAATCCATAGGAGAGCACTTATTCTTGGTGACCATAAAGATCATGGACACAGATCATCAGTTTCTTGTGATGTCCAAGAACCAAAACCGAATAGACCAAGCCTATCACAGAAGAAGAGCTAAAGGAAGCTATGGAAGATACTCACAGATTTATGTTAGGACAAGTAAACCTACCAGTACAAGGGCACCACTATCATCAAGATCATGCAAAGATCATGTAGGAAAATAGACTAACAAAATTCCATCGATATAGAGAACTGGGATTAGTTAACTCCAATTCATCTTCTAAATTCCAAGAAGAATGTGAACCACCCCCCATGAACGTGGATATTAAAAGTGAATCAAACGACGACGATCAATGGGATGAAATCAACCAATTGGAGGAATCCACTGATCAGTAAGCAACAAGAAGGATTAGAGTCATGATACTACCTTGGGAGATATACACAAAGGCAAGGCAAAAGAACAAGAGAATGTACATACGTTGCAAATGAATGAAGCAACAAAGATTCAATTTACGGAGACCCACTTGGATGGTGAAGCCACAATAAAGGTTCCAAAGGAAGGAAAAGATCATGAAGAAGTGGAAGGACCAGAACCATTTACGCCAATAAGAATTGTAGCTAAGCCTTCTCCACTGGATGTAACATTTCAAGGGAGTGCTACAAAACCTACTACACATAAAGAAAAAGAAACTTAGATCCACTTGCATATCAGACAGTCACATAATGAAACAATACATGTGGAAAAAGGAAAAAATGTACACACGGGAGAGGCACCAAGCATCTCACAAACGTGGCTGGATGTAGATGTGGCACAACTCAAACCAGTGGTGAAGCAAATGATACAAACAACCATGGATACTCAACAACAACTAATGGAAGCAGATAGTGATCATGACAAGGCATTAGTGGAACGAAATCAATTCAAAACACTAAGTGAAGAGATATCTGCATAGGTACTACAAGTGCAACAAGCAGTCCCAACAAAAGAACAAGAGGCAAAAGGAGGCTAGGGAAAAGTGCAACCTCCTCACTGCCGAAAATCAGAAGATGCAAGATCAGCTCAGAGAACTTCAAAGTAGGTATGAAGCTAGTGAGGCCGAGAAGGTACATTTGATAAATCATAGCAAAATCTTAGAAAAGAAAATCAAGGTATACATGGATGATGTTGGAGTTAGACGTCTGCAGAAGCACGCGAACAACACAAGAAAGAAGAAGAAGCTTGGAGCACAACACACAATACTGAATGTATTAATAGAGAATGTACAAAAGATAAGTAGCCCATTAGGGCAATAGGCGTATATACAAGCCGGGAGAAAAAAACCTCCTACGGAGGGAAAAAAGTGCCTCGGCAGTCCTAGTGTGTTCACACACATCACTACCTAAATATATCAACAAATCCCCCCTGGGAGTGATGCGGTGAACAAGGAGCTGGCACTCATGTATAAGGAAGTGCCAAGCTACGTGGAAATCACTCCACAAAAGGAAGTAAGCCCAAAGCTTTGCGGAAAGCTTCAAACTTCTCCCTAGGCAGAGCCTTCGTGAAAAGGTCTGCAATGTTCTCCTGTGTGGGCACATATGCCAAGCTGATCTCCCCAGCAGAGAACCTCTCCCTGACATAGTGATAATGCACCTCAATGTGCTTAGTGCGAGCATGGAACACACGGTTCCTCGCAATTGCCAATGCACTCTGACTGTCAATGAAGATGGTGGTGGTAGAAGTGTGACCAACACCCAAATCAGCCATAAGGCGTCTGAGCCACACACACTCAACAGTCGCTGTGAAAGATGCCCTATACTCAGCCTCACATCTAGAAGTGGCCACAGTAGGTTGCTTCTTGCTCAGCCAAGATATACATGAGCTACCAAGCATGAAGCAAAAGCCACTAGTGGACACACGAGTGTCATAGCAACCAACCCAATCAGAGTCAGAAAAAGCATGCAAATCTAGCGGTAGTGATCCCCCCTTGGGATAAAACAACCCAAGTAGCCGAGTACCACTCAAGTAGCGAAAGATGCGCTTAACCACCTGCCAATGCTTGACTCTTGGGCAATGCATAAACCTGCTCATCTGTGAGACAGCAAACTGAATATCTGACCGAGTAATGCATAAGTAAATCAAGCATCCAACAGCCTGCTGATAGAGAACAGCATCAAATGCATTTGTAGCATCATGAAGACTCAATCGTAAACCTGTCTCCATAGGAGTGGTAATAGGCTTACAGTCTTGAAGGCCAAAACGCTGTAACAATGTGTCAATATATTTCGTTTGACACAAAGCCATTCCACCATCAACGTGCATAAACTAAATGCCCAAATAGTGATGCGAATGCCCCAAATCAGACATCTCAAATGAGGCATGCAAATCAGCCTTAAAATCAGCAATATGCTTCTCAATAGGACCAGTGAGCAGGATGTCATCAACATAGACAACAATGATCAGAAGCACATCATTAGCACGCTTAACATATAAGGTGCTTTTAGTTGGACTGTTCTCAAAACCATGTGCAATCAGATAAGCATGTATCTTCTCATACCAAGCACGTGGTGCTTGCTTTAAACCATATAATGCCTTCTTTAACCTGCACACCTGGCTTTCATGCCCTTTTTGCACAAAGCCACAGGGCTAAAAAACATACACTTCTTCATGCAAGTCATCATTCAGAAATGTTGTTTTAATGTCCAACTGATGTACATTCCAACTATGATGAGCTGCAAGTGCACAAATGCTCCGAACAATAGTCATACGGCATGTAGGTGCAAAGGTCTCATCAAAATCAATGCCTCTTTCCTGTGCATAACCCTTTGCAACAAGCCTAGCCTTATACCTATCAGCTGTACCATCCGTTTTATGCTTCAGCTTGTATACCCACTTAGTGCAAATGGCCTTCTTGCCTGGAGGCAAGTCACATAAAGACCAAGTACCATTCTTCATTATAGCATCATATTCAGATTGCATAGCAGCCATCCAATTTTCTAAATTGTGTGCTTCATCAAACAAAACAGGCTCATTCTTATCACAGAGACTAGATGCAGCCATAGCATAGCAATCTAATGCAAAAGAGGCACTATGAGAGCCTGAACGAGTACGATATGACAGAGGTGCATCTAATTTGTTGTCATGCAAAGTCTACACCAGCCATTTTGGCATAGTTTTTGCCTATTGAATATCAGCTCTCTCATCAACTAGTGCATCATGTAAATCTGCACGAGAAATGGAATGATCTACATCATCACATGAAACCTATAAAGGATGAGAAGTTTCCTCATTGGGACCAGCACTAGACTGTCCACCTGTAAAAAGAGGCAGCAGAGTATCATACATGTCTTTGGAGCTAACAGATGTCTCCTTAGTACATGAAAGCAATGGTTGAATAGCATCTTCCACAAAAACAACATCACAGCTAACCAGAATGTGTTTAGTCTGTGGATGGTACAGATGATAGCCATTACTTTCAGAATTGTACCCAACAAAAATACATTTTATTGCTTTATCATCCAATTTTTTGCGATGTTGTTCAGGCACTAATGCATATGCCAAACAACCAAAAACACACAAATGAGCAATAGATGGCTTGCGATCATGCCAAGATTGGAGTGCTTTAGTGGGACACCTGTTCAGTACATATGCTGCACACATGACAGCCTCAAGCCAGAAACTATGTGGTAAAGCCTGACTCTTGACCATACACCTTGCCATCTCCATTAGTGACCTATTCTTTCTTTTATCAACTCCATTCTATTGAGGTGTATACAACACTTTACACTGGTGTTTTATCCCATGTTCAGCCAGAAATGCATTAAAATCAGAAGACATATATTCCCCCCTCGATCTGAATGGAGGGTGCCCATTTTACATGCTGACAGATTTTTAGCCAAAAATTGGTTTTTGTTTGAAGCACATGAACACTTCGGACTTTGCCTTCAATGGATATACCCATACATGCCTAGAAAAATCATCAATGAACATCACGAAGTAAAGATAATTTCCAAAAGAAGGTGTCCGCATAGGACCACAGACATCACTATGTACAAGCTGCAATTTCTGAGTAGCCCGAACTGAACCATCTTTTGGAAATGAGGAATGCTGCATTTTGCCCAAAATATAGCCTTCACAAACATGTTTTCCAGGTGCCTCAAGTTTGGGCAAAGAGGACACCATTTTAGTTTTCTACAGGTGTAGCAAACTAGAAAAATTTGGATGACCAAAGCGTGCATGCCAAAGCTTTGTATCTGAGATAGCTTGAGAATCATGTACTGGACATGCCAAATCATTCACAGATATTTCATAGGCTATGAGCTTATACAGCCCATGACATAAAATGCCAGAAGCAATAATCACATTGCCATTTGACAGATCATGAACTGTACACCTGTCATCAAGAAATTTCACAACCAAGCCAATCTTGGCTATTGCAAAAACTGATAATAGTTTCTTCTTGATCCCTGGCACAAATAAAGCATCTGACAAAGTGAAAGAACTACCATCAGCAATAGTCAAATGATCTTACCAACTCCCATAATAGGATAAGAGGAGTTGTTCGCACATGTAACAGTATTCCCTGTAGGGGCAGGCTCGAGTGAAGAGAAGAAACTGTGCTACGAGGTAATATGTTTGGTCGCCCCACTCTCAAAGTACCAAACATCTGAGTCTACTACAGACATGCAGTGCTCATGAGAAGATGGGTCAAAACTACAAACAGTACTAAACGCCCATTCTTCTTCCTGCACAAGATTAGCAGACTCTGTTTTTGGTGTAGAGGCTTTCTTCTTTGCCTCTTTTGCAGCCAGTTTTGGACAGTTCTTTATGATATGATTGTTCCCTTTACAGTACTTACAAAACAATTTCTGCTTTTCTGATTTTTTTCTCATCTTTGTCTTGGTTCTTTGAATGTGCAGCATTTGCATAGTTCTGCTTACTAGTAGAAGAGCTCCATTTTCATTTGTCCTTCTGACTAGCCAGAAAAGCTTGATCTGCAACATGCATAATGGACTTGTTCAGCCTGGACTGATCTTCGTGCAACAGAAGAGAGACTAACTCCTCAAATTTCAAGGCATTTGGATTTCCTTTCATCATCAACCGAAGAGTAGAAGCAAAACTCTGATATGAATCAGGAAGACCATTCAGAACAGTCTGCACAAGTGAGCTATCTGGTATAACCTCATTAGCAGAAATCAACTGTTCCTTCAAGTCTGTGATCTTTGTTAGGAAACTGACCATAGAATCATCTTCATTCATGTGCTCACTCTCCAACTGTTTTCGGAGGTAAGCAACACGAGCCTCATTCCTAGCTTGGTACAATGTGGTAAGTGTATCTTAAGCATCCTTAGTTGTTCTGCAAGAGCGAGTATGAGGAATAATGGCACGTTTGATAGACAAAGCTATCAATGCATGTGCCTGGGTGTTGGAACTGAAGGACTCACCAGGTAAGGAAGCTTACGAAGGGAGTTAGAGAGAAGAGAAAGTACAAGCAGACAGAGCAGTCAACGACAATCTGGCAAGTAGGCCAATATTTTTTCAGGACACTAACGCATATAAAAGAGGTGGACACACAAGGAGAAGGAGAAAGTAGGGAGCTCCAGGAAATGTATGTCAAAATGTTTATTAGAAACCCCTACAGTGATTTTCATCACTAAAAACCAGTGTAAATACCATTTCATATTTTTGTAGCTCCATTTTGTGCAAGCCAAGGAGTCCTTGAGCTTGAGGAGCTTTAAAAGTACCTACCTGTCAGTTTTCACATTTTTTAGACTTCGTTTGAACCTCCAAATAGGGTAGAGAACCTAATTTTTAACTAGGCCGGACACTAGGTCTGGACACGGCCAAAACCTAGTCAAAAACTATAAATAGAGCTAGAGAGCTCATTTTTGAGGTTAGCTTGTAATTGAATTGAACTTGTATGAGCTTTTGAAAAGTAATCTGAGAACTCCATTGCTTCTCACTCTTTTTCTTGCCGTGTGTGCGCCTGTGTGTGTATGTGTGTGCATGTTTGTGTGCTTCACACTCACGCACTTGTGCCTTCACTTGCTTGAGGTCTTCATACCATCCTCACATCTTCCCGGATCGACATTAAAGGAGGTGCTACTCATCACTGAGCTACACCAAATTTTGGCGCCGTTGCCGGGGATCGAGCTTTGAGGACGAGCGTGTGATGGTAAGACGTAGATTTGAGACGTTGGCATTGTAGGTAATTTCTTCACTCGTCTTATTTTTCTCTTTCTTACCTTACCACCATCATCACCATCATCATCATCACCATCTCCCACCTCCATCTCCATCATCGCGAAAATTTTCAATTTTGATCATATCACCTTCTCCACCTCATTTCCCTCATTCCACTTGTGAGATAGAGCGATATTGTGTGCGTTGTTTTTGCATGTTTCTTGAGCTTTCTTGCAGGATTTAGCTGTATCATCATCCCTAGCACGCTGTGCAGGTACGAAAAACTCAGAAACTGTCTGTGTGTCGCCGATCTCTATCAATCGTGATCGACAGAAAAAACGCCCATTTGGTAAAACAAAGTGCACCACTAGGACAAGCACAAAGAGCACATTCCAAATCACTAAACAAAATTGAAAAATTCTGTGTTTCTCTGTCAATCGCGACCGACACCATCGATCGCGATCGACAGCCACGATCGACAACATCTGTCAATCGCGACCGACAGACCTTGTCAATCGCGACCGACAGACCCTGTCAATCGTGACCGACAGACCTGTCGATCGTGACCGACAGACCCCACGACCGATTGACTGCCACGTAGGACCCTGTCAATCGCAATTGACACCGTCGATCGCGATCGACAGCCACGACCGACACCTCTGTCAGTCGTGATTGACACCGTCGATCGCGACCGACTGAATTTCAACGATTGATTGACTTTCTCGCGTAGCCACGTGTCCATCGCGACGGACACAGCCCCGATCGATTGAATTCACGGTGAAAAACCTGAAAAAAGTGTTGATCGTGATTGACACCATCGATCGCGATTGACAGGACGCACGACCGACTCTGTCGATGGCGATTGTCACTGTCAATGGCGATTGACAGACCTGTCGATTGCGATTGACAGGCTTTTTGGCCAAAAATTAGGGTTACTATTTCCAAGTCTTTGGGGTAATTTTGGGCATAATTAGCAAGCCATTAGTGATTTGTGAGGTCCCTACACATGTGTTTTTGAGAAAAAAATCATGTGATCTGTTAGCCTGTTTGAACCCTGTTTTAGCACCAGAACCCTGTTAGTGTGCAAATTGGTGTTTGTGTTACATGAATGAAAGTGATTGGTTCTGTCTTTGGAATTTAAGTCTTGAGCTAATCTTGGGACTGATACAGGTCTATTGAGGGCAATTGAGAGCATCCAAGCAAGGGCTTTGTGCAAGCTTGAGAATCAGGTTCTCGAGCACTAAAGAACAAGGGATCAGCAAGAAAGGTCGGAATATTCTCAACTTCCTCTATCAATTCCTAGCTTAGGCTAAAAACGACTAGTGATAGGAGTAGGCCAGGGTGACGATAGGCATTTATCAAGTTGAAGAATACCTAAATATTCAAGTTCAAGCTAACGACATAATCTTTGTACGGTCGAGAACTTTAAAGGAAAATAACTTAATGTGGAACGATCAACTTCAAGTGCGGAAATACACTCAAGTATACCTGACGACGTGATATCAGACAAGAGTATAAACACGATAATCAACATAAGAAGAAATCAAGTAAGTGGTACAAAAGAACTCAGCAACGAGGTTGTACTTGGGAAAATTTGGGCTATTCGATTAGGCTTAAGAACCTTAGATCAGGAGGACATCTAGGGAGAGATAGACAAAGTCTTAGGTCTTCAGAGGCTAGTGTCAACCACACTGCTAGGTCTTGGGCCCAGCAGTTGAGCCACCACTCATACTACCCTAGCTCTGAGACTAGTGAATCAGAGATGTCTCAAGGCATGGACCGACCTACGCGAAGTTCAAGAGCGCCATACTTGCACAGGGTAGAAGGCCCGTACAAGACACAGCTAGAATACCTTAGGACCAACCGATTAGGTGCTAGCATCTATGAGGACGGCCTAGGAAGATCTGTAGTGCAGATTAAAAATCCGGACCAATCCATTGGACTAGAACACCCAGCTGTCAAGTTTGACAATGGAGCATACATGGATAAAGAAGGAACCATATATGTAGTCACCAGTCATCCAGATAGGACTGATGAATTTGGGAATGTGGTCCCAGAAACGGACTTAGGTGACCTAGAGCAAGGAAACATGGGCAAAGAACCTAGGACCCCCCGAGGCAAATCTGTTCTCACTAGGATTATCACACCAGAGTGGGTTCCCCAGGACAACAAGAGTAGATCTGCTTCTGAACCGAGAGACTGGCAAAGCCTTTTGGAGGTATAAATCTGATCGGCCAATTGATATAGGAACAATCATGATATATGAGTTCAAAGATCCTGATATTCTAGGTAGAGTGACCTACTTAGATCACTCTTCAGAGAGGATCTTTGTGGTTACAGAAAATGGCAGGCATGCTTACACTTGGAAAGGTGAATTTATTTTCTCCCAACCAAGATGGAATGTTTCCTTTGGTCACCCAGGAGCGGGAACATCTCAAGCTCATGGAATTCAAAGAGACATACATAGAGAAAGACCGGAGGTAAGCTTTGCCAACCCAGTGGGAAGAGACAGAACGAGAACGGAAACAAATAGGGTGGAACCTGAAGGATTTAGAGCCCCAAGGAATCAAAGGAATATGGAAGACTTCCCTCTGCCAAGGCCACACCAGGATTTTGAGATCGACTCAGTTAGTTAAGTCCATGAAGAATTACTTCGATGGCACAAGAGACCCATACGATCATGTGGCCGAGTTTAGGCAAGTCTTGAGAGCAGAACAAGTGGAGGATCTATTCACGCAGTACAATGCCTTTGGTCTAACCCTTAGGAACACAGCGCTTACGTGGTTTCAACCATTGAATGAGAGACAGTTCAGGAGCATAGACCAACTCCTAGAGGCTTTCATTATTGAATTCTCTAAGAGTGGCATAAGGCATAATACCTCCTCATTGATTCACAGCTTCAAGCAAACCCCTCAAGAGACCGTGAGACTTGCAGGAAGAAGATTTAGGCAGTACCTAGAGAGATGCCATGTTTCGGAGCTACCCACACCAGCTAAGCAAGTGGCTTTATTCTTGGATGGATTGCTAAGTACCAAATTGAGATCATATGTGTACTTGAAGGACCCTAGGACCATAGAAGAGTGTGTACTTATGTGCATTGACATCGAGGATAACCTAGGGGAGGAGTTAGAGCTTTCCAAGATATACAAAGATTCAGATAGTGCCTCTAGCCTCTCTTCCTCACAATCCACATCTATTGAGGAACTTGCGGAGAAAGTAGCTCAAAAACTAGGTGTCTCTAGTAAACAAATTCCTAGATTTGCCCCAGTCAAAAGGTGCTATACCTACGGTGGTGACCCTATGGCGAACGTGTGTCCCATTACGGCTCAACCCCAAGTAAATCCGAGTAGCCAATACTGTACCATAGAATGGAGATACACAAATCACACAGCACAAGTCTGTCCATACAATAAGCAAGCCGTTAGGCAAACCTACCCTCAACCATACCCTCAACAAGGCAGATATCAGAGTCAATACCCACCACAACAGTATACTAGGCCTCAGCAAAATTACCAACCGCAATATCAGGCCCAACTGAGACCCCAGCGAGTGCTACCACAACAACCACCTACTCCTACTAATGTGATCCCTGTAAAGTATGCAGCTACAGAAGAAAACCTGAATAGGGCCATAGTGCCAGTAACCCCACTGTTATCAGAAAGTGACCCCAGTGATCATAGTTTCAATTCTACACATGTTGATAGCCCACATGCCTACTACATGCAGTCTCCTGAACATGGCGAGTCCTACTATAGTGAAGAGCCAAATGAACCTAGTTGGGAGTCAGATTACACAAACATCATGTATGCAAACCCCAACCCTAGACGTCAGCTTAGGCAAATAAGACCCCCATTCCCTAGAGGACCATGCTACAGATGTCAGGGAGATCACCTCATTCGTGATTGCCCCATGCCTGCACCTACACAACCCCAATCAGTGACGATCCAAGGCTTTTGCCAAGATTGGAAAGGAGCATCTCTTACGAGATTGTCCAAAGAACCCCAATAACATGCCAAAAATTACTCCTATCAATGTTATTGGGTTAGTAGTAGACTCTACAGGAAGTGTGACGTCCACTGCACCAGTACAGGTAGTCACTAGAGCTCAAGCATTGTAGCAAAACCAAGGGGTAGGCCAGGAAAAGAGCCTAGAGGCTAGTGAAACTGAAAGCATAACCAAGAAGAAGACTAGAGCTTGGAGAGATAGTCGTGAAAGAATGAAAAGACAATGGGCAAAGAAGATGAGTGAACTCGAGGAAAGCCTTAGAGAAACAAAGGCCACGATAACTGAACTCACATCTCAAACTCCCTCTCACACTACCCCACCACCACCATTCCCATCTCCATCTGACCCGCCACCTTCCAACCCACCTCACATAATTCCACCACCCCCAAGAGTAGGATCAGTCCTAGCAGATCCCACTGCCGAGGACCTTAATATGATGCTTAAAGCATATCAGGCGAGAATCCAAGCAGGGCCAAACGTAACTGACCATGAAAAGTGTTACCCTAGAGCAGAACTAGAGCTTGAACGAACTAAAATTTGTGCTAAGATGGTGGAGTTGGCTCAAACCATGTTTGAAGCCAATCGCCTCTTTAACATCTCTAGTTCAGCTAAGACGCAGTTGCACTTCGAAGGACTGTTAGAAAGAATAGAGAGGCTAATTGCACAATCAGAAAAGGAACCCGCTTCTCAACACAAGGACAAGGCAAGTGAAAGAGTAAGCATTCTTGCCCAGGAAGCCTATGTGCCTAACTCTACGGAGCCAGACACATCTTCTTCTATGAATCCGTTCACACCAGAATTCCTACGAGAGATTCAAGAAGACAAATGGGCTAAAGAAAGTGAAGTCCCTCCTCCCATTGAACTTGTGGATGATGCACATGACCAATTTCCACAAGACATCCCATCCATTTACGAGGAGCAAGAGAGCACCCACTCTCAGGAAAGATTAGACTTTGAGTCTAACTCTTTACAAGAATTACCCCACTTCACAGGCCCATGGGAAGCTAAGTCCACGTGCATGAGAGCACCCACAGTCATGGTAAGAAACGAAGACTCGGTCATACCTAGGAATACGGAGGTAGTAAAGAATACTAAAGTACAATGCAACCTCACCTTAGAAGAGCTACTCAAAGTAAGGCCAGAGCTATGGAAACATGTAGCCAAACAAGTACCAGAAATAGCCAAACCTCGTTCCCAGGTAGGATCCCAGAGAACACTGCCAGAAATACCATTGGACAAGATAGGAGACATGAGTGAGGGCAAAGAGGGAAACACATATCTTCCTATCACCCATCAGGGATACACGACCAAGGCCATTCTAGACTCAGGTGCAGGTGTTGCAATTGCTACCACTTCCCTATGGAAGTGTTGGGGCAAGCCAGCACTCAGGCCCACAAGGATGAAATTGCAAATGGCCGATGGTCATCTAGAGAGACCCTTAGGGCTGTTAGAAGGAACAACTCTCACCACATGTGGCGTTGAGTTCAAGCATACATTTGCTATATGTGATTTTAGCAAGAACCATGCCTATGAGATGATTTTGGGAAGACCATTTATGCGACAGTTGCAAGTGGTCCAGGATTGGGGAACCAATTCCTTGTACCTACAACACTTAGGTGTTACGACCAAAGTGAATCTCAAAGATTACTCTCATAGAGATGTCCCTCCTATCCAATGGAATCCCATCCATAGAGCCAAAGATGATATGGAATCTGTGCATTCCATAGGATCAAGATCCTCATGGATGCATGAAGACACCCACTTATGGATGTGCAAAGTGGCAGTAGAAGAAGAGGAAAGAGAAAAAGCCAGAGAGGTAGGTGCAAAAGAAACACATAGATCAATCCAAGACCCAGCCTATGCACCTGTAGTCTTTCCTGATGAAGAATTTGAACCCCACGGCTGGTCAGAAATCCTAGCAACAATGGATGTAGCCATCAATGAAGAACAATGGACACCTCACTGTGATGAGGATGGCTATAACATTTCAGTCTTCTCCATAGAGCCAATCATGGGAGAGGAAGTGTTAGAAGAGTGTGAACCTAGCCCTGATGCATTCGAGGATGCAAGTGACTCCGATCTAGAGTCAATCATTATGGACCCACCTTTTGCATCAGATGAAGAATACTTCCATGAAGTAGAATTTCAACCTCAGAGGCATGGAGAGCTTACAAATGATGTAAGCCTAGCCACACATGTAACTCCTAAGGAAGAAGGAAAGAAAAGGAAGAAGAAAGAAGTCACACAAGAAGAGGAAGAATCTTTGTTTGAGGTCCCGAAAAATTTTAAGAAGTATGAGATAGATGACAGAAGAGTCATGATCAGAATGCCTAAACGAGAGGCGCAATCGGGGGAGGCCTATGATAACAAAGAAACCACGAAGAAAGTAGTTGTAGCCATCAAAGAAGGAGAAGAAAGTTGCACGTACATAGGCCATGACTTGACAGAAGAGGAAGAACAAGAGCTAATAGCCTTGCTAAGAGAATACAGAGATGTATTCGCTTGGAGTTACAAGGACTTGAAAGGTGTGGACCCTGACATATGCTCACACACCATCCCCATGACCTCAGATGCCAAACCCTCTAAGCAAAAGCCATATACATATAATGATAACTATGCTGCTAAGATCAAAGAGGAGATAGATAGACTGTTGAAGCTGGATTTATCTATGAAATTGAGCACACTGAGTGGGTATCCCCCATCGTAGTGGTGCCCAAGAAAAATGGAAAGCTGCGTGTATGCATTAACTTGAAGAAGGTCAATGCAGCCACAATTGGAGATAACTATCCGCTTCCTATCACAGAACACCTCTTAGAAAGAGTAGCAGGCAAGGAAGTGTACAACTTCCTTGATGGATTTTCGGGCTACAATCAAGTAGCCATAGCTCTAGAGGACCAGCATAAGACCGCTTTTGCCACAGAGTGGGGCATATTTGCCTTTCGTGTAATGCCATTCGGGCTTACCAATGCACCAGCTACCTTCCAGAGGCTGATGTGCCATGTATTTAAAGAGTTCCTGAGGAAGAACTTAGAAGTCTATGTTGATAATCTCTGTGCTCATTCCAACATTAGGCAAACCCATATTCTTGAACTCAGACAAATCTTTGACAAATGTAGAGAATATCAAGTCTGCCTAAACCCAGAAAAATGCGTTTTTATGGTCAGGCAAGGCAAGATTCTAGGACACGTAGTGTCAAAGAATGGCATATCCACTGATGAAGAGAAAGTGAGAGCCATAGCCGAGTTACCTAGGCCAAAGAACATCAAGGAAGTGCAAGCTTTCATGGGGCATTGTGGTTACTACCGATGGTTCATTCATATGTACTGTCATTGCAAAGCCCATGTATGGACTTTTGACTAACTTTGAGTGGACTGATGAATGTGAAAACTGCTTCAATGAGCTCAAAAGAGGATTGTGTTCAGCACCAATCTTGACCACCCCGGATTGGAACAAGCCATTCCATGTTCACGTGGATGCATCCAATTATGCTATTGGGTGTGTACTCGCGCAGCCTACGAGTGAAGGGAATATGGATCTCCCAATTGCCTATGCTAGTAGACAGTTGAATGCAGCTGAACGAGACTATACAACCACTAAACGAGAAGGACTAGGCATGGTATATGCAGTTAAAAAGTTTAGACATTATTTGCTTGCAACTAAGTTTAAATTTTTTATTGATCATCAGGCATTGCTGTATCTGGTAAACAAACCATGCAACACAGGCCAATTAGTAAGATGGTTTCTCTTACTAATGGAATATGACTTTGAGGTAGTGGTAAGGAAAGGTAGGACTCATTTGAGAGCTAACCATCTTTCTAGGCTCACATCTAGAGAGGCCCCACAAGGAGTGTCAGATGACCTTCCTTATGCTTACTTGTTTAATTTGTAAGTGGTGCCACAGTGGGCTAAGCCATTAGTGCCAGTATTGACATACGGGCCTAACCACCCAATAATAAACACACAGGATAAAGAGGTAGTAAAAGCCCAAAAGTATCACATCATGGCAGGAAGTATGTACAAGCACACGGATCAAGGGATCTTGGCTTGTTGTGTGGAAGAGGATGAGTACGCGAAATGGTTACAATCAGCACATGTAGGTGCATTAGAGCAACACTACTCAAAGCAAAAAACCCTACAGACACTAAAGAGACTAGGAGTGCATTGGCCGATTATGGAAGCTGATGTCCAAAAGTTGTGCAAGGAATGCCCAATCTACTGCACTAAATCACCTGTGGAACATGCCACTCTTCATCAAGTGTCTATAGTGCCAGATTGGAGTGAACCACTAGTATCCTTACTGAGGACGAAAGCCTTCCCTCCAGACATGACTCTGGCTCGGAAAAGAAGTCTAGAACAAGAAGCCCTAGATTACTCACTCATTGGTGATAATCTATACAAGCGTGGTAAGGATGGTTACCTGAGACTATGTGTCCATGAAAGTGAATATCTCAAGATCTTGGAAACTGCTCACCAAGGTGTAGCGAGAGGACACTTTGGACTAGATCGGGTGATCAAAGCAATACTATTTGCGGGCTTCTGGTGGCCGACCCTTCACATGGATGCACATACCTATGTGAAATGGTGTGATGTTTGTCAGAGAACTCAGTATCCTATACGCAAAGATGAGATGCCACTGAAACCTATGATGGGTGGACGTGCATTCTCTAAGTGGGGAATAGACTTTGTAGGTCCTATTAATCCCCCAGCCAAGGGTTCACATGCTGAATATATCATTGTGGCCACGGATTATCTAACCAAGTGGGTAGAGGTAAAAGCCACAACGAAGAACGATGCTCAAACAACAGATAAGTTTTTATTTGAGAATGTGTTCACCAGATACGGGTTACCTATAGAGCTAGTCAGTGACAGAGGCACCCACTTCTTGAATGAAGCTATTGAAAATCTGCTCCAAGAATTCTTGGTAGTACATAAGAAGTCTGCCCCCTATCACCCACAAGCTAATGGCCAGGCCAAAAGCACCAATAAGATCCTATGCAATGTACTGACGAAATTAGTGAACAATAAACGCTCTGATTGGGACAAACAGCTACACCATGCTGTTTGGGCATACCGAGTTGCCTACAAAACGGTACTCCAAGCCACCCCCTTTCAGATGGTATTCGGCCAAAACGCTGTGCTACCGTTGGACTTCTTAATACCTACATTGAAAGTATCACAAGAGCATGAATGGACGGGTCATGAACTCTCCTCTAGACTTTTTGACCTTGAACGATTAGGAGAAACAAGACTGAGAGCAGCTGCAGGGATATATGCAGCTAAGAAATGACAGAAGGCATACTTTGATGCCCATGTGAAGGATAAGGGCTTGAAAGCAGGAGATCTATTTTTAGTCTACACATTGAAACAACACGCAAGGAAGCTAGAAAAGAGAGGCTACGGATCTATGATCATAAATAGGATCTCCACAAGTGGAGCAGTACAACTAGCCACTTTAGAGGGTGATGTTCTCCCGAGCTACATTAGCGGATGCAGAGTCAAGTTATATCAGGAACCTCTGACGGAAGAGATGCTAAGTTGACTCAACACTGCTAAGAAACGCAAAGAAGAAGAAAGACGAATTCGAGAAGAAGCTCAAGCAGAAGCATTGGAACGCATCCGGAGAATGAAGTTGAGAAGACAAGGTAGAGAGCAACCTAGGACAGATGCATATGCAGATCAAGGATATCACGTAGCGATGTGTGAAGTTTCAGGTATCAGCTCCCATAGGATAATTGATCGACGTCCTTTTATAACCTTAGATATAGGACAAGGAAAGGGTGCAAGGACTGTAAGAGCCTTGATTGACTCAGGTGCAGCCACTAGTGCTGTCAAATTGTCTTACTGCCAAGAGTTGAAATTAACTGTCAATCCTATAGAAGCATATCTCATAGGATTGGGAGGTGTGGAAACCCCTTGCATGGGTGAGGTGGAACTTCCCCTCTATATTCAAGACGAAGCAATGACAGTCAAAGTACTAGTGTGTCAAGATGAGGACCTCACTGAGCCTCTTGTCTTGGGTCAGGACTGGATCCATGATCATGCAGTCAACCTAAACCTAAGAAGCGGACTTCTTCAGGTATGGGTAAATCATAGTCGAATTACAGTTGAATTGGAAAATGAGGCACTCAAGGAACTAGGTAAGGCACGAGCTCCTGGTCCTTCCAGGGGTGCACATGAAGTTGACAATGATATTCTTGTCCAAAACTGTATGATGCAGAAAAAGGATGGTTTCAACAACAAAGTCAAGCATAACACGGTACTCCCTTCTTTTCCAAAGGCCAGAAGGTTGCAGCAACCAACGGCAGATCAAATACAGAAGAAGCAGAGCACAACCTATACTGGAGGCCAAAAGAAGGAGCAAAGCAGATTGTTTCAGCCGTTGAAACAAGTATGGAGGCGGAAAGGCGAACACCCTGTTGCGACCAGGCCAATCCCACGGCCAAAACCTCTTATTAGTAGTCAACAACAGGACACTAATAAGAAGTCTTTCATAAAGTCTCCCGTGAAAGTAAAGTCTATTTGGATACCCAAGAAGTCGATGAAGGCCAACCCACAATCACGACAAATCTGGGTGCCTAAGGCTTGCTTGCGGGCTCAAATAGCTACACCAAGGCCACACCCGGTACAACATGTTTCACTCACTCAAACATCTGAGGCCCAGTCTTACACATCACGCACGGACACATATTTTTCCATGCGCAAAAGTAGAATCACTCGTAAATGGGTCCCTAAAAAGCCTCATTCACAAGTAGATACCCCTATCAAACTCTTCAGATTCTCCACAAAATCAAGATCAAAGCCCATCCACTGCATTTGGCAACCTAAAACTTGTAATAAACCCCCGGACCCCAGTTGTAAATCCATGTCCACCTACTAACTACTTCATGCTCACACTACATCATTCCACTTAGTTCTTAGGTCTACCCAATTCCTAACTACACGCACAAGCACCGAGCACTTAATAACCCCCTAATCTCTCCCGAACCTCACGTTAGTGTTGTAATGGGGACAAAAACGGTTCTATCTTGTCCTTTACAATGTTAACACATGTTTCTATATTCTCACAGAGTCAGGAGGCAAGAAGTAACATGGCGGATACGACAGGAACTAGCTCCCAAGAAGGCACCAGCCCCCAAGTCGTGGACATTGAAAGTCTTCCCGTTGAGGAGGAATTGAAGGAACGACCAATGGCTTTGAGGGCATTACACGCCATACCGGTTCAGAATCCTCCACAAGGACACACAATGCCGGTCAGCAAAAACTCACATTGGTTCAGTGATGTGGCAGGACCCCTAGGTGAAGGCACTTACATGTGGGAGGCCGAGATAGAATTCAATGGGCACTGGGGCAGATATCACTTTTTCACTAGGGAATTTGAGAGAGTGCAGAATAATGAAGGACTGAAACCTATATGGAAGAAGGCGGGACTCTATGATTACTTCAAATTCCAATTGCCAAAGCCCGATTTCCTAAGGTGCTCTTATTTAATTAGCACCCTCACTCCGAGCAAAGACAAAAAGGGATACAGCTCCTTTGTCCTCCCGTCTCTCACAAGGGGCAACGAACTGAAGCGTTTCAGGTTGACTATCAATCTGGTAAGGGAAGCTCTAGACATGAAAGGTATGCACATTCCTACGGAGAAAGAGACTATGGTCCCCGACAATATGAAGAACAGGAATCAGACGAAGTTAAAGGACATGGTGGCAATGACACCTACAATTGCCATTCATTTGCAAATGGTCATGCAGCACTTTGCATTTCTCGCTCAAGAGAGGTTCACAATGCCACCTAAGAAGATATGGTTTAGTCTATATTTGGCTGACGCCTTTGATTTGACAATAAATATGCCCCATTGGATTATCAACCAAATCCACTTTGCCCATCAAAGGTGGTATAAGAAACAAAAGTCGGTACTGTATGGATGTTGTGCTCTTACCAGGATTGTGTATAGATGTCTCGCGTATGATGTACCAGTGCAAAGGGCACTCATTTGGACCAGGGTACAGGAGTTTCAGTGCAGATTATCCTCCGCAGGGCAACCCTCCAAGAAAATGAGAGGCGCCGTTCAGATGCCCTGTGCACAAGCCCGCGGTGCAACATTGACACCAGAGACAACTCCATGACTTCCAAGGCGGGTACAACCCTTCACTATCAGATTACCAAGACACAACACTGACGGACCTAATCTAGTGTTCCCACCTGTACCAACCGACCTAGAGTTTCCTCACGGATTCACATTAGAAGACCTAACTAATGAGGAGGTAGCCAGAATAATCGAAGCTGTTAATGCGGAAGTCGAGGCAAAGCAAGCTAGTGGACAACAAACTGCTACAGACGAACCCCATCCTAGACAACCAGATGTCGTCAATGTGGAGGGCGAAGAAGAAGAAGAACAAGAGGAGGAACATGATGGACAATCCGAGGAAGAAGAGCAGGAATATGATCAGGAAACTCTAGAGGTACTTGAAGGTGCCCCAGCTTATACGAAGGCATTGAAAAAGCTCTATGATACCATGAATAGAGTTCAAGAGCAACATAGACTGTCCCTAGCAACATGCAAGGCCCTCATGAATCAAATCCTTGAGGAGGAAGGCGTAGACGAGCAATACTGTGCCACCCTTGACATGATATCTGAGGCTTTAGGCATACCTGAGACGGTGCATACCGCCCTTGCATAAGCACGAAGAACGGAGTGGAGATACAGCAGGCGTCCCCCTCGACCAGGAAAGCAGATGAATGTACTAGTATCAGAACCACAAGGCACATCCACAACCACGGGCACCGCACACACTGTCCACGATACTGAGGAAACCCATGTATCAAGTGCACCTCCGTCACCCCCGTTGCCACCCCTACCTCCAACTCCACCACATTCACCTCCCACGACCAGTGTAACCACTACTGTCACCGCCTCCGAGTCCACTACCCATACCGAAGCACAAACCGTCACTCAACCCACACAACGCACACACCCTATCTCCACTTCTTTTGTCTATACGACCACTGAAACAGTAGTTCTAACCGCTACCACAGAAAATCTCAACCCCCTAATCACACTTCCGAACAGTTCATATTCACAATTGCACTCACCACTGTACACTTTCACCACCATCACCGCACCCACAATTCCAATATTCACAATCACTCCCACTACTGCATCCACTGTTGATTTGATGGACATCTCACCCACCTCCGCACCTCTCCCTCCCCCCATACACCCACCATCTCCCATTCCCCCACCTCCCACTTCACCATTTTCCAGCACTGCATCCACACTTCCATTCCCCTTCCCCTTTCCCTTCCCTTCTGCATTCAACACCCTTCCCGCATCCACCCCTATTAATAATGTATTTAATAATATGTATTAGTGTATGTCGCAACTACAACAGCACTACCAGCATCTTGATAACCAACATACACGACTCTTTCGAAGCCATGAAGAACTTCAACTACGATTCATTGATCTCGAAAGGGAAAAGTGGCTACTACAACAATAGTATGCCACTTTACAGGAACAACATGAACAGTTCGTAGCCAATCCACCCCACTCAGATGCAGAAGAAAGGCAACATATGGATGAATTGCCACACTCCCAGATAACGGAGAATCTCAAGCTTAGACGCAACCTAGCCCTCCTACGAAAACACATGTCTACAGCACTCGAAGAGAATAAATGGCTGCAGAAACAGAATGAAGAAAACTTGGAAGCAGCAATGGAGGGTTCCCCGCAAGAACTCGACCCAGAGAAATTCAAGGCCATTCCCTCAGAGAATATGCAAATTGTGTTAGAAACCCATGCCGACCTCCTGGAGGCCCATGCAGCATTAGACCGAGAAAGAGATGACCTACTTAAGCAACTGGCAACTCAGCAGGAGTCACCAAGCAAAGTCACTGCCACAGACGACACTTCCGAAGAAGTCACAAAACTCAAAGCAGAACTCGAAGAATTACGCAGTAAAGTCATGCAATACGAGCGTCAAGCCTCGCCCCTTGTCGAGCCAGAGCCTGAAGACTTAGTGCCAATTGAAATAGAGGAAACTTTCGAAGACCCATACGTTCCCATGCCGGCACCAGGGGGCAGGCAAACGGAAGAGGGTATGGACACCATCGAGATCGAGGCTCCTAAATGGATGCAGAGGTTAGAGAAAGTGGCCACAACCCATGATGACAGAGTGGCAGTTGAGATAGCATCTATGTCACGTTTGGAAGAGGTAGTCATAAAATCGGATTACTTTCGAAACCTCTCCCATCATAGGTGGATCGGCACATCCGACGATTTGTACGTTCCTTTCTGTGTCTTAATGGCGGATTACAATGCCGAAATCAAGCAACACACCTCAAAAGAACCAACCTCGGCTACACAGCTTGCACTGGAAGACATCCCAGCAAGTGCCAAGCAGGGCAATATACATCAACCGAGGTGGAGGATTCGTCTACTGGAAACCTACCCAGAGATGGTAAGAACATGGAATAACATGCCTTTGTACATCAAATACAACCCATGTTACTAACCTGTATTTCAAAGAAGGTCATGGCCGGAATACACAAAAACTGTGCTAACAACCAAAGGATGCGAGAAATGGCTCAATTATGTCTACTTAGCACCACCTAAAGGCCAACCTACCATAGGATATATGATCTCGACGATTCGGCATTTGGGGGTCAGGTTTAAAAATGTACCAGATGTCATGGCCCAAATGTGCCTTAAAATTTTTGAACTCATGTTGGTCACCTTCAGGACTTTCAAAAATGTCAAGGAACCTCATCTTTCAGCTCTTGGATTTAATGAAGGTAATCAGGACCTTGTCTAGGACATGAGCGCAACACCATCTATTAATGTTGTATATGCATGGCAGACGCGTATCAAGTATCTACCAGCCTGCTTCAAACATACGTTTGAAGAAATGTTTGTCACGGGATTCTAGGAATATCACTTAGAGATATTCATTCCCAGACCATCACATTTATTGCAGTTGTTTGCAGTGGAACAAGCTCTCCATTCAGAAAAGTTACGTATACCACATCCAGAGGTTCCCGGGCCGGTAGATTGGGATGCTCTACTCACGGACTTGGCCAAAGGGTTGCGGATTGCAGAACATCACTTAGCACAAGACGTTGTTGAGTACTACATCCAACGACCCACCCAACAAGGGTCTGTCAAGGACAACAGACGCGAGAGAGGGGGGGGTGTTGGAACTGAAGGACTCACCAGGCAAGGAAGCTTACGAAGGGAGTCAGAGAGAAGAGAAAGTACAAGCAGACAGAGCAATCAATGACAATCTGGCAAGTAGGCCAATATTTTTTCAGGACACTAACGCATATAAAAGAGGTGGACACACAAGGAGAAGGAGCAAGTAGGGAGCTCCAAGAAATGTATGTCAAAATGTTATTAGAAACCCCTACAAAAATAGTGATTTTCATCACTAAAAACCAGTGTAAATACCATTTCATATTTTTGTAGCTCCATTTTGTGCAAGCCAAGGAGTCCTTGAGCTTGAGGAGCTTTAGAAGTACCTACCTGTCAGTTTTCACATTTTTTAGACTTCGTTTGAACCTCCAAATAGGGTAGAGAACCTAATTTTTTACTAGGCCGGACACTAGGTCTGGACACAGCCAAAACCTAGTCAAAAACTATAAATAGAGCTAGAGAGCTCATTTTTGAGGTTAGCTTGTAATTGAATTGAACTTTTATGAGCTTTTGGAAAGTAATCTGAGAACTCCATTGCTTCTCATTCTTTGTCTTGCCGTGTGTGCGCGTGTGTGTGTATGTGTGTGCATGTTTGTGTGCTTCTCACTCACGCACTTGTGCCTTCACTTGCTTGAGGTCTTCATACCATCCTCACGTCTTCCCGGATGGACATTAAAGGAGGTGCTACTCATCACTGAGCTACATTGGGCATCTTTGCCATCCCAACAAATTTGCTTTGCAGTAGCTGCAGCAGAAACTGCAACACGAACAGGAATATGCAGAATACCATCATCTTCGACACCTTCTACGTCAGCTTCAGTGCCTGCAGTTGTAATAGTTGCAGGTGTGAAAGGACGTTTTTTGACACCCTGCACAATGTTCCACAATCCTTTTGCAACCAACACATGTACTTCAATCACATTGATTTGTGTGGTATCATGAGTCTTATTGGGATTCTTTGGGCAGTCTCTAAATAGATGTTCCTTTCCACATTCATTGCAGTACCCTTCCCAAGTCCTAGGGAGTGGTGAGCTATATGGCCGAGTGCACTCTTTTATGAAGTGGTCTCCTTCACATCTATAGCATGGTCCCTTTGGCACAGATGGTCTAATGAGTGGTCTCATGGGTGTTGGTGCCTTGGGTGTAGTGTACATTAGGGTTGCAAACTCCGGTCCATAGGTGTTGTCATATCCCTCATAACCATAGTATTGTTGGCCATAAGTTTGGACATACTCCATCAAACTGGTGTCTTAGGGATAGTATTGTCCTTGGGTTTGCTCAGATCCCTGATTCGTTGATTTTGTACTAGCTAGTAGTTGGTACTATGGCTCTCTCCATGTTTTCCTCTAGTTGAGTATATTTAACTGACACTACGTTTTGTGGAAGGGATGGTTGCTTTCCTAACACTGGCTAAGGTCATTCATATTGCCCTTGTTCATATGGTCTAGGTGCTCCTTGTGGACCTGGATAGGTATTGTATCTTGGAATCTCCCTTCCTGGCTCTCTAGGAGGGTATCCATAAGGCCTATATGGAGGTTGGGTTAAGGGTCTTGATTGTTTATTGAATGGGCAATTTTCAGTAGTGTGATTAGTGTATTTTTGGTCTATATGGCAGTACAGGGTGGGTCCTTGATGTGGCTACCTATTGTATGGATAAGCTTGAGGCATGCCTGTTCCTCCTCTTGCACACATGTGAGATGGATGATCTCCACCACATAGGCTGCATTGTCGCAACATGGGTATTCTCATTGATGGGTGCTGGTAATTCCTCTGTTCGTGGACTCCTAACTTCTTGGCTACCAGTTCTGCTAATTCCTCTACATTGCTGGAGTTAGATGTCAATGTACTTCTAGTGTCTTTTGATTTTGTAGGGCTTGGTGTACTTTTGAGATCATCAACTAGGTTTTCCTCTAGGTCAATACATTCTTGAAGACACTCACTCAATGTCTAGAGCCGTTTCACATAGACTAAGGTTCTCAAAGTCCCTTTTGTCAGTCCGTGCAAGAATAGTGATATCATTTTTTGCTGAGAGGGTCTTTTTGTTGCTAGACATCTATCAACATATTGATTAAATCTCCGAGCAGCTGTTTTCACCGTTTCATTTGGATTTTGTTTGAAGCTATGGATTAAGGATGAAGAATTGTGTTTAATCCCTCTCTTGGTGAATTCTCCAATGAACTCTTGAAAAAATTGCTCAATATTTCCAAATTGATTGGGATCCAATGGTTGGAACCAAGTCAAAGCCATCCCTGTGAGGGTAAGTCCAAAGGATTCATACTGCACAAAGAAATGATCCACTTGCTTTGCCCTTAATACTTGTTTAAACTCCACTATGTGATAATAGGGTTCCCCCATTCCATCATAGTGATTTCTCATACATTTGGCCACTTGAATTGGTCTTAGCCTCCTTATAGGTTCTAGCGGTCTGGGCATCATAGGAATTGCTAGTCTAATTGGAGGTACTCCAAGTTGTACTCCTGGTTGTGGCCTTGGCCTTACTGGTGCCCGATTCAGGTTGCCTAGTCCTGGGTGGGTTTGATTTTGTGACTGCACTCCTAGCATTGTGAATTGCACATGGGTTCGATTGGGAACACTTCGTTGGCTCATTTGTCCTGACATTGTATTCTTTGGCTCTTGATGCATTCCAAAAGGATTATGGGAGGTAGTTGCTTGCTCTCGAGAAGGGAATACAGGCAACCCCATATACTTCAATTGAGCTCTATCAACTGCATCTACCGGCCAACACCTTCTTTGGTTCTGGTCTAGGTATGTGATTCTAGACTCATCTTCGGGATCCTTTAACTCATAGAAAGTCATTGGGCTTCCTTCCTATCCTTGTGCGGGTGAATCGATTTGTAACAGTAGGTCTGACTCGTGGATTAAGTAGACATCTAATAGGTAATCATCTTGAGGTATCAAATCCCCTCTCAAGACTCGATTAACCACTGACTTGCCTCTTGGTGTAGTTACTAACTCTTTAGGATCAGGTCTCCCCGAGTTTCCTTATCCTTCCAATCCTCCTCTCTCGTTGATCTGATTTGGGTTTTTGGTTACCACCTAGATGTGACCTAATTTATCCATGTACACTCCTTCATAATTGACTACAGGTCTGGGCACTATTGCTGATTCAATAGAGTTCACCATCCTCGCTAAAAAACTATTTAATCCATCCAGGTAAATAGTGATCCCTTGGGGATTAGTGGACACATATTACAAAGAGGTGCGGTATTCCCCCTCTATAGTTGACATAAAGTTCTCCCTAGCGACAGAACCATGCATGTCTTCTGAGGCCATGGGTATCTCCTCCTTTGAATCACTAGATGTGTCTGTATAGGTAGAGTGATGACTTGCTTGGGTTGCACTCCCTACCGATGAAATGACACTCCTTTGGCTACTTAGCACCCGTCCTGATCTCAAGTTCATTCACCCTTTTGGGCTTATATTGGCTTCCTACTTCCTCACAATTAGCTCCTCAACTACCTCCAATATTGCCCTCAAATGGTTTGGTGGTTCTGGATGATACCAGTCCTGGTGATATCAAACAGATGATACGATAACGGTTGTTGTACGATACGATACCAGAAACCTCCGATGATAGGATACCACCAAATCAGATGATATGATACCAAAAAGGTAGACGCGATACGATACCTCTGCATTCAACGATAAGGTACCAAGTTTGTGGACGATACGATACCTAGCCACTACACGATACGATATCAAAATTCATGCGATACGACACCAATTTTTTGCACGATACGTTACTAGAAAGTCACATGATACGATATTGAAATAATGGACGATATGATACCAAAAAGGTCAACGATATGATACCACTTCTTCGCATGATATGATACTAAAAAATAGGCATGATACAATACTAGGATGGCGATACAATACCAACCTGCCACACGATATGATACCGCTCAGTCGATGATACGATACCGTGACCGACACGATACGATACCGAGTGGTCAGGCGATACGACACCATTAACTGATAGCGATTGTGATACCAACTTGACGATATGATACCAAAATGGTATCGTGATACCTCAAGTGGGTATGCAGCGATATGACACTAGGCAAGTATCGCGATACTAGAGAATTTTGGTATCGCGATACCAAAACTCAATCGACCGCGATACATCAGCCAAATCTCATCTAAACTCAAAATTTTTTGGTTCAAAGTGTTTGTTTTCCTACCTCTTCCCTCTTGGCCCTCTATATCACTCAAGAGCCCTCAAAAAACTCTCAGTACTTCCCCACGATATCGGAAACAATTCTAATCATGTGTGGGTGTGTTTCTGAAGTGATTTTGTTATCAAAAAATTGTGTAGCTTACCTTCAAGAATACCTCAACCCAAATTTGTGCTTCCAAATTCACTCTTTAGCTCGACAGGCATGATATCACATTGGCGATACCAATCGCTCCTCTGCTCATGATACCTACTCTCACACTGTGTCAAATGAACTGATTTTTTTTTTGTTTTTATAGTTTTGGGATACCTGAGACCTACTCTACACTAATTTTTGACAATTTTTTGGGATTTTCTTCTTGGGGTTTTCTACTTCTTCCTACTCTACTCCTCTCTCTACCCTAATCCTAACTCTTCCCTTTCTTTCTCACTCCTAACCCTAAACCTAAAAGCTCATTACACACACCTCAAGGATGTGAAGTAACAAGTGCCGAAGTGCTTGACTACTTGCCATTGAACGAATTCACCTCTACAAGTACGATTCCTTCACTCCAGAGCTATAATCATCATGAAAGCACCTTGGTTAAGTTTGTTCCCTAGCAACGACACCAAAAACGTGTGTACCTAAGTCGTGAAGCCTTAAGGACTTGTGTCGATGAGACTAAATCTCAATCGCCCCACAAGTGCATATAGTGGTGGATCGATACACGTTTAATTATCAATCCGAGGAACCACATGAACCAAGTGTATGAGGATGCATGCACACATGATGTAAAGTGAAGTGGCTGAGTTACAATGCATGTGAAAAGACTTAACTACCTCTTCGACTCACTAACTCCCTGAAAATGCATGCCGCAATACCCCTTATAGTAGTAAGCACAAATTCGAACCTTCCTCCTAGCTCTAAACTCCGAATATGGCCAATATGAGTTCTTTTCCAAGCTCTCGACAAGACACCTCTATTGGTGGTATTTTCACTTGAATCTGACAAACGCTCTTCAAGTTATGTGCAAAATAGTGAATGGTGGGAAACACCAACACTCACTTTGCAACTCATGGTGGCTCACACACACATTACAGTAGTTCAAAAATGCCGGGAAGGGATAGCTTATAGTCTTACACACATTCCAAGCATTACACACACACAAAAGATCATAGAAAAGGAGGAAATTAGCAGGAAATAAGCAAATTTGAATTTCTCCTCTTCTTCTTCACAATGGCAAAAAGTCTTTACAAAGAGTCACAAAGTGACTTATATACATGTGCCCTAAAAATGGTCCTTTCACACAATAGACCACACTTTATTGACTAATCTCTAATTTCCTAATATTTTACAAGAGTTATGTTACAAGGATTTTGGCTTATGCATCTAGAGAACTCCTCTAGTGCATTTACATAGCTTCGAGGAAATTTCCTAGGATTTTGAAGAAGAAAATTTGTGCCCATTAAATTAAAAATTTTGGGGCTCCTCTTTTGTGCCTCTTTTCTCTACAACACCTTGTCTCTTCTTCTTTTTGCTTCTTAGCAGTGTTGAGTCTCCTCAACATATCCTCTATAAGAGGTTCTTGATATAGCTTGACTCGACAACCACTAATATAGTTTGGCAAGATGTCACCTTCTAGGGTGGCCAATTGAACTGCACTGCTAGTGGAAATTCTATTAATGACCATAGGTCCATATCCTCGCTTTTCCGATTTACGGGCATGTTGTTTTAGTGGTACATCAGAACTAAGTCTCCCTCTTTCAATCCTTTATCTTTAATGTGTGCATCAAAGTATGTCTTTTGTCTCTTTTTTGCAGCATAGATGCCTGTTGCCGCTCGTAGCCTCATCTCACCTAAGCGTTCTAGATCAAAGATCCTAGAGGACAACTCGTGTCCATTCCACTCATACTCTTGTGCTACTTTCAAAGCTGGGATTAGTAAATCTAATGGTAGCACAACATTCTGTTCAAAGACCATCTAAAATGGGGTGACATTGAGTATCATTTTGTAGGAAACTCGATAAGCCCAAACAGCATGATGAAGCTGTTTATCCCAATCAGAGTTTTTATTATTTACGAGTTTGGTCAATACATTACATAGGATCTTATTTGTGCTCTCTGCTTGTCCATTAGCTTGTGGATGATAGGGGGCAGACTTCTTATGTATCACCAAGAATTCTTGGAGAAGATTTTCAATGACTTGATTCAAGAAGTATGTGCCTCTATCGCTCACTAACTCTATTGGTAGTCCATATCTCGTTAACACATTCATTCTTTGTCGTGGCTTTTACTTCTACCCACATTGTAAGGTAATCTGTGGCTACAATAATGTACTTTGCATGGGAGTTTCTAGCTGGGGGGTTAATAGGACCTATAAAGTCTATACCCCACTTCGAGAATGTGCATCCTCCTATCATTGGCCTCAAGGGAATCTCATCATTTCAGATCGGATATTGTGCATGTTGGCATGTGTCACATCTCTTCGCATAGGTATGTGCATCCATATGAAGAAATGGCCACCAAAGTTCTGAGAATAGAATGGTCTTAATCACTCGAGCAGGCCCAAAGTGTCCACCTACAACACTGTTGTGTTTAGTTTCTAAGATTTAAAAATAATCTAATTCATGAGCGAACAATCTTAAGTAACCATCCTTGCCTCTGCGCTATAGGTTGTCTCCTACTAAGGCATAGTCTTGAGCCTCTTGCTCCATGCTCCATTTTCTTGCTAGACTAGCCTCGCTGGGTAGTGTTCCTGACCTCATAAATTCTACCAATAGTGTGCTCCAATTTGGAATTAATGACACATGATAAAGGGTAGCATGCTCCACTAGGGGTCTTGTCTGACACACTGGAAATTTCTTAATCCACTCATTTATTTCTTTGTCCATACTAGGCCAATACACTCCTAGACGTTTTAGATTTTGCAATGTTCTTAATTTAGAGTAGTGATTTCCTAGCAATTCTTCATGGGCTTGTTGCAACCAACCGCTATGTTCATCATCCTCGACACAACAAGCTAATACACCCTCTCTATCTTGTTTGTACATTCTTCCTGCCAATATGTGATAATTTTGTGATTTTACAATTTCTTCTTTGTTCATCTTCACATTCTTATTTGCAGGTCCGAAGGTTAGGACAGGTACCAACTTATTTGCCCATTAAGGAACAACTTCTAAATTGAACAGATAAGGGTCAGGTAATTCATCAGACACTCCTTGAGTTGGCACTCCCGAAGTGATGCGAGAAAGATGATCTGCCCTAAGGTGGGTTCTACCTTTCCTGACAACCACTTCAAAGTCATATTCCATTAGTAAGAGGAACCATCTTACTAAACATCCTGTATTGCAAGGTTTATTGACCAAATATAATAATGCTTGATGATTAGTGAAAAACTTGAACTTGTTGGCCAATAGATAGTGTCTAAATTTCTTTATGGCATATACCATACCTAAGCCTTCTCTCTCAGTTGTTGTATAGTTTCATTCAGCTACATTTAGTTGTCCGCTTGCATATGATATAGGCAAATCTAGATTTCCTTCAACAATGGGTTGTGCTAGCACACATCCTATTGCATGATTGGATGCATCCACATGGACATGAAATGGTTTATTCCAATCAGGAGTTGTCAATATTGGTGTTGTGCACAAACGTCTCTTCAGATCATTGAAGGAATTTTTGCATTCATCATTCCACTTAAAATTTTTCAACAAGGCATAAAGAGGCTTAGCTATAATTACATACATGTGAATAAACCTATGGTAATATCCACAATGGCCCATAAAGGCTTGTACCTCTTTAACATTCCTTCTTGTATTGTGATGGTCTGTCCTTGTCTTGGAGTTGGTGGATGGGGGCATTCATGGATGAAATGGTCACCCTGATATCTAAAACATGGTCCTCTAGGGGCTTGTGGTCTCATTTGTCTCAATTGGGGCCTAGGCTTAGGATTTGTATACATGACATTGGAGTATTCTAGCTCTCGATTTTGTTCCATAAGTGGTGGCTCATATGGATAGGAATGAGCCTCACTATGCTCTAGTGAATCTGTGTAATAATCTTGTGGACTATCTTCATAGGAGTAGTCAGAATTCTGAGCATGATGGTCATTTTCTAAGTCTAAAGGGGTCATTGATACCAATGCTCTATTCGGGTTCTCCTCTATCACTGCATTCTTAACTGGAATAACGTTGACAGGAGCTTGCGATTGGTTTCCTAGGACGGGGTGTGGCGTATATGGTGCCTGATATTGATGTTGGTACTGGTTCTGGTACCTACCCTATTGGTAAGGTTACTGATAAGTTTTTCTAATAGCCTGCCTATTGTAGGGACAATCTTGAGCCACATGTTTGTGTATTTTCTCTCAACAATGCAATATGGAGCATTCATTTATCTCATGTTTTGGTTTTGCATCGGGCATACATTAGCCATGTGGTCTCCTCCAAAAGTATAACATCTCTTCAATGTGGTGACCCTTGTTGTTTGTCTATTTTGGACTCCTAGCTTCTTGGCAACCTGATCAGCTATCTCATCTATCTCAATGGAGGTTATGGAAGTATGACTAATAGAGTTGTTTGAATCCTTGTAGAGTTTGGACAATTCTAGATCCTCACCTAAATTGTCTTCTATATCTATGCACATGCGCATACACTCTTCTATGGATCTAGGCTCTTTCAAGTACACATATGATCTTAACTTTGTGCTTAGTAAGCCATCTAAAAACAAGGCCACTTGCTTGGCTGGTGTGGGTAACTCTAGGATAGGGCATCTTTCTAAGTACTATTTGAACCATCTTCCTGCATGCCGCACTGTTTCTTGGGGTGTCTGCTTGAAGATGTGGATCAAGGATGATGTGTTATGCTTGATACCACTCTTGGAAAATTCTACAATGAATTCTTCTAGCACTTGACCTATGTTTCGGTGCTTGTGACTTTTTAGAGGGTGAAACCAAGCTAAGGTAGTACCCTTGAGGGTCAAACCAAATGCCTTGAATTGGGTGAACAAGTCCTCGACCTGTTCCACTCTTAATACTTGTTTGAACTTAGCCACATGATCATAAGGATTTGCTGACCCATCAAAGTAGTTCTTCATTGAGTTAACCACTTGAGAGGGTCTAAGGGTCCTTGGGTACTCTCGGGGTCTAGGCAATGGAAAACTGTGTTCATCTCTTTGATGCCTATGTGCTTGATGTCTCTCTCTTTTATGTCTTTCACCATCAAATCTTGATATATCCCTACCCACATTGTGTGCAAAGCTTACCTTATGTCTCTCTCTAGCTCTTTCCCTCTGGTTTTCATGAGCCTAGGATGATCCTACTCCTTGGAGGCCATGAGATATATTAGATCTTGGTGGAGGAAAAACCGATTCTCCTTGGAGCTCTTCTACTAGTAAGGAGAAATCTGCAAATGCTGCACATTCGAAGAACCAGGATAAAGATGATAGGAAATCAAAAAAGCAGAAATTGTTTTGCAAGTACTGTAAAGGGAATGATCATATCATAAAGAACTGTCCAAAACTGGTTGTAAAAGAGGCAAAGAAAAAGGAGGTTGGAATGGTTGTTGCAGAAGCCTCTACACCAAAAACAGAGTCTGCTAATCTTGTGCAGGAAGAAGAATGGGCGTTTACTACTATTTGCATCTTTGACCCATCTTCTCATGAGCAGTGCATGTCTGCAGTGGACTCAGATGTTTGGTACTTTGACAGTGGGGCGACCAAACATATTACCTCACAGTGCAGTTTCTTCTCTTCACTCGAGCCTGCCCGAATACTGTCACATGTGCCAACAAGTCCTCTTATCCTGTTATGGGAGTTTATAAGATCATTCTGACTACTGCTGATGGTAGTTCTTTCACCTTGTCAGATGCTTTATTTGTGCCAAGGATCAAGAAGAATCTATTATCAGCTTCTGCATTAGCCAAGATTGGCTTGGTTGTGAATTTGTTGATGACAAATGTACAGTTGATGATCTATCAAATGGCGATGTTATTATTTCTTCTGGAATTTTATGTCGTGGGCTGTATAAGCTCATAGACTATGAAAGATCTGTGAATGATTCGGCATGTGCAGTTCATGATTCTCAGGCTATGTCAGATGCAAAGCTTTGACATGCACGCTTGGGTCATCTGAATTTTGTGAGTTTGCTACGCCTGCAGAAATCTCATATGGTGTTCATTTCCTCCTTTCCAAAAGATGGTTCAGTTCGGGCTACACAAAAATTGTAGCTTGTACATAGTGATGTTTGTGGTCCTATGCAGACACCTTCTTTTGGAAACTATCTTTACTTTGTGACTTTCATTGATGATTTTTCCAGGCATGCATGGGTATATCCATTGAAGGCAAAGTCCGAAGTGTTTTTGTGCTTCAAACAGTTTTTGGTTTTGGTTGAAAATCTGTCAGCATGTAAAACGGGCACCCTCCGTTTTGATCGAGGGGGGGATATATGTCTTCTAATTTTAATGCATTTCTGGCTGAACGTGGGATAAAACACCAGTGCACAGTGCCGTATACACCTCAACAGAATGGAGTTGCTGAACAGAAGAACAGGTCACTCATGGAGATGGCGAGGTGTATGGTCAAGAGTCAAGCTTTACCACATAGTTTCTGGCTTGAGGCTGTCATGTGTGCAGCATATGTACTTAACAGGTGTCCCACTAAAGCACTGCAGTCTATCACTCCATATGAGGCTTGGCATGATCGCAAGCCATCTGTTGCTCATCTGCGGGTTTTTGGTTGTTCGGCATATGCACTAGTGCCTGAACAACATCGCAGAAAATTGGATGATAAGGCATTAAAATGTATTTTTGTTGGGTACAGTTCTGAAAGTAAAGGGTATCATCTGTATCATCCATAGACTAAACACATTCTGGTTAGCCGTGATGTTGTTTTTGTGGAAGATGCTATTCAACCATTGCTTTCATGTACTAAGGAGACATCTGTTAGCTCCAAAGACATGTATGATACTTTGATGCCTCTTTTTACAGGTGGAGAGTCTACTGCTGGTCCTAATGAGGCAACTTCTCAGCCTTTGCAGGTTTCATGTGATGATGCAGATCATCCCATTTCTGATGCAGATTTACATGATGCACTTGTTGATGAGAGAGCTGATATTGAGGAGGCAAAAACTATGCCAAAATGGCTGGTGCAGACTTTGCGTGACAACAAATTAGATGCACCTTTGTCATATTGTACTCGTTCAGGCTCTCATAGTGCCTCCTTTGCATCAGATTGCTATGTTATGGCTGCGTCTAGTCCTTGTGATGAGAATGAGCCTGTTTCTTTTGATGAAGCACAAAATTCAGAAAATTGGATGGCTGCTATGCAATCTGAATATGATGCTATAATGAAGAATGGTACTTGGTCTTTATGTGACTTGCCTCCTGGCAAGAAAGCCATTGGTACTAAGTGGGTATACAAGCTGAAGCGTAAACCTGATGGTACAGTTGACAGGTATAAGGCTAGGCTTGTTGCAAAGGGTTATGCACAGGAAAGAGGCATTGATTTTGATGAGACCTTTGCACCCACATGTCGTATGACTACTGTTCGGAGCATCTGTGCACTTGAAGCCCATCATGGTTGGAATGTACATGAGTTGGACATTAAAACTGCATTTCTGAATGGTGACTTGCATGAAGAAGTGTATGTTTTTCAACCCATGGTTTTGTGCAGAAAGGGCATGAAAACCAGGTGTGCAGGTTAAAGAAGGCATTATATGGTTTAAAGCAAGCACCACGTGCTTGGTATGAGAAGATACATGCCTATCTGATTGCACATGGTTTTGTGAACAGTCCAACCAAGAGCACCTTATATGTTAAGCGTGCTAATGATGTGCTTCTGATCATTATTGTCTATGTTGACGAGATGCTGCTCACTGGTCCTATTGAGAAGCATATTGCTGATTTTAAGGCTGATTTGCATGCCTCATTTGAGATGTCTGATTTGGGGCATTTGCATCTTATTTGGACATTCAATTTATGCATGTTGATGGTGGAATGGCTTTGTGTCAAATGAAATATATTGACACATTATTGCAGCGGTTTGGCCTTGAAGACCGTAAGCCTATTGCCAGTCCTACGGAGAAAGGTTTATGATTGAGTTTTCATGATGCTGGAGATGCATTTGATGCTTTTCTCTATCAACAGGCTGTTGGATGCTTGATTTACTTATGCATTACTCGGCCAGATATTCAGTTTGATGTCTCACATATGAGCATGTTTATGCATTGCCCAGGAGTCAAGCATTGGCAGGCGGTTAAGCGCATCTTTCGCTACTTGAGTGGTACTCGGCTACTTGGGTTGTTTTATCCCAAAGGGGGATCACTACCGCCAGATCTGCATGCTTTTTCTGACTCTGATTGGGCTGGTTGCTATGACACTCGTGTGTCCACTAGTGGCTTTTGCTTCATGCATGGTAGCTCATGTATATCTTGGTTGAGCAAGAAGTAGCCTACTGTGGCCACTTCTAGTTGTGAGGCTGAGTATAGGGCAGCTTTCACAGCGACTGTTGAGTGTGTGTGGCTCAGATGCCTTATGGTTGATTTGGGTGTTGGTCAGACTTCTGCCACCACCATCTTCACTGACAGTCAGAGCGCATTGGCAGTTGTGAGGAACCCTATGTTCCATGCTCGCACTAAGCACATTGAGGTGCATTATCACTATGTCAGGGAGAGGTTCTCTACTGGGGAGATCAGCTTGGCATATGTGCCCACGCAAGAGAACAAGGCTAAAAAAGACGGGGGCGCTGGAAACAGGCAGGATCTCTCAGCAAGTTACTCATACAGATCTGGGCGCTCATGAGGAGAATATTCTAGAGAATCACAAAGGGTCTGCATGGGGAGAAGTTTGAAGCTTTCCGCAAAGCTTTAGGCTTACTTCCTTTTGTGGAGTGATTTCCACATAGCTTGGCACTTCCTTATACATGAGTGCCAGCTCCTTGTTCACCGCATCACTCCCAGGGGGGATTTGTTGATATATTTAGGTAGTGATGTGTGAACACACTAGGACTACCGGGGCACTTTTTTCCTCTTTAGGAGGTTTTTTTCCCTCGGCTTGTATATATGCCTATAGCCCTAATGGGCTACTTCTCTTTGTACATTCTTTAGTAATACATTCAGTCTTGTGTGTTGTGCTCCAAGCTTCTTCTTCTTCCTTGTGTTGTTCGCGTGCTTCCGCAGACGTCTAACTCCAACAAAAGAATGGAAAATTAAGAGTGTGCATTAATTTGAAGAAAGGAAATGCAGCTACGATCCGTGATAGCTACCCATTACCTATCACTGATCATCTCTTGGAAAGAGTTGCAAGTAAGGAATTCTATAGCTACGTGGTTGGAGTCTCTGGATAGAACCAATTAGTTATTGCTACTGAGGACCAACATAAGACCGCATTCGTGACTGAATGGGGAGTCTATGCTTTCAGGGTGATGCCTTTTGGGCTCACGAATGCCCCTGCTACTTTTCAAAGGTTGATGTGTCACGTCTCAAAGAATTCTTAAGAAAAAGTATGGAAGTATATGTAGATGACTTATGCACATACTCAGATTGGAGACAGGAACATATTCCGGAGTTGCGAAGAATATTTGAAAAATGTCAACAATATAGAGTGTGTCTGAATCCTGAGAAGTGCATCTTTATGGTGAGAAAAGGAAAAATCCTAGGACACATTGTATCTAGGAATGGAATCTCTATTGACAAAGATAAAATCAAAGTAATACTAGAGCTTCCAAGACCAAAAAATGTGAAGGAAGTGCAAGCATTTATAGGTCATTGTGGATACTACCATAGATTTATTCACATGTACGCCATAATTGCTAAGGCATTGTATGGATTGTTGACTCAATTTACGTGGCAGATGAGTGCGAGAAAGCATTTAATGAACTAAAAAGGCGATTGAGTACAAGACCTATTTTGAAAACACCCAATTGGAACAAGCCTTTTCATATTCATGTAGATGCCTCTAATTATGCAAGAGGATGCATTCTAGCTCAACCTGTAGATGAATGAAAAATGGACCACCCTATTGCCTATGCGAGCAGACAACTGAATCAAGCTGAAAGAAACTATACAACAATGGAACGAGAAGGTTTAGGGATGGTGTACATATTGAAGAAATTTAGACACTACCTTCTAGCCAACAAGTTCAAGTTCTTCATAGATCATCAAGCCTTATGCGATTCTGTGAAAAAATCAATTTTTTTTGAAAATCACGATTTTCTATTTCCCGCCTAAAAGCTCTCTGAAGGAAACACGATTCTGAGGTCATTCTCAGAATTGCGATTCTCTAGTTGTGCTCAGAACTGTGATTCTCTAAGTTTTTCAAAAACACGATTCTCTGGCCACCCTCAAAAGCGTGATTTTTTTAGCGATTCTCAAAAAATACGATTCTGAGCAAGAACACGATTCTGGGGTCATTCTCAGAATCGCAATTCTGTGGTTGTGCTCAAAATCACGATTCTCTAAATTTCTGAAAACCACGATTCTAAGGCAAAATCGTGATTTTCAAAACACGATTCTCTCTCAAAATTGTGTTTCTTGGGGATTGCTCAGAATCGCGATTCTCTTGATTTCACAGCATCGCAATTCTCTTGATTTCACAGCATCACGATTCTCTTGATTTCACAGCATCGCGATTCTCTTGATTTCACAGCATCACGATTCTCTTGATTTCACAGCATCGCGATTCTCTTGATTTCACAGCATCGCGATTCTCTTGATTTCACGAAATCGCGATTTCCACACAAAATCGTGATTTTTTCCAGAAGGTCCTGTTTGCTTGTTTTGACCCCCACGAGCCTGATTTGACATAACTTTTTCATCCAAAGTCCATTTTTTGAGCTCTATAGCTCGTTGGAAAGTTCGTTTCGAATCCTACACGGCCTCAACAGTTTTATAAGAATAATGCGTTGATTTTCAGATAGACTAATTTGAAGTTGACCCTCAGGTGGGACTAGGGAACCAAGGGGACTCCAAAGGATTTTGAACCATACCAAGGGGAAATTTTGGACTCTTAACCAAAGCTTATGAACCTGAGATCTGGTAGACACCTAGGCAAGGATAGACAAGCATTAGATCTTCTCAGTCTAGTGTCAACCATACAGCTAAGTCTTGGGCACAACAACTAAGTGGTTGTCCTTACGTACTAAACTCTGCCACGAGTGACTCAGAAATGTCTTTTAGCATGGGGAATCATGCAGGTGGCTCAGGAACTGCCCATCTACAAACACCAGAAGGTCCCTATAAGACACAATTGGAATATATTCAGACCAACCGATTAGGTGCTCGCATCTATGAGGATGGCCTGAGGCAATCAGTGGTCCAACTCAAAAATCCAGATCAACCCTTTGGAATTGAACACCCAATGGTCAAGTTCGAAGAGGGTTCATACATTGATAAGGAAGGAACCATGTATGTGTTCACCAACCTACTAGATAGGACCGATGAGTTTGGAAATATCATTCATGAGAATGAGATAGGAGACCTAGAACAAGGAAATGTAGGACAAGGACCCCAGACTCCTAGAGGTAAGTCAGTTTTGACCCAGAGTGATCACTCCAGATTGGATCCCTCAAGACAACAAAAGCATAGAACTATTCTTGAATAGAGAAACAGAGGAAGCCTTTTGGAGATTCAAGCCAGATCAACCTAGCCAATTGGGCATAGTCATCATCTACGAGTTCAAGGATCCAGAGATACCAGGCAAAGTTGTCTACCTGGATAACACATCAGAGAAAATATTCTTGGTAACAGAACATGACAAAAATATAGATCAAAACAGATAAGTTGGAGTTAGCTCAGAGGTGAAAACTTGCTATTCTTGGTTCATACACCTGTCCAGTGGTTTACATAATTCTCTGAGCACAGCAGTATTTAGCTCAATTCCTCTTGGGGAAGTCTAGGCAACTTAAAGATCTAACTTTCAAGAGTAATCTCATCAAAAATAATGAACCACACACTGAGAATGAGTTTTAACAAGTGATGACATCATCCCGATTTTCACGGGCTGCTATAGAAATAGACCAGTGAGCAGAAAAATCAACATAACTCAAAATTTAGAAAATCCAATGATTATGAAAATTTGTATGGTTATACTAGACAGTAAGCTGAATCCAACAAGCTTTAAATCACTGAATTTGGATAAGTAACCACTGAGAAATGGCTCTGACAAGATGAGTGAAAAAGTTGGGTACCTGACAGAGAAGTGAAGATGAACAAACCCTGTTGACTTCAAATGAACATAACTGAAGATTGCAACATCCAAATGACATGAAAATTTGTGAGCATATAGTAGACTTATAGAGCTAACTTTACCAAGTTAAATCACTGAAAATGATGCACCAAGCTCAGAGAAAACATCTCTGCAAGATGACTAAGAAAACTGAGAGTAATGGCAGTCAGTAGTACACTTCACAAGAACATGGAAAGATGAACTCAAATAATCATGAAAATGAAAGTATATTGCTTGTACAATACAATGCATTACTGATACATATGTGTGCCTTGTAATCACACCTTGATATGGCATAAAGCTCAGCTCTTGGAGGTCTTCACATAGGTCTCTCTAACCACGACTAAAACTGCCATCTATTTATAGTTGAGTTTGGGAGGCTAACTTCCCTCAATCACTCTCCAATCAATCAATGATTGATTTGATTCTCTACCTACCACAAATCACGAATTCGTGGCTCCTCTTTCCATTCTTGATCAAGTGGACTCAACCACTTAAGATTCTCTTACTTTTACATTAAGTAAACTCTTCAAAAGTTACAAGAGGTAGTTCACAAGTGAACTTTACATAGTCTTCTTTTTAAAGCTTCTTCTAAGACTTTGTGAGACTCAATCCAATACTTAGGCTTGTCATAGACTTGCTCCAACAATATAGGCCACAACCAGTCCTAGGAAACCAACCACCAACGCCTGCCAATGTAATTCCAGTTAAGTATGCAGTGGCAAAAGAGAACCTTAGTAGAGCATTGGTGCCAGTGACCCCACTGATCTCAGAGAATGACTCTCATGCTCATAGTTCAGACTACTCCCATGAAGGTAGTCCACATGCTTATTACACAGAGTCACCTGAACATAGTGAGATTTACTTGTATCAATATGAGGCACCACCTATGGAACAAAATTGGGAGCCTAAATACTCCAATGTCATCTACACAAATGCTAACCCTAGGCCCCAATTGAGACAACTAAGACCACAAGCCCCTAGAGGACCATGTTTCAGATGTCAGGGTGACCATTTCATTCGTGAATGTCCCCACCCATCAACTTCGGGACAAGGACAGGCTATCACAATACAAGCCTTTTGTCTTGAATGTGGCAAAGACCATCTCCCCAAAGATTGTCCAAGAAACCCCTCCAATGCACCCAAGATTACACCCATTAATGTGGTAGGCTTAGTGGCAGTTCAAGTTCAAGTAGCAGTAATGTGGCTCCCGTACAGGCAGTTACTAGGGCACAAGCATTGAAACAAGATAAACAAGCAGAACAATCGGAGTCGAGTGAATCAGGAGAGCCTAGTAAGAGAAAAACAAGAACATGGAAAGATACCAGAGAGAAGCCCAATCGTAAGTGGAATAAAAAGTTATCAGAACTAGAAGAAAGCTTGAATGAAGCGAAAACAAAAATAGAAGACATTGCATCACAAAGTCCCTCGCATGTCGAAACTCCATCCACTCCACCTCATCCCACCACCCATTGTAAATAGACCGCAACTAGGGTCTGTTCTTGCAGATCCAATGCCAGAAGGCTTGGACATGATGTTCAAGGACTACCAGGCCCGACTCCAAGAAGGGCCTACACCTGCAAACCTAGACAAGAGTTACCCTAGAGCAGATTTAGAGATTGAACGGATGAAAATGTGCATGAAAATGGTAGAACAAGCTCAAGCTATACTCGAGACCAGTCAAAAGTTCAATCAGACAAACTCTATCAAACCAGATTTGGAATTCCAGGGCTCACTAGAAAGATTAGAGCAGTTGGTAAACAAACCACAAGTTTCTTTACCTCCACAAGCTCAACCTGTTATTGAGAGAGGAAGCTCACCACCAATGGGAACTTTTGTTCCTAATTCCACGGATGCTGGAATATCTCCTTCAATTCAGGAGCACTCTCAAGAGTTCTTGAGGGAAATACAAGAGGAGAAATGGGCCAAGGAGAAGGGTAATTCCCCTCCTATTCGTGAGATTGATTATCTTTATGATGAATTTCCCCAAGACATTCCATCTATTTACCGAGATGAAGCAGAACAACAAGAAGATGAAATATTAGATTTTGAATCTAATACCTTAGAAGAACTGCCCCAATTTCCAGGCCCATGGGAATCTGAGTCTCTTCAGATTAGAGCTCCCACAATATTGGTAAGAAATGAAGACTCAGTGGTTCCAAGGAACACCGATAACGTGAAGAACACTAAGGTTCAATGTCATCTCATTGTAGAAGAGCTTCTCAAAGCAAAACCTGAGTTGTGGAATCATGTGAAGGATCAGGTCCTAGAACTTGATTCCAATATGCCAAAACAAGCTCTAAGCAAAAAGTTCCAGAGATACCTCTCGATAAAATAGGAGACATGTGTGAGAGTGAAGAAGGTAATACTTATCTTCCAATCACCTACCAAGGTTACACAACCAAAGCAATCATAGATTCAGGTGCTGGTGTTGCTATTGCGACTACCTCTTTGTGGAATCAATGGGGCAAACCCACATTAAGACCGACCAGAATGAAGCTTCAAATGGCAGACGGTCATTTTGAAAGACCTCTAGGATTGCTAGAAGGGATAACTCTAACCACCTGTGGGGTAGAGTTTGAGCATACCTTTGCTATATGTGACTTTGAGAAAAATAATGTCTATGAGATGATCCTAGGAAGACCCTTCCTACAACAATTGCAAATAGTACAGGATTGGGGAACCAACTCCTTGTACTTACAACACTTAGGGGTCACCACCAAGGTCAATTTGAAGGATTACACCTTCAGAGATGTACCACCCCTACAGTGGAATTCTATCCACAAAGCAAAAGAAGATTCTATCTATGTACATTCTGGAAGTTCACCTGATCCATCCTGGTTGCATGAAGATACTCATTTGTGGATGTGCAAGGTCGCGAAGGAAAAACGCTTAAAGGCAAGAGAAGAAGGAACTTCTCCAAGAGATAGACCAATTAAAGACCCAGCCTATACACCGATGATCTTTCCACATGAGGAATTTGAGCCTCATGGTTGGGCAGAAATCTTAGCTACCATGGACATTGTAGTCAATGAAGAACAATGGACACCTCATTGTGATGAGGAGGGTTATGATATTTCAGTGTTCATGTGTCAGCCCTTGCTAGAAGAATGTGACCCTAGTGATGTCATAGAAGAAGAAGAGAATGATGATGATCTAGACTCCATTGTGATGGATAGTTGCTTTAACTCAGAGAAGCACTATTTAGAAGATGTAGGCGTGTTTAACCAGAAAGAAGAAGAACCTCTCACTAGCATTAAAACATTAAATTCAAAGGATGGAAGTGAGAGTAGTCAAAAGAAAAGAAAAGAAAAGCAGTGAAACAAGAACATGAGGAATCATTGTTCGATGTACTAGAGAATTTCAAGAAATATGAAGTTGACGACCAAAAAATTTTGGTATGAATGCCTAAGAGAGAGAGGCCATTACAGGAGAAGCATACGATAATAAAGAAAAGACCAAAAAAAATGTGGTAATCATTGAAGAGAACGAAGAACGATGTACATACATAGGAGATGACCTAAGTGCAAAAGAAGAAATGGAGCTCGTAGCTCTATTAAGGGAATATAGCACGTGTTTGCATGGCATTATAGAGACTTGAAGGGGGTAGATCCAAGAATATGCTCCCATACGATTCCCATGACCGCTGATGCCAAGCCAACCAAACAAAAGCCCTACACATATAATGACACTTATGTTGCAAAGATAAAAGAGGAATAGAAAGGTTGATTGAAGCTGGATTTATCTATGAGATTGAGCATACTGAATGGGTGTCCCCTATTGTAGTGGTACCCAAGAAGAATGGGAAGTTGTGAGTGTGTATTAACCTTAAAAAAGATAATGCCGCTACAATTAGAGATAGCTATCCGCTTCCAATCACTGAACATTTATTGGAGCATGTTGCAGGCAAGGAAGTTTATAGCTTTCTTGATGGATTTTCAGGTTACAACCAAGTAGCCATTGCCCCAAAAGATCAACACAAGACAGCTTTTGCCACTGAATGGGGAATCTTTGCATTTCGAGTGATGCCATTTGGGCTCACAAATGCCCCTGCAACATTCCAAAGGCTCATGTGTCATGTCTTCAAAGAGTTCTTGCGAAAGATCTTAGAAGTATATGTGGACGATTTATGTGCTCATTCCCAAGAAAGAAGATACCATATCCCTGAGCTCAATCAGATTTTCAATAAGTGTAGAGAATATCGAGTGTGTCTGAACCCAGAGAAGTGTGTTTTTATGGTTCGACAAGGTAAGATCTTAGGTCATATTGTTTCGAAGAATGGAATATCAACAGATGAGGATAAAGTTAGAGCCATAGCAGAGTTGCCAAGGCCAAGGAATGTTAAAGAGGTACAAGCCTTTATGGGCCATTGTGGATATTACCGTAGGTCTATCCACATGTATACGATCATAGCTAAACCTCTTTATGGTTTGTTGAAAAATTTTGAGTGGAATGACGAATGTGAAAATTCCTTCAATGAGTTAAAGAAACATTTGTGCACAGCACCAATATTGACCACTCTTGATTGGAATAAGCCATTTCATGTCCATGTGGATGCCTCCAATCATGCCATAGGATGTGTGCTAGCATAACCCACAGGTGAAGGAAATCTAGATTTGCCTATAGCATATGCCAGCAGATAGCTCACTACAGCTGAGCAAAATTATACAACAATAGAGAGAGAAGGTTTAGGCATGGTATATGCCGTGATGAAGTTTAGGCACTATCTATTGGCCAATAAGTTCAAGTTTTTCATGACCCCATGCCATCGCGATTGGCTCACGCCATCACCACGACAATGCCACGTGTCAAGTCAGACCATCGCGATTGCTCACTAGCCACGCCATCGCGACGACACCCTTACACCATCGCGACAACTCAAACTTTGGACCATCGTGATTGGCTCACGCCATCGCATCTGTGACCATCGTGATGGTTCACTTTGGACCATCGTGATTGTTCACGTTGATCGTTGACTGACGCCATCGCGATTGTCCGCCTGATCGAGCAATCGCGACGGTTCACATTCACGCCATCGCGATCATCCATTTCATGCCATCACGACAGTTCGCTCCATCGGACCATCGCGATTGTGCCACGCCATCGCGACGGTTCGCCTGGACCATCGTGACGGTCCCAGACCATCGCGATCATCTCAGACCATCGCGATTGCCCACCCAAACGCAAATTTTAGGGTTTGATTTTTTGGCCAATTTTGGGGCTATTTTTGGGAAATTTTTGGGTGATTAGACTCATAGGAGACCCCTTAGCTCATATTTGAAGAAAAACTTGTTTGTTAGTTTTTACCCCTGAGGGCCTGAACGATCATAACTTTTTCATCCGAAGTCCGTTTTTTGAGCTTTATAGCTCATTAGAAAGCTCTTAAAGAATACGTCTATTTTTAGATAAGCTATTTTGAGGTTGACCATCTATGGGACTAGGAAAGAAAGGGGGCTTTGGAAGAAAATTTTTCCAAAGTTTAAGGGACTTTAAAGGTGTATATTCTCAAGTGCTTGGTCATCCATTGGTGATATTGGTCTAAACATTGGATTTTTCCAGGTCTAGCAAAGGCAATCAAAGGTGTTCAAGGCAAGGCAGTGAAGGGCATAAAGCTTGGGAAGCGCGGCTTCTTGGACATCAGAGCAACCAACAAAGCTGACTTGAGGTTGGAAGATTACTCAACCCCCTTAGTCAATTCTTAGCTTAGGCTAAACGGTAGTTGTGGATTAACGACGATAGGAACGCCTCAAGTCAAGAGATTAATTTACCAAGTCCAAGACTAAAGATAACGGTGTGTGATTCGAAAATCTAAAGGGAAAAGAACCTAACTCTGACGAAACGAGAACTCCAAAGTACCACAGAAAGTCGATTCCTGACGCATTCATTGAGATAAGACAAGAACTTAAAAACATTTAAAAAGAATCAATCAATTAAAAACAAAGGACCATTGACGATCAGAAGTGCCTCGAAGTAAATTCATGAACCTTAGATCGGGCAAACATATAGGTAAGTCAGACCGACGAAGCCTTAGATCATTGAAAGCAAGCGTGAGAACGACCGCACGATCGTGGGCTCAACAGTTGAATAGCAGTTATCCCTACGGGTTGAGCTCAGACACAAGCGAATCCGAAATGGCATTTAGCACAGAAAGACCAGAAGGAGGGTCAAATATAACGTATCTAGAGAGACCTGAAGGACCCTATAGGACTCAACTAGAGTTTCTCCGAACCAACCGCCTAGGTGCTCGCATCTATGAGGATGGTTTGAGAAAAGTGGTGCAAATGCACAATCCCGATCAACCCATTGGATTGGAACGTCCAGTGGTGAAATTCGAGAGAGACGCGTACATAGATAAAGAAGGAACAATGTACATCATAAGTATTCAGCCAAACAATACCAATGAGTTTGGCGTAATTCAGTTAGAGACGGAAGCAAGAGCCCAAGGAAAAGAACCATTGGAGGAACCTAGAACACCTAGAGGGAAATTTGTACTGACACGAGTACTAATTCCAGAGTGGATCCCTCAGGACAACAGGAGTATAGAGTTGTTTGTAAATAAAGAGACAGATGAAGCCTTTTGGAGGTACAAGACAGAACAAATTAGTGAGGTAGGTATCATCACAATTTACGAGTTCAAGGACCCGGATACACCTGGAAAGGTGGCATACTTGGATGAAACTTCAAAAAGAGTATTTGTGGTACCAGACCATGCTAGAAACACATACACATGGAGAGGTGAATTGGTATTCCCTCCATCACGAACAAACGTAAACGCGAACCAACAAGGGGCAGGAACATCCTCAGCCCATGGCAATCAAAGAGACAAGAACAAAGAAAGACCAGAAGTAAGCTTCAATCATCCCATAGGGAGAGATAGAACAACCACAGACACAGATAGAGTGGATAGACAAAGAATGCCAGGTGGTAGAGACGATTTTCCTCTACCCAGACCACGTGAACACGCAAGAATATTGAGACCCACTCAGTTAGTAAAGTCCATGAAAAATTACTTTGATGGGACAGGAGATCCCTATGACCATGTTGCAGAATTCAAGCAAGTACTAAGAGCCGAACAAGTTGAAGACATGTTTACGCAATACAATGCATTTGGACTAACGTTAAAGAACACAACTTTAACTTGGTTCCAACCATTGCAATAGAGACAATTTAGAGACATCCATCACTTTTTAGAGTCATTCATCACTGAATTCTCTAAAAGTGGAATCAGACATGACACGTCTTCGTTGATTCATAGCTTCAAACAGACCCCTCAGGAAACAGTAAGACTCGCAGGACGTAGGTTTAGACAATATGTTGAAAGATGCCCAATGCAAGAGTTACCCTCACAAGCCAAACAAGTGTCATTGCTCCTAGATGGCTTGTTGAGCTCTAAACTACGCTCCTATGTCTACCTAAAAGAACCCAGAATGCTAGAGCAATGTGTAAGAATATGTATAGACATTGAGGACAACTTAGGAGACGAGTTGGAACTCTCAAAGGTCTATAAGGACTCAGACTGTTCATCTCTAGCATCCACAAAATTGTCTAACTTGATAGAGGACCTAGCGGAAAAAGTGGCCCAGAAACTAGGAGTTTCTAGTAAACAGGTGCCCAAGTTAACAACTAACGTACGTTGTTACAATTGTGGTGGAAATCATTTGGCAAATGTGTGTCCCAATGCAACACAACCTCAAGCCAACCCTAGTGGCCAATACTGTACGATTGAGAGGAGATACACTAATCATACAGCTCAGGACTGCCCATACAACAAACAGGCGATAAGACAGAACTACCCGCAAGCATACAAGCAGCCAGGTAGGTATCAAGGCCAATACAATGCTCAACCTTATTACTATAGGCCTCCTCAGAGCTACCCATACCAGGCTCAACAGAGACCTCAACCTGTCTTAACTCAGCAGCCACCCCCACCAGCGAATGTCATCTCAGTCAAATACGCTGCTGTAGAAGAAAACCTAAGTAGGGCTTTAGTACCTTCTTCACCTTTGATCATAGAGAGTGACCCAAACTCAAACAGTTTTGACTCTACGCATGTAGATAGTCCACCTGCATATTACACGGAGTCACCAGAACATGTGGAGACATATCATTATGATAGTCCACCAGTGGAACCTAGTTGGGAGCCTGAATACGCTAATGTAATGTATACAAACCCTAATCCGCGGCCCCAACTGAGACAACAAAGACCACAGGGCCCTAGAGGACCATGCTTTTGATGCCAAGGAGATCATTTCATAAAGGATTGTCCACATCCTCCAATAGCAGGACAGTCTCAATATTATAATATACAAGACTTTTGTGCCGATTGTGGTAAAGAGCACATCATAAAAGATTGTCCTAAGAACCCAGTTAATGCTTCAAATGTGACACCGATCAACGTGATAGGTATTGTAAATAACACAGATGGATCCAACCCTACATACGTGCCTATCCAAGCTATAACAAGAGCCCAGGTGCTCTTATAGAACAAATCGCTTAATCAAGAGAAAGTAGCTGGAAGTAGTGAAGTTGCAGAATCTAGTAGTAAAAAGACAAAATCTTGGAAAGATTCTATAGAAAGGATAAAGAGAAAGTGGAGTAAAAAGATAACTGAGTTGGAAGGAAGTTTAAAAGAGTCGAGAGCCAAAATCCTAGAATTGACTTCACAGGAATTGAATCAAGAGAATACAGCTTAGAAGTCAGGATCAATTTTAGCGGAAACCATACCAGAAAATCTAGACATGATGTTTCGTGCATATCAGGCTAGATTAAAAGAGGGACCTCAAGTAGTTGAAATGAGTAAGAACTACCCACGAGCTGATCTAGAGATTGAGAGAACTAAACTTTGCATGAAGATGGTAGAATTAGCACAAGCTTTGTTCGAAGCCTCTAAATATCTTAATTGGAATAACATGGCAAAACCGGAATTACATTTTCAAGGACTAATGGACAGGATAGAATACTTGATAGAGAGCAAAGAGAAAAAGGATCAGCATAGGAGCCCTATTGTCCCAGAGCCACAGGAAAAGAATGTACCATCCCTGTCTCAAGTACCCAATACAGAGAATCAAGACAACCTGTCTTCCATACAAAGGTACTCACATGAATTTTTGAGAGAAATCCAAGAAGAAAAGTGGAGAAAAGAACAAGGAACCCATCCTCCTATTCAAGAAATAGATGACTTGCAGGAACAATTTCCCCAAGACATTCCCTCTATTTACGATGATGTAGAGGAAGAACAACTGAGTGAGAACACAAGTCTTGAATCTAACTCTTTACAAGAATTACCTCAGTTCACAAGACCTTGGGAAGCAAAGTCTATTAGTATGAGAGCACCCATGATAATAGTGAGGAATGAAGAATCATTATTCCCTAGAAACACGGAAGTGATCAAGAACACTAAAGTACAGTGTAATCTCACTCTCGAGGAGTTGTTAAAGGTAAAACCAGAATTGTGGAAACATGTAGCAAATCAATTCCCCGAGCTTGCTACTACACCCTCACAAATAGGATCACAAAATAAGGTACCAAAGATACCCGTAGAAAAGATTGGAGATGTAAGCGAAGGAGAGGAAGGTAACACTTATCTTCCGATAACCCATCAGGGCTACACCACGAAAGCCATCTTAGATTCAAGAGCCGGAGTAGCCATAGCTACCACCACTTTATGGAAACGTTGGGGTAAGCCAGCATTAAGACCCACCAGGATGAAGCTACAAATGGCTGACGGACACATAGAAAAACCATTAGGCTTACTAGAAGGAATATCTCTCACCACTTGTGGTGTGGAGTTTGAGCATACTTTCGCCATTTGTGACTTTGCAAAAAATCATGCTTATGAGATGATATTGGGACGACCATTCATGCGTCAGTTGCAAATTGTACAAGATTGGGGAACTAATTCTTTGTACTTGCAACATTTAGGAGTGACTACCAAAGTCAATCTTAAAGACTATTCACATAGAGACGTACCCCCAATACAATGGAATACCATCCATAAGACTCAGGTAGAGACGGAATCCATGCACTCATTAGAATCAGTTCCTTCTTGGTTGCATGAGGATACTCATTTATGGATGTGTAAAGTAGCCAAACAAGAGGAAGAACGATTAGAAGCCAGGACCTTAGGTGCAGAACAACATCCACGAACCCTTCAAGATCCAGCTTATGCACCTGTAGTAATTCCAGATGAAGAATTCGAACCCCATGGTTGGGCAGAAATCCTAGCAACCATGGATGTAGCCATCAATGAAGAACAATGGACACCCCACTGTGACAAGGATGGCTATGACATCTCAGTTTTCACGATAGAGCCAATCATGTGCGATGCAATTTTAAAAGAGTGTGAACCTAACACTGATGCATTTGAAGATGCGAGTGATTTTGATTTAGAATCAATTATCATGGACCCACCCTTTGCATCAGAGAAAGAATATTTTTACGAAGTAGAAACTCACCCTCAGAAACAGGAAGAAGTTATGAATGATGTGAGAATAGCCACTCAAGTGACTAACAAGAGTTAGGGCAAGAAAAGAAAGAAGAAAGAAACCATGTCAGAAAAAGAAGAATCTTTGTTTGAAGTACCCGAAAACTTCAAGAAATATGAAATCGAAGATAGAAGAATCATGGTACGAATGCTTAATAGAAAGGCGAATGATGGACAAGTATATGATAACCGAGAGAAAACCAAGAAAATAATAGTTGCAACAGAAGGAGAAGAAGAAAAATGTACATACATAGGGCATGATTTGACAGCTGTAGAAGAAGAAGAATTAGTTGCCCTATTGCGCGAATATAGAGATGTTTTTGCATGGAGTTACAAAGATTTGAAAGGAGTAGATCCAGACATATGTTCTCATAGAATCCCTATGACTCCAGATGCAAAACCGACAAAACAGAAACCGTACACGTACAATGATAATTACGCTGCGAAGATTAAAGAGGAGATAGATCGGCTGATAGAAGCAGGATTCATCTACGAAATTGAGCATACCGAGTGGGTATCCCCCATTGTGGTGGTGCCCAAGAAAAATGGAAAATTGCGTGTTTGTATTAACCTTAAAAAAGTTAATGCCACCACGATTAGAGACAGTTATCCTCTTCCTATCACGGAACACTTATTGGAAAGAGTTGCGGGCAAGGAAGTTTACAGCTTCCTTGATGGTTTTTCAGGCTATAATCAAGTAGCCATTGCTCCAGAGGACCAACACAAGACGGCATTTGCCACGAATGGGGCATATTTGCATTTCGTGTAATGCCATTTGGCTTAACAAATGCACCCGCCACTTTCCAGCGACTCATGTGTCATGTTTTTAAGGAATTCTTATGCAAGAGTTTGGAAGTTTATGTCGATGACATATGTGCTCATTCTAATATCAGGCAGACGCAGATCCCAGAGTTAAGACAAATATTTGACAAATGTCAAGAATATCAGGTTTGTTTGAACCCAGAAAAATGTGTTTTCATGGTCAGACAAGGCAAAATTCTAGGACACATTGTGTCAAAGAATGGAATTTCTACGGATGAAGAAAAGGTGAAGGTGATTGCAGAACTACCTAGACCAACTAACGTAAAGGAGGTACAGGCATTTATGGGCCATTGCGGTTATTACAGGAGATTCATACACATGTATGCAATCATAGCCAAGCCTTTTACTCTCTTTTAACCAATTTTGAATGGTCAGATGAATGTGAAAATTCATTCAATGAACTTAAACGACGCTTGTGCTCAGCACCTATATTGACAACCCCGGATTGGAGTAAGCCATTCCATGTACATGTGGATGCATCCAATTATGCCATAGGATGTGTGTTAGCACAACCCACGAGTGAAGGTAACATAGATCTCCCCATAGCTTACGTGAGCAAACAATTGAACGCAGCAGAAAGAAATTACACCACGACGGAACGAGAAGGATTAGGGATGATCTACGCGGTAAAGAAGTTCAGACACTATTTGTTGGCAAACAAGTTCAAATTCTTTACAGATCATCAAGCATTACTGTACTTAGTCAACAAGCCATGTAACACAGGACGACTAATACGTTGGTTTCTATTACTCATGGAGTACGATTTTGAAGTAGTAGTCAGGAAAGGAAAGACACATCTCAGAGCTGACCACCTCTCGAGACTAACCTCAGGAGAAGCTCCTCAAGGAGTAGTGGATGATCTACCAGATGCATACTTGTTTAACCTGGAGATAGCACCAGAATGGGCTAAACCAATAGTCCCTATTCTCACGTATGGACCCAAGAATCCTAGGATAAAGATCAAAGAAGGAGAAATTACAAAGCCTCAAAGATATCAAATCATAGCAGGAAGTATATATAAACAGGATAATCAAAAGATTCTTGCCTGTTGTGTGATGAATCGGAACATGCGAATTGGTTGCAATTAGCACATGTAGGTGCATTAAAGCAACATCATTCGAAACATCGAACATTACAGACTCTGCATAGATTAGGAGTATATTGGCCTACGATGGAAACAGATGTCTACAAATCGTGTAAAGAATGCCCTGTTTGTTGTGAAAGACCACCAGTAGAGCATGCTACATTATATCACGTGTCTCTCACACCAGAATGGAGTAAACCTTTAGTGACATACTTGAGGACGAAGACATTCCCTCAAGGAATGACCTTAGCTCGACAACGCAGTCTGGAGTAGGAAGCTCAAGACTATTCACTTATTGGCAATAATCTATACAAAAGAGGACGAGATGGATATCTAAGACAATGTGTTCATGAAAGCGATTATCTGAGCATACTAGAGACTACACACCAAGGTGTTGCAGGAGGTCATTTTGGACCTGAAAGGATAATCAAAGCCATCCTCCTTGCAGGATTATGGTGGCGCACTCTTCACATGGATGCTCAAACCTATGTTAAGAGATGTGATGTGTGCCAAAGAACTCAGTTTCCTACTCGCAGAGATGAAATGCCATTGAAACCCATGATGGGAGGGCGTTCATTTTCTAAGTGGGGTATAGACTTTGTAGGACCCATTAACCCCCCTGCAAAAGGTACACATGTTGAATACATTATTTTCGCGACGGATTATCTTACGAAATGGGTAGAGGCAAAAGCCACAAAAAAGAATGATGCACACACAACTGCAAAATTCTTATTTGAGAATGTCTTTACAAGATATGGATTGCCTATAGAGTTAGTGAGCGATCGCGGAACTCACTTTCTAAACCAAGTCATTGAATATTTGTTACAGGATTTTATGGTGATTCACAAGAAATCCGCACCATATCATCCTCAGGCCAATGGTCAAGCTGAAAGCAATAATAAGATCCTTTGTAACGTACTGACGAAACTCGTGAACAACAAACGTTCAGATTGGGACAAACAATTACACCACACTGTTTAGGCATATCGAGTGGCCTACAAGACCGTACTCAATGCAACTCCCTTTCAGATGGTTTTTGGTCAGAATGTTGTGCTTCCTTTGGACTTCTTGATACTGACCCTTAAGGTTGCACAAGAACATCAGTGGACCGGCCATGAATTATCAGCAAGAATAATGGACTTGGAACGATTAGGAGAAACCAGGCTGAAAGCTACAACAGGAATATATGCAGCAAAGAAGAGACAGAAAGCATATTTTGATGCCCGTGTGAAAGATAAAGGCTTGAAAGAAGGAGATTTAGTTCTAGTATATACGCTGAAACAACACGCACGGAAATTAGAAAAGCGAGGTTATGGACCTATGATCATTAACAGACTCTCGACAAGTGGAGCAGTACAGTTAGCCACCTTAGAAGGTGACATAATGCCTAATTATATTAGTGGCTGTAGAGTCAAGTTATATCAGGAACCTCTTACTGAGGATATGCTTAGACGACTCACATTGGCAAAGAAGCGTAAGGAGGAAGAGAATAGAATACGAGCGGAAGCTCAGGCAGAAGCCATAGAACGCATTAAGCGCATGAAGCTAAGAAGACAAGGACTAGGGAGAGAACATTATAACCCTCCGGAAACATCACCCAGATATCCCATGGCCATGTGTCAAGTAAAGTCAACCACCCATCCTAGCATAGTGGATCGGAGACCATTCATTACAGTCAGGCTAGAGCACGGCAACCCTTGCCAAGAGCTCAGGGCTTTAATTGACTCAGGTACTGCGACTAGTGCGATTAGATGGTCCCACTATAAGGATTCAGGAATAGAAATGCGGCCAATTGAGGCATACCTCATAGGGCTAGGAGGCATGGAAACCCCTTGCATGGGTGAGGTGGACCTTCCTATCCTCATTAAGGATGTGACCATGACAGCGAAGCTACTAGTGTGCCATGATGACGACCTGATAGAACCCCTAATCCTTGGCCAAGATTGGCTATATGATCACTCAGTGGACCTAAATCTTAGACAATGCTCCTTGCAGATTGGAACCTTAGATCAGAAACGAGTGATACCGCTTGACTTCCCTAACGGCATTCCGATTGAGGTGTGTAACCCTAGACCCCATGAAATGCATGCGACGGAAGACCGAAAGATCTCTGGTCAGATCAGTCACGTTACATCTACACCAACCCACTCGGGCTTGGCTATAGACAGTTGTCAATCAGAAGGACGTCAGGAGATTTTTCCTGGGGCTTCCTGCAAACTAGAAGGGCCAATTACCCAACCGCTTGGGCAGATGGACACAATCAGCGGTCAGGTGGGTTGTATCAGCGGACACATGGGCAAAACACCCTGCGGTGCCCATCCTTCTACACTTACTACGAACTGGCCTAGATTAAAAGTACAAAACGGAGCACTTCCTAATGGGCGGGTTTCGCAAGTGTTGGACCTCCCTTCTTTTCCAAAGCAGAGTGTCCATCCGACCTCTCAACCTCAACCACAAAGGAGTCAAGCACTACGAAGGAACCCAGACCGACGGCAACATCAGACGACACAAAGAGGAAAGTAGTCTCAGTAGCACAAAGCAAGCGGCACAAGACAAATATGGGTGCCAAAAGAACAGAAAGCACTGACTGATTTCAACAATGCATACATTGATAAGAAGAAGTCAAGACGGAGACAGAATCAGTATCCAACATCCCCTCGACCTTCTTCTACAAATACGAACCTTCGACAAATTTGGATGGCAAAGAAGTACCTCATGAATCGACCCACACCCATGCAAATTTGGGTACCCAAACCATGTATTATAGCTCAACCCTCAAGCCATGTAAAATACACCCTTCAGAAAGCTTTTCAGCCCTCCATATCACCAAATCTGATATCATCTTTTGTCCCTCCGCGAGACCTATCACCCGATCACAAACTCTTAGGAAGTGGATACCAAAACGTATCCAGAAGTCTTCTCCTAACCCATTGTCTAACATAACTCCCACCCCGACTAATCTACAACCATGTAATAACTCATTCATGACCGAACCTTGTATAAATCCACACACTATAACCCAACATCATCTGTAATAACACCCCATCAAGAAATGCATGTATCATCTGAAAGCATGTAGGTGTCTAGAGACCTGCACTAGTTCGGCAAGAATCATTGCATCAATCACATCACAACACTCGGCTACACGGGTTACACATCGGTTATGGAAAGGGATTGCGGTCTCACTTTAATGGGATCATAATTAATTTCCATGCTAATGTGTTAATCTTTTGTAGCAGATCTGCCACACACTCGCATCATACATCATGCAGGCAGAAGGACAATCAGAAGCGGGCCCTGGTGCACCAATGGCCAATATTGGGGATTTACTAGCGGAGCCCCATCCGATGGCTCAACCACCGGAGTTCCAAGGATTTCCAGGACCGATGCCGATTGACGACCCTCCTAGAGGGTATACTGAGAAAATTCATCGGAATTCCCACTGGTTCCAAGGACTTGCAGGACCGTCAGCGGACGCAGATTTTATATTTGAAGCCAACTTGGCGTTTGATTATCATACATGGGCCAAGTACTAGTTCTTTTCAAGAGAATTCGAAGGATTGCAGAATACAGCAGACCTAACACATGTTTGGGCAAGAGCCGGTTTTACAGAATACTTTAGTGACCCTTTGCCTAAACCTGACTTTTACAGATGCTTTTACTTGGTCACCACTTTGACAACTTCGGAGAACAAGGATCTACCCGGATCATTTATATTGCCATCCTTGGTGAATGACCCCCCATTCAGGAGGTTTTATTTGTCCAAAGATTTAAGTCGTGCAGCTCTCAAAATCCATGGAACACATACTCCTACAGAGCGCGAATGATTGATCCCAGAACCTATGAAACGTGGTGACGTTACTAAGTGGGAGGACATTTCAGCTATCACACCAGAGCTCTCCAAACCGTTGAGGATATGCATGCAGCATTTTTCTTTCCCTGCTCAGGATAGATTTACCATGCCCCACAAAAGAATCTGGTTTGGATTATACTTAGCATGCACTGCCCCTCAAACAGTAGACCTTGCAAGCTGGATAATTGATCAGTTGTACTTAGCACAACATAGATGGGAAAGAAAGAAGGTCATCAATGGATGCTGCGCGCTTACAAGAATTATATATATGTGCTTGGCATATGATTTGCCAATTGAGCAGGCCCGAGAAGCACGCCTGATTCCTGAAAGACCTACGACCGAAGAAGCTATCCTCGTCGACTCCCCACCCCACCCTACTAATGTACAGACCACCACGGTAATCGGAGTACCCGCCACCCCAACTACTCCTCCTTCACCTCCCGTCTCTCCCATTCATCCACTATCTCCTAGACCAGCCACATCTTTTGACAACGTCATAGCAGAAGCCTTTGTCGCATCCATTTCCCTGCCCATGCCCACACCCACTCAATCGAGTTTCCCCCTTCAGACACCCACCTTTCCATCTACTCCCTTTCCCCCTCCATCTTTCCCATCTTTCCCCACACCTCCACGACACCTTTTCCCATATCTACCCCCATTAACTTTTTCCTCTGTCTCACCCCCCCGACCTACTGTATTTCCATTTCCCCCTTTCCCCCAAGGAGTACAAGAAAACCCCCCTGTAAATTACTCGTCAACATTTGTAAATCCAGTATTTACATCATCACAAGCACCCACAATCACACCATTATTCACAGTCACCGCACTTGACACGTCCAATGACATGGACATCTCACCGCCCACCGCACCACCACTCACTTCATTCATGGCACACCCATATTTAGGCACATCACAATTTTCCACAATCACCACCGCATCCACTCTCCCACCCCCATTCCCCATCCCCATTGCATCTACATCCACTGCATCTTTACTCGGAACATCTGTAAGATTATCTCCCACTGTAGATACCGCATTTCGACAGATGTTCGCTTGCATGACTCAAGTACGAGAGGAGTTCACATCTCTAGGAAACAACTACCAGACGCTACAGAACACGACGAATCAATTACAGTCGCAGCTTAATTCATTGTCGATTGAGAATGCCTCATTGAATACTCGGTACCAAGAATTACGAGAGGCATTCTACAAACTGGAAGTAGAAAGTGAAGAGAAAGCCAAAGAGGCCACTGCTGATCTTGACAATTTGTTAAGGGCCCAGACAGTTCGCAATGCGACGCTTACACGGAACATGGGCTTACTCAGAAGACACCTAGCAGCAGCAAAGGAAGAGAACCAGAGGCTGCAAGAGCAGAACAGAGAAAATTTAGAAGCTGCTCTCGATCATCCAGATCAACCGTTAAGCCCTAGTAGGTTCAACGTGGTTCCCTCAGAATCAATGAAGATGCTGCTAGAGGATCATGTTAGACTGCTCGATGAATACGATCACATGAACGAGGACTATCAAAAGCTAAAAGATGATCATAAACTACTGCAGCTACGAGCACCAGTACCACAAGGATTACCAGCACCTGCGGACCCTTCCCCTGACATCTTAGAGGAACTCAACGCATTACAGGCCCAGGTATCTACTCTTGAATCACGAATCGCAGTCTATGAAGCACCCCCGAGACCAGATTCCCCACCAGAGCTACCAGCTGATGAAGAAACTGTAACCATTCCGGTGGAGGAAACATTTGAAGAGGCCTATGAGCCCCAACCCATCCTAGGCGGACGCGTCACGGCTGAAGGCCAGACGACATATGAACTTCCAACCCCCGCATGGATGAAGACAATTGAAGAGCTTGGAACCACCCATTCAGCCAGAGTAGAGGTGCAGTTGCACGCAATGGCAATGATTGAGGAAAGAATTTTACAGTCACCCTACTTTGCTCATTTGGCCCCTCGTTGCTACATATCAGGGCATGAGCTCCAGTATAAACCTTACTTTATGTTAATGGTCGAATATCAGTTGGCCATAGAGAAAGAAACAGGCAAGAAACCATCGCATGCTACTCAGTTTGAGATGATGATTTGCCACCGGATGCACAGAGCGGAGAAATCCATCAACCCAATTGGCGTAAAGATCTTTTACAAGAATATCCTGAGATGATGAGTACATGGGTTAAGGCACCATTGCACCTAAAGTACAACCCGTGTTGGGGACCAGTACCACGTCGCCGCTCTTGGACAGCATTTGCAATTAAAGTACAAAACAACAAGCAGTGCCAGGACTGGTTGAATTACCCCTATTTCAAGCCACCCACCGAGTTGCCCACTGTAGGATACATGATGGCCACGATTCGTCACTGGCTCCCTCGCTTGAAACGTATGGATGATATCGCAGCGCACATGACTGTCAAAATATTTGACATGATGCAAATGGTTTTTAAAGTCTTCCGACATGTCAAGGCACCTCATGTTAATACCCGGGGCTTCGAGCATGGCAATTTGGATCTTGCATATGACATGAGTACAACGCCATCGCTACGGGTGTGTTATGCCTGGCATTGCAGAATCAAATACTTACCGGCGTGCTACAAGCAGACGTTCAAAGAGATGTTCACAACCGGTTTCTGGGAATACCATTCAGAAGTGTTCATCAGCAGGCCCACCCATTTATTGCAATTATTTGCCTGTGAACAGATGGTATATTCCACGCATTATCGACTCCCGCCATCAGATGAACTGCAACCAATCGATTGGGAGAAGCTCGAGGCAGACCTGGCCCGAGGCATTCGAATATCCGAGCACACCCTCGCTCAAGACCTCCTACAAAACTACATCCGACAGACCACACAACAAGGTTCTGTCGAGGACGACAGAAGCGAGAGGGAGGGGGGTGTTGGAAGCAGCCAGAGGCATAGAAGACGCAGAAGCATGTAACGACAGAGCAAGGATTCAGTCAGATCTTTTTTCAAAGAATTATGTTTTAAAACTACTTTTCAAAAACCTCCAACAGTGATTTTTATCACTATTGTAACATATGTAACATAGAAAAACCCTTTTCTTAATTTCTAGCTCCATTTTGTGCAAGCCAAGGAGTCCTCGAGCTTGAGGAGCTTAGGTAGAATGAGCGTATCAATTTTGGTTATTTTTAGACACCGTTTACCCTTTGAAATAGCATCTAGGACCTATTTTTTAACTGTGCCGGTCACTAGATGTGAAACCGGTCAAAACTAGTCTAGAAACTATAAAAAGAGCTAGAGAGCTCATTTTTGAGGTGATCGAGTGTGAGCTTAGAGCTATTTTGAGCTTGTAATTGAGATCTTGAGCAATAGAGTTGATTTTTCACCTTCCATTGTGTCTTGCTTGTCTCTTCGTAGTGTGTGTGTATGTGTGTGTGCATTTCTATGCTTCTCACCTTCACTCTCACTTCATCTCACGTTCATGATCTTCATATCACTCCTATCTCTTCCACGGATTGACATTAAGGAGGTGGAGCTTCTTAACGTGGTTCTCACCATTGTGCTAGAGCAACAACATGGCATCCACAGCTATTGTTTCCCCTTACCATGGTAGGAGGGAAGAGCTTGAAGGTCCACAACTTAAGTGATGCTTAACTACTATATGTACGAGAGCATCCAAGGAGATATCTGCAAGGGGTAGTTTGGTACCCTAAAAATCTGTGTTTGTATACTAGAAGGGAAAACTCCTGCTTATGGTGAGCTAAAGAGAATATGTGAAACTAAGCTTGGTGTAGTTACCCAATGTTGTTTGTCAAGGAATATAAGAAAATTCAATTCTCAATATTTGGCAATGTTGCTTTGAAAAGAGGAGACAGGACCAGGCACTCAAAAAATTTCATCAGTGGACCATCAACACGGACATTCATTGACAATATTCAACCACAAATGCGAGGTGTACAACACGAAGAGATAAACATTGATCCACCCTTCACCATGGTAAGTATGTTTACTCTGGAAACACCATAACCATGATAGATTAGGAAACCTCTTCGTCGGCACACCCTTGAGCACTTAGCTCAAGACCGCCAATTTTTGCACCATACTTCTTCCAATGCATTTCCCAAGTAAGCATTCATAGGGCTACATTACAAGGCCGTGCACAAGGCACATATTTTCCTCAACCCATGCACGAACACACTTACCCATCACTCAATATGGGTTATGAGTACTTGGCATGACTACTATGCACATCAACTTTGGAAGATCTAGAGGACATCAACGGAGACTCACAATGACACAATCATGTTGGAATCCAAGGAAGAAGCACATACCAAGGGACTACAACTTGCAAAGGCTCGTAGTGACAGATGAAGAACCGGACAACCAACCCTGCCACATCTGGAAGCCAGACGACTTTTGTTCATACAAAAGGGACACTCCCTCTCAAAGCACTACTTGGAACAACCACTACAACAAGGGTCTGTCAGGGACGACAGACTCAAGAGGGGGGGGAGTGTTGGAACTCAAGGTCAAGCACAAGCATGGAAGTACATCAGAAAGGTGGACACACACAAGAAGAAGGAGCAAATAGGGAGCTCCAAGAAGTACATGTCAAATTTTTAGAAGGATCCCTATAAAAATAGTGATTTTCATCACTAAAAACCATTGTAAATAGCATTTTCTATTTTTTTAACTCCATTTTGTTCAAGCAAGGAGTCCTTGAGCTTGAAGAGTACTAGAAGCATCATCCTACCAATTTTCATAATTTTTAGACTTTTTTTGAGCCCTCAAATAAGCCCTGGAACCTAATTTTTAACTATGTCGGACACTAGGTCTGGACAGGGCCAAAACTACTCAAAAAACTATAAAAAGAGCTAGAGAGCTCATTTTTCAGGTTAGCTTCTTAGAGAATAGAGCTTTGTAAGAGAACTCTTTTGCAATAAAATCTTTCCATTGTTCCTTGCTTTGATCTTGCCTTGTGTGCGTGTGTGTGTGTGTATATGTGTGCATGCTTGTGTGCTTTCACTCACACACTTGTGCCTTCACTTGCTTATGGTCTTCATACCGATCCTCACATCTCCGCACATTGACAAGCAAAGGAGGTGGTGCTTACACTTGAGCTACATGGGTACACTAGGAATCGGCACTGTACCTGCTTCAAATCAACCCATATTTTTGCCCAGTACTTGGAAGACACTCCTCGACACAATTTTGGGAAGCACAGCATCAGGGAAGCTTAAATAATCAATGGCTAAATTATCCAGTATTACCGAGTCCACCCCACAATTACTTATCGACTGAAGAATACATGGTGAAAACCATCGAGTTTTGGATCTCCAGATATGCCACAGTACCGGATTTAGCCATTAAGATGACAAAAAAAATCTTGAGTATGATACTTACAGTATTAAAGGTATTCCAACACGTGCAGTACACATTTTTGAATTTCATCAAAATTAACTAGGGATCAAATGCTCTAGTTTTTTATCTATCTACTATCCCCAGTCGCTTAACGCTCATGGCGATATACTCAAGACTTATGTTTTTGCCGAGTCCATACATGCAAACATTCGAAGAAGTATTCTTTACAAGATTTTTTGAAATGGACTCGGAGATCTTTGTAAAAATATCTTCTAACTTAAATGCGCGATTGGTGGCTTACGAATTAAGCTTCTTTGCAAACCATAGACAGCCACCAGATGATGGAGTGAAGTCAAACCAATGGAAGGAACTGATGATATGTCAAGCAAATTCGCTTAACCATAGAGAGCAGAAATTCATACAAGCATACGCATGTCACCACAAAAAGCCTATCGAGGATGACAGAGTTCAGGCGGAGGGACGTGTGGAGGGAGAATCAAGCAAAAAGAGAAGAAGAAGAAGATCAAAGACCAAAACGGCTCAATGAAGAAGAAGCTCAATAAGGAAGGAACAACCCTCTGCCCAAAGCCCCGCAGGGGCATGCATCAAGCGACAACACCAAAGAACCAGGTCCTAAAGAATGGAAATAAAGCAAGATGACAACCAGGACTTTTCATGGGAGGTTGCACACAGCTTCCTCATCCACCAGGTGCATGCGATGGAAGAAAATGAACAGGCTAAGAAATGCATCAAGTCCTAGAGGATGTGAAAGAAGATTTAAGAGCAGGGCCTTTAAAACATAGCACCAGCCAAAAAGAGAGGCAAGGCCGACCAACTGATGCATGCGGTGGAAGGAAGTAAACAGGTTCCAGAAAACACAATAGTGGGAAGTACGCAACAGGCAAGGACGGATCAAGGCCAGTAAGTATCCATGAAGAAGTGCAAGAAGATATTCGGCAGATCTTGAGCCCCAAGAAGGTGCTTCAACCTCTTGATCTTCGGAAGGTCTAGATCGAAGGCTGTAAATCCTGACCTTCATACCTTTTATATGGTGTTTGCAGTGCAGATACAAAGAGGCGATTGGAAAATTAGACGACAAAGTTATTGTAGTCCACCTTCACTGATGGCGTGCATGGCAGCCCGACTTAACACAACAACCCAGATTTATGAATGTAAGGAATACCAAGGGAATTACAGAAGCAAAAGTCTTAGTTTAGATAAAGTAACAAATTGTCTAACAAGTCTTGTCGCTTCTTCGACCACTAGGTGCCTGTAATAAGGAGTTATAAACAAGCTACAGACAAAAAGCAAAGCCTGTCAAGGGACAACAGAGACAAAGAGGGGGAGAGTGTTGCAGAGAAAAGAGGCACAAAAGAGGAGCCCCAAATTTTTTTATTTAATGAGCACAAATTTTCTTCTTCAAAATCCTAGGAAATTCCCTCGAAGCTATGTAAATGCACTAGAGGCGTCCTCTAGATGCATAAGCCAAAATCCTTGTAACATAACTCTTGTAAAATATTAGGAACTTAGAGACTAGTCAATAAAGTGCCGGTCTCTTGTGTGAAAGGACCATTTTTAGGGCACATGTATATAAGTCACTTTGTGACTCTTTGTAAAGACTTTTTGCCATTGTGAAGAAGAAGAGGAGAAATTCGAATTCGCTTCTTTCCTGCTGATTTCCTCATTCTCTATGATCTTTTGTGTGTGTGTAATGCTTGGAATGTGTGTGTAGGACTGTAAGCTATCCCTTCTCACCATTTTTGAGCTATTGTAATGTGTGTGTGAGCCACTACAAGTTGCAAAGCGAGTGTTGGTGTTTCCCACCATTCATTTTTTTGCACTAACTTGAAGAGCATTTGTCAAATTTGAGTGAAAATACAACTAATAGATGTTTCTCATCAAGAGCTTTGAAATGAACCCACTATTGGCCATATTCGGAGTTTGGAGCTGGGAGAAAAGGTCGAATTTGTGCTTACTATTGTAAGTGGTATCGCGGCATGCATTGAGTTGAAGAGGTAGTTAAGTCTTTTCACATGCATTGTAACTCAGCCACTTCATTTTCCATCGTGTGACACGCATCCTCATACATTTGGTTCATGTGGTTCCTCGGATTGATAATTAAAGGTGTATCGATCCACCACTATACGCACTTGTGGGGCGATTGAGATTTAGTCTCATCGACACAAGTCCCTAAGGCTTCATGACTTAGGTACACATAAGGGTTAGAGAAGAAGCACATGCAGAGGCCAGAGAGCGCATTAGGAAAAATAAGTTAAGGCGATTAGGCTTCGATGTCAATCCTAAAGCCCCACAATATCATATGGCCATGTGCCAGACATCAGGTGTGAGTGCTTCTCAAATAATCGATCGACGTCCCTTGTGAACATAGAGATAGGGCAAGGAAATAATGTAAGGACAATGAAAGCATTGATTGACTCAGGTGCAACAACTAGTGCAGTTAGACTTTCATACTGCCAAGACCTGCAATCGAACATCAATCCCATAGAAGCCTATCTTATAGGATTGCGAGGTGTGGAAACCCCTTGTTTGGGCGAGGTAGAGCTCCCCATCTACCTTCAAGATGTCCCAACAACGGTCAAAATGCTAGTGTGTGAAGATGAGGACCTTACGGAACCACTTGTCTTGGGTCAAGATTGGATCTATGACAATGTAGTCAACTTAAACCTTAGAAGTCAACTTCTTCAAGTTTGGGTACATGAACAGTGCATTACATTAGAATTAGAGAACTGCATGCTCACAAATCCAGGTGTCACACATTCTCTCAGTTCTTCTAAGACTAATCTTATAGAAGAAGATGTTGTATGTGTCAAAAGCTCTATGATGCACAAGGATTCAATAATGGAAGAACAGGCTCGAAGGCAAATGGATATCTCTTCTTCTTCAAAGACTAATGCAGCCACAATCGTTCCACCACAAAGGCAAGCACAACATTTCAAGACAACTGCTATATCCAGTAGAAAAAAATGCAGTTTCGGGCATGAAGCAGATTTGGGTACAAAAAGGAGAGCAACCACTAGCCTTGCCCCAACCATTCCCATCTAGGCAAACCAACCATGCAAAAAGAAGCACCAAGAAATGAGGACAAGTTCAACCACAAGGTCTCCTACAAATTTGGGCCCCAAAGCAATCGATGAAGGCCAACCACAATAACATACAAATTTGGGTGCCTAAGAAATTAGTTGCAGCTCAACAAGGACAATTACACATGTGGATACCCAAGGCACTCATACATGCACAAACACCAATGATCTCCCTCACAAGAATAGTCTCAACAAAGAAGCCAAGGAGAAGCGAGGGTGTGAACCAGGCACATAGACCAAAAGAAGATAGACTCACCTCTTCGGCAATAGTAAAAAGACAATCATCACCGGTATGGGTCTCGAAGCCAAAAGCACTAGTCACCCATGCAGAACCAAATATCCAACCACGAGGGATCAAACCCTCAAGAAACCATCCAAACAAGAAGCAGCCAAAGATGATCACTACACAGTCAAACACTATTCTCAAATGGATCCCTATGAGGAGGAATGATGAGTTGTCATTCAACAATCCATCGCTTACATCATTTCAAGGTCTAATGGATACCTCCAACAAAGATGGTGTCAACATCTGCAAGTAACATTGAAAGCCTCGATAAGCGACAACCATGTGCTCCTTGCACAACGTTCTCTTTTGCACCATTCAAGCCATGCATTTCCAAAGTATGCATTAATATAGGACCACATTACATGGCCGTGCATAAACACATTTGAGCATCCCAGGCACAAGAGCACATTGACATATGTCAACTATTTCTACTGTTTCTAACATCTTTTTCTTCTTGTTTTGTGTCATTGTTCCTCTTTGTTAAAAAAAAAGGAAAGAAAGAAAGAAAGAGAAAGAGAGAGAGTGAGAACTTGTCCCCAGGTTTGGCTCATGGAACATGAATGAGTCATGCTTACTTGAAGATGTCTGGAACTTGAAATGTACCTAGCACCCACTTACCTTGGTAGGAGAGAAGAAATGGCACGTCCGCAAATTGAGAGTGGCTTAACTACAATATGTATGAAAGCCTCCAAGGAGATTTCTGCAAGGGGTAGTTTTGAGAGGGGATAGGACTAGGAACTCAAAGCATTTCATCAGTGGACCATCAACATGGACATTCATCAACAACAAAAGACTAGCTGATGGTCCATCACAATGCTGGGTGTACAACATGAAGAGATAAACATCGATCAACCATTCACTATGGTAAGAATATTTACTTTGGCAACACCATAACCATGATAGATTAGGAAACCTCTTCGCCAACATACCCTTGAGCACTTAGATCAAGACCCAATCTTTTGCACCATGCTCTTACAATGCATTCCCCAAGTAAGCATGCATAGGGCCACACTACAAGGTTGTGCACAAGACACATACTTTCTTCAACCCATGCACTAACACACTTACCCATCATTCACTATGAGTTATGAGTACTTCGCATGACTACTATGAACATCATCTTTGGAAGATCTAGAGGACATCACAGGGACAACATAAATACCTAGGAAGGAATTCAAAGCCAATAGTTGCTCCATATCAACCTTGACAACCTCTTTTGAGCAACTGGTAGTTTTTGGCAGCTCACAACACATTCTCGTTGGAATCCAAGGAAGAGGCACATTCAAATGAACTAAGACTTACAACAGCTAGCAGTGACAAATGAAGAATCAGACAACCGACCCTGCTACATGTGGAAGATAGATGGATCTTGTTCATACACGATAGACACTACCTCTAAAAGCGCTACATGGAACAACCATTACAACAAGGGTCTATCAAGGATGACAAACTCTAGAGGGGGGGAGTGTTAGCACTCAACATCAGGAACGATGCGCAAGAACATGTCAAAGAAGTGAAGGAGCAAGTAGGGAGCTCCAAGAAGTACATGTTAAATTTTCAGAAGGAATCCCTATAAAAATAGTGATTTTCATCACTAAAAGCCATTGTAAATACCATTTGATATTTTTGTAACTCCATTTTGTTCAAGCCAAGGATTCCTCAAGCTTGAGGAGTATTAAAAGTATCATCCTACCAATTTTCATAATTTTTAGACTTTGTTTGAGCCCTCAAATAAGCCCTGGAACCTAATTTTTAATTAGGTCGAACACTAGGTCTCGACAGGGCAAAAACTAGTCAAAAAACTATAAAAAGAGCTAGAGAGCTCATTTTTGGGGTTAGCTTGTTGTAGATTTGAGCTTTTGTATGAGAACTCTTTTGTAATCGAAGCTTTCCATTGTTTCTCGCTTTGCTGTTATCGTGTGCACGTGTGTGCATGCTTGTGTGCTTTCACTCATACACTTGTGCCTTCACTTGCTCATGGTCTTCATACCAGTCCTCACGTCTTGCGGATTGACAAGTAAAGGACATGATACTCACGCTTGAGCTACACCAAGCAGACTTACCATAATGGCTATATACTCTAGGTTAATGTTCTTACTGAGTCCATACATGCAGACATTTGAGGAAGCTTTCTTTATATGATTTTTTGAAATAGATTCAGAAATATTCGTAAAAATGACTTTGAATTTGAATGCTAGACTGATGGCCTATGAGCTGAGCTTCTTTCCAGATCATAGACAGGCACCAGATGATGGATTGAAGTCAGCACAATGGAAGGAACTAATGATATGTGAAAACAATTTGCTAAATCACAGAGAGCACAAAGTTATACAAACATACTCACCTCACCACAAAAAGCCTGTAGGGGATGATAGAGTTTAGGAGGAGGGATGTGTGGAGGGAGAATCAAGTAAAAAGAGAAGAAGAAGAAGGTCAAAAAACAAAATAGCTCAATAAGAAGCTCTGCCCAAAGCCCCACAAGGGCATGTATCAAGCACCAACCACATCAGGCCACTACGTGAAAGAAGGAGGTCCCGAGCTATGGAAACAAAGAATTATAACAGGACCTTTCAAGCACCACCCTCACTAAAGGATATGCCGCACTTACCAAAGGGGAAGCTATAAACAAAGGACTTAGGATCAAATAAAGTAACAAATTATCTGAAGGTCCTAGCTGTCTCCTCATCCACTTGGTGCATGCGATTAAAAGAAGTAAACAAGCTCTAGAAATACAACATGGTCCGATGTGTGAGAACAAAGAAATATTCAAAGACCAAAAGTTAGAAAGAGGGAGGGGCTGAGAAGCAAAAATGAGTGACTAAGACAATCACATTCTTAGCCACTAGGTGCGTGCGATGGAAAGAAATGAACAGGCTAAAGAAAAGCATCATGCCCCAAAGGATGTGAAGGAAGATTTAAAGATAAAACCTTTGAAGCATCAACCAAAAGACAGAAACCAATGCAATGCTGACCAAATTATGTGTGTAGTGAAAAAGAGCTTAACACGTATCAATGATGATACAACAACCCAGATGAATGAATCTAAATATATCAAGGGGAAGACGGAAGCATCGGACTAAGGCTCGGATAAGGTAACAAATTCTCTGATAGTCCTAGCTGCTTCTTTGACCACTGGGTGTGTGTATTAAAGAACTATGAGCAAGCCATAGACAAAGATGAAAAGCCTATCAAGGGATGACAGAGACAAAGAGGGGAAGAATGTTGTAGAGTAAAGAAGCATAGAAAAGGGAGCCCCATAAATTTTCAAATTATGGGCACAAATTTTCTTCTTCAAATTCCTATGAAAATCCCTTGAAGCCATGTAAATGCACTAGAAGAGTCCTCTAGATGCATAAGCCCCAATCATTGTAACATAATCCTTGTAATATATTAGGAAGTTAGAGTTTTTCAATAAAAGTGTCGGTCTCTTCTGTGAAAGGACCAATTTTAGGGCACATGTATATAAGTCACTTGGTGACTCTTGTAAAGAACTTTTTTCCATTGTGAGAATTGAAGCAGAATTTCAAATTTGTCTCTTTCCTACTGATTATCTTCTTTTGCAAGAGCTTTTGTGTGTGTGCAATGCTTGAAATGTGTGTGTAGGACTGTTGTCTATCCCTTCCCATCGCTTTTGAACTACTGTAGTGTGTGTGTGTGTGAGCCATAAGGAGTTGTGGAGTAGGTGTTGGTCTTTCCCACCATTCACTAATTTGCTCATACCTCGAAGTACATTTGTCAAATTTGACTGAAAATATGAGATCAGATGCGTCTCATCAAGAGCTTCGAAATGAATCTGGTATTGACCATATTTGATGCTCAGGGAGAAAAGTTCGAATATGTGCTTACTGCTATAAATGGTATCATGACGTGCATTTTCATAGAGTTAGTGAGTCGGAGAGGTAGCTGAGACAAGTCACATGCATTGTAGCATTGATACTTCACTTACCATCATGTGTGCACATGTCTTCATACAATTGGTACGTCTAATTCTTCCCATTGAAAATTAAATGTGTATTAATCCACCACTACATGCAGTTGTGGGGCAATTGAGGTACAGTCTCATTGACACAAGTCCCTAAGACTTCACGACCTTACTCATACACTAATGCATTCCAATCCCATCTACTCATCATCTAGCATTGATAATGCACTACAATAAATGTTCGTGAGCATGCATCAAGTCTGAGGAGTTTAATTCAATAGGCCAATGCTACTAGGTGTTGCAAACAACCACTACTCACTTGCAAGTTCAACTCAATTCTTTGAGTATTGACAAAGGAAAGGATATACATGCATCAAGATTGCATGATATACATTCTTAGTACAAGGAAAAAGCATGCATCAAGCTCATGCATGATTGTTGCATTAGTTTTTGGGAATGCAAGAGAAGAAGGATTACGACCACCACATGCTAGAGAGATGACTCTCCTCCCAACCAAATGCCTCTATATATAGCTCTCTCCAGGGGACTACCTTCTTGGGCAGGTGGATACTAACCATCCATGTGTCAGCCATGTAACTGCATGTACGTCAAGTATCCCTGTTAACTCGAGTTAACTGAAGTGGATGCTTCTAAAAGGCTCTAGATCTCTTTGGGCAAAATACTCTCCCCATGTCCCCCATGGGGATTGAACCCAAGACCTCCTCCTTCACATCCTTGAGACTTAACCATTAAGCTAAGTAGATCACTTGTTCACAATAGTTAATGACCTTCTAGTAAGTCTAGACTCGAGATCTTTGGTCATACACACAGGTGACCAAACAGTGTCCGATTTCAGATCTGTCTAAACCGGTCGGATCCCTAGATCATAAACTTACTTTATTACAAATATGACCCACAAACTACAATCAACGGCTGTATGATTGAAGAGGGTCAAATTATAGAAGAAAAAATCTACACGCATTGAAGCACAATTATAGGTAATGGCAATGATTGAAGAGACAATATTAAAGTCCCCTTATTTCACAAAACTCGTACCACAATGCTATATCTCCACTAACAAAATTCAGTACAAATCATACTTTATATACTTTGTCGAGTATAATGAAGAGATTCAAAGAATAATGGGTAAGTTACCAATGCATGCTACTCAATTCCAGCTAGAGGACCTGCCTCTCACCAAAGGCTCAATTTTCCAACCAAACTAGCACAAAGACTTACTATAGGAGTACCCAGAAATGAGTACCTAGAAATAATGTACACAAGGAGCAAAGATCCAATGCATATCTTATTTAATCCTTGTTATTGTCCAGTACCACGACGCAAATCTTGGCTAGCTTTTGCAATAAAGTTAAAGAATGACCCAAAGTACTGAGATTGGGCTAATTATCCATACTTGGCACCACCATGAGGGTTTCCCACAGTCACATACATGATCACAACCATCAAAAATTGGCTACCATGCTTGCATTGTATGAGAGATATAGCAGCCAAGATGCTACTCAAAATCCTTGATTTGATGCAAATGACATTTAAAGTATTCGGAAAAATCAGGCCACCATGTGTATCAATGCCAAGATTTGAGCATGGTAATTTGGACCTTGTCTACAACATGAGTACAATGCCATCCCTTTAGACTTTCTATGTCTGGCATTGCCAGATCAAGTACCTCCCCAAATGCTATAAACATACCATTCAGAAGTGGTCATCACTAGGTTTTGGGAATACAATTTAAAAGTGTTCGTCACTAGGCCGACATATTTACTTCAACTATTTTCATGTAGAAAACTTACGTATTCAGCTCACTATCAATACCCACTGCAAGAAACTCCACATGCCATTGACAAGAATAAGTTAGAAGCAAATTCAGCAAGAGGCATCCATGTCAATGAGCCCTCACTTAACAAGTTTCTTTCAAGGATGACATATGGGAGAGGGAGCGGGTGTTGGCAGTAGCAGTTGGCATCGAAGAAGAGGTAGGATGTGAAGAGAGAAGGAGCAAGACTAAAGGGGGTTCCCTCAACAAATTTTCTACATCATTAATATGCAAATATCAAAATTTCCATGAAGAACAACACTAATTCTAATCACTACACATTGTAACATGAAAACCCCAATTTTGCAATGTAATGCTGCATTTTGTGCAAGTAGAGGATCGAGCTTGAGGAGATTAGGCAGAATGTGCTTAAAAAATTTCATTTTTTTTTTTAGATTGTTTGATACCTTATACATAATTTTTGAATAGGTGGGCCATTACATGTGAAACCATTCAATTCAACTCAAAAACTATAAAAAGAGCTAGAGAGCTCATTTTTGGGGGTGGCTAGTAGTCTATTTGAGTAAACTTGTATGTGAAGTGAGCATTGTAAGAGCTTTGATTAATAGAAGTATTTCTCCTTCCATTGTCTCTCTTATTGTCTCTTCCATGTGTGTTTGCATTAGCGTGCTTCTCACCATCATCTTCACGCACATCACTTGTTCACAATCATCATATCATCCTTACATCTTGGTGGATTGACAATTAAGGAGGTGAAGCTCCACAACACGATACTCATCCTTGTCTAGAGCAACAATTTTTCAATGTAGTACTGAATTTTATTTGTGGCTAACTCCTGTTCTTTTCATCAGTCCTCTTGCAAGCTCTATTTCAAGGCGTTTCCAATCCACTATGCCTAGGACTTCTAGGTGTGGTGTTCTATAATGTTCAAAGTATACCACCTGTTTGCACACAAAAAGCTAGAGGAGATGAGTAGGTTTTGAGATAAATACCTCTGAGTGGTACTCCCATAAACCTATTGTGAACATATATTCAAAGTTTAACTTTTAATAGGTGGGGACATACTTCATTGTGCAATTCCATGCATAAATTGTCTTTAGGGAAGGCATGGTGCTCATGTCATAGACCAGATCTAAGTTTCCATGTTCAAAGCCCAACGTGGGTACATGAGGAGAGTGAACATTCTGGAAGGTCTTGAATACCACAAGCATGAGGTTGAATATTTTTATAATCATTTGTGACATGACGTCAGGCATGGATTTGAAGCATGGCATCTAGTGGTGTGTGGTTGTAATCATATAGGCTACTATTTGAGGTCCTTGTGAACGTGCAAGATAGGAATAGTTAAGGCAATCTATGCAACATGCATTATTGTTTACTTTGATCTCAAATGTGGCCATGAATGATGCCTTTGGACCACTTCATAGCACAAGTTATACAAAATATGGAGTGAAGCATTAGACCACATCTGTAGCATCTTTGGGTATTCTTGTTATAGTTTTGTCCTTTAGTTAGGTTGAACGATTCTGCCTTTTCATGGTCTCTAGTAGATCCTCTAGTTTGAACCATCTAGCAAAGGTGGGTACTTTGCCAATAATCATTTTCACTTTAGATTGTAGTCTACAAGGATCAAAACATATGGTCGATGTTGTTGTTTTGAAGTGGTTATGAGACTATGGTGGTGTTAGAAGTGTCAATAGACAAAAAGGTTAGCAAAGAGCTAGAAGAAGCAAGGAGAAAGAAACATTATGCAGATCCAACAAAGAATAGGCTTAATCAAATTTTTCATAACTTATTTTCAACCAAAAGTGATCTTTATCAGTACACAAACATTGTAAATATCATTTTTGATAGCCTTAGCAACATTTGTTCAAGTTGAGGAGTCCCCGAGCTTGAGGAGTATTAGAAGTACCTACGTATCAATTTTCATAATTTTTAGACTCCATTTGAGCGTGCAAATAAGCCATGGAACCTAGTTTTTAACTAGGCCAGGCACTAGGTCTCGATAGAGCCAAAAGCTAGTCAAAAACTATAAAAAGAACTAGAGGACTCATTTTTTAGGTTAGCCTGTGAGAGATTAAAGCTTTTGCAAATGAGATATTTGATCATTGAAAGCACTTCATTGTTCCTCTCTTTGTTCTTTCCTTGTGTGAACATGTGTGTGTATGTAGGTGCATACTTGTGTGCTTCTCACTCATGCACTTGTGCCTTTACTTGCTCGTAGTCATCATACTAGTCCTCACATCTCTACGTATTGACATTTATGAGGTGGATCTCCTCATGTTGGTAATCACCATTGTGCTAGAGTGACACCAAATTTGGCATCCTTGCTAAAGATCAAGCTTCAAAGACGAGCTTGTGATGGTGAGATGTAAGTTGTGACATTGGATTCATAGGTAATTTCCTTACTTTTCATTATTTTTTCTTACTTTGTTCACCATCATCATCCTCACCACCTCCCACCTCCATATCTATCTTCATTGGATTTTCAGTTGTTTGGTCATATTCCCTTTCCCACCTTATTCCCCTCATTTCATTTGTGAGAGACAGTGAGAGAGCTTGTGTGCATTCCAATATGTCGATAGGTGCCTTGTAACAAAAAGGCCCTCCCAGCAAAAAATGATATCATTACTCTTGGATGGATTGACTAATGGAACATTGAGAACCCTAGTTTACATAAAATTGCTCTAGATGATGACCTCAAAAGTACACCAAGCTCTACTAAATCAGAGGACACTAGGAGTACAGTGACGACTAGCTCTAGTAATGTGGAGGAGCTAGCAGAACTGGTAGCCAAAAAGTTAGGAGTCCATAGACAGAGGAATTACCAGAACCCTCCAATGAGAATACCAATGTTATGAAGATGCAACCTTTGTGGTGGAGATCACCCATCTCACGTGTGTGCAAGAGGAGGAGTAGGCATGCCGCAATCTTATCCATACAATAGGCAACCACGCCAAGGACCCAACCTGTACTGCCATATTGAGCAAAAATACACCAACCATACTACTGAAAATTTTTCATTTAACAGGCAGCCAAGGCCCATGAATCAACCTCAGTATAGACCTTACGGATACCCTCCTAGAGAACAAGGAAGAGAGATCCCAAGATACAACCCCTATCCATGCCCACAAAGCTCATACAGGTAGCCCAAGGCACTCTAGAGAAGACTATCCTAGTCCTTCCAGAGACAAGAATACCTGAGAATCAATACAATGAATGCTTGGAATAAAACAAGCAAAAACCAACAGGGACACTCAAGGAGAAATGTAGTAGAGAGGAACAATAGAGCACTTAGAGCAAACCAACTTCCATAATCCCTAAACTAGAAGTTGATCGGCCGCAAGATTTGTGGGCTAAGATTCAGGAAGAGCGATGGAAAAAGAATGGGAGTTCAAGACCACCCTTTGAGGAATTAGACATTCGAGAAAACCAATCAACCCCAAATTTGGAAGAAGTTTACGAAGAGGTTTCCATGCTAGACCGAAATAGGGAGGATGTACACAGCATTTCCACTTTACCTAATTATATGGGGGAATATGAGAAAGGGTCGATAGTTTTCCATGCTCCCACAATTCAAGGCAAGGAAAATGGGTCTTCAAGTGAGACCTCTCACAAGTTAGTAGAACTCAAGAAGACCAAGGTACAATATCTTTTGATCGTGGAAGAGTTGCTACGAGCCAAAGTGCAATTATGGAAACAGTTAGCGGGACAAATGAAATTAGAAAATGAGAAGAATAAACAAAAAAGTAAGGAAACTGAAGCCCCTTCTACCATACAAATCCCTGGTGAAAAAGTTAGAGAATTTAGTGAGGGAGATGAGGGCAATACATGCTTACCCATCACATTTAATGAATACATGACTAAAGCCATTTTAGACACAGGAGTGGGTGTAGGCATAGCCACCAAGGAAATTTGGGAGAAATGGGGATAGCCAGCCCTACGACCAACATGTATGAAGCTTTAAGCAAATGGCCATGTAGAGAGACCCCTAGGAATATTAGAGAAAATTAAGTTGATTACTTGCTGAACACACTCTACCGGTATGTCAATTTGGAAAAGCAAATAATTATGAAACAGTTTTAGGACAGCCCTTCATGAGACAACTCGAGGTAGTACAAGACTGGGGGAGAGACGCTTTATACCTACAATATCAGGGGACTACTATCAAGATCAATTTACACACATTTTCATATAGGGATGTACCTCCACTATAATGGAATCCCATACACAAGGAAGAGGATGATTTATCAATTCACAGTGCAGGTTCAAGTGACCAATCATGGATGCACAAAGATGCTCAACTATGGATGTGTAAGGTGTTACACTTATGTGTTCCTTGAGTAGCTTTGATGTGAACCTTTTCCCTATACATGGGCACTTTTTACTCTAGTGCTGGCTAGAGGTTTTTTCCCCATGTTACCACATACTTGATACTGTCATATGTGGTGGTACTTTGTACTTAGGGATATTATTTAGCTCTTACTTCAGTTTAGTTCATCGTCAATAGAGAGAGCTATTCCAACCATCGTCTTCTTCGTGTGTCTTGTTGCATTTGTGCTCCTTGTGTGTGCTTCTCGTGTGTCTCTCGCACTTCTACACACACCCAACAGTGGTATCAGAGCAGGTTCAGCTTCTTCTCAAGTTTTGGTTTTTTGTGTCGCAGCACGCGCGCACTTTTAACAGTGCAAATCAACTTCAAAGCATAGAATTATGAATTTCAATAGCCAAGAAACATTTCCACCAGGTGCGCTGAGGTTTTACCCCCATTTCGAAGCCACTCATGCAGTCAAAATTGCCATCAGAGTGACATTTTGTGAGCTGAAATTTCAGCACTCATTTCAACTTTTGTCGAAGTAAAGATTTTGTCACATTCTTGTTCTTCTGTGAAATGGCGGGCAGCAATGACTTGTTTGGCATGCTTCAAGCTGAAGATAAGCTTGATGGGACCAACTATCCGATGTGGTCTTACATGATGAAGCATGTTCTCGTTGCTAAACAACTTTGGAACATAGTGGCACATGTAGATCGAAGACTTGCAGCTTCTTCTACTTCATAGTCTACTATCACAGATGGAGCTTCTTCTTTGAGTACAGTGGTTTCTCCTTCTCCACCTACACAGGAGCAGCTTAGATGTGATGGAAAAGATGCTCAAGCTCATGCTTTGATTGAGCTTTTTGTGAAGCATCATATAGTTCCACACATTCAGTCATGTTCTACATCACAACAGGGGACACTCTTGCTTCTTTGTATGTTGTGCATAATGAAGCATGTGTTGCCTACTTGAGGAAGCAACTTGAGGATGTATGTATGGCTGAAAATGAGTCGGTGGATGTGTATGTGACACGTATCAAGGACTTGAAAGAGCAATTGGCAAACATAGATGAGATCATTCCGGATGCATCACTCATTTCTACATGGTTGAAAGGATTACTAGAATCTTTCCAAAGCTTTGCTACTACACTCCGTTTGGTTGCAAAAGGAAATCCTAATATGTATGCGTTTGATGAGGTTGTGTCTAAAGAGCAATCTAGAGTGAATAGGAGTGGTTTTATTGAGGGAACACAAGCACTTGCTATCTCACAAAAGGGAAAAAGCAAGTATGGTTCAGCTTTGGGTTCATCAAAACCAAAGCCTCAACCTTCCTCTTCCACTCATTCCTCTAATAATGGTGATTTTCAAAAGAAGAAGAGATGCAAATATTGCCGGAAGGTTGGTCCTACTATTGATGAGTGTAGAAAGCTTGTTAAATGCAATGAAAAGAAGAAGGAATATGGCATATCTATTGATGAAAATTCAGCAAATGCAAAGAATGATGAAACTAACATGGCTCAAGATTTTTGGGCATGTGTTGTTACATGTCATTATGATGCTTCTTTGCATTCTAAATGTATGGTTGTGAGTGAGGCTGATTCGGATTGGTTCTTTGATAGTGGTGCTTTAAAGCACATAACATCATGCAAAAGATTTTTTGCCTCTTTGAAAGATGCACCCAAAGGAGGACATGTGGTGTGTGCAAACAATGCCTCTTATCCCTATCATTGGAGTAGGAGAAATTGAGTTTACTGCTGCAAATGGAGGTGTGATTATCTTGAAAAATGCATTGTATGTGCCCGATATCAAGAAGAACTTAATTTCAGTTCCGTGATTGCCAAAGCTGGACTTCATGTACACTTTGTTGATGATAAGTGTATGGTTCATGATTTCAGCAATGGCGATGTTATCATGATGTCCAGTACATTATGTAATGGTTTTTATCGCATGGATACATACAAGAGGGCTGTCTCAAATGCCTTGGTTCCTCATACTTCTTCCATGGCTGAAATAGAGCTTTGGCATGCTCGTTTTGGTCACTTGAACTTCAATAGTTTGCTTTACTTGCAAAAGAAGGACATGGTTATTGGTTTGCCTACACTTGAGTCCATTGAAAAGCATGCATGTGAAGGTTGCATTCTTGGAAAAATGCATCGTGCTTCTTTTCCAAAAGATAGTCATACACACACTACAAGAAAATTGCAGCTTGTTCATAGTGATGTATGTGGTCACGTCAAGACTCCATCTTTTGGGAAGCATGTATATTTTGTTACCTTCATTGATGATGCTACACGCCATAGATGGGTGTATCCTATGAAAGCAAAGAATGAGGTATTTTCTTGCTTCAAAGCATTTTTAGCTATGGCTGAAAATTTTTCTTCACAAAAGCTTTTGACTCTACTCACGGATTGTGGTGGTGAATACATGTCACATGAGTTTAATGCTTTTCTTCGTGAAAGATGTATTTCTCACCAATGTACGGTGCCATATACACCTCAACAAAATGGTGTTGTCGAGCGTAAAAATATAACTCTACTTGAAATGGCACGATGTATGCTTAAAGGAAAGCATCTTCCTGATAAGTTTTGGATGGAAGCGGTCATGTGTGCAAATTATGTGTTGAATCGCTACCCTACAAAAGCATTGAGATTCATCACTCCTTATGAGGCTTGGAATGGTCATAAGCCTATGTTAGTCATATGTGTGTGTTTGATTGTTTGGCATATGCTCTTCTGCCATCACCACAACGTCACAAACTTGATGACAAAGCAAAGAAATGTATATTTGTTGGTTATAATGATGAAAGTAAGGTATATCGTTTGTATCATCCATTGACGAACACAATTATTGTGAGTCGAGATGTGGTATTTGCTGAAAATTCAGTTTTCCCTCTACTTGAATGCAAAAAACAGCCAACAATTAGCTCACAAGATGTGTTCGATACACTCATGCCTTTGTTCCAAAATGCTGCGCTTGACTATGGCCATGTAGACCATCCAACTGAGGCTCAAAGGGCTGAAAAATTCTAGCCAAATAGGGCTGAAAATGCAGAGAATTTCCAGCCAAACATGGCTGAAAACTTTGAGCCAAAAATTGTCAAAACTGCTGGAAATTTCCAGCCACATATGGCTGAACATTTGCGTCAATAAATGGCTGAAAATGAGCATGAAATTCAGCCCACGCATGATGTACATGTTGAAGATGTATTACCTAATGAACGCATGTCTGACAAGAGTGCACAAACTATGCCAAAGTGGCTGAAACAAACTTTGCAGGACAATAAATTGAGTGCACCTTTACTTGGTAGAACAAGATCAAGCTCTCACCATGCATCAAGTAATTTTGTGGATTATTCCCTTATTGCTACAGCATGTAATGAAGAGCCACTTTCTTTTGAAGATGCATGTGATGATCTGCAATGGATGAGTGTTATGCAATCAGAAATGGATTCCATATGTAGGAATGGTACTTGGGAGTTATGTGAATTGCCAAAAGGAAAGAATGCCATTGGTACAAAGTGGGTTTATAAGATTAAGAGAAAATCTATTGGTAGCATTGATCGCTACAAAGCTAGATTGGTTGCCAAAGGATATGCGCAACAATATGGCATTGATTATGAGGAAACATTTGCACCTACTTCATGCATGACTACCATTCGTAACGTGGTTGCATTGGCTGCCCATCGAGGTTGGAAAGTGCATTAGTTGGACATAAAAATAGCCTTCTTGAATGGTGATTTGCAAGAAGAGGTTTATGTGAAGCAGCCTCTTGGATTTGCTATGAAAGGGAAAGAGCATATGGTTTGTTGCTTGCATAAAGCCTTGTATGGTCTCAAGCAAGATCCACGTGCATGGTATGACAAAATCCATAAGCACGTAATTGCTCTTGGCTTCACATGTAGTCCGATTGAAAGCACACTCTATGTACGCAAAAATGGGGCTGCTCTTATAGTGCTTGTTCTTTATGTCGATGACATACTCTTGATTAGTTCATGGGATGCAAAACTTGACATTCTTATGGCTGATTTGCAACATACTTTTGATGTCACTTATCTTGGTCTTTTGAGCTACTATCTTGGCATCCAGTTTGTATCTGTTGAGGGGGGAATTGTTATGCATCAAGCAAAATATGTTGCAAAACTACTTCAGCGTTTTGATTTTGAGGATTGCAAGCCAGTTTCCACACCAGTTGAGATAGGATTCAAGTTCTCAATCGAGGATTCCAGTGATGCATTTGACACTTCTCTTTATCAGCAAGCTGTGGGATGTCTTATATATGCATGCAACACAAGGCCAGATATACAGTATGCAATTTCCCAGTTGAGTCGATTCATGCATATCCCTAACACTAAGCATTGGCAAGCGGTGAAACGTGTGTTTAGATATCTTCAAGGCACTTTGAGCTTAGGTCTCTTTTATGGCAGAGATATTCAGCCATGCTTGCATGCTTTTACAGATAGTGATTAGGCTGGTTGTTATGATACTCGCGTGTCCACTAGTGGTAATTGCTTTTTCCTTAGAGACTCATGCATATCTTGGTTGAGTAAGAAGCAACCTACAGTGGCGACTTCGAGTTGTGAAGTTGAGTACAGGGCAGTTTTCACAGCTACAGTGGAGTGTATATGGCTGAGACGCCTATTGATGGATCTTTGCATGGAGATTGATGCTGCTATGCATATTTTCACTGATAGTCAGAGTGCTTTGGCTGTTGCACGAAACCCAATGTTTCATGCACGGACCAAACATATTGAGGTGCATTATCACTATGTGAGAGAGCGCCTTCATGCAAGAGATATTGATTTGGTATATGTGCCTACACAAGATAATGTGGCAGACATATTCACCAAAGCTCTTCCACGAGAAAAGTTTGAAGCTTTTCGCAAAGCTTTAGGCTTGTTACCTTGTGGGGGCTGATCTGTCACTCCCTGTATGTGTTCACATCATTTGCTCCATGGGGGTTTGTTACACTTATGTGTTCCTCGAGTATCTTTGATGTGAACCTTTTCCCTATACATGGGCACTTTTTACTCTAGTGTTGGCTAGAGGTTTTTTCCCCATGTTACCACATACTTGATACTCTCATATGTGGCGGTACTTTGTACTTAGGGATATTATTCAGCTCTTACTTCAGTTTAGTTCATCGTCAATAGAGAGAGCTATTCCAGCCATCGTCTTCTCCGTGTGTCTTACTGCGTTTGTGCTCCTTGTGTGTGCTTCTCGTGTGTCTCTCGCACTTTTACACACACCCAACATAAGGAAGCAAAGTGGGAAGAGAAAAGAAACTCAAATATGGCCTATTGGACATCAAAATGACCAACTCGTAGATGATCCGATGTATATGCCTCAAGTTTTTTTGGATGAAGCATTCGAACCACATAGTTGGATGGAGATTCTAGCCACTTTAGATGTGTGTGTAAACGAGGAGGTATTAACCATGAATGGATATGTGGATGAAGAAGGTTATGATCTAAGTTTTTACATGGTAGTCCTTCAAGAAGTAGAGGCAGGAGAATTATTATAAAAGGAATGGAAGGAAGAGTACAAAGGCATAGAAATGGAGCCAGAATTTGACTCAGAGGAACGGTATTTGGAAGCAATTCAAGCCGATGACAAAGGGGGAACACCCAAGATATTAGCAATAGAAGCAGCTCAGACGAGATCGAACAATGAGGAGATGTTAGATAAAGCAAAACCAACCCCAAACCTTTTTGAAGTCCCAGAGCACTTCAAAAGATATGAAGTAGAAGAGAGGATAGCTATTCAGATGCCTAAAAGGGAGGCTAGAGAAAGAGAAGCATGCGATAACAAGGAACAAACGAAGAAAGTAATGGTAACCATGGAAGATGGAGAAGAAACATGTACTTATATAGGAAAGGATGTGTCACTAGAAGAGGAAGAGGAACTAATAAGCTTAATTCGAGAATATTGAAACATGTTTGCATGGACCTACAAGGACATCAAAGGTGTAGATCCATCCATTTTTTCTCATCGAATCCCAGTGACACCTGATGCAAAACCATCGAGGCAACACCCTTATACTTATAATGATGTCTATTCGACAAAAATTAAGGAGGAGATAGACAAATTGTTGGCAGCCGGATTCATTTATGAGATAGAACACACAGAATGGGTGTCACCATTAGTGGCATACCCAAAAAGAATGGGAAATTAAGAGTGTGTATTAACCTAAAGAAGGTAAATGCAGCCACAATCTGTGACAGCTACCGGTCGTTACCTATCACTGATCATCTTTTGGAAAGACTTGCAGGTAAGGAAGTCTATAGCTTCCTAGATGGATTCTCTGGGTACAACCAAGTAGCTATTGCTAGAGAGGACCAACATAAGACAGCATTCGCAACTTAATGGGAAGTCTATGCTTTTAGAGTGATGCCATTTGGACTCACAAACACCCCTGCTACTTTCCAAAGGTTGATGTTTCATGTATTTAAAGAGTTTCTACGAAAGAGTATGGACGTATATGTCGACGACTTATGCACATACTCGGGTCAGAGACATGAGCACATTTTGAAGTTACGAAGGATATTTGAGAAGTGTCCGCAATATCGAGTTGACATAACTGTTGTTGCTGTTGTTGTCCGTTCATTGTGAGTGTATTCGGCCCTTCTTCTGTATCTTGAGGTTGATTGGTTGAACTATCAGAACTTGGATCGCCGGATGGCGTGCCTTCCGGTGTGCTGTTTTTGCGTAGGATACTTCGGATCTCTGCTTCGAACAGCTTTCCTTCCTTCTGGATGTCCAATATCCGAAATCTTTCTTCCAAACACGCGGGTCGAGCTTAGGATTCCGCAAAAAATGCTAATCCTTGGCCGCCAGTTGGTGTTTCTATCACCGGAATATCACCGGAATGAACTGAAACTGTACCAGACTGCAGTGCTTTTCCGCTTTTACCGATTTCTTTTCCTAGAGTATTTCTGATTGTGGGTAACTCTGAATCTTTATCCAAGATTGTTAAACTGGTTTCCAGCGGCATCTTGGTAGATTCTGGAATTTCTATATTTTCGATAGGCTGGGTCGAAGTGACACCAGAATGTACCAAAGGCGTTGATCGTTCCACCGGAATATGACCGGAATTAATCCTAACGTCCTTATCTTGCTTGACCACTGGGTCAGGCCGCGTTATACCTCCTTCTCCTAGGGTTGTCTTTAGTACTTTTCGTGTTCCAGTCGTATGGTTCCTAGGATACGTTTCGCCAGACCGAGTAACCGGCATGTATCATTGCGTAGTAACACTATCTGAGCAGTTGGCAATAATCTGGCTCTGTTGCTACCGTCAGTCAATCGAACAATGAACGTAATGTTTGATTCTGAAAAACAGCTGGCACGCTACTGCCACTTTTCACAGATAACTGGCAACCTGATGCCACTTTCCCACAGACGGCCCAAATGTTAAACGTCAATCGTCACTTCCACTTTCAGACTCAAAGTACTTCAAGTTCAGCCGGTTTCGAATCTTTCCTAACCGTAAATTTTCTCTTAGCCACGTGGGTCCTTGGGAGTGGTAGGGGTCTGTTAGACAGAGGCCCTGTACTATTTTCCCAAATCATCACACAATACTAAATGTTATCCCGTTCTTAGCTCAGTGCCCATCTCTGAACAACGGAAGACTGTTCAGTGTACTGGAATTAGAACTTCAGGACTGAGGGCAGCAATCCGGTTACTTATTTTATGAGCAAAATATACTTCAGTAACAAGGTCACCTAATACGTACTTCTTCAGAGCAGATAGGTATACCAACCAGACATTATACCTTGAAGTTATGAGGACTCATTATATGTTAAACTCGAACAACCAATCTCCTAATAACAAACGGCTAACCATAAACTAACGATGTCCTACTCACATCCAGACCATTACAACGACTAGTCTTCCTGTGATCGGAATCAACAGCGAATGTAGACTACGGTATCGAATTCGGTCACTACAGAAATGCTAACAGACAATTAGTTCAGGACTACTTTTCACGTTCCCTTGCTCCGCCGAAGAACTGACAAACAACACACTGCACTTGATAACACTCAGAGACACACTCAATCATTACCGAACAGATTCGTAACACAATACAACTGATTCGTAACTTTGTAATAAGGTGAGAATAATCGACTAGCCGGAGTACAGAACAGAACAGATCAAAGCAGGACTTATCTTCTCAACAACATACACACTCACACAATACGTTTACAACCCTCCCCAAAACGAGGCTCACTCAAACGATACACAGCATTTCCCAAAAATGGGGCGCTGCTGCCACTCTTTTCTCATTGCCTTATATAGAGGATTTTTTTACAAGAGTGCGCAATTCTTGAGTTACCTGCGCGTTTCCTGAAAGATTCTTTTTTCATTTAAGATCCCTGTCCTAGTACTTTTGTCCTTGTTCGGCAGCCGTCTAACACTTTTACATTTAAGACACCTGTCCTAGTTCATTTGTCCTTGTTCGGCGGCCCTTTAACACTGGCACGCACGGTGGACTCGAACCCGCAAGTGCATTATCTTCTTCAACATTCTTTTGTTTTGCCTGAAGGCCTATTCCAGAGTTCTACTCTCGAATCATTTCTGGCTTTTCCTGTATATTCTTTTGTAATAGCTCCTCTTGCAATCCTTGAATATTTTGCTTGTATTCTTCAAGCTGCTTTTCTTGCTTCTGAATTACAGTAATCAGGTGACTTTCATGATCTGACACAAAACATGACCGTACATGTTCAAGTGGAGGAACAAGTACAGCAAGCCATCTTCTACGAAAAAGTATCCAAATACTTTGAACACGACTATCTAATTGTTGTTTTAATAAATCCATATCCACATTCGTCATTAATGTGGCATTCAATTCTAATCCTTCATCTTTTAAGATCTGCCTTTCCAATTCCTGCAAAACCTGTATTCGTGAATGCAAAATTTCATTTTCTGCTTGCAGGTTGGCATTCATGGTAGAAAAGCTCATCATTTCGTCTTGGCTCTGTTTTTGTATATTTTGCTGCCACTGGGGAAATTCTTGAAAAAACTTTTTTGCGTTAATCAATTCCACCATTAATTGCCGTTGGTTACTCTGTAACTCCTTCAGTAAGCCTTCTTTGTCGTCCAGTTCCTTTTGCATTTGTGTCAGTTTTGCTAATAATGAATTGGAATTATTCATATTAGCGAATAATAATTCTTTTTTCTGCTGAAGCAATTGTTCTTGTTGACGCAAATATTGAGAAACTTCCTGTAATTTATTTTGCATCCCTGTCACATAATCTGGTTGGAGATTGTCATCCGGTAATTGCCCTGGACTGACAGTGGGTAAATGGCCTTCCATCCTTCGTTTAATCGCCAGCCTAAACGGCGTTCCTACTATCTGGTTCTGTTTCTGTGTGATTCTGCTGGTCGTGGTGGTCGGCCGATGATTCGTTGTGGATGGAAGTGGCTGTGTCGTGGAAGGTCTCTTCTTGTTCGGCGTTTCGGGTGTCCTGATTCTTTCCGGCGGATCCTTGTGCTTCGCTTTCTGAGGAGCTGATCCGAATTCGCTTGTTGCGGAAGAGTTGGTTGATCTCCTCATCTTCTTCTTCCTCGTCGTCGAGTGGTTGAACTGATTCTTCGAGTCTAAGTATGGGACCTTGGGGTGGTGGTTGTGCGGCAAGGATGGCTGGGAAAAGGAATGAGATGATATGGGGAAGGCGAGAACGCGGGGTGGTACCCTTTTGGATTTGCTTCACAATAGCTACACATTCTTTATGGATTCTAAGGAAAAAGTATGATGCGAAGTTCACGGGTTCTTGGGCAGCTAATTCTAAAGCGGAATAAAATGGTCGAGAGATGCCGTAGGTGCGCTTCTGCAGGTTGAGTATGGCGACTAAGAATTGCAAGGCGGATCGTTCGGGTTCGGGGCGGCAGAGAATGGCGTATTTGTTGGACGAGGAGCGGGGGAATAGTTCATTCATGCGGGCGATGGGAATACTCGGGCCATTTTCACGGCCTTGCGGGTTGAGGCGATAGGCTTCAGCGAAGGTTTGGAAGGTGATGACTATTCGCGAAGGGAGCGAGAGAAAGACCCATTGGCGTTCGGTGGTGGGGGACTGAGCAATGGCGGTGATGATTTGCGTGAAGAAAGGATGGGCTTCCACCGAGTGCCAAGGCAACTCAGCGAAGTTGGCCAATCCTCTGCAACGCAGGTATTCACCTACCTCGATAGGGATACCATTGCGGAAGGCAGCATAGTTGGCTATCGCTTCCATGGCGGTTACTGAGACAGACAATGAACACGGATGCAGAATGCACGAAGGCTCAGAATACTAACATGCAACACAATAGCTTATTTCGGCGTCCTCGACAGAGTTTAAGTAGAAACAATATGGTGGGGAGGAAAAGGGGGTTGGATATGATTATGTAGTGCGGGAATAATGCTGGTTTTCATGCAGGCGTGCGTACTCGAGTGACTGTTAAGGGGGCGGCTCGTTACATCAAGATTGTACAAAACACGGCTATTTATAAAAAGCAGAAAGAAGAAAAAGAAAAGATTAAACAAAACGCGGTCCATCGTCGAAAACTTAATGCGGGCTAGTGGTGTGATGATATGGCCGTAACTTCGACCCATTAATTACCTTTAGGAGTGGATTTCCAGTCAACGTAGTCAACCGGAAAGTTGCCAGACCGACTTGTTCTGAGATCTTAAAAGGGCCGAACCATCGTAATTTGAACTTTCCGGAGCTCTATCAGATTTTGCGTTATAGAAGAGTACAAGCTGATCTACCGAGAAGATTGGGGTCTTCAAATATCGATCGTGTGTCTTGGCTTGCCTTAGTTGTACTTCGCGCATGGTTAAAAAACTGAGCCATCTGTGCTCATCAAGTTCCCTGAGTGCGTCCATTCGTGCTGTCAGCGACTCTTCCGGTAGCATTTTCTGGGTGATTGCTACACGCAGACTTGGGATAACTATTTCCATGGGTGCTATTGCTTCTAAACCATAAGCTAGTTTGAAAGGTGTCAATCCTGTTGTTACCTTATATGTAGTTCGGTATGCCCATAATACTGCAGGTAGTAGTTGATCCCATCTTTCCGGTGCTTCCATGATCAGTTTCCGGAGGATATTCAATAGTGATTTGTTTGTACTTTCGGCCAAACCATTGGCGCGAGGGTAATATGGAGAGCTGAGTTTATGTGTCACCTGGAATGATTGGGTGAGTACCTTCATTAATTGATTTACGAAGTGAGTACCTTGATCTGTCACCAATTCGAGTGGTAAGCCAAATCGTGGGAAGACATCATTTAACAGACATTTTGCTACTACAACTGCTGTAGCAGACCGCAAAGCCCAAGCTTCTGCCCATCTCGTTGCATAGTCTGTACAGGTTAGTATGTATCTGTTGTTACTGAAGACTGCTCGAGGTGTGATTGGACCGATAAAATCTAATCCCCATTTCTGAAATGGTTCAAGTGGCATAATAGGCTGCAAGGGAAAGAAGTGTCGTTGCAGTGGTTGTCCAGACCTTTGACAGTTATCGCAGTTTTTGACGAATTGGGCCACATCTCGGTACATAGTAGGCCACCAGAGACCTCCTTGTAGAATTTTCCGGTGAGTTAGATCTGTGGCAAAGTGACCACCAGTAGGGGTTGAATGAGCCATTGTGATGACCGAGTTAATTTCGTGCGGAGGAACACATCGAAGTAAGATTCCGGTGTGATCTACATAATATAGTTATCCTGCAACTAACCGGAATCGGCGGCTAAAGATTGCCATGTTCCTTCGAACTGCCCTGGCAGTCTCAGATGGAAAGCATCCTTCGGTGAGAAAAGTTAGAATCTGATCATAATATGTAGGTGTTGCTTGTAATTCGGCAGCCTCATAGATCAGTGGTTCAGAACAATAAATTGCTGGAGTCGTGCCATCTATGCCTATCGGAGCTTCACCAGAATCTAGGCGAGATAAGAAATCTGCTAAGGCATGTGCATTTCCGGGTCGGTGAATGACTTCATAATCAAATTCCTGCAAGAGTAGCACCCATCGTGCTAGTCGTCTGCCTAAATGTTGTTGTCTTACTAGATAGACAAGGGCAGCATGATCCACATGAAAGGTAATTTTCCGGCCTAATAGATAATGTCTGAACTTTTTGATGGAGTAAATTAATCCTAGACATTCTCTTTCGGTGGTAGAATAGTTCTTTTCTGCCGGTGCAAGCCTTCTGCTGGCGTAATAGACAGGGCGAAACCACTTATGTGTTTGCTGCATCAGAATACTGCCGATCGCAATATCTGAAGCGTCGACAAAAACATGGAACGGATTGTCCCAGTCCGGTGGTTGTAAGATTGGGGCCTGCGTCAATAGATACTTGAGTCGTTCAAATGTAGTTTGGCATTCTTGAGTCCATTCGAACTGTCGAGGAGTTTTGGTGATTAGTCTGTTCAGTGGTACAGCCAGATGAGCAAGCCACCGTAAGTGTCTGCCGTGCCATCGTACTTGACCCATAAAACGCATTACTTCTTTCGGAGTGGCGGGTACTTGGGCTTCTAAAATTGCCGAAATCTTATCTGGGTCTACTCGGATACCTTGGGCAGATACAATATGACCAAGTAGTTTGCCACATAAAACGGCAAACACAGATTTGCTTGGGTTAAGGCAGAGTCTGTAGTCTCGACACTTTTGGAAACAGCACCGTAGATGAAGCAAATGTGCCATCATCTTTCCAAAAATTGAGAAGTCATCGAGATATACTTGCATAAACGAATTGAGATAAGGAGAGAAAATCTCCTGCATACATCGCTGAAAGGTGCTTGGTGCGTTTCTCAATCCAAACCACATTACCGTACAAGCAAAGACACCCCAATTGGTAATGAAGGCAGTTTTTGGGATATCTGCTTCAGCCATTCTAACCTGATTGTAACCGCTGTATCCGTCTAAGAATGAATACATTTCGTGGCCTGCTACCCTATCAAGCATGGTATCTAGAAAGGGAATCGGGAAGGGATCCGGTACTGTTGCTGCGTTTAATTTCCGGTAGTCTACACAGATTCGTAGTTGCTTATTTTTCTTTGGCACGATCACAATTGGTGAAATCCATTCAGCATGTTCTACTGGTACAATGAATCCAACTTTTAATAATCTATCAAGTTTGGCTTTTACCTGTGATGCATAATTGGGATTCATCCGGTAGCTGGGTTGCTTATTCGGTTTAGCTTCAGGCTTCAACATGACTCTGTGCTGGTAGATGCGTGGATCTAATCCTTTCATATCTTTGTAATCCCATGCAAAGACGTCTGAGAATTCGCGAAGTAGTCGAATCAAATCAGCTTTAAATGTTTCCGGTAAGTTTTACCTTATCTTTACAGGTCGTGGATGATCTTCGTCTCCTAAGTTGTACGAGGTCAACTGGTCTTCGGAGACATAAAACTGTTGCGGTTTCTCTGTATCGTCTGTCGACCGGAATAGTGCTTGTAATTCATTGTCATGTGTTGGCACAATATCTTCCTGCTTAGTTTTTTGGGTGATTGGTGCCACTGTACAAACTGAAGTACTCCAGTTATCTATCACGGACTGTAGATCAACAGTCCCTAAAGTCATTAAATCAGCGTTATTCTTCAGAAATTCCTCTTCTTCATCATCTGATAGTCCATCTAACATGTGGACTGGTTCAGCAAAATATGGTCTGGCGTGAAGTTCGCAAGGTTGTATAGCATCTAATTTTACCACATATCTACGGTTGGTATCTTTGAACGTAAGCTCTTGTGCAGACCAGTCCTGTATTACCTTCGCATGTTTCAGCCAAGGTCGACCAAAAAGAAGGTTGTAATCCAAAGTGGATTCCGGCAGATCTAGGATAACAAAATTCATTTTGAAGGTCGTACCTTGTAAAGTAATGGGTACATTTCGCACAAGTCCTACAGGATGGACTCTAGATTGGTCTGCCATTCTGACAAAAAATTGAACTGGTTCGGTTTCGGTCCATCCTAACCTATTGCATAAGGCTGTAGTTGCAATGTTAACACCAGAGCCTCCATCAATCAATACCTGTGTAATTTTATGATTCTTATACCATACTGTAATCAAGGGAACTGAATGATCAACCGTAGAATCAGGTTCCGGTTGAACTGCTGCTGTCGCCGGAATACAAGAAGGTACCGGACTGAACTGTTGCTGGAACTGTTGTCGAACCCCAGGTACTAATGCCAGTAGTTGGCCGAGAGGCAGAGTGATAGATGCCTTGGATAAAATTTCCCAGGCCTGCTGAGATTGGTTATCCTGCTCTTTTGAACTTAAGGTCTCTGCTGATGCAGTAGTATCTGCTGTTATGTCTACTGCTGATGATGGCTCCACTGCTGCTTCCTTCTGTTGTGTTCCTTCCTTTGTTGATGAGGTTTGAGTCACCGGAATAGGTTCTGGGAACACTGGTGGTTCTATTGCGGTCCAGTGGCTAGCCTTGTTATACATCCTATGTTGTTCTCGTATTCCAGGTTCGAATATTTCTACTGTTGACTGCAGCTGTTTACCTGATCGGGTCTGGACTGTAGCAGTTTGCGTTTCTACCGGTGTAATTTGTACCATGTTGGCCATTGGATTTTGCCGCTCCTTCTTCCTTTGATCATACTCAGCTGCATCCTTGCAAAATCTTCTAATGTGTCCGAATTCACCACAAAAATGACAGTGTGGCGGTGGTAAATTGGGATTTTCCGGTGGTGGTTCGTTCTGCCAGCGGTTTGCATTATAGTTATTGTTTCTCTGTCCTCGGTAGTTTCGATATCCTTGCGGTTGATTGTTTCTCAGTTGCGGAGGTACATAGTGATTCGCTGCCTGTCCATGTTCCTGAATAACAGCATTGACTGTTGCTGTTCCCTGTATTCTGGCATTGTATACACAATTTCCGGTGGTGTGTCCGGCAGTGTTGCAGATAGCGCAGAACGTTTGATTTAGCGCACAATTGGCACTAGTATGACCTGAATTTTTGCATGTGATACAGTACACTTGTATGGTTATATCTTCAGTCATAGTTTTGTTCGTTTTTAACCACTCTAGATCTTCTGTAAATCCACCGACTTTGGATTCCAGTTGTAGAGCCATGGCAATGACTGCATCCAACGTCATTGCTCCGACACATCTTATGATCATGATCTACGAAAGAGTATGGACGTATATGTCGACGACTTATGCACATACTCGGGTCAAAGACATGAGCACATTTTGAAGTTACGAAGGATATTTGAGAAGTGTTCGCAATATCGAGTTGACATAACTGTTGTTGCTGTTGTTGTCCGTTCATTGTGAGTGTATTCGGCCCTTCTTCTATATCTTGAGGTTGATTGGTTGAACTATCAGAACTTGGATCCCCGGATGGCGTGCCTTCCGGTGTGCTGTTTTTGCATAGGATACTTCGGATCTCTGCTTCGAACAGCTTTCCTTCCTTTTGGATGTCCAATATCCGAAATCTTTCTTCCAAACACGCAGATTGGGCTGAGGATTCCGCAAAAAATGCTAATCCTTGGCTGCCAGTTGGTGTTTCTATCACCGGAATATCACCGGAATGAACTGAAAGTGTACCAGACTGCAGTGCTTTTCCGCTTTTACCGATTTCTTTTCCTAGAGTATTTCTGATCGCGGGTAACTCTGAATCTTTATCCAAGATTGTTAAACTGGTTTCCAGCGGCGTCTTGGTAGATTCTGGAATTTCTATATTTTCGATAGGCTGGGTCGAAGTGACACCAGAATGTACCAAAGGCGTTGATCGTTCCACCGGAATATGACCGGAATTAATCCTAACGTCCTTATCTTGCTTGACCACTGGGTCAGGCCGCGTTATACCTCCTTCTCCTAGGGTTGTCTTTAGTACTTTTCGTGTTCCAGTCGTATGGTTCCTAGGATACGTTTCGCCAGACCGAGTAACCGGCATGTATCATTGCATAGTAACACTATCTGAGCAGTTGGCAACAATCTGGCTCCGTTGCTACCGTCAGTCAATCGAACGATGAACGTAATGTTTGATTCTGAAAAACAGCCGGCACGCTACTGCCACTTTTCACAGATAACTGGCAACCTGATGCCACTTTCCCACAGACGGCGCCAAATGTTAAACGTCAATCGTCACTTCCACTTTCAGACTCAAAGTACTTCAAGTTCAGCCGGTTTCGAATCTTTCCTAACCATAAATTTTCTCTTAGCCACGTGGGTCCTTGGGAGTGGTAGGGGTCTGTTAGACAGAGGCCCTGTACTATTTTCCCAAATCATCACACAATACTAAATGTTATCCCGTTCTTAGCTCAGTGTCCATCTCTGAACAACGGAAGACTGTTCAGTGTACTGGAATTAGAACTTCAGGACTGAGGGTAGCAATCCGGTTACTTATTTTATGAGCAAAATATACTTCAGTAACAAGGTCACCTAATACGTACTTCTTCAGAGCAGATAGGTATACCAACCAGACATTATACCTTGAAGTTATGAGGACTCATTATATGTTAAACTCGAACAACCAATCTCCTAATAACAAATGGCTAACCATAAACTAACGATGTCCTACTCACATCCAGACCATTACAGCGACTAGTCTTCCTATGATCGGAATCAACAGCAAATGTAGACTACGGTATCGAATTCGGTCACTACAGAAATGCTAACAGACAATTAGTTCGGGACTACTTTTCACGTTCCCTTGCTCCGCCGAAGAACTGACAAACAACACACTGCACTTGATAACACTCAGAGACACACTCAATCATTACCGAACAGATTCGTAACACAATACAACTGATTCGTAACTCTGTAATAAGGTGAGAATAATCGACTAGCCGGAGTACAGAACAGAACAGATCAAAGCAGGACTTATCTTCTCAACAACATACACACTTACACAATACGTTTACAACCCTCCCCAAAACGAGGCTCACTCAAACGATACATAGCAATTCCTAAAAATGGGGCGCTGCTGCCACTCTTTTCTCATTGCCTTATATAGAGGATTTTTTTACAAGAGTGCACAATTCTTCAGTTACCTGCGCGTTTCCTGAAAGATTCTTTTTTCATTTAAGATCCCTGTCCTAGTACTTTTGTCCTTGTTCGGCGGCCGTCTAACACTTTTACATGTAAGACACCTGTCCTAGTTCATTTGTCCTTGTTCGGTGGCCCTCTAACACACCCTATTGCATATGTGAGCAGACAACTAAACCAACCAGAAAGAAACTATACGACTACAGAATGGGAAGGTTTAGGAATGGTGTATGCAGTTAAGAAATTTAGACACTACCTTCTAGCCAACAAGTTCAAGTTCTTCATTGACCATCAAGCCCTATTGCACCTAGCCAATAAGCCCTCTAACAAGGGAAGACTAGTAAGATGGTTTTTGTTGTTGATGGAGTTTGATTTTGAAGTAGTGGTAAAAAAAAGGAAATACCCATGTGAGAGCCAATCATTTGTCTAGGTTAACACATGGAGAACCACCTAACGGAGTAGCAGATGATTGACCAAATACTTATTTGTTCAACTTAGAAGTATGTCCTAAGTGGGCAGAAAAGTTAATTCCAATATTCACCCATGGACCACATCAAATCAACAAGGATGCTAGGAAAGTATTTCTACAATCACGTAACTTGCACATTGTGGCAAGAAGTGTGTATTTTAAAGAACCCAATGGTGTACTGTTAAGATGTGTGGAAGAGGTTGAACAAAAGAACTTAATTGAGCAAGCTGATGTAAATCAATGGTGAATGCATAAGGGAACTCATGGAACACTGAGGGAATTAAAACGATTGGGAGTTTATTGGCCAGATATGCCTAAGGATGTTCATGAGTATATTGATAGTTGCACAGAATGCCAAGAAAATGCTCCATAAGACCATACATCATTACAATTCTCTACAATATCACGAGACTAGAGTAGGACATTCGTGAAGTTCTTCAAAACATGTGAGCATGAGGAAGGAGCAAGTCTAGCTAGAAATCCATCCCTAGAAGAAATGAGCAAGGACTATGTTATACTGGGAAGGCAACTATTCAAAAGAGGAAAGGACAATCAGGTACAACTATGCGTGCATGAAGGAGAGTAGTTACCTATATTAGAAATGGCACATGCAGGTGCCACAAAAGGACATTTTTTAGCCAAAAGAACTATAAAAATGATTCTCTTTGTAGGCTTGTGGTGGCCAACTCTACATATGGATGCAGACACTTATGTACGGAGTTGTGAGGTATGCCAAAGAGCCAAGTACCCTATTAGGAGAGATGATATGCCTCTGAGACCCATGATTTGTGGGAGAGCCTTTTCCAAATGGGGTATTGATTTCATAGGACCTATTAACCCTCCAGCCAAAGGATCACACGCTGAGTACATAATAGTGGCAACAGACTATTTAACTAAGTGGGTAGAAGCAAAAGCAACAAGGAAGAATGATGCTCAAACCACGGCGAGGTTTCTCTTTGAGAACATCTTTACTCACTTTGGACTACCTATAGAGATAGTAAATGATAGAGGAACACACTTCATTAACGAGGTAATAGAGTCCTTGATGAACGAATTCCTAGTGATTGATAAAAAATCAGCCCCCTATCACCCTCAAGCCAATGGTCAAGCAGAGAGTTTCAATAAAGTATTGTGTACAGTGTTGATAAAAATAGTCAACAATGGAAGGTCAGATTGGGACAAACAATTGCATCATGCAATTTGGGCCTTCCGTGTGGCTTACAAGACAGCAATTGGAACTACTCCATTTAATCTAGTTTATGGACGAAATGCGATCTTCCCAATTGACTTTTTGGTACCTACTTTACGTGTAGCACAATAGTATGAGTGGATAGGACATGAAATATCCAAGCAATTGGAACAAATTGAGAAATTACACGAAACCTTATTACAAGTAGTTGCGAGGATTTATGCGACTAAATGGAGGTAGAAGGCATATTATGATGCACATATCAAAGACAAAGGCTATATACATTGAAACAACATGCCAAGAAACTGCAACAATGTGGATACGGACATTACTGATCAACAGAATCTCAACAAGTGGTGCGATGAATCTAGCCACATTAGATGGTAGCATAGCTCATGGGAGCACAAAATCGAAAGAAGGAAGAGGATAGAATTAGAGAAGAAGCACGCCAGGAAGCCTTAGAGCGTATCAAGAAATGGAAGGAGTGGATAAGACAAAGGGATGAATGATATCTATAGGGAGAGGAACCTATACCCCTGTTAAATGTTAAATGCTTCGTTATAACTATCAGAAGGGTGTTTAACCGACTCTTGGGGGTTCTTGGGAGTGGTAGGGGTCTGTTAGACAGAGGCCCTTTACTTAGTTCCCAAATGCAACCACCTCAGCTATAGAGAGTTACTGAAACTTTGGTAAGATTCCGTTATATGCCGACCTTCACTGTTCACGTCCTAGCTCAGCCCTCACGTAATGAATACACTAAAACACTACAGTGATCATCTTACCACAGATGCCAGAAACATAAACTAAGGGTTCAATCTTTACCAGGTAAGTACCATAATCCACTCAATATCCGAAACACAGAGAACTAATCAGTCAATTACACCGCACTAAAGACTTAGCATACGATTCAGGATTCCTTTCTGCAACGTTAATCCTTACCGTCTGATGGCTGATGAAGACAATGCTATACTTTGCAGTATTATTGCATTATCACAACTTCTACGATCCTCACTCCACACTTGGTAGAACATTCCACGAAATAACATTAACCCAGTCACGCTCTTAATACACGATTGCAACAAGGATCCACAGACGCTTCGCTTACGACCACAATTCGATGAGTTACTATATGATGAATAACACTCACAAATATCAAGATCCAGAAATGATAGACACAGACAATAGATAGAAACCCGCAGATCATAGATTACTCAGAAAAACTCAGAAGTTACAAATGAAGTTACAGTAATCGCTCAGACAATCACCCAGACGAACAGTCTGGTGATTCCACAACTCGTCGTCTCCGACTCTCTCTCTGTCTCTCTAAGCATTGCTTTATATAAGAAATTCTAATTGTTGTGTAACTACTTTTCGCGCGTGCGAATACAAGATTTTGTTTTACATATGCCAATCCGACGGCGGGCTAACACTGGCACGCACGGTGGACTTCGAACCTGCATGTCTATAAAATTATTGCTCGTCTACTATTCCTTCTAAGTACATATTCCGGGCTAGTCTAAAAGTTTGGGTGATCTTTTCCTTTAGTGTTTCTAACATTTGTTTAAGGGTATCTAGCTCTATTAATTGCGCATCTATTCTAACAGAGCTTAGAGCTATGGCTTCGGTGAGCAAAATCTCGGCCTGTGTTTGCAAAAAGGCCTCCTGTAAGTAGAACTCGTTGGACAGGGCTGCATCTCTTGAGACCTTCATTTCGTCCAGTTGCTTCTCCATATTGATTACTCTGTTCTTTTGATTTTCAAGCTGATTTTCTTTTCGTTCAATCTCCTGGTTTTGGTACTGTATTGTTCTGGAGTATGCGTCGCATTCTCTTTTTAGATCTGTTATCAGCTTCTGTGCCTGAGCTTCTTGTGTTAGCTTTCACCGTAAAATGTTGTTTACCTTATCGAAATCTAACTTAAATCTTTGTAGTTCCTCAGTGGTTCTCATCGCCAGCTCGTGCTGCTCTTGTCCTTTTTGTACCACTTCGTCCAGTGTTTGTCTTGTTTCTTCCAGCAAATTTCCTAATGCAACTCTGGCATCCTCCTTATCCTGCAGTCTAGCTTTAATTGACTGACTTCTGCCTGTGTTTCGGTTAATAACTTGTCCTCTTCGGTGAGCTCTGCCAGTGTTGTATCTCTCTGATTGACAATTGTCTGCTACTCTGCAAGCTGAGCTTGAAGATGGGTAATTTGCGACTGCAGCTGATGGTTTTCGGCTTTGACTGCATCTATCTCTTCCTGCAGTGGCATAATATCTGCTTCCAGGACGTCCACCTTGTGTTGTAACTCGTTGCGAATGTTGTCCGTGACTTCTCTTATTTGAACTGGTAGTTGCTGTGATAGATTAATGAGTAGTTGCCCCATTGAAGCTAGCTCAGAGAATACGGGAATGGCCGGGAGTAGAAGAGAGGGTCGAGGTTGCGAAGAGGATGTGATGAGGAGTTGTTGGGAGGTTGGTGGGGAGTAGTTGGGGGATGACGGTGAAGAAGCTACGGGCTCGACGGGTGCGTTGGGTGGAATAGGAAGGTTTGGGTTTAGTGGAGGTTCTGGTGGTGGAGTGGGAATGGCAGAGATAGTTTCTGTTACCTTATTTTGTTTGTCGTTTTGTTGTGTTTCAGCATTGTCGGCTTTCGCAGACTCAACTGCCTTAAGCAGCCTTTCAAAAGCTTCTTTAGCATTTTGTTGTTCATCGCCTTGTTGTTCCTGCTCAGTTTGTTGCTGAGAAGCTTCTTCGGTAGAGATGGTTTCTGTTTCAGTCTGCTTTTCCTGTTCTTGTTGCTCAGATGATGATGACTGCGCGGATGACTCATGCTGCATGGATGTGGCAGTGTCGTGGAATGTGTCTTCTTCTTGCTTTTCTTCTTCTTTATCTTCTTCTTTATCTCCTCCTTTATCTTCTCCGGATGACTTCTGTGCTTCACTCTCAGACGCTGATTCTGATTCGTTTTCGGCAGAATAGCTGGTTGAGTTCTTCTTCATCGTCCTCTAACAGCTGTATCGACTCCTCATGTCTCAGAATGGGCCCCCGGGGTGGTGGTTGGGCTGCAAGGATTGCCGGAAAGAGAAATGACAAGATATAGGGCAATCTAGATCTAGGCGTACTACCCTTGTTTACTTGTTTGATTATAGCTACGCACTCTTTGTGGATACGTTGGAAGAAATATGTCGCGAAGTTTACTGGTTCTCGGGAAGCTAATTGGCTGAGTAGAATGGCCAGGATATGCCGTAAGTGCGCTTCTGTAGATTTAGGATTGCTACCAAGAATTGGAGTGCGGTTCTTTCGGGTTCCGGTCGGCAGAGAATGGCATATTCGTTAGAGGAGTATCTAGGGAATAAATGGTTCATGGTGGCTAATGGCAAATTTGTGCCATTCTCTCGACCTTGTGAAGGGAGTCGATACGACTCCGCGAAGGTTTGGAAGGTGATTACGGTTCGGGCGGGTAAGGAAGTGATAGCCCATCTTCGCTCATTGGCTGGTGATTCAGCGATGGCGGATATGATCTGTGCAAAGAAGGGGTGGGTTTCCACTGAATGCCAAGGCAATTCAGCGAAATTTGCAAGCCCACAGTTGCGCAAGAACTCTCCTACGTCAGCGGGGAGTCCATCACGGAAAGCGGCATAATTAGCCAAAGCTTCCATGGTGCAACACAGATAACAGGCTCAAAACGCAAGCACACAGGGATTTCACAAGCATACAAGCACACAAACAGAATGGCAATTTTTGGCGAAACAGAAAAGTTTAAATAGATGCGTCGTGGTGGAGGGTAATGAGGGATGATTAATCATCGTGCGGTATTGAAATGATAATTCTTTAACTTGGTGTGCATGCGTGAGTAGCTGGCAAGAGCAGGGCGGCTTATGACATAATTAGGAATCAAGACGTAGATATTTACAGACATAAATTATTAAGCTCGCAAAAGTAAAAGAAAGGAAAAGAAAAGGAAAGAAAAGCGAGCGCCAAACGATGCCGCCCACCGAAAAACGTTTCAATTCGGGTTAGATGCATGTTGTTATGGCCGCAGCTTCGAACCGTTGATTACTTTCGGAAGAGGGTTTCCGGTCAACGTAGTCAACCGAAAAGTTGCTCCGCCCACTTGTTCTGAAATCCGGTAAGGACCATACCATCGTGTTGAAAGTAGTCAAGGACTGACTAGACAAGGAAGCCAACGGAGAGAGTCAGAGCGAGGTGAAGGATTAAGTAGACAGAGCAGTCGACGCAAATCTGGCAGATAGGCCCTTCAAATTTTTCCAAATCAACATCTTTATAACAGTGATTCTCATCACTAACAATCATTGTAAATACCATTTCATATTTTTGTAGCTCCATTTTGTGCAAGCCAAGGAGTCCTTGAGCTTGAGGAGCTTTAGAAGTACCTACATATCAATTTTCATATTTTTTAGACTCCGTTTAAGCCCTCAAATAGGCCCTGGAACCTAATTTTTAACTAGGCCGGACACTAGGTCTGGACAGGGCCAAAACCTAGTCAAAAACTATGAATAGAGCTAGAGAGCTCATTTTTGAAGCTAGCTTGTAATTGAGCTCTCTTTCTTTGTCTTACTGTGTGTGTGCGTGTGTGTGTGTATGTGTGTGCATGTTTGTGTGCTTCTCACTCACGCACTTGTGCCTTCACTTGCTCGAGGTCTTCATACCATCCTCTTGTCTTCCCGGATTGACATTAAAGGAAGTGCTACTCATCACTGAGCTACACCAAATTTTGGCGCCGTTGCCGGGGCACTCTTCTTATTTTTCTTTTTCTTACCTCATCATCATCATCACCATCATCATCATCATCACCATCTCCCACCTCATCTCCATCATCGCGAAAATTTTCAAGTTTTTGCTCATATCATCTTCTCCACCTCATTTCCCTCATTCCACTGGTGAGAGAGAGCGAGAGAGCAATATTGTGTGCCTTGTTTTTGCATGCTTGTGAGTTTTCTTGCAGGATCCAGCAGTATCATCCCCTCCAGCACGTTGCACAGGTACGGAAATGTGCAGAACTGTCTCTGTGTCGCAAGCTCCATTCGATCGCGATTTACAGAAAATTTCATCTTTTGGTAAAACTAAGTGCACCACAATAGACTAGAGACCTTGCACATCAGAGATCCATAAAAATTTTTGAAAAAATTGCATTTTTTTTGTCCATCATGATTGATAGCATCAATTGCGATTGACACTGTCCATCGCAACGGACAGCCAGTCAATCGCGACTGACAGACCCCGACGGACACGTGTCCATCGCGACGGACACCAGTTCATCGCGATTGACACCAGTCCATCGCGATTGACACCAGTCCATCGCGATTGACACCAGTCCATCGCGATTGACACCAGTCCATCCCGATTGACACCAGTCCATCCCGATTGACACCAGTCCATCCCGATTGACACCAGTCCATCGCGATTGACAGCCCAGTCGATCGCGATTGACAACCAATTTTGGCCAATTTTTTAGGGTTTTTTAATTTGAGGATTTTGGCCAATTTTGGGCATAAATATTGGGCTGTAGAGCATATAAGGAGGCTATAAGTAAATCATTAGGGGAAAACTTGTTTGCCTGTTAGCCAGTTTGAACCCTGTTTTAACCCTAGAACCCTGAACTGGCATACCTTTCTCATACGAAATCCAATTGCTGTGATTCTTTTCTTGTTGGAAAGCTCGTGGGGAGTACAACCAAAACTTCCACTGGTTACGGTTAAATTAAGATCAGGATTATTAGATAAGGTATTTTGAAGTTGACCATACCCAGGGGGAACAAAATTCAGGGATCTCTAGAATTGTTTTCCAAAAAATCACAATGCAAATTGGTGTTTGTGTTACATGAATGAAAGTGATTGGTTCTGTCTTTGGAATTTAAGTCTTGAGCTAACTTTGGAACTCTTACAGATCTATTGAGAGCATCAAAGGGCATTCTAAGCAAGAGTAAGTGCAAGCTTGGGAACACGCTTCCTATGCACTCAAGGGCAACCAAGAAGGAAACAAAGGTTGGAAACTCTCAACTCCCTCTGTCAATTCCTAGCTTAGGCTAAGAACGACTAGTGATAGGAGTAGGCCAGGGTGGTGATAGGCATTTATCAAGTTGAAGACTACCTAAATACTCACGTTCAAGCTAACGACATAATCTTTGTACGGTCGAGAACTCTAAAGGAAAAGAACTTAACGTGGAACGATCAATTTCAAGTGCGGAAATACACTCAAGTATACCTGACGACATGATATCAGACAAGACCATAAACACGGTAAGCAACTAAAAAAGGAATCAAGTAACTGATACAAAAGAACTCGGCAACGAGGTTGTACTTGGGCAAATTTGGGCTATCCAATTAGGCTTATGAACCTTAGATCAGGGCAACATCTAGGGAGAGATAGACAAAGTCTTAGGTCTTTGGAGGCTAGTGTCAATCACACTGCTCGGTCTTGGGCCCAGCAGTTGAGCAACTTTTCTCATTACCCTAGCTTGGAGACTAGTGAATCAGAGATGTCTCAAGGTATGGAGAGACCTACGGGGAGTTCAGGTGTGCCATATTTGCACAGGGTAGAAGGCCCGTACAAGACACAGTTGGAATACCTTAGGACCAACCGATTAGGTGCTAGCATCTATGAGGACGGTCTAGGAAGATCCGTGCTCCAAATCAAAAACCCAGACCAATCCATTGGGCTAGAGCACCCTGCTGTCAAGTTTGAAAATGGTGCATACTTTGATAAAGAGGGAACCATATATGTGGTCACTAGTCACCCAGATAGGACAGACAAATTCGGTAACGTGATCCCAGAAGCAGACTTAGGCGACCTAGAGCAAGGAAACATGGGTGCAGAACCCAGGACCCGTCGAGGGAAATCTGTTCTTACTAGAATCCTCAATCCAGAGTGGATTCCCTAGGATAATAAGAGCATAGATCTGCTCCTAAATCAAGAAACCGATGAAGCCTTTTGGAGGTATAAATCAAATAGGCCAAATGATGTAGGGTCAATCCTGATCTATGAGTTCAAAGATCCTGATAGCCCAGGCAGAGTGACCTACTTAGATCACGCTTCAGAGAGGATCTTTGTGGTTACAGAACATGACAGGCATGCTTATACTTGGAAGGGTGAATTCGTTTTCCCCCAACCAAGATCGAACGTGTCCTATGGTCACCCTGGAGCTGGAACATCCCAAGCTCATGGAGCGCAAAGAGACAGAATAGGCCAGAAGTAAGCTTTGCCAACCCCGTGGGCAGAGAAAGAACGAGGACAGAAACAAATAGAGTGGAACGTGAGGTACTTAGAGCTCCAAGGAATCAAAGAAATACGGATGAGTTCCCTCTACCAAGACCTAGAGAGCACGCAAGGACTTTGAGACCGACTCAGCTAGTTAAGTCCATGAAGAACTACTTCGATGGCACTGGAGATCCATATGATCATGTGGCGGAGTTTAGGCAAGTCTTGAGAGCTGAACAAGTTGAAGATCTATTCACGCAGTACAATGCCTTTGGTCTAACCCTTAGGAACACTGCCCTGACATGGTTTCAGCCACTAAACGAGAGGCAGTTCAGGAGCATAGACCAACTCCTAGAGGCTTTCATTATTGAATTCTCTAAGAGTGGCATAAGTCATAATACCTCCTCATTGATTCACAGCTTTAAGCAAACCCCTCAAGAGACCATGAGACTTGTAGGAAGAAGATTTAGGCAATATCTTGAAAGATGCCCTGTTTCGGAGCTACCTACACCAGCTAAGCAAGTGGCTTTATTCTTGGATGGATTGCTAAGTACCAAATTGAGATCATATGTGTACTTGAAGGACCCTAGGACAATAGAAGAGTGTGTACGCATGTGCATTGACATCGAGGATAACCTAGGGGAAGAACTAGAGCTTTCCAAAATCTACAAAGACTCAGATAGTGCCTCTAGCCTCTCTTCCTCGCAATCCACATCAATTGAGGAACTTGCAGAGAAAGTAGCTCAGAAATTAGGTGTCACTAGAAAACAGATCCCAAGATTTGCCCTAGTGAAAAGATGATATACTTGTGGAGGTGACCATATGGCGAATGTATGTCCCATTATGGCTCAACCCCAAGTAAATCCTAGTAGCCAGTACTGCACCATACAACGAAGATACACAAATCACTCAGCACAAGACTGCCCATACAATAAGCAAGCGGTTAGGCAAACCTACCCTCAGCCATACCAACAAGGCAGATACCAGAGTCAATACCCACCACAACAGTATACTAGGCCCCAGCAAAATTACCAACCGCAATATCAGGCCCAACTAAGACCCCAGCCAGTGCTAGCGCAACAACCACCTGCTCCTACTAATGTGATTCCTGTAAAGTATGCAGTTGCAGAAGAAAACCTGAATAGGGCCATAGTGCCAGTAACCCCATTGCTATCAGAAAGTGACCCCAGTGACCATAGTTTTGATTCTACACATGTTGATAGCCCCCAGGCCTACTACATGCAATCTCCTGAACATGGTGAGTCCTACTATAGTGAAGAGCCAAATGAACCTAGTTGGGAGTCAGATTACACAAACGTCATGTATGCAAACCCCAACTCTAGACCTCAACCTAGGCAAGAGACCCATTCCCTAGAGGACCATGCTACAGATGTCAGGGAGATCATCTCATTCGTGATTGTCCCTTGCCTCCACCTACACAACCCCAATCAGTGACGATCCAGGGCTTTTGCCAAGAATGTGGAAAGGAGCATCTCTTACGAGATTGTCCAAAGAATCCCAGCAATATGCCAAAAATCACTCCCATTAACGTTATTGGGTTAGTGGTAGATTCCACAGGAAGTGTCACTTCCACTGCACCTATACAAGTGGTCACTAGAGCCCAAGCCTTACAGCAGAACCCAGGTGTAGGCCAGGAAAAGAGCCCAGATGTTAGTGAAACAGAGAGCATGACAAAGAAAAGGACTAGAGCTTGGAGAGATAGTTGTGAAAGAATGAAAAGGCAATGGGCAAAAAAGATGATTGAACTCGAGGAAAACCTCAGAGAAACAAAGGCCAGGATAACTGAACTCACATCTCAAACTCCCTCTCACACTACCCCACCACCACCATTCCCATCTCCATCCGACCCACCACCTTCCAACCCACCTCACACAATTCCACCACCCCCAAGAGTAGGATTAGTCCTAGCAGATCCCACTCCCGAGGACCTTAATTTAATGCTTAAAGCATATCAGGCCAGAATCCAAGAAGGGCCAAACGTAACTGATCATGAAAAGTGTTACCCTAGAGCAGAACTAGAGCTAGAACGAACCAAAATTTGTGCTAAGATGGTGGAATTGGCTCAGACCATGTTTGAAGCCAGTCGCCTATTTAACATCTCTAGTTCAGCGAAGACACAGTTGCACTTTGATGGACTGTTAGAAAGAATAGAGAAGCTAATTGCACAATCAGAAAAGGAACCCGCCTCTCAACACAAGGACAAGGCCAGTGAAAGGGCAGGTCTTCCTGCCCAGGCAGCCTATGTGCCTAACTCTACGGAGCCAGATACATCATCTTCTATGAATCGGTTCACACCAGAATTCCTACGAGAGATTCAAGAAGACAAATGGGCTAAAGAAAGTGAAGTTCCTCCTCCCATTGAACTTGTGGATGATGCACATGACCAATTCCCACAAGACATCCCATCCATTTATGAGGAGCAGGAGAGCACCCAATCTCAGGAAAGATTAGACTTTGAGTCTCTCTACAAGAATTACCCCACTTCACAGGCCCATGGGAAGCTAAGTCTACTTGTATGAGAGCACCCACGGTCATGGTACGAAATGAGGACTCAGTCATACCTAGGAACACAGAGGTAGTGAAAAACACTAAAGTACAGTGCAACCTCACTTAGAAGAGCTACTCAAAGTAAGGCCAGAGCTATGTAAACATGTAGCCAAACAAGTACCAAAGATAGCAAAACCTCGTTCCTAGGTAGGATCCCAAAGAACAGTGCCAGAAATACCCTTGGACAAAATAGGAGACATGAGTGAGGGCGAAGAGGGAAACACATATCTTCCTATCACCCATCAAGGATACACCACCAAGGCCATTTTAGACTCAGGTGCAGGAGTTGCAATTGCTACCACTTCCCTATGGAAGTGTTGGGGCAAGCCAGCACTCAGGCCCACAAGGATGAAATTGCAAATGGCCGATGGTCACATAGAGAGACCCCTAGGGCTGTTAGAAGGAATAACTCTCACCACATGTGGTGTTGAGTTCGAGCATACATTTGCTATATGTGATTTTAGCAAAAATCATGCCTATGAAATGATCTTGGGACGACCCTTTATGCGACAGTTGCAAGTGGTACAAGACTGGGGAACCAATTCCTTGTACCTCAACACTTAGGTGTTACGACCAAAGTGAATCTCAAAGATTACTCTCATAGAGATGTCCCTCCTATCCAATGGAATCCCCTCTATAGAGCCAAAGATGATACGGAATCGGTGCATTCCATAGGTTCAGGATCCTCATGGATGCATGAAGACACCCACTTATGGATGTGCAAAGTAGCAGTAGAAGAAGAGAAGAGAGAAAACGCCAGAGAGGTAGGTGCAAAAGAAACACATAGATCAATTCAAGACCCAGCCTATGCACCTGTAGTCTTTCCTGACGAAGAATTTGAACCCCACGGCTGGGCAGAAATCCTAGCAACCATGGATGTAGCCATCAATGAAGAACAATGGACACCTCACTGTGATGAAGATGGCTATGACATTTCAGTCTTCTCCATACAGCCGATCATGGGAGAGGCAGTGTTAGAAGAGTGTGAACCTAGCCCTGATGCATTTGAGGATGCAAGTGACTCCGATCTAGAGTCAATCATCATGGACCCACCTTTTGCATCAGATGAAGAATACTTCTATGAAGTAGAATTTCAACCCCAGAGATATGGAGAGCTTACAAATGATGTAAGGCTAGCCACACATGTGACCCCGAAGGAAGAAGAAAAGAAAAAAAAGAAGAGAGAAGTCACACCAGAAGAGGAAGAATCTTTGTTTGAGGTCCTGGAAAATTTTAAGAAGTATGAGATAAATGACAGGAGAGTCATGATCAGAATGCCTAAATGAGAGGCGCAATCAGGGGAGGGCTATGATAACAAAGAAACTACCAAGAAAATAGTTGTAGCTGTGGAAGAAGGAGAAGAGAGATGCACGTACATAGGCCACGACCTTACGGAAGACGAAGAGCATGAATTGATAGCCTTGCTAAGAGAATACAGAGATGTATTCGCTTGGAGTTACAAGGACCTGAAAGGTGTAGACCCTGACATATGCTCACACACTATCCCCATGACCTCGGATGCCAAACCTTCTAAGCAAAATCCATACACATATAATGATAATTATGCTGCTAAGATCAAAGAGGAGATAGATAGACTGGTTGAAGCTGGATTCATCTATGAAATTGAGCATACTGAGTGGGTATCCCCCATCGTAGTGGTGCCCAAGAAAAATGGAAAGTTGTGTGTATGCATTAACTTGAAAAAGGTCAATGCAGCCACAATTCGAGATAACTATCCGCTTCCTATCACAGAGCATCTCTTAGAAAGAGTAGCAAGCAAGGAAGTGTACAGCTTCCTTGATGGATTTTCGGGCTACAATCAAGTAGCCATTGCTCCCGAGGACCAGCATAAGACGGCTTTTGCCACAGAGTGGGGCATTTTTGCCTTTAGAGTAATGCCATTTGGGCTTACCAATGCACCAGCTACCTTCCAGAGGCTGATGTGCCATGTATTTAAAGAGTTCCTAAGGAAGAACTTAGAAGTCTATGTTGATGATCTTTGTGGAAGCATGTTTTGTATGGATGTTGCGCTCTGACTCGAATCATTTATAGATGTTTGGCCTACGACATCCCTATTCAACGAGCCCTGATGTGGAATCGAGTGGAGCAGTTCAGAGGCAGGACGTCCACTGGACCCCCTTCTAAGAAGATGAGAGGAATTGTCCAAGTCCCTTGTGCTCAACCACGTGGAGCCACCCTAACACCGGATGTTACCCCTCCACCCCGAAGAGTCCGACCATTCACACTCCGACTTCCAAGACGCAGCACCGATGGTCCTAACTTGATATTTCCTCCCATCCCAACCGATCTTGAATTTCCCGATGGTGCACCTTTGGAAGAACTCACGAATGAAGACTTCGAACAATTATTACAAGATGTAGAGCTGGAGGCAGAAGAGGCACAACAAGTGGAGAATGTGCAAACGCAGGCAACAACCTCCCAGGTACCTGTTACCACAGTTGAAATGGATGAAGAGGACGATGAAGATGAAGAATATGAGGAAGATGTGGAGGATTATGATCAAGGGCATCAAGATGAGCAACAAGATGAGCAACAAGATGTGCCAGAACTTGTAGGTGCACCTGCATATACAGCTCAACTACAAAGGTTATACGACACAATCAAAGCAGTACAAGAAAGGCATCAACTCTCTCTTGTGTCAGGCCAAGCTTTGATGCAAGAAATGCTATCAGATGATGGGGTGGATCAACATTTCATTGACACCCTCAAATTAGTGTCAAAATCTTTAGGAGTTCCAGAGGCTGTCCACACTGCAGTCCGCCAGTCCGTGAGGTATGACAAACGCAGAGTGGACACATTACCACGAGCAGGTAAGACTATCAGAATGCCCGTCACAGAACAAGAAGTAACCATTGAAGCCACAGCTACCCCCACCACCACCATTGACCTCTCTACTGAAACCTTCATTCAGACATCACCCATCTCACCCCAGCACCCCCCATCACCACCTTCTCCACTCCCACCACCACCTCCCACCATGGAAGAAACGGTAGTCATCACCTCTACCTTCACTTATAACCCAACCTCATTCACATCATTCTCATTTCGAGAACCCGCCTCACAAGACACCCTCTTCTCTTTCATCACCAATCCCTTGTACACTTCAACCCTTCTATCCTCCAAACCCATAATTGGCCATCCCATAATTCCAAGTGTGGTTGGAAACCCTGCACCCACAGAAGGCACCCTGTGTTTCCTAGCCTATCCCCCAATACGGATACCTCCATTCCATGACCCTCCCTTCCCATCTGTCCCCTACACCTCATTCTACCTAACCGCACCACCCCAACAACCATCCTTCATGGCGCAGTCCATCAGCACTCCAATGTTTCAGAGGCACATTTCCCCGATGTTCGCAATGACATCAATCTACACGAACACCACACTCACTTCACCTACCATACCCACCTACATGGTAGCCCCTGTACACACCACTCTGTCTGACCCAATGGACATTTCACCCACCACAGCACCTCTCCCCACAATTCCACCCTCTCCCCCTCCACTACCCCCCACCTCACCACTCAATACATCATTAGCAGACACAGCATTCACTACCTCCCTTCCCATTCCCACCTCCCCTGCATTCCAAACTTTTCCCCTTGCATCTCATAATGTAAATAGCACGTTCACTACATTACTTCAGTGTGCACATCAACTACAACAAGAATACCATCAATTGGAAGAACGCATTGTTGCCCTCCAAGCAGAATCTCAGTGTCTACAAGCTAGAGTCAACACTCTCAAAGATGATTACCAAATGCTTCTAGCATAACATACCACCTTACAACAGGCTCACACAGAATTGGAATCGAAAATATCGACAGTGGATGATCAAGCAGTGAAGGAACTGGAAAGTATGCTCGAGTCCCAAATGATATCCAATGTTACACTTAGACGCAATCTTGGGCTATTAAGGAAGCATATGGCAGCAGCACTAGAAGAGAACAAGAGGCTTGAGCAACAAAACCAAGACAACTTTGAAGCGGCTATGGAAGGAACTGCAAGAGCAACCATTAGCCCTACCAAGTATAGAGCAGTCCCATCTGAAGACATTCGCATCTTACTCGAAGAGCATGCAAATTTCTTGGAATCATATGAAAAGTTAGAGGTTGAATGTGCGGATCTAAAGAAGCACATAGCTAGTGCCCCCACAGCTCAACAGGAGCAGATAATCTTGCAACACTCTACAGAAGAAGTAGAGACCCTCCGGAAACAGGTGGCAGAACTCCAAGCACGCCTCTTACCATATGAAAGGCCACCCTTGCCAACTGAAGAACCAGAACCTGAAACAATTGTGGAAATCCCCGTTAATGACAGCTATGAAGAGCCGTATGAGCCGATGCCCACACCCGGTGGTAGGGTAACAGAGGAAGGACAAGACACTTTAGAAATTGGGTTTCGAGATTGGGTTAAAAGGATCGAGAAAGTAGGAAAGACACATGATGATCGCGTTGCCGTGCAAATTCAATCTCTCACAAATCTGGAAGAAATTGTCCTTCGATCTTCTTACTTTCAAAACCTATCCCACCAACGTTTGATCACAACATCAGAGACGCAATACATGCCTTACTTTGTCTTGCTACATGATTATAATGCAGAAGTTAAAAGGCATACAGGGAAGGAGCCCACATTTGCCACTCAATTTGAGCCAGAGGACTTACCGGCAGATGCCCGTGCTGGCTCGATCTTCCAACCTAATTGGCGTGCACGTCTACTAACTGATTACCCTGAGATGATGAGCACCTGGGCAACCATGCCACTATATATCAAGTATAATCCATGCTATTGTCCAATGGTACGTCGCAGATCCTGGTAAGCATTTGCAATCAAGGTACGCAACAATAAAGAATGCTCATCTTGGGTTAACTATCCGTATTTTGCTCCACCTCGAGGGACCCCAACCGTCGCTTACATAATATCAACAATTCGACACTGGTCTACCCGTCTAAACAATATACCCGACATAGCAGCAAAAATGTGTATGAAAATATTCAAAATCATGAGAATTGTCTTCAAAACCTTTCGGAAGGTACAGCTCCATACATCTCTACCCCCGGATTCTCTCAAGGTAATAAGGATTTAGTCTACGACATGAGCCAGACTCCCTCGGTCAGCATAATCTTTGCCTGGCATGCACGTATAAAGTATTTACCCGCATGCTTCAAGCAAACATTTGAGGAAATGTTCTCTACAGGGTTCTGGGAATACCATTCGGAAATTTTCATTCCCAGACCGACACATTTGCTACATCTATTCGCCGTCGAACAAGCCATCCATGCAGATCAGTTACGTCTACCACATCCGGACATTCCAGGGCCCATTGATTGGGATCGCATGATGACAGATTTGGCCAGAGGACTACGCATCCAAGAACATCAGCTTGCCACTCATGTTGTGGAATATTACCTACAACACTCCCAGCAACAAGGGTCTGTCAGGGACGACAGACGCGAGAGAGGGGGGGGGTGTTGAAAGTAGTCAAGGACTGACTAGACAAGGAAGCCAGTGGAGAGAGTCAGAGCGAGGTGAAGGATTAAGTAGACAGAGCAGTCGATGCAAATCTGGCAGATAGGCCCTTCAAATTTTTCCAAATCAACATCTTTATAACAGTGATTCTCATCACTAACAATCATTGTAAATACCATTTCATATTTTTGTAGCTCCATTTTGTGCAAGCCAAGGAATCCTTGAGCTTGAGGAGCTTTAGAAGTACCTACATATCAATTTTCGTATTTTTTAGACTCCGTTTAAGCCCTCAAATAGGCCCTGGAACCTAATTTTTAACTAGGCCGGACACTAGGTCTGGACAGAGCCAAAACCTAGTCAAAAACTATAAATAGAGCTAGAGAGCTCATTTTTGAAGCTAGCTTGTAATTGATCTAAACTTGTATGAGCACTTTTGAAGCAATCTAAAAGAACTCCATTGTCTCTCTCTTTGTCTTACTGTGTGTGTGCGTGTGTGTGTGTGTGTATGTGTGTGCATGTTTGTGTGCTTCTCACTCACGCACTTGTGTCTTCACTTGCTCAAGGTCTTCATACCATCCTCTTGTCTTCCCGGATTGACATTAAAGGAGGTGCTACTCATCACTGAGCTACACATCGTAATTTGAATTTACCAGCAGACCGATTCGACTTTGCATTATAAAAAAAGACAAGTTGTCCCACCGTAAAAACTAGAGTTTTTAAGTATCGATCATGCGTCCGAGCCTGTCTTAGTTGTACTTCCTGCATAGTTAAAAAATTGTGCCATCGTTGCTCGCCTAACTCTCTGAGTGTATCCAACCGAAATGACAGTGAGTCTTCCGGTAGCAGTTTCTGAGTGATTGCTACTCGTAAACTTGGTATAACTATCTCCATTGGTGCTATTGTTTCTCATCCATAAGCTAGTTTGAAAGGGGTTAATCCTATTGTTACCTTGTATGTAGTCCGGTATGCCCATAATACTGCAGGTAGCATTTGATCCCATCTTTTCGGTGCTTCCCTGATCAATTTCCGAAGCATATTCAACAAAGATTTGTTTGTACTTTTGGTCAAACCATTAGCACGAGGATAATAAGGAGAACTAAACTTATGCGTGACCTGGAACGACTGTGTAAGTGCCTTCATTAAATTGTTTACAAAATGAGTGCCTTGATCTGAAACAAGTTCCAGTGGTAAACCAAAACGTGGAAAGACATCGGTTAGCAGACACTTTGCTACCACAACAGCTGTAGTAGACCGTAAAGCCCAGGCTTCTGCCCATCTGGTTGCATAGTCTGTACAGGTCAGTATGTAACAGTTGTTATTGAAGACTGCTGGAGGTGTAATCGGACCGATAAAATCTAAACCCCACTTCTGGAAAGGTTCCAATGGTAAGATGGGTTGCAGAGGGAAAAGATGACGTTGCAAGGGCTGTCCAGATCTTTGACAAGTATCACATTGTTTGACAAACTGTGATACATCTCTGTACACAGTGGGCCACCAGAGACCACTCTGCAGAATTTTCCGGTGTGTTAAGTCTACTTCAAAATGACCACCGGAAGGAATTGAGTGAGCCAAAGTAATAACTGAGTTAACTTCATGTGGTGGAATACATCGAAGTAAAATTCCAGTATAATCTACATAATATAGTTTGCCAGCAATCAACCGAAATCGGCGACTGAAAACTGCAATTTTCCTGCGTACTGCCGTAGAAGTATGAGATGGAAGGCATCCATCAGTGAGAAAGGTCAGGATGTGATCATAATATGTAGATGGTATAGGTGGGTCTGTGATTTCATCATTTGTTGGTTCAGAGACATAAATTGCTGGAGTTGTGTCATCTATACGTACCGGAGCTTCACCGAAATCTAACCGAGAAAGAAAATCTGCTAAGGCATGTGAATTGCCTAGCCGATGAAGAACTTCGTAGTCAAACTCCTGTAAAAGTAGAACCCATCGTGCTAATCGACCACCTAGATGCTGTTGCCGAACTAGATAGACAAGTGCAGCATGATCTACATGAAAAGTAAATTTACGGCCCAGCACATAATGTCTGAATTTCTTGACAGAATATACTAGCCCTAGACATTCTCTTTCTGTTACATAGTAATTCTTTTCAGCAAGGGCTAATCTGCAACTTGCATAGTACACTGGTCTGAACCACTTATCAATATGTTGCATCAAAACGCTTCCTATTGCTATATCTAAAGCATCAACAAATACATGAAATGGGCGATCCCAGTCCGGAGGCTGTAAGATGGGAACTTGTGTTAATAAACTCTTTAAACGATCAAATGCTATCTGACATTCCTGAGTCCACTCAAACTATCGAGGCGTCTTGGTGATTAATCTGTTCAAAGGTATTGCCAAGTGACCAAGCCATCGTAAGTGTCGACCATGCCATCTTACTTGGCCCATGAAGCGCATTACTTCTTTCAGTGTAGTGGGCACCGGAGCTTTTAATACTGCCATGAACTTGTCTGGATCTACTCGTATACCTTATGCAGATACAATGTGGCCAAGTAGCTTGCCACATGAAACCGCAAACACGGATTTGTTTGGGTTTAAGCAAAGTCTGTATTCTCTGCATTTCTGAATACAACACCGTAAATGGAACAGGTGTGCTATCATCTTACCAAAAATTGAAAAATCGTCGAGATACACTTGCATAAACGAAGTAAGATAAGGAGAAAATATTTTCTGCATACACCTTTGAAATGTACTTGGGGCATTTCTTAATCCAAACCACATAACAGTACAAGCAAATACACCCCAGTTGGTAATGAATGCAGTTTTCGGTATATCCTGTTCAGCCATTATAACTTGATTATATCCACTATATCCGTCTAAGAATGAATACATTTCGTGGCCTGCTACTCTATCAAGCATTGTGTCCAGAAAAGGGATCGGAAAAGGATCAGGCACTGTGGATGCGTTCAGTTTTTGGTAATCTACACATATTCGTAATTGCTTATTCTTCTTAGGGACAATAACAATTGGAGAGATCCATTCAGCATGCTCTACTGGTACAATGAATCCGACTTTAAGTAGCCTATCAAGTTCTGCCTTTACCTGTGATGCATAGTTTGGATTCATCCGATAGCTGGGTTGCTTGATCGGTCTTGCTTTTGGCTTTAGCACGACTCTATGCTGATAGATGTGGAGGTCCAATCCTTTCATATCCTTGTAATCCCAGGCAAAAACGTCAGAGAATTCTCGGAGTAGCTGGATTAAGCCTGCTTGAAATGTTTCCGATAAGTTTTGCTTTATCTTCACAGGACGCGAATGATCTTCATCGCCTAAATTATAAGTGATCAACTGATCTTCTGGGACATAAAATTGTCGGGGCTTCTCTGTATCGTCAGCTAGCTTCAAAAGTTGTTGTAGTTGAGCGTCATCTATAGCAGCAGTATCTTCCTTCTTATCTTCTTCTATTACAGTCATTACCGTACAAACTGCAGGGTTCCAATTGTCTACAACAGATTGTAGATCAACAGTTCCTAAAGAGATCAAATCAATATTGTTCTTTAAAAACTCTTCTTCTTCATCATCTGACAACCCATCTAGCATATGAATTGGTTCTGCAAAATACGGTCTAGCATGCAACTCACAGGGCTGTATAGCATCTAGTTTTACAACATATTTTGATTCTTATCTTTGAAGGTGAGTTCTTGTGCAGACCAATCTTGTATCACCTTAGCTTGCTTCAGCCAAGGACGACCAAAAAGAAGATTATAGTCCAGGGTGGATTCCGGTAATTCTAAGACGGCAAAGGTCATCTTAAATGTGGTGCCCTGCAAAGTTATAGGTACATTCCGAACAAGGCCTACTGGGTGGACTCTAGACTGGTCAGCCATTCTAACAAAAAACTAGACTGGTTTGATCTCGGTCCATCCTAATTTCTTACATAGTGCCGCAGTAGCAATGTTGACACCAAATCCTCCATCAATTAATACCTGTGTGATTTTATGACTTTTATACCATACCGTGATCAGAGGAACTGAGTGATCGACCGTAGAATCAGGTTCCGGTTGCACAGTTGCTGTCGCAGGAATGCAAGGAGGCACAGGACTGAACTGTTGTTGAAATTGTTGTCGAACTCCCGGTACTAGTGCAAGTAATTGGCCCAAAGGAAGAGTGATGGATGCTTTAGATAAAATTTCCCAGGCCTTTTGTGATTGGACTGTTTCCACAAATTCTGAAGATGATGCGCCTACTGAAGATGATGTGTCTGCTGCTGATGATGTGCTTGCTGCTGATGATGTACCTCCTGCTGATGATGTGCTTGCTGCTGAATTGGAATGCTGTTGTTGTGTTCCTTCTTCGGTTAACGGAGTCTGGGTTACCGGAATAGGATCTGGGAAGACTGGAGGTTCTGCGGTGGTCCATTGACTAGCCTTGTTGTACATCCTTTGTTGTTCGCGTATACCTGGTTCAAATAATTCTACTGCAGGCTGCAGTTGTTTACCGCAGCGGGTCTGAATTACTGCAGCTTGCGTCTCTACTGGTGTGATTTGTACCATATTAGCCATTGGATTTTGTCGTTCCTTCTTCCTCTGATCATATTCAGTTGCATCCTTATAGAATCTTCTAATGTGACCAAATTCACCACAGAAATGATAGTGTGGTGGTGGCAAATTGGGATTTTCCGATGCTGGTCCGGCCTGCCAATGGTTTGCGTTGTAGTTGTTATTTCTCTGTCCTCTGTAATTTCGATATCCTTGTTGTTGATTGTTCCTCATTTACGGAGGTACATAATGATTGGCTGGTTGTCTTGGTTCCTGTATAATAGCATTGACAGTTGCGGTTCCCTGCACTTTGGCATTGTAGCCGCAGTTTTCGGTGGTGTGTCCGGCAGTGTTGCAGATAGCACAGAATAACTGATTAAGTGCACAAGTGGCAATAGTATGGCCTGAATTCTTGCATGTGATGCAGTATACTTGTCTGGTCATATCTTCAGTGTAATTTTTGTTTGTTTTTAACCATTCCAGATCCTCTGTAAATCCTCCAACCTTGTTCTCCAGCTGTAGAGCCATTGCGATTACTGCATCTAGCGTCATAGCTCCTACACAGCATATGATCATAATTTATTTAAGTTGTGGAGTCAAGCCATTGATAAACCACTGAGTAATAACGTCGTCCGGAAGGTTGGCGTGTGTCACTCTAGCACAATGGTGAGTACCAACGTGAGAAGATTCACCTCATAATTTTCAATCCGTGGAGACGTGAGGACTAGTATGAAGACTATGAGCAAGTGAAGGCACAACTGTGTGAGTGAGAAGCACACAAGCATGCACACACATACACACACACGCGCACACAAAGCAAGAACCAGGAGAGGAACAATGGAGTTCTTTGCATTAGTCAAAAAGTCTCTTACATAAGCTCAATTCACAAACAATCTAACCTCAAAATTGAGCTCTCTAGCTCTTTTTATAATTTTCTAACTAGCTTTGGTCTTGTCCAGACCTAGTGTCCGGCCTAGTTAAAAATTAGGTTCTAGAGCCTATTTGAGGGCTCAAACAGAGTCTAAAAATTATGAAAATTGATATGTAGCTAGTTCTATTACTCTTCAAGCTCGAGGACTCCTCGGCTTGCACAAAATGGAGTCTATTCTACCAAAAACGGGATTTACAATGTTTGTGTAGTGATTAAAATCACTTGAGTTGTAAATAGTCCATGGAAAAAAAATGATTTGGCCTTGTTGCGGTATTGTGCATGACTCCTCTGTTGCTTTGTATGCCAACACGCCCCCCTTCCTAGCGTCTGTCGCCCCTGACAGACCTCTGTTCTCTCGGGTGGTCGATATAGTATTGGATGACATTGGTGGCAAGTTCATGTTCTCCTATCCTTAAGCCTCTTGCTAGATCAGCTTCCAATGCATCCCAATTTATTGCACCAGGGGCCTCTGGTTGCGGGGTGGTGTAGTACTCAGAGTACATTGCTTGTTCACAAGCAAAAAGGTGGAGCAGGTGTGTTGGCTTCGGTGCGAAGATCTCCGAGTGATACTCCCAGAAACCTGATCTGAACATTTCTTCGAAGGTCTGTTTGTAACATGCAGGGAGGTATTTGATGCGTGCATGCCAGGCGTAAGCCACACGAATACTGGGGGTGGTGCTCATGTCATACACCAAGTCATAATTTCCATTGCTAAACCCCGGGAGACGTACTTGTGGTGCATCTGTATTTCTAAAAGTTTTCAGGACTACCTGCATCATATCTAAGATTTTAAGCATCATTTGAGCTGCTACATCTGGCATGGGCTTCAATCGCGGCATCCAATGGCGAATTGTTCCCATCATGTATGCTACCGACGGTGGTCCCTGTGGTGGCGCAATGTATGGGTAGTTTAGCCATTCCTTGCATTGCGCGTTGTTCTGCACTTTGATATTGAATGCCTTCCAAGACCTGCGGCGTGGAACTGGACCGTAGCATGGATTATATAGGAGATGTAAAGGCGCATTGTTCCATGTGCGTAGCATTTCTGGATATGTCTCTAGAAGTTTTTGCCGCCAGGTGGGTTGACGAATTTTGCCTTTTTTCACCTCTGGAGGAAGGTCTTCGGGTTGAAATTGGGTAGCAAAAGTAGGAATCTGACCCGTGACTCTCTGTATTTCTGCATTATAATCAGCCAAGATAATATAATAAGGCCTGTATTGGAGTTCAGATGAGAGGATAAGGCGTCTCGATGACAAGTTCTTGAAGTAAGCCGATTGTAGCACAGTTTCCTCTATGACCCTCATGGCCTGATTTTGCACTACTGTGCGCTCTTCGTGAGAACTCCCGATTTCCTCCACTTGACGTAGCCATGGAGGTCGTGGTGCCTCGAATGTGTCCTGATCTTCTTCCGTTTGTTGGCCTCCTGGGAAGGGTTGTGGGTCGTATTCTTCTTCAAATGTCTGTTCCACAGGAATTTGTACTACTTCTTCGTCAGTGGGAGCCTCTGGAGGGGAAGGTGGTCTCTCATATTGTAGTAGACGTGCTTGCAGTTCGGTGACCTGTTTCTGGAGATCTTTTAAGGCTTCTGAGTCTGTGAGAAGTGAAGCCACGGAGGGGGTGGTTGGAGAGGCTGCTGTTGTTTCTTTTTGGTGTTTCTACTTCAGTTGACCCAGTTCCTCTGATAGCTGGTCATGTGCTTCAAGCAGCATGGCATAGTCTTCCAATATGATCTTGATATTATCGGGGGTCACTGCTTGAAACTTTGATGGGCTGATGGGTGCCCCAGGTGTGCTCTCAATAGCTGCTTCCAGGTTCTCTTGATTTTGTACTTGCAGGCGTCGATTCTCTTCCTGAGCGGCTGCAAGATGTTGCTTGAGTAGGGCCATATTTCGCTGAAGCTTTGAATTCCGTTCCAGCTGTGTCCGTAGGTGACCTTCTACCACCTGTATCGCTTCCTGATCTGTGTTCTGTAACTGTACCTCCAATATGCCATGAGCCTCTTGGAGAGTTTGGAACTGTGTGTGGAGGCGAGCATTTTCCTCCTCTAGTGCAGCAAGGCGGTGCTGTAGTGTCTCTGAGTGCTCGTGCAGGCGTTCATTCTGTTGCTGGAGCTGATTGTAATCTGTCCTTAAGTTTGATATACAAGCTAGCATGGTGTCCAATGCATTTCCTATAGATGAGTGGGTGGTATTTACAGTGGAAGATGCATGGGAAGGGAATTGGGGAAGGGGAAGAGTGAATGATGTGTCTATTGAAGTCGTGTGTGTGGGTGAAATTGGTGGAGGGGGAATGGGGGGAGGTGGAATCGTGGGGGGAGGTGCCGTGGGTGGTGAAATGTCCATACTTTCAGGAGTGGGTGCGAGTGTGGGGTCTGCCATATACATTGGAATGGTAGGTGGTGTGTGTGTGAAAGTGGTGAATAGATGAGAAGTGGGGTGGGGAGCTGAAAAGAAAGGAAATGGTTGAGACCTGGGTTGAAAAGTTCTAGCAAGGAGGTTATGGAGGGATTGTAGAAATGGAGAGATGGAGGTCGGGGGTTGAGGTCGTAGATTTGAGGAGGGCATGAAGGGTTGCGTGGTAGCAGGAAAACCCATGAATGTGGATCTAGGGTCAGGATGACCTATGGCTGAGGGCATGGGGGATGGTTGTCCTAGGGCAGGCTCTATGAGCGGTTCGGTGGATTGTGTAGTGATGGGGGTTGCTTCATAGATTGGGTTATCAGAGGTAGAGAATAGGATTGAACTAGAGATGGGAGTACGGAAGATGAAGGTTGGTTCGGTGGGTTGAGTGGTCGAGGTGATTTCCACTGTTTCTGCTCTAGGAGGCGATGGTGGGGGTGTGGGTGGTAGTGGCTCGGTGGATTCCTCATTTGTGACTGGGTGCTCTTGGCTAGCCGTTTCGGTTGCTTGGGCGGTTGTCCTGATGGGTTCAGATGTAATAGTTGGCTCTTCTGTAGTTGTAATGGGAATCTGGATATTCTTACCTGAGCGTGGTCGTGTCTGGAACCTTCGTGGATCATATTGAACTGGAGACCTCCTAATGGCAGTGCGCACTGCTTCCACTACCCCATATGTTTCTGCCATCAATAAGAGACCTTCCCTATATTCTGAGTCAACTCCTGCTTCTTCCAACAGCTGAGTCATGAGTACTCTACTGCTCTGTTCGGTGAGCAGTTGTTGCAATCGCACTCTTTCCATAATTTGATACAGCCTTCGGAGTTCTGCTGTATAGGCTGGGGCTTCAGTGGTCTCCTCTTCATAAGCTCCTTCTTCTTCTAGGTGTCCTTGTTGTTGACCTTGCTGAGCGTCGCTCCAATGTACATGTCGGCCGTCTGTAGATTTTCTTCTTCTTCGTGAAGATGTGCCTTGTTCCTCTGTATCTGAATAAAACTCCACATCAGAGAATTGTGTACTTTGTAAGAATGCTTCGAAGTCCTGGGGGTCCATTCCTTCAGCATCTCCAGTTGCAGCAAATTCAAATTCAGGTGGAGCAGGAGGAGCTGAAGGGGTAGCTTGTGTCGTAGTTTCAGATCCCGACCTGGGTATCCTAATGGTAAAGGGAGGTACTGTGGTCTCCCTTCGTGGCGATACCTCCGGAGTAGTCAGAACTTCCCTTGTCTGGACACAAGGGATCGCACCCCTCATGCGCTTGGATTGATGTGTGGACGTCTTGAGCTTCTTAAACATTTGTAATTGTGCCCAAGTTAAGGCACGTTCAATGGGAACATCGTATGCTAGGCACCGGTAAATAATGTGTGTGATTGCACAGCAACCGTTCACCACTAATTTCCTAGAAGACCTTTTATTTGCTTCATACAATTGATCTATAATCCATACCAGTAGCTTAATTGGTAACGCACCTGCTTCCGCTAAGTAGAGAGCGAACCAGATTCTCTTGTGTGGTTGTGTGAAGCGGTCTTGGCCGGGGAAAGCAAAATGTTGCATGCACATACGGAGAGGGATGGACACGTTTGGTGTGAGTGCTGCCATGTCTTTAAGCTTCAATAGTTTCCTATCCTTCATGTTAGTAGGAACGAGAGCATCCTTTTCAGAGGGTACATGTGTGCCGTGCATATTCAAAGCGTCGCTCACCAACTCCACAGTAAGTTCAAACCTCTTCAACTCATTGTTGCCCAGCAAGGAAGGAAGAACAAATGATCCGGGTTTGTCCTTTTCTTCATTAGCTTGTAATGTGGAGACCAAATAGTAGCATCGGAGGAGATCTGGTTTAGGTAGTGGTGCTTCAAAGTATTCTGCTAGCCCTACACGTTGCCATATGGTCTGGAGATCCTCGGTGTTCTGTAAAGTCTCGAACTCCTTGGAGAAAAATTGGAATCGAACCCATGATCGGTCGTACTCGCACTTAGACTCCCATATATACTTGGCCTCTCCTAATGGACCTGGCATGCCATTGAACCAGTGAGAATTGGCATGGACTCTTTCTGTGATCCCTGTGGGTGGATCCGGTACCGGGATTTGCTGTAGGTGTTGCAGTTCCACAGGTCGTTCAGTTGGTGGCACATCCACAGGTAGACTATCCACATCGATTCCTGCAGTAAGTATTCCTACTTGTGAGCTCGGACCTGTCGCTTCTGCCATGTCACTTCTTGCCTTCTGATTCTGTGAGAATATAGAAACATATGTTAATATTGTAAGGGACAAGTTAAAATCGTTTTCTTGTCCCCATTACAACAATATCATGAGGTTCGGGAGAGATTAGTAGGTTAATAAGTGCTCGGTGCTTGTGTGTGTAGTTAGGAATTGGTTGGACCTAAGAGTTAAGTGGAACGATGTAGTATGAGCGTGACGTAGTTAGTAGGTGGTCATGGATTTACAACTGGGGTCTGGGGGTTTATTACAAGTTTTAGGTTTCCAAATACAGTGGATGGCTTTGGGTCTTGGTTTTGTGGAGATTCGGGAGGGTTGCATGAGTAATTCTACTGGAAGTTGTTGTGCCATTGGGACCCATTTATGAGTGAGTCTGTGCGTGCTTCTAGGTGGTAGTGAGTTCAAGTGTATCAGACAAGAGTGGGTGGCGGCTGCTTGAGCGAGTGAACCCTGTCGTGTATGATGTGAATTGTGTGGGGCTAGTTGAGCCCGCAAGCAAGCCTTAGGCACCCAAATTTGTCTTGATTGTGGGTCAGCCTTCATCGACTTCTTGGGTACCCAAATGGATTTCACTTTCTCAACAGAGGTTCTAGGAGTCCTCTTATTAGCATCAAGTCGTTGATTACTAATAGGAAGTTGAGACCGGTGTTGCAGCTTAGTTACGGCCGGCAGCTCGTCTTTCCGCACCCACATTTGTTTCGTCGGCTGAGTTGTTCTGCTTCGCGCGTTCTTTTGGTCTCTCGCCCGGAGAGTCTTCAGTGATTGATCTGCCCTTAGTTGCTGCCTCCTTCTGGCCTTTGGAAAAGAAGGGAGTTCCCTTGTGGTTCTGACTCCTTTTTTGAGATCTTCATTCTTCTGCATCACATAGCCTTGGACAAGAACAGCATGATCAACTTCATGTGCACCCCTGGAGGGACCAGGAGTCCGTGTCTTTTCTAGTTCCTTGAGTGCTCCATTATTTAACTCAATTGTAATTCTAGTTTGATTCACCCATACCTGAAGAAGTCCACTTCTTAGGTTTAAGTTGACTGCTTGGTCATAGATCCAGTCTTGACCCAAGACAAGAGGTTCAGTGAGATCCTCATCTTGACACACTAGTACTTTAACTGTCATTGCCTCATCATGAATATAGAGGGGAAGTTCCACCTCGCCTATGCAAGGGGTTTCCACGCCTCCCAATCCTATGAGATATGCTTCCACAGGATTGACAGTTAATTGCAACTCTTGATAGTAAGACAATTTAACAGCACTAGTGGCTGCACCTGAGTCAATCAAGGCTCTTACAGTCCTTGCACTCTTTCCTTGTCCTATATCTAAGGTTATGAAAGGCCGTCGGTCAGTTATTCTATGTGAGCTAACACCTGAAACTTCACACATAGCCACGTCATATCCTTGATCTGCATATGCATCTTGCCTAGGGTGCTCTCTACCTTGTCTTCTTAATTTCATTCTCCGGATGCGCTCTAGGGCTTCTGCTTGAGCTTCTTCTCGAATTCGCTTTTCTTCCTCTTTGCGTTTCTTAGCAGTATTGAGTCGGCTTAGCATTTCCTCCGTGAGGGGTTCCTGATACAACTTGACTCTGCATCCGCTAATATAGTTAGGGAGAACATCACCCTCTAAAGTGGCTAGTTGTACTGCTCCACTCGTGGAGATCCTATTGATGATCATAGGTCCGTAGCCTCTTTTTCCTAGCTTCCTTGCGTGTTGTTTCAATGTGTAGACTAAAACTAGATCTCCTGCTTTAAAGCCCTTATCCTTCACATGGGCATCAAAGTATACTTTTTGTCTCTTCTTAGCTGCATATATCCCTGTAGCTGCTCTCAGTCTTGTTTCCCCTAATCGTTCAAGGTCAAAAAGTCTAGAGGAGAGTTCATGACCCGTCCATTCATGCTCTTGTGCCACTTTCAATGTAGGTATCAAAAAGTCTAGCGGTAGCACAGCATTTTGACCAAACACCATTTGAAAGGGCGTGGCTTGGAGTACCGTTTTGTAGGCAACTCGGTATGCCCAAACAGCATGGTGTAGCTGTTTGTCCCAATCAGAGCGTTTATTGTTCACTAATTTCGTCAATACATTGCATAAGATCTTGTTGGTGCTCTCAGCCTGGCCATTTGCTTGAGGGTGATAGGGGGCAAACTTCTTATGTATTACCAAGAATTCTTGGAGCAGATTTTCAATCACTTCATTCAAGAAGTGAGTGCCTCTATCACTAACTAGCTCTATAGGTAGCCCGTATCTTGTGAATACATTTTCAAACAAGAATTTAGCAGTTGTCTGAGCGTCGTTCTTTGTCGTAGCTTTTACCTCTACCCACTTTGTTAGATAGTCTGTCGCAACAATGATATATTCTGCATGGGAACCCTTAGCTGGGGGATTAATAGGACCTACGAAGTCTATTCCCCACTTAGAGAATGCACGTCCACCCATCATAGGTTTTAGTGGCATCTCATCTTTACGTATAGGATACTGAGTTCTCTGACAGACATCACATCGTTTCACATAGGCATGGGCGTCCATGTGAAGGGTCGGCCACCAGAAGCCCGCAAATAGTATTGCCTTGATCACCCGATCTGGTCCAAAGTGTCCTCCTGCTACACCTTGGTGAGCAGTGTCCAAGATCTTGAGATACTCACTCTCATGGACACATAGTCTCAGGTAACCGTCTTTACCATGCTTGTATAGATTATCACCAATGAGTGAATAATCCTGGGCTTCTTGTTCTAAACTCTTTTGCCTAGCCAGAGTCATGTCTGGAGGGAATGTTCTCGTCCTTAAGAAGGATACTAGCGGTTCACTCCAATCTGGCACTATGGACACTTGATAAAGAGTGGCATGTTCCACAGGTGGTTTAGTGCAACAGATTGGGCATTCCTTGCACAACCTTTGGACATCAGCTTCCATAGTTGGCCAATGTACTCCGAGTCTCCTTAGTGTCTCTAAGGTTCGTTGCTTTGAGTAGTGTTGCTCTAATGCACCTACATGTGCTAATTGCAACCACTTCGCATACTCGTCCTCTTCTACACAACAAGCCAAGATCCCTTGATTTGTGTGCTTGTACATACTTCCTGCCATGATGTGATACTTTTGGGCTTTTACTACCTCTCTATCCTGTGTGGCTATTACTGGGTGGTTAGGTCCGTACGTCAACACTGGCACTAATGGCTTAGCCCACTGCGGTACCACTTCCAAGTTAAACAAGTAAGCATCAGGAAGGTCATCTGATACTCCTTGTGGGGCTTCTCCGGAGGTGAGCCTAGAAAGATGATCAGCTCTCAAATGAGTCCTACCTTTCCTCACCACAACCTCAAAATCATATTCCATTAGTAAGAGAAACCATCTTACTAATCTTCCTGTATTGCATGGTTTGTTCACGAGATATAACAATGCTTGGTGATCAGTAAAAAATTTAAACTTATTTGCCAGCAAATAGTGTCTAAATTTCTTGACTGCATATACCATGCCTAAGCCTTCTCTTTCTGTAGTGGTATAATTTCGTTCAGCCGCATTCAATTGTCTACTAGCATAGGCAATTGGAAGATCCATATTACCTTCACCCGTAGGTTGTGCGAGTACACATCCAATAGCATAATTGGATGCATCCACGTGAACATGGAATGGCTTGTTCCAATCTGGTGTGGTCAAGATTGGTGCTGAACATAATCGCCGTTTAAGCTCCTGGAAGGAGTTCTCGCATTTGTCAGTCCACTCAAAGTTGGTCAAAAGTCCATACAGAGGCTTTGCTATGATGGCATACATGTGTATAAACCGACGGCAGTAACCACAATGTCCCATGAAAGCTTGTACTTCCTTGACATTCCTTGGCCTAGGTAGCTCTGCTATAGCTCTCACTTTCTCTTCGTCAGTATATATGCCATTCTTTGACACTATGTGTCCTAGAATCTTGCCTTGCCTGACCATAAAAACGCACTTTTCTGGGTTCAGGCAGACTTGATATTCTCTACATTTGTCAAAGATTTGTCTGAGTTCAGGAATATGGGTTTGTCTAATGTTGGAATGAGCACAAAGATCATCAACATAGACTTCTAAGTTCTTTCTCAGGAACTCCTTAAATACATGGCACATCAGCCTTTGGAAGGTTGCGGGAGCATTGGTCAGCCCGAATGGCATTACCCTAAAAGCAAATATGCCCCACTCTGTGGCAAAAGCCGTTTTATGCTGATCTTCTGGTGCAATGGCCACTTGATTGTAGCCAGAGAACCCATCTAGGAATTTGTACACTTCCTTGCCTGCCACCCTTTCTAATAGATGCTCAGTGATAGGAAGCGGATAGTTATCTCTGATCGTGGCTGCGTTAACCTTCTTCAAGTTAATGCATACCCGCAATTTTCCGTTCTTCTTGGGCACCAGTACAATGGGGGATACCCATTCAGTGTGCTCAATTTCATAGATAAATCCAGCTTCAACCAGTCTATCTATCTCCTCTTTGATCTTAGCCGCATAATTATCGTTATACGTATATGGCTTTTGCTTAGAGGGCTTGGCATCTAAGATCATGGGGATAGTGTGTGAACATATGTCAGGGTCTACACCCTTCAAATCCTTGTAACTCCAAGCGAATACATCTCTGTATTCTCTTAGCAAGGCTATTAGCTCTTGTTCTTCCTCTTTTGTCAGGTCATGGCCTATGTACGTGCATCTCTCCTCTCCTTCCTCTAGGGCCACAACTATTTTCTTGGTGGTTTCTTTGTTATCATAGGCCTCTCCTGATTGTGCCTCTCGCTTAGGCATTCTGATCATGACTCTTCTGTCATCTATCTCATATTTCTTAAAATTTTCCGGGACCTCAAACAAAGACTCTTCCTCTTCTTGTGTGACTTCTCTCTTCTTTCTTTTCTTTCCTTCTCCCTTCAGGGTCACATGTGTGGCTAATCTTACATCACTTGTAAGCTCTCCGTACCTCTGGGGTTGAAATTCTACTTCATGGAAGTATTCTTCATCTGATGCAAAAGGTGGGTCCATGATGATTGACTCTAGATCGGAGTCACTCGCATCCTCAAATACATCAGGGTTAGGTTCGCATTCTTCTAGAACTGCCTCTCCCATGATTGGCTCTAAGGAGAAGACTGAAATGTCATAGCCATCCTCATCACAGTGAGGCGTCCATTGTTCCTCATTGATGGCTACATCCATTGTTGCTAGGATTTCTTCCCAGCCGTGGGGTTCGAATTCTTCGTCAGGAAATACTACAGGTGCATAGGCTGGGTCTTGAATGGGTCTATGTGTTTCGTTTGCACCTATATCTCTGGCCTTCTCTCTCTTCTCTTCTTCCACTGCTACTTTGCACATCCATAAGTGGGTGTCTTCATGCATCCATGAGGATCCTGATCCTATGGAATGCACAGATTCCGTATCATCCTTGGCTCTATGGATGGGATTCCATTGGATAGGGGGAACATCTCTATGAGAGTAATCCTTGAGATTGACTTTGGTTGTAACACCTAAGTGCTGCAGGTACAAAGAATTGGTTCCCCAATCCTGTACCACTTGCAACTGTCGCATAAAAGGTCGTCCCAAGATCATCTCATAGGCATGATTTTTGCTGAAGTCACATATGGCAAATGTGTGCTCGAACTCGACACCACAGGTGGTGAGAGTTATTCCTTCTAGCAATCCTAAGGGTCTCTCAATATGACCATCGGCCATCTGCAATTTCATTCTTGTTGGCCTGAGTGCTGGCTTGCCCCAACACTTCCATAGGGAAGTGGTGGCAATTGCAACTCCTGCACCTGAGTCCAAAATTGCCTTGGTCATGTACTCCTGATAGGTAATGGGGAGATAGGTGTTCCCTTCTTCCCCTTCACACATATCTTATCCAAGGGTATTTCTGGCACTGTCCTATGTGATCCTACCTGGGAACGAGGTTTTGCTATCTCTGGTACTTGTTTGGCTACATGTTTCCATAATTCAGGTCTAACCTTGAGTAGCTCTTCTAACTTGAGATTGCACTGCACTTTAGTATTTTTCACTACCTCTGTGTTCCTAGGTATGACTAAATCTTCGTTTCTTACCATGACTGTGGGGGTTCTCATACAAGTAGACTTGGCTTCCCATGGGCCCGTGAAGTGGGGTAATTCCTGTAAAGAATTAGACTCGAAGTCTAGTCGTTCCTGAGAGTGGATGCTCTCCTGCTCCTCGTAAATGGATGGGATGTCTTGTGGGAATTGATCGTGTGCATCATCCACAAGTTTAATAGGAGGAGGGACTTCACTCTCTTTAGCCCATTTGTCTTCTTGAATCTCTCGTAGGAATTCTGGTGTGAATCGATTCATAGAAGATGATGTGTCTGGCTCCGTAGAGTTAGGCACATAGGCTTCAGGCACATAGGCTCTCTGGGTAGGAAGACCTACTCTTTCACTAGCCTTGTCATGGTGTTGAGGGGCGAGTTCCTTTTGTGATTGTGCCATTAGATTCTCCATTCTTTCTAGTGAAGGGGGGTTGTCTGGTTCAGTGGAATTGGGCACATAAACTTCCGATGGAGGATGGGTCATGTTTTTGCTTGCTTTATCTCTTTCTTGATTTTTTTCTTCCTTGGCAGATCTTGCAATTATGCCCTCTAACTTCTCTAGAAGTCCATCCAGGTGTAGTTGCGTCTTGGCTGAGCCCGAGTAATTGAATAGGCGACTAGCTTCAAACATAGTTTGAGCCAATGCGACCATTTTCGCGCAGAGCTTGGTTCTTTCTATCTCTAGGTCAGCTCTAGGGTAGCACTTGTCATTATCCGTTACATTTGGCCCTTCTTGGATTCTGGCCTGATATGCTTTAAGCATCATGTCTATGTCTTCAAGAGTGGGATCAGCTAATACTGATCCTGCTCGGGGTGGTGGGTGGGTTACGTGGGGTGTATTAGAGGGTGGAGGGATGGAGGGTGATGGGGATGGTAGCGGTGGGAATGTGTGAGAGTGCGGTTGAGATGTGATCTCTATGATTTTGGCCTTGGTTTCTCGTAGACTTTCCTCTAGTTCACTCATCTTCTTTGCCCATTGCCTTTTCATTCTTTCACGACTATCTCTCCAAGCTCTAGTTCTTTTCTTTGTCATGCTCTCGGTTTCACTAACTTCTGGGCTCTTTTCCTGGCCTACCCCTTGGTTTTGCTGCAATGCCTGAGCTCTAGTCACTACCTGTACTGGTGCAGTGGAAGTCACACTCCCTGAGGAGTCTACTACTAACCCAATAACGTTAATAGGAGTGATTTTTGGCATATTATTAGGATTTTTAGGGCAATCTCGTAAGAGATGCTCTTTCCCACACTCTTGGCAATAGCCTTGGATCGTTACTGACTGGGGTTGTGTAGGTGGAGGAAAGGGACAATCACGAATGAGGTGATCACCCTGACATCGGTAGCATGGTCCTCTAGGGAATGGGGATCTTACCTGCCTAGGTTGGGGTCTAGGGTTGGGGTTTGCATACATGATGTTTGTGTAATCTGATTCCCAACTAGGTTCTTTTGGCTCTTCACTATAGTAAGACTCACCATGTTCAGGAGACTGCATGTAGTATGCCTGGGGACTATCAACATGTGTAGAATCGAAGCTATGGTCACTGGGATCACTTTCTGAAAGTAATGGTGTTACGGGGACTATAGCTCTATTCAGGTTTTCTTCTGCTACTGCATACTTTACAGGGATCACGTTGGATGGAGCTGGAGGTTGTTGGGCTAACACATGTTGAGGCCTTTGCTGGGCTTGGTATTGTGGTTGGTAGGTTTGTTGAGGCCTAGCATACTGTTGTGGTGGGTATTGGTTCTGGTATCTGCCTTGTTGAGGGTATGGCGGAGGGTAGGTTTGCCTAACAGCTTGCTTATTGTATGGGCAGTCTTGTGCTGTGTGATTTGTGTATCTTCGTTCTATGGTGCAGTACTGGCTACTAGGATTTACTTGGGGTTGAGCCATAATGGGACATACATTCGCCATGTGGTCGCCACCACAAGTGTAGCATCTCTTCACAGGGGCAAACCTTGGGATCTGTTTACCAGTGATACCTAATTTCTGAGCTACTTTCTCTGCAAGTTCCTCAATTGATGTGGATTGCATGGAAGAGAGGCTAGAGGCACTATCTGAATCTTTGTATATCTTGGAAAGCTCTAACTCCTCCCCTAGGTTATCCTCGATGTCAATGCACATGCGTACACACTCTTCTATGGTCCTAGGGTCCTTCAAGTACACATAGGATCTTAACTTTGTACTCAGCAATCCATCCAAGAATAAAGCCACTTGCTTAGCTGGTGTGGGAAGCTCCGTAATAGGGCATCTTTCCAGATATTGCCTAAATCTTTGTCCTGCAAGTCTCACGGTCTCTTGAGGGGTTTGCTTGAAGCTGTGAATCAATGAGGAGGTATTATGTCTTATGCCACTCTTAGAGAATTCAATAACGAAAGCCTCCAGGAGTTGGTCTATGCTCCTAAATTGTCTCTCATTCAATGGTTGGAACCACGTAAGGGCTGTGTTCCTAAGGGTTAGACCAAAGGCATTATATTGTGTGAATAGGTCCTCCACTTGTTCTGCTCTCAAGACTTGCCTAAACTCTGCCACATGATCGTATGGGTCTCCTGTGCCATCAAAGTAATTTTTCATGGACTTAACTAGCTGAGTTGGTCTCAAAGTCCTTGTGTGCTCTCTAGGTCGAGGTAGAGGGAACTCATCCGCATTTCTTTGATTCCTGTGAGCTCTATGTATCTCCGATTCCATCCTATTTGTTTCCATCCTTGTTCTTTCTCTGCCCCCTGGGTTAGCAAAGCTTACTTCTGGCCTATCTCTACTTCTGTCTCTTTGAGTTCCATGAGCTTGGGATGTTCCCGCTCCAGGGTGACCGTAGGACACATGTGATCTTGGTTGGGGGAAAATGATTTCACCTTTCCAAGTGTAAGCATGCCTATCATTTTCTGTCACCACGAAGATCCTCTCTGAGGCGTGATCTAAGTAGGTCACTCTGCCTGGGCTATCAGGATCCTTAAGCTCATAGATCATGATTGTTCCTATATCAAATGGCCGATCAGATTTATATCTCCAAAAGGCTTCTTCAGTTTCTCGGTTCAGAAGAAGATCTATGCTCTTATTATCTTGGGGAATCCACTCCGGTGTGATAATCCTCGTAAGAACAGATTTCCCTCGAGGGGTCCTCGGTTCTACTCCCATGTTCTCTTGCTCTAGGTCATCTAAGTCCGATTCTGGGACTACATTCCCAAATTCATCAGTCCTATCGGGATGACTGGTGACTACATATATTGTCCCTTCCTTGTCTACGTACGCTCCGATTTCGAACTTGACAGCTGGGTGCTCTAGTCCAATGGATTGATCAGGATTCTTAATTTGTACCACAGATCTTCCTAGGCCGTCCTCACAGATGCTGGCACCTAATCGGTTGGTCCTAAGGTATTCCAACTGCGTTTTGTAAGGGCCTTCCACCCTATGTAAATATGGCACCCCAGAACTTCCTGTGGGTCTCTCCATACCGTGGGACGTCTCAGACTCGCTAGTCTCAGAACTAGGGTAATACAAATGATGGCTCAACTGCTGGGCCCAAGACCTCGGAGTATGATTGACACTAGCCTCCGAAGATCTAAGACTTTGTCGGTCTCTCCCTAGGTGTCTACCTGACCTAAGGTTCATATGCCCTTTGTACGTTGCTGATTCTTTGGTACCAGTCACTTGTTTCTTTTAAGTTCCTTTGGATGTGTTTTCTTGTTTTTAATTAAGCGTCATCAGGAGCACTTTCGTGGGTCGTACTTGATGTTCTGCGTCCGCTTAGTTTAAGTTCTTTTCCTTTAAGTTATCCCTTGACTACAACTTAGCCTACCCTTGCACTTGAGAAATTAAGGGCTCTTCAAACTTGAGTGTTCCTATCGTGCCCCTAGTCAATCAGAACAACTACTCGCACTTAGCCTATGCTAAGAATAGACTGAGGGGGTTGAGTGATGTTCCAACCTCAAGTTGCTCCTCCTGGCAATGCTGGTCTACCTAGGAAGCACGTTCCCAAGCTTGTTCGCCTTGGCACTTACTTTGCTTCCTTCAAGAGCTCTCGATGATCCTGTAAGAATCCCACGTTTAGCTTCAATTTGATCCTTCAATTGACAGACAATTTATTTCAGACACTTTTTTAATGATCCTTATTCCCCCTGTTGTATTGCTAAAAATTTCCTCTAGAGCTCCCTTGGTGTTCCTACCCCTCAGTGTGTCACCTTCCAAATATCCTATATGAAAATCAACACATTATTCTTATAAAAAACAGTTGAGGGCGTGTAGTATATGCCACGAGCTTTCCGACAAGCCCTAGAGCTCAAAAAATGGATTTCGTATGAAAAAGTTATGACCGTTCAGGGTTTAGGGGGTTAAACAAACAAACAGAACCTTTCAGGAGTTTTAATGCATTTTTCTAAGGCCTTTGCGAGTGTGTGAGTATTTGAGAGTGCAAATAAGCCCAAAATTAGCCTAAATTTCCAAAAAATTTACCCCTTAATTTTTGCCGAAAATGTCTGTCTATCGCGATAGATGGGTCTGTCGCGATAGACGGTGTCTGTCGCGATAGACGGTGTCTGTCGCGATAGACGGTGTCTGTCGCGATAGATGGGTCTGTCGCGATAGACGGTGTCTGTCGCGATAGACGGTGTCTGTCGCGATAGATGGGTCTGTCGCGATAGACGGTGTCTGTCGCGATAGATGGGTCTGTCGCGATAGACGGTGTCTGTCGCGATAGACGGTGTCTGTCGCGATAGATGGGTCTGTCGCGATAGACGGGGTCTGTCGCGATAGACGGTGTCTGTCGCGATAGACGGTGTCTGTCGTCTATCGTGATTTGGTCTGTCGCGATAGACGGTGTCTATCGTGGGTCTCTGTCTGTCGCGATAGATGGTGTCTGTCGCGATAGACGGTGTCTGTCGCGATAGACTGAAAAAACGCAAATTTTTGAGAAACTTCTAGTGATTTAGAGTGCTCTAATGGTGTAGGTTACCGTGCCAAACACGCATTCACAAAATATTAAGTTTTTCTGTCTGTCGCGACAGACAGGGGTCGTCGTCTCGGGACCTGTGCAGAGTCTGTCGTACCTGCGCACACTGCTGGAGAAGGTGGTACAGCTAGTTCCTGCAACAAATGCTCAAAAACACGCCAACAACAGATAGCATGCAAGCTCTCTCTCGCTCTCTCTCACAATGAAATGAGGGAAATGAGGTGGGGAGTGTAATATGACCAAAAAACTGAAATTTTTTGTGGAGATGGAGATGGAGATGGGAGATGGTGGGGATGATGATGGTGATGATGGTAATGCAAAAGTAAGGAAAAAATGAAAAAAATAAAGAGAAGGAAGGATATTACCTATAACTCCAATGTCTCAACTCGACGTCTTACTATCACACGCTCGTCCTCGAAGCTCTCTCCCCGGCAACGGCGCCAAATTTGGTGTCACTCTAGCACAATGGTGAGTACCAACGTGAGAAGATTCACCTCATAATTGTCAATCCGTGGAGACGTGAGGACTAGTATGAAGACTATGAGCAAGTGAAGGCACAAGTGTGTGAGTGAGAAGCACACAAGCATGCACACACATACACACACACGTGCACACAAGGCAAGAACAAGGAGAGGAACAATGGAGTTCTTTGCATTAGTCAAAAAGTCTCTTACATAAGCTCAATTCACAAACAATCTAACCTCAAAAATGAGCTCTCTAGCTCTTTTTATAGTTTTCTAACTAGCTTTGGTCTTGTCCAGACCTAGTGTCCGGCCTAGTTAAAAATTAGGTTCTAGAGCCTATTTGAGGGCTCAAACAGAGTCTAAAAATTATGAAAATTGATATGTAGCTAGTTCTATTACTCCTCAAGCTCGAGGACTCCTCGGCTTGCACAAAATGGAGTCTATTCTACCAAAAACGGGATTTACAATGTTTGTGTAGTGATTAAAATCACTTGAGTTGTAAATAGTCCATGGAAAAAAAATGATTTGGCCTTGTTGCCGTATTGTGCATGACTCCTCTGTTGCTTTGTATGCCAACAGCGTGTGCTGGTGGTAACTGCCTTAGATGCGTCCTGAATAGAGTAGCGTATTCCTGTACAGTTTGATTTATCTTCTGTCTATTGTTTTGCAGGTAATCAAAAATTTTGGCTGGAGTCTTCTTTAGCCTAAATCTTTCCAGAAAGGCATTCCTCACTGCTTCATAGGTGCCGAAATGATTAATATCATATTCGGTAAGCCATCTAGCTGCTTCGTTGACCAATGTCGATTGGAAAACAATAGCCTTATATGCCGGATCAGGTGGATGGTTGAGAACTGCGTAGCTTATCTCGAATGTGCGTACGTGAGCATCCGGATCATCTCCTGGGAATCCACCAAATTTAGTGTACGTCACTCCTATCGGAGTCGGACTTGGTGGGCATACTTGTTGTTGCTGCTGTTGTTGTTGTTCTTGCCCGTTCATGGCGAGTGTATTGTGACTATCTTTGTTGAGACCTTTCGCATGTGGGAGAACATAGGTTGTTGTGGATATAAGAGCTTCTTAGGTACCCACATCTGTAATCGCCCTTGTTGAGCTGCAGCTAATTTCTTAGGCACCCAAACTTGTTGGATACCTTGTGGTTGAGCTTGTCGGAGCTGCTTCCTTTGTCTTCTGGCTTGCTTGGCTTGCCTGGATGGGATTTGTGGGGGCAAGGCTGGTGGTTGCTCTCCTTTGCATACCCAGATCTGCTTCATGCTCGAAACTGCTTTCTTGTCGAATGGTTTCTTTCTATTTGGTGTAGCAGTTGTCATGAACGGTTGTGTTTGCATGTGTGGTGGAACTACTGTGGCCACTTGATTCTTTGGAGAAGAAGAAAGATCCACCCGCCTTCGAACCTGTTCTTCCTCGATTGACTCCTTCTGCATCATAGAGCTTTTGACACATACATCTTCTTCCATATGATTAGTCTTAGAAGAACTAAGAGAGTGTGTGGTGCCATGATCTGGGAGCCTGCAGTTCTCTAATTCTACTGTAATGCATTGTTCATGTACCCAAACTTGAAGAATTTGACTTCTTAGGTTTAGGTTGACTGCATTGTCATAAATCCAATCTTGTCCTAAGACAAGTGGTTCTGTAAGGTTCTCATCCTGACACACTAGCACTTTGACTTTCATTGGAACATCTTGAAGGTAGATGGGAAGTTCCACCTCGCCCAAACAAGGGGTTTCCACACCTCCCAATCCTATGAGATAAGCTTCTATGGGATTGATGTTCAACTGCAAGTCTTGGCAGTAGGAAAGTCGAACTGCACTACTTGCTGCACCTGAGTCAATCAATGCTTTCACAGTCCTTGCACCCTTTCCTTGTCCTATCTCTATGGTCACAAAGGGACATCGGTCAATAACTGCAGAAGTCGCTATGCCTGATTTTTGGCACATATCCATGTGATATTTTGGGGTGTTTGAGTTGACATCTAGGCCTAGTCGCCTTAACTTATTTCGCCTTATGCGCTCTCTAGCCTCTGCTTGTGCTTCTCCTCTGACTCTTATCTCTTCTTCTTTTCGTTTCTTAGCAGTGTTGAGTCTCATTATCATGTCCTCTGTAAAAGGTTCTTGATATAACTTGACTCGACAACCACTGATATAGTTTGGCAAGGTATCCCCTTCTAAAGTGGCCAACTGAACTGCGCCGCTAGTGGAAATACTATTAATGATCATGGGTCCGTATCCTCTTTTTTCCAACTTACGGGCATGTTGCTTTAGCATATAAACCAGCACTAGGTCTCCCTCTTTAAATCCTTTATCTTTGATGTGTGCATCAAAGTATGCCTTTTATCTTTCTTTGCAGCATAGATGCCTGCCGTCGCGCGTAGCCTTGTCTCACCTAAGCATTCTAGATCAAAGATCCTAGAGGACAATTCATGTCCATTCCACTCATACTCTTGTGCTACTTTTAAAGCGGGGATTAAGAAATCTAATGGTAGCACAGCATTCTATCCAAAGACCATCTGAAATGGGGTGGCATTGAGTACCGTTTTGTAGGCAACTCGATAAGCCCAAACAGCATGATGAAGTTGTTTGTCCCAATCAGAGCGTTTATTATTTACCAGTTTTGTCAATACTACAGAGGATCTTATTGGTGCTCTTGGCTTGTCCGTTAGCTTGTGGGTGATAAGGGGCAGACTTCTTATGTATCACCAAGAATTCCTGGAGAAGATTTTCAATAACCTCATTCAAGAAGTGTGTGCCTCTATCGCTCACTAACTCTATTGGTAGCCCATATCTCGTGAACACATTCTCGAATAAGAACTTAGCTGTAGTCTGAGCATCATTCTTTGTTGTGGCTTTCACTTCGACCCACTTTGTAAGGTAATCTGTTGCTACAATAATATACTCTGCATGGGAGTTTCTAGCTGGGGGGTTAATAGGACCTATGAAGTCTATGCCCCACTTTGAAAATGCACGCCCTCCCATCATTGGCCTCAAAGGCATCTCGTCTTTTCTAACTGGATATTGTGCACGTTGGCATGTGTCACATTTCTTCACATAGGTATGAGCATCCATATGAAGAGTGGGCCACCAAAGTCCTGAGAATAGAATGGTCTTGATCACTCGGTCAAGACCAAAATGTCCCCCTACAACACCACTGTGTGCAGTCTCTAAGACCTTTAAATAGTTTGATTCATGAACGCACAGTCTTAAGTAACCATCTTTGCCTCTTCGGTATAGATTGTCTCCTACTAAGGCATAGCCTTGAGCCTCTTGCTCCATGCTTTGTCTTCTTGCTAGGCTAGCCTCTTTGGGTAATCTTCCTGACCTCATAAACTCTACCAATGGAGCACTCCAATCTGGAATTAATGACACTTGATAAAGGGTCCCATGCTCCACTGGTGGTCTCTCTCTGCACATTGGACAATTCTTAATCCACTCATGTATTTCTTTGTCCATGCTAGGCCAATACACTCCTAAACGTTTCAGATTTTGTAATGTGCACTGTTTAGAATAATGATTTCCTAGCAATCCTTCATGAGCTTGTTGCAACCAACTACTATGTTCATCGTCCTCAACACAACAAGCCAATACACCCTCGATGTCTTGTTTGTACATGCTTCCTGCCAATATGTGGTATTTTTGTGATTTTATAATTTCTTCTTGTGATGTCTTCACATTCTTATTTGCAAGGCCAAAGGTTAGGACTGGTACCAACTTATTTGCCCATTTAGGAACAACTTCTAAATTGAACAGATAAGCATCGGGTAATTCATCAGACACTCCTTGTGGTGACTCTCTTGAAGTGATGCGAGAATGGTGGTCTGCCCGAAGGTGGGTTTTACCTTTCCTGACAACAACTTCAAAGTCATACTCCATTAGTAAGAGGAACCATCTTACTAAGCGTCCAGTATTGCAAGGTTTATTGACCAAATATAACAAAGCTTGATGATCAGTGAAAAACTTGAACTTGTTGGCCAATAAATAGTGTCTAAACTTCTTCACAACATATACCATGCCTAACCCTTCTCGCTCGATTGTGGTATAATTTCTTTCAGCTGGGTTTAGTTGTCTACTAGCATATGCAATGGGCAAATCTAAATTCCCTTCACCTGTGGGTTGTGCTAGCACACATCCTATGGCATGATTGGATGCATCCACATGGACATGGAATGGCTTATTCCAATCAGGAGTGGTCAGTATTGGTGCTGTGCACAAACGTTTCTTCAGTTCATTGAAAGAATTCTCGCATTCGTTGTTCCACTCAAAATTAGACAACAAGGCATAAAGGGGTCTAGCTATGATCGCGTACATGTGGATAAACCTACGGTAATATCCACAATGGCCCATAAAGGCTTGTACCTCTTTAACATTCCTTGGCCTTGGTAGCTCCGCTATGGCTCGTACCTTATCTTCGTCGATTGAGATTCCATTCTTAGAAACAATATGGCCTAAGATTTTACCTTGACGCACCATGAACACACACTTTTTTGGGTTCAGACACACTCGATATTCTCTACACTTGTTGAAGATTTGTCTGAGCTCAGGAATGTGAAATCTTCTTTCTTGGGAATGAGCACATAAATCGTCCACATACACTCTAAGCTCTTTCGCAAGAACTCTTTGAAGACATGACACATGAGCCTTTGGAATGTCGCAGGTGCATTGGTGAGCCCAAATGGCATCACACGAAATGCAAAGATTCCCTAGTCTGTGGCAAAAGCCGTCTTGTGTTGATCTTCAGGGGCAATGGCTACTTGATTGTACCCTGAAAACCCATCAAGGAAGCTATAAACTTCCTTGCCTGCAACTCGCTCCAATAGGTGTTCCGTGATTGGAAGCGGATAACTATCTCTGATTGTAGCGGCATTAACTTTTTTAAAGTTAATACACACCCGCAACTTCCTGTTTTTCTTGGGCACCACTACAATGGGGGATACCCATTCAGTATGTTCAATCTCATAGATGAATCCAGCTTCAATCAGCCTGTCAATTTCTTCTTTTATCTTGGCCGCATAAGTGTCATTATATGTATAGGGCTTCTGTTTGGTGGGCTTGGCATCAGCAGTCATGGGGATAGTATGAGAGCAAATTCTTGGATCTACCCCTTTCAAGTCTTTATAGTGCCACGCAAAAACATCCCTATATTCCCTTAATAGAGCTACAAGTTCCATTTCTTCTCTTGCGCTTAGGTCATCTCCTATATACGTGCATCTCTCTTCGTTCTCTTTAATGGTCACTACTGTGAAGAGAGATGGTGGATGCAATCCAAAGATGAGTAGGTGCTGCTACAAACAGCTTCACACCAGCCAACTGAGACTTCAGAGTTGATTAGTAGACCCTTTAAGCTTCCTAAATCCACCAAAATATCAGCTAAGTACTTTGGAACATGTATCCCAAAAATTTAAGTCAAGACAGACTAGTTGCAAAATGACTAGCTTCCAAAACTTGCTATTTTTGGACATACACCTGCTGAAAAAAATGAACAATGCTCTCAACCTGGTAGAAATTAAAAAAATTCCTTTTGGGCATACCAAATAGACTTAGCAAACTTCCCAATCCAAGTTAAAAAACACTTCAAATGATGGACTGAGCACTGAGAACAAGTTTCATCAATTTCTGGAACATGCCCACCATTCTCGGGGCTCTGCAGAGATAGACCAGTGAGCAGTAAAATGCAGATATCTCCAAAAGTATAAATTCAATGACCTTGAAAATTGATATACAGAAACTATACAGTAAGAACTATCCAACGCATGTTAAATCACTAAAAAAGGATCCGTAGAACGCGAGATATGACCTTCTGAAGGTACTGCTCTGAGTGAGTATAGCAGAGAACAAAACAGAGAAGTGAATGATGATAAATGTATAAATTCATATATGATTACAACCACATTGGCAATGAATCTTTGCACAATGGGAGTAGAATGATAGAGCTATGGAGTAAGCTCTTCAATCTCTACAAAATGACATGAAGTGGTCACGTACAAGGCTTGCTAATCGCCTCTTCCTTCTTGCTCTTTTTATAGCTATTCTTGGAGGGATTTTTGAATTCGAATTCAAATGGCTCCACCTAAAAGTGATCCCCAAAGTTAGGAGATATTCCCTCAGCTCAAAAATTCGTGATTTTGGTAGTTGGATCCACGAAATTGCTTTTACCTGAATCTGTGTAGATCAACTCCAATCCAAGAAAATAAGTGAGTGGTCCGAGGTCACTTATTTTGAACTCCTCCTTCATTTGACTCTTTACCTGTTTGATTCCTTCAAGATCATTGCCTGTGATAATAATATCATCAACATACACACATAAATAGATCACTTCAGATCCATTCCTCTTTTTGAACAAAGAGGTATCCACCTTGCTAGCTTTGAATCCTTTGTCCTGCAAATAAGTCACCAATCTGAAATTCCAAGCTCTTGGAGCTTGCTTCAATCCATACAAAGCTTTCTTTAGTTTGCATACATAGTTAGGATGATGTGCATTCTCATATCTAGGAGGTTGTGCCATATACACTTCCTCAGAAATCCATCCATTCAAGAAAGCATTCTTTACATCAAGTTGATAAAGATTCCAATTTCTAGATGCAGCAAGACTAATGAGAACCCTAATTGTAGGCATTTTTGCAATAGGAGAGAAAGTCTCCTCATAATCAATACCATGGGTTTGAGCAAACCCTTTAGCAACTAACCTTGCTTTGTGTCTATTTATACTTCCATCTGGATTCCTCTTGATTTTGTATATCCATCGAGATCCGATTATCTTCATAGATGGCTTGTTAGGTACAAGCTCCCAAGTGTCATTCTCCTTCAAGGCTTCCATTTCTTCATCCATTGCATCTCTCCAAGCTTTCTTGCTTTGTGCTTCTTCAAATGTGGTAGGTTCTTCATTGGTTGAATCCTTTGCAATGTAGATTGAGTGCTTTGTGACCAAAGAAGTATCATAACCAAACCTCTCTGGTTTCTTCTTCTCCCTTGAAGACCTTCTAAGTGGTTGATGTGAGCCATCGGGTCCATATGTAGCATCCTGCATCTTTGCTTTACCTTTGTTCTTCCATAGCTTTAGTCTTTCCAAGTCTTCTGGGTCAATCTCCGAATCACTTTCTTCAATCTGCTTTGGCTCCTTTGGTTGAAGTGATGGAAAATCTTCATCCAAGTCATATGGCAGCTTCACTTTCCTGTCATCATCAAACCATGATTTGTTTTCATCAAAAATTACATCTCTACTCACAGAAAATCCTTTATTGGTTGGATTGTACAATCTATATCCTTTTTGGTTTTGGTCATAACCAATAAATACACACTTCTCTTCCTTGGGATCCAATTTCCCTCTTACTTGAGAAGGAATGTGAGCATAGGCTAAGCATCCAAAGATTTTGCAATGCTCTAGACTAGGTCTTCTTCCATTCCACACTTCATATGGAGTGGTTCCATCTAGTGACTTAGATGGAAGTCTATTTATGAGATATGTGGCTGTAGACACAGCCTCTGCCCATAGGTAGTTTGGCAATCCCTTTTCGTTGAGCATGGACCTTGCAGCTTCGACAATAGCTCTGTTCCTCCTCTCTGCTACACCATTGAGTTCGGGTGTATACCTTGTAGTGACTTCCCTTTTAATGCCTCTTTCATGCAAGAAGGCATCAAATTCAGAAGAGAAGTATTCTCCTCCACCATCTGATCTGAGTCTTTTCAAAGTCCTACCTGTTTGATTTTCAACAAGAGCAATATACTTCTTAAAGCAATTAAACACTTCATCCTTGTGCTTCATGAAAAACAGAATGGTCCACCTGCTACAATCATCTATGAAAGACACATAATATCTTGAGCCTGATATAGATGGCTCCTTACTTGGACCCCACTGTCACTCTAGCACAATGGTGAGTACCAACGTGAGAAGATTCACCTCATAATTGTCAATCCGTGCAGACGTGAGGACTAGTATGAAGACTATGAGCAAGTGAAGGCACAAGTGTGTGAGTGAGAAGCACACAAGCATGCACACACATACACACACACGCGCACACAAGGCAAGAACAAGGAGAGGAACAATGGAGTTCTTTGCATTAGTCAAAAAGTCTTTTACATAAGCTCAATTCACAAACAATCTAACCTCAAAAATGAGCTCTCTAGCTCTTTTTATAGTTTTCTAACTAGCTTTGGTCTTGTCCAGACCTAGTGTCCGGCCTAGTTAAAAATTAGGTTCTAGAGCCTATTTGAGGGCTCAAACGGAGTCTAAAAATTATGAAAATTGTTATGTAGCTAATTCTAATACTCCTCAAGCTCGAGGACTCCTCGGCTTGAACAAAATGGAGTCTATTCTACCAAAAATGGAATTTACAATGTTTGTGTAGTGATTAAAATCACTTGAGTTGTAAATGGTCCATGGAAAAAATGATTGGGCCTTGTTGCCGTACTGTGCATGGCTGCTCCGTTGTGCCTAGTATGCTCTTCATCTGACTTGTATGCCAACACTCCCCCCTTCCTAGCATCTGTCGCCCCTGACAGACCTCTGTTCTATCGGGTGGTCGATATAGTATTGGATGACATTGGTGGCAAGTTCGTGTTCTCCTATCCGTAAGCCTCTTGCTAGATCAGCTTCCAATGCATCCCAATTTATTGCACCGGGGACCTCTGGCTGTGGTGTGGTGTAGTACTCAGAGTACATGGCTTGTTCACAAGCAAAGAGATGGAGCAGGTGTGTTGGCTTTGGTGCGAAGACCTCCGAGTGATACTCCTAGAAACCTGATCTGAACATTTCTTCGAATGTTTGTTTGTAGCATGCGGGAAGATACTTTATCCGTGCATGTCAGGCATAAGCTACTCGAATGCTGGGGGTGGTGCTCATGTCGTACACCAAATCATAGTTTCCATTAGTAAACCCCGGTAATCGTATCTGTGGTGCTGCTGCATTTCGGAAAGTTTTGAGTACTACCTACATCATATCCAAAATCTTAAGCATCATCTGGGCCGCAACATCCTGCATGGGCTTCAATCGAGGCATCCAATGGCGAATTGTGGCCATCATGTAGGCTACTGATGGTGGCCCTTGTGGTGGCGCTATGTATGGGTAGTTTAGCCATTCCTTGCATTGCGCATTGTTCTGCACTTTGATATTGAATGCCTTCCAAGACCTGCGGCGTGGAACTGGACCGTAGCACGGATTGTATAGGAGATGTAAAGGCGCATTGTTCCATGTGCGTAGCATTTCTGGATATGTCTCTAGAAGTTTCTGCCGCCAGGTTGGTTGACGAATTTTGCCTTTTTGCACCTCTGGAGGAAGGTCTTCGGGTTGAAATTGGGTAGCAAAGGTAGGAATCTTACCCGTGACTCTCTGTATTTCTGCAGTATAATCAGCCAGAATAATATAATAAGGCCTGTATTGGAGTTCAGATGAGAGGATAAGGCGTCTCGATGACAGGTTCTTGAAGTAAGCAGATTGTAGCACAGTTTCTTCTATGACCCTCATGGCCTGATTTTGCACTACTGTGCGCTCTTCATGAGAACTCCCGATTTCCTCCACTTGACGTAGCCATAGGGGCCGTGGTGCTTCGAATGTGTCCTGAGCTTCTTCCGTTTGTTGACCTCCTGGGAAGGGTTGTGGGTCATACTCTTCTTCAAATGTTTGTTCCACGGGAATTTGTACTATGCCTTCGTCTGTGGGAGCTTTTGGAGGGGAAGGTGGCCTTTCATATTGTAGTAAGCGTGCTTTCAACTCTGTAACCTATGTCTGGAGATCTTGTAGGGCCACTGAGTCTGTGAGAAGTGAAGCCGCTGATGAGGTGGTTTGAGGGGCCATCGTTGTGTCTTTTCGTTGTTTCTGCTTCAGTTGACTCAGTTCCTCTGAGAGCTGGTCATGTGCTTCAAGCAGCATGGCATAGTCTTCCAATATGATCTTGATATTGTCGGGGGTCACTGCTTGAAACTTTGATGGACTGATGGGTGCCCCTGGTGTGCTTTTGATGGCTGCTTCTAAGTTCTCTTGGTTCTGTTGTTGTAGGCGTCGATTCTCTTCGTGAGCAGCTACAAGATGTCTTCTAAGAAGTGCCATATTCCGTTGAAGTCTTGAATTGCGTTCTAGTTGTGTTTTGAGATGGCCTTCTACCACTTGTATTGCTTCTTGGTCTGTGTTCTGCAACTATACTTCCAATACACTATGAGCCTCTTGTAAAGTTTGGAATTGTGTATGGAGGCGAGCATTCTCCTCTTCTACTGCAGCAAGACGATTTTGTAGCACCTCTGAGTGCTCTTGCAGTTGTGCATTATGTTGCTGGAGTTGATTGTATGTTGTCCTTAACTGTGAAATACATGCTAGCATGGTGTCCAATGCATTGTCTATAGATGGTGGTGTTGTTTGTACAATGGAGAATGCATGGGGAGGGGATTGGGGAATGGGAAGCGTGAATGATGTGTCTAAAGGAGATGTGTGTGTGGGTGAAATTGGTGGAGGGGGAATGGGAGAAGGTGGAAGTGTGGGGGGAGGGGGAGGTGTTGTGGGTGGTGAAATGTCCATGCTTTCAGGAGTGGAAGCATGTGTGGTGTCTACCATATACATTGGAATGGTAGGTGGTGGGTGTGTGAAAGTGGTGAATAGATGAGAAGTGGGGTGGGGAGCTGAAAATAAAGGGAATGGTTGAGACCTAGGTTGAAACATCCTAGCAAGAAAGGCATGGAGGGATTGGAGAAGTGGGTTGATGGGGGTTGGGGATTGAGGTCGTAGAGGCGGGGAGGTGATGAAGGGTGGTGTGGTAGTAGGGAAACCCATGAATATGGATCTGGAGTCAGGATGACCTATGGCTGAGGACATGGGGGATGGTTGTCCTAGGGCAGGCTCTCTGAGCAATTCGGTGGATTGTGTAGTGATGATGGTTGCCTCATAGATTGGGTTATCAAAGGTGGAGAATAAGGTTGAACTAGAGATGGGAGTTCGGAAGAGGAAGGTTTGTTCGGTGGGTTGAGTGGTCGAGGTGATCTCCACGGCTTCTGCTCTAGGAGGCGATGGTGGGGGTGTGGGTGGTAGTGGCTCAGTGGATTCCTCATGGGTGACTGGGTGCTCTTGGCTAGCGGTTTCTGTTGCTTGGGCGGTTGTCCCAATGGGTTCGGATGTAATAATCGGCCCTTCTGCCGTTGTAATGGGGATCTGGATATTTTTACCTGACCATGGTCGTGTTTGGAATCTTCGTGGATCATATTGAATTGGAGACCTCCTAATGGCTGTCCGAACTGCTTCTACTACCCCATATGTCTCTGCCATTATTAAGAGACCTTCACTATATTCTGAGTCAACTCCTACTTCTTCCAACAGCTGAGTCATGAGTACCCTACTACTCTGTTCAGTGAGCAGTTGTTGTGAGCGCACTCGTTCCATGATTTGATACAGCCTTCGGAGTTCTGCAGTATAAGCTGGGGCTTCAGTGGTCTCCTCTTCGTATGCTTCTTCTTCTTCTAGGTGTCCTTGTTGTTGATCTTGCTGATCGTCACCCTAATGTACATGGCGACTTTCTGTGGCTTTTCTCCTTCTTTGTGAAGAGGTGCCTTGTTCTTCTGTATCTGAATAAAACTCTACATCAGAGAGTTGTGTACTTTGTAAGAATGCTTCGAAGTCATGTGGATCCATCCCTTCAGCATCTCCAGTTGTAGCAAATTCAAATTCAGTTGGAGCAGGGGGAGCCGAAGGGGCTGCTTGTGTTGTGGTTTCAGATCCAGACCTGGGTATTCTAATGGTAAAGGGAGGTACAGTGGCCTCCCCTCGTGGCGATACTTCAGGAGTAGTCAGAACTTCCCGTGTCTGGACACAAGGGATCAAACCCCTCATGCGCTTGGATTGATGTGTGGACGTCTTGAGCTTCTTAAACATTTGTAATTGTGCCCAAGCCAAGGCACGCTCAATGGGAACATCGTATGCTAGGCACCGGTAAATAATGTGTGTGATTGCACAGCAACCGTTCACCACTAATTTCCTAGAAGACCTTTTATTTGCTTCATACAATTGCTCTATAATCTATACAGGAAGCTTGATTGGTAACGCACCTGTCTCCGCTAAGTAGAGAGCGAACCAAATTCTGTTGTGCGGTTGTGTGAAGCGGTCTTGACCGGGGAAAGCAAAATGTTGCATGCACATATGGAGAGGGATGGACACGTTTGGTGTGAGTGCTTCCATATCTTTAAGCTTCAGTAGTTTCCTATCCTTCATGTTAGTAGGAACGAGGGCATCCTTCTCAGAAGGTACATGTGTGCCGTGCATATTCAAAGCAGAGCTCACCAACTCCAAGGTAAGTTCAAACCTCTTTAACTCGTTGTTGCCCAGCAAGGAAGGAAGAACAAACGATCCGGGTTTGTACTTTTCTACATTAGCCTGTAATGTTGAGACGAGATAATAGCATCGGAGGAGGTCTGGTTTGGGTAAAGGTGCCTCGAAGTACTCAGCTAGCCCTGCCCGTTGCCATATGTTCTGAAGATCCTGTGTGTTCTGTAGAGTCTCAAACTCCTTGGAGAAGAATTGGAATCTGATCCAAGATCTGTCATACTCGCACTTAGACTCCCATATATACTTGGCCTCTCCTAATGGGCCTGGCATGCCATTGAACCAATGGGAATTGGCATGGACTCTTTCTGTGATCCCTGTGGGTGGATCCTGTACCGGGATCTGCTGAAGGTGTTGCAGCTCCACAGGTCGTTCCGTTGGTGGCACATCAACAGGTAGACTATCCACATCAATTCCTGCAGTAATTATTCCTACCTGTGAGCTCGGACATGTCGCTTCTGCCATGTTACTTCTTGCCTCCTGATTCTGTGAGAATATAGAAACATGTGTTAACATTGTAAAGGACAAGATAGAACCGTTTTTGTCCCCATTACAACATTAACATGAGGTTCGGGAGAGATTAGTAGGTTATTAAGTGCTCGGTGCTTGTGTGTGTAGTTAGGAATTGGGTAGACCTAAGAGCTGAGTGGGATGATATAGTGTGAGAGTGACGTAGTTAGTGTGTGGACATGGATTTACAACTGGGGTCAGGGGATTTATTACAAGTTTGAGGTTGCCAAATGCAGTGGATGGGCTTTGATATTGCTTTTGTGGAGACTCTGAAGAGTTGGATAGGGGTATCTACTTGAGAAGGAGGCTTTTTAGGGACCCATTTAAGAGTGATTCTACTTTTGCGCATGGAAGAATATGTGTCCGTGCATGATGTGTAAGACTGGGCCTCAGATGTTCGAGTGAGTGAAACATGTTGTACCGGTTGTGGCCTTGGTGTAGCTATTTGAGCCCGCAAGCAAGCCTTAGGCACCCAGATTTGTCGTGATTGTGGGTTGGCCTTCATTGAATTCTTGGGTACCCAAATAGACTTCACTTTCGCAGAAGAATTAATGAAAGACTTCTTATTAGTGTCGTGTTGTTGACTACTAATAAGAGGTTTTGGCCGTGGGGTTCGCCTGGTCGGAACAGGGTGTTCGCCTTTTTGCCTCCATACTTGTTTCCATGGCTGAAACAATCTGCTTTGCTCCTTTTTTTGGCATCCAATATAGGTAGTCTTCTGCTTCTTCTGTATTTGATCTGCCGTTGGTTGTTGCCACCTTCTGGCCTTTGGAAAAGAAGGGAGTTCCGTCCTCTCCCTGACTCTGTTGTTGAGACAAGCCTCTTTCTGCATCATACAGTTTTGGACAAGAATAGCATTGTCAACTTCATGTGCGCCCCTGGAAGGACCAGAAGTTTGTGCTTTGCCTAGTTCCTTGAGTGCCTCATTTTCTAATTCAACTGTAATTCGGCTATGATCTACCCATACCTGAAGAAGTCCACTTCTTAGGTTGAGGTTGACTGCATGATCATAGATCCAGTCTTGACCCAAGACAAGAGGCTCAGTGAGGTCCTCATCTTGACACACTAGTACTTTGATTGTCATCACTTCGTCTTGAATGGAGATGGGAAGATCCACCTCGCCCATGCAAGGGGTTTCCACACCTCCCAATCCTATGAGATATGCTTCTATAGGATTGACAGTTAATTTCAATTCTTGACAGTAAGACAATTTGACAGCACTAGTGGATGCACCTGAGTCAATCAAGGCTCTCACAGTCTTTGCACCCTTTCCTTGTCCTACTTCTAGGGTTACAAAAGGCCGTCGGTCGATTATTCTATGGGAATGCCCACCTGAAGCCTCACACATGGCCATAGGATAGCATACAGATTCTTGAGTGTCAGGCATAGGCGGGTCTCTGCCTTGTCTCCTCAATTTCATTCGTCGGATGCGTTCTAAAGCTTCTCCCTATGCTTCTTCTCTAATTCGTTTCTCTTCTTCTTTACGTTTCTTGGCAGTGTTGAGTCGATTTAGCATCTCTTCAATGAGGGGTTCTTGATATAACTTGACTCTGCATCCACTTATGTAACTTGGTAGAATATCACCCTCTAGAGTGGCTAGTTGAACTGCGCCACTTGTGGAGATTCTATTGATAATCATTGGCCCGTAACCTCTTTTCTCTAATTTCCGTGCATACTGCTTCAATGTGTAGACTAGGACTAGGTCGCCTGCTTTCAAGCCTTTATCCTTCACATGTGTATCAAAATATACCTTTTGCCTCTTCTTCGCTGCATAGATTCCTGCTGCAGCTCTCAATCGTGTTTTGCCTAGACGTTCAAGATCGAAGATTCTAGAGGACAACTCATGGCCCGTCCAATCATGCTCTTGTGCTACTTTCAAGGTTGGTATCAAAAAATCCAATGGCAGCACTGCATTCTGGCTGAAAACCATCTGAAAGGGCATGGCTTGGAGTACCGTTTTATAGGCAACTCTGTATGCCCAAACAGTATGGTGTAGCTGTTTGTCCCAATCAGAGCGTTTGTTATTCACTAATTTCGTCAGTACATTGCATAAGATCTTATTTGTACTCTCAGCCTGGCCATTAGCTTGGGGGTGATAGGGGGCAGACTTCTTATGTACTACCAAGAATTCTTGGAGCAGATTTTCAATTACTTCATTCAAGAAGTGAGTCCCTCTATCACTTACTAGCTCTATAGGTAATCCATACCTCGTGAACACATTCTCAAACAAGAACTTAGCTGTTATTTGTGCATCGTTCTTTGTCGTAGCTTTTACCTCTACCCATTTTGTTAGATAGTCAGTGGCAACAATGATGTATTCAGCATGTGAACCCTTGGCTGGGGGATTAATAGGACCTACAAATTCTATTCCCCACTTAGAGAATGCACGTCCACCCATCATAGGTTTCAGTGGCATTTCATCTTTGCGTATAGGATACTGAGTTCGCTGACAAACCTCACACCTCTTCACATAGGTATGTGCATCCATGTGAAGGGTGGGCCACCAAAATTGTGCAAATAGAATGGCCTTGATGACCCTATCTGGACCGAAGTGTCCTCCTGCTACACCTTGGTGAGCAGTCTCCAATATCTTGAGGTACTCGCTCTCGTGGACACATATTCTAAGATACCCATCTTTTCCTCGTTTGTATAGATTATCTCCAATGAGAGCATAGTCTATAGCTTCTTGTTCTAGGCTCCTTTGTCTAGCCAATGTCATCTCTTGAGGGAATGTTTTTGTTCTTCGGAATGCTACTAACGGTTCACTCCAATCTGGCACTAAAGACACTCGATAAAGAGTGGCGTGTTCCACTGGTGGTTTAGTGCGACAGATTGGGCATTCTTTGCACATCCTATGAACATCAGCTTCCATAGTTGGCCAGTGTATTCCAAGTCTCCTCAATGTCTGTAAGGTTCTTTGTCTCGAGTAGTGTTGCTCTAATGCACCCACATGTGCTAATTGCAACCACTTTGCATACTCATCCTCTTCCACACCAGGCTAATGTCCCTTGATCGGTATGTTTGTACATGCTTCCTGCCATTATATGGTACTTTTGAGCTTTTACTATCTCTTTATCCTGTGTGTTCATTACTGGGTGGTTAGGCCCGTATGTCAATACTGGCACTAATGGCTTAGCCCACTGTGGCACCACTTCCAAATTAAACAAGTAAGCATCAGGTAAGTCATCTGATACTCCTTGTGGGGCCTCTCCTGATGTGAGCCTAGAGAGATGATCTGCTCTCAAGTGAGTCTTCCCTTTCCTTACCACAACCTCAAAATCGTATTCCATTAGCAAGAGAAACCATCTTACTAATCTTCCTGTATTGCACGGCTTGTTTACCAAGTACAACAATGCTTGATGATCAGTAAAAAATTTAAACTTATTTGCAAGAAAATAGTGTCTAAACTTTTTAACCGCATAGACCATGCCTAATCCTTCTCTCTCCGTAGTGGTATAATTGCGTTCAGCTTCATTCAATTGTCTGCTAGCATAGGCAATTGGAAGATCCATATTACCTTCACCGGTAGGCTGCGCTAGTACACACCCAATAGCATAATTGGATGCATCAACATGATGGCTTGTTTACCAAGTACAACAATGCTTGATGATCAGTAAAAAATTTAAACTTATTTGCAAGCAAATAGTGTCTAAACTTTTTAACCACATAGACCATGCCTAATCCTTCTCTCTCCGTAGTGGTATAATTGCGTTCAGCTGCATTCAATTGTCTGCTAGCATAGGCAATTGGAAGATCCATATTACCTTCACCGATAGGCTGCGCTAGTACACACCCAATAGCATAATTGGATGCATCAACATGAACATGGAAAGGCTTATTCCAATCTGGTGTGGTCAAGATTGGTGCTGAACATAATCGCCGTTTAAGCTCATTGAAGGAATGCTCACATTCATCAGTCCACTCGAAGTTAGTCAACAGTCCATACAGAGGCTTTGCTATGATGGCATACATGTGTATAAATCGTCGGTAATAACCACAATGCCCCATGAAAGCTTGTACTTCCTTGACATTCTTTGGCCTAGGTAATTCGGCTATAGCTCTTACTTTCTCTTCATCCGTAGATATGCCATTCTTTGACACTATGTGTCCTAGAATTTTGCCTTGCCTGACCATGAAAACACACTTTTCTGGGTTCAGGCAGACTTGATACTCTCTACACTTGTCAAAGATTTGCCTGAGTTCAGGTATATGTGTTTGTCTAATGTTGGAATGAGCACAGAGATCATCAACATAAACTTCCAAATTCTTTCTCAGGAACTCTTTAAACACATGGCACATCAATCTTTGGAAGGTTGTGGGAGCATTGGTAAGCCCGAATGGCATTACTCTAAAAGCGAATATGCCCCACTCTGTGGCAAAAGCCGTTTTATGTTGATCTTCTGGTGCAATGGCCACTTGATTGTAGCCAGAGAACCCATCTAGGAAGCTGTACACTTCCTTGCCGGCTACCCTTTATAATAAATGCTCGGTGATAGGAAGCGGATAACTATCCCTGATAGTGGCTGCGTTAACCTTCTTCAAGTTAATGCATACACGTAATTTACCATTCTTTTTGGGCACCACTACAATGGGGGACACCCATTCAATGTGCTCAATTTCATAGATAAATCCAGCTTCAACCAAGCGGTCTATCTCTTCTTTGATCTTGGCAGCATAGTTGTCATTGTATGTGTATGGCTTTTGTTTTGAGGGTCTGGCCTCTGTGGTCATGGGAATCATATGTGAGCATATGTCCGGGTCCACTCCTTTCAAATCCTTGTAACTCCAAGCGAATACATCTATGTATTCTCTTAGCAAGGCTATTAGCTCTTGTTCTTCCTCTTCTGTCAGGTCATGGCCTATGTACGTGCATCTCTCTTCCCCTTCTTCTATGGCTACCACTATTTTCTTGGTGGTTTCTTTGTTATCATAGGCCTCCCCCGATTGCACCTCTCGTTTAGGGATTCTAATCATGACTCTCCTGTCATCTATCTCATACTTCTTGAAATTTTCCGGGACCTCAAACAAAGATTCTTCCTCTTCAGGTGTGACTTCTTTCTTCTTCCTTTTCTTTCCTTCTTCCTTAGGGGTTACATGTGTGGCTAGCCTTACATCATTTGTAAGCTCTCCGTGCCTCTGGGGTTGAAATTCTACTTCATAGAAGTATTCTTCATCTGATGCAAAAGGTGGGTCCATAATAATTGACTCTAGATCGGAGTCACTCACATCCTCAAATGCATCAGGGCTAGGTTCGCACTCTTCTAGAACTGCCTCTCCCATGATGGGCTCTATGGAGAAGACTGAAATGTCATAGCCATCCTCATCACAGTGGGGTGTCCATTGTTCTACATTGATGGCTACATCCATTGTTGCTAGAATTTCTGCCCAGCCGTGAGGTTCAAATTCTTCGTCCGGAAAAACTACAGGTGCATAGGCTGGGTCTTGGATTGATCTATGGGTTTCTTTTGCACCTACCTCCCTGGCTTTCTCTCTCTTCTCTTCTTCTACTGCTACCTTACACATCCATAAGTGAGTGTCTTCATGCATCCATGAGGATCCTGATCCTAGGAAATGCACCAATTCCGTATCCTCTTTGTCTCTATGGATGGGGTTCCATTGGATAGGAGGGACATCTCTATGAGAGTAATCCTTGAGATTGACTTTGGTTGTAACACCTAAGTGTTGCAAATACAAGGAATTGGTTCCCCAATCCTGTACCACTTGCAACTGTCACATAAATGGTCTCCCCAAAATCATCTCATAGGCTTGATTTTTGCTAAAGTCACAGATAGCAAATGTGTGCTCAAACTCTACACCACAAGTAGTGAGAGCTATCCCCTCTAGTAGTCCTAAGGGTCTTTCTATGTGACCGTCAGCCATCTGCAATTTCATTCTTGTTGGTCTGAGTGCTGGTTTGCCCCAACGTTTCCATAAGGAAGTGGTAGCAATTGCAACTCTTGCACCCAAGTCCAGAATTGCCTTGGTTGTGTATCCCTGATGGGTAACTGGGAGATAGGTATTTCCTTCTTCTCCTTCACTCATGTCTCCTATCTTATCCAATGGTATTTCAGGCACTGTTCTATGAGATCCTACCTGGGAACGCGATTTCGCCATGTCTGGCACTTGTTTGGCTACGTGTTTCCACACTTCTGGCTTAACTTTGAGTAGCTCTTCTAAAGTGAGGTTGCACTGCACTTTAGTGTTTTTCACTACCTCTGTGTTCCTAGGTATGACTAAGTCTTCGTTTCTTACCATGACTGTGGGGGCTCTCATACAAGTAGACTTGACTTCCCATGGGCCCATGAAATGGGGTAATTCCTGTAAAGAATTAGACTCAAAGTCTAATCTCTCTTGGGACTGGGTGCTCTCCTGCTCTCCATAAATGGAAGGAATATCTTGTGGGAATTGATCATGTGCGTCATCCACAAGTTCTATGGGAGGAGGGACTTCACTCTCCTTTGCCCACTTCTCTTCTTGAATCTCTCTCAGGAACTCTGGTGAATACCTATTCATAGAAGAAGAGGTGTCTGGTTCAGTGGAGTTAGGCACATAAGCTCCCTAGGGAGGAATGCTTATTCTATCACTTGCCCTCTCCATAGCCTGGGAGGTGGCTCCTTTTCCAGACTTTGCAAGTAACCTCTCCAATCTATCCAATAGACCATCAAAGTGCAATGGTGTTCTGATGGGGTTAGAGCCATTGAACAAACGACTGGCTTCAAACATGGCTTGCGCCAATTCGACCATTTTAGCACAAAGCTTTGTTCGCTCTATCTCTAGATCGGCTCTAGGGTAACATTTCTCAAGATCTGTTACATTGGGCCCTTCTTGAATTCTGGCCTGAAATGCTTTAAGCATCATGTCTAGATCTTCCGGAGTGGGATCTTCTAAGACTGATCCTACTCGGGGTGGTGGTTGGGTTACGTGTGGGGGATTGGTGGGTGGAGGAATGGAGGGTGAAGGGGATGGTGGTGGCGGGGATGTGTGAGAGTGCGTTTGAGATGTGATTTCTATGATTTTGGCTTTGGTTTCTCGTAGGCTTTCCTCAAGTTTGCTCATCTTTCTTGCCCATTGCCTTTTCATACGTTCACGGCTATCTCTCCAAGCTCTTGTCCTCTTCTTATTCTGGCTCTCAGTCTCACTAACCTCCGCATTCTTTTCCTGGCCTAAGTCTTGGTTTTGCTTAAGTGCCTGGGCTCTCGTGATGACTTGTACTGGGGCTGTGGACGTCACACTTCCTGTGGAGTCTACCACTAAGCCAATAACATTGATAGGAGTGATTTTCGGCATATTAGTAGGATTCTTTGGGTAGTCTCGTAAGAGATGCTCCTTTCCACACTCCTGGCAATAGCCCTGGATTGTCACTGACTGGGGTTGTGTAGGTGGAGGCAAGGGACAATCACGAATGAGATGATCTCCCTGACATCTGTAGCATGGTCCTCTAGGAAATGGAGGTCTTACTTGCCTAGGTTGAGGTCTAGGGTTGGGGTTCGCGTACATGACATTCGCATACTCTGTCTCCCAAATAGGTTCACTCGGTTCCTCACTGTAGTAAGACTCACCATGTTCAGAAGACTGCATGTAGTAAGCCTGGGGACTATCAACATGCGTAGAATCAAAGCTATGGCCACTGGGATCACTTTCTGAGATTAATGGTGTTACTGGGACTATAGCTCTATTCAGGTTTTCTTCTGCAGCAGCATACTTTACCGGAATCACATTAGTAGGAGCAGGTGGTTGTTGTGCTAGCACTGGCTGGGGTCTCAGTTGGGCCTGATATTGCGGTTGGTAATTTTGATGAGGCCTAGTATACTGTTGTGGTGAGTATTGACTCTGGTATCTGCCTTGTTGAGGGTATGGCTGAGGGTAGGTTTGCCTAACGGCTTGCTTATTGTATGGGCAGTCCTGTGCTGAGTGATTTGTGTATCTTCGTTCTATGGTGCAGTATTGGCTGCTAGGATTCACTTGGGGTTGAGCCGTGATGGGACATGCGTTTGCCATATGGTCACCACCGCAAGTATAGCACCTCTTTACTGGGGCAAATCTAGGAATTTGTTTACTAGAGACACCTAGTTTTTTTAGCTACTTTTTCCGCAAGTTCCTCAATTGATGTGGATTGTGCGGAAGAGAGGCTAGAGGTACTATCTGAATCTTTGTAGATTTTGGATAGCTCTAACTCCTCCCCTAGGTTATCCTCAATATCGATGCACATGCGTACACATTCTTCTATAGTCCGAGGGTCCTTCAAGTACACATATGATCTCAATTTGGTACTTAGCAATCCATCCAAGAATAAAGCGACTTGCTTAGCGGGCGTGGGTAACTCAGGACCAGGACATCGCTCAAGATATTGCCTAAATCTTCTTCCTGCAAGTCTCACAGTCTCTTGCGGGGTCTGCTTGAATTTGTATATCAATGAGGAAGTATTATACCTTATGCCACTTTTAGAGAATTCGATAATGAATGCCTCTAGAAGTTGATCTATGCTCCTAAACTGCCTCTCGTTTAGTGGCTGAAACCATGTCAGGGCGGTGTTCCTAAGGGTTAAACCAAAGGCATTGTACTGCGTGAACAAGTCTTCAACTTGTTCAGCTCTCAAGACTTGCTTAAACTCAGCTACATGATCGTAGGGGTCTCCAGTGCCATCGAAGTAGTTTTTCATGGACTTAACTAGCTGGGTCGGTCTCAAGGTCCTCGTGTGCTCTCTCGATCTTGGCAAAGGGATATCGTGAGCATTCCTTTGATTCCATGGGGCTCTATGTCCCTCAGGTTCCCCTCTATTTGTTTCCGTTCTCGTTCTTTCTCTTCCCCAAGAGTTGGCAAAGCTTACCTCAGGTCTCTCTCTACTCCTTTCTCTTTGAGTCCCATGAGCTTGAGATATTCCAGCTCCTTGGCGACCAAAGGACACATTCGATCTTGGTTGGGGGAAAATAAATTCGCCTTTCCAAGTGTAAGCATGCCTATCATTTTCTGTAACCCCAAAGATCCTCTCTGAAGAGTGATCTAAGTAGGTCACTCTACCTGGAATATCAGGATCTTTGAACTCATATATCATGATTGTTCTTACCTCACTCGGCTGATTAGGTCTATATCTCCAAAAGGCTTCATCTGTCTCTCAGTTCAAGAGGAGATCTATGCTCTTATTATCTTGGGGAATCCACTCTGGTGTGATAATCCTCGTGAGAACAGATTTGCCTCGGGGGGTTCTAGGTTCTTCGCCCATGTTTCCTTGCTCTAGGTCACCTAAGTCCGTTTCCGGAACCACATTCCCAAATTCATCTGTCCTATCTGGATGACTGGTGACTACATATATTTTCCCTTCCTTGTCCAAGTATGCTCCATTTTCAAACTTGACAGCTGGGCGCTCTAGTCCAATGGATTGGTCAGGGTTTTTAATGTGGACCACAGATCTTCCTAGGCCATCCTCATAGACGCTAGCACCTAATTGGTTGGTCCTAAGGTACTCGAGTTGCATCTTGTAAGGGCCTTCCACCCTATGTAAATATGGCACCCCAGAACTTCCTGTAGGTCTCTCCATACCGTGGGACATCTCAGACTCGCTAGTCTCAGAGCTAGGGTAATACGAATGATGGCTCAACTGTTGGGCCCAAGACCTAGCAGTATGATTGACACTAGCCTCTGAAGATCTAAGACTTTGTTTGTCTCTCCCTAGGTGTCTACCTGACCTAAGGTTCATATGCCCTTTGTACGTTGCTGATTCTTTGGTACCAGTCACTTGTTCCTTTTAAGTTCCTTTGGATGTGTTTTCTTGTTTTTAATTAAGCGTCATCAGGAGCACTTTAATGTGTCATACTTGATGTTCTACGTCCGCTTTGTTTAAGTTTTTTTTTTTCCTTTAAGTTATCCCTGACTGCAATTTAGCCTATCCTTGCACTTGAGAAATTAAAGGCTCTTCAAACTTGAGTGTTCCTATCGTACCCCTAGTCAATCAGGACAACTACTCGCACTTAGCCTATGCTAAGAATAGACTCAGGGGGTTAAGTGATGTTCCAACCTCAAGTCGCTCCTCCTGGCGATGCTTGTCTACCCAGGAAGCACGTTCCCAAGCTTGTTCGCCCTGGCACTTACTTTGCTTTCTCCAAAAGCTCTCGATGATCCTATAAGAACCCCAAGTTTAGCTTCAATTTGATCCTTCAATAGACAAACAATTTATTTCAGACACTGTTTTAATGACCCTTGTTCCCCCTTTTGTATTGCTAAAAAATTTCCTCTAGAGCTCCCTTGGTGTACCTACCCCTCAGTGTGTCAACTTCAAAATATCATATCTGAAAACCAACGCATAAAAAACAGTTGAGGGCGCGTAGTATATGCCACGAGCTTTTCGACAAGCCCTAGAGCTCAAAAAATGGATTTCGTATGAAAAAGTTATGACCGTTCAGGGTTTAGGGGGTTAGACAGACAAACAGAACCTTTCAGGAGTTTTAATGCATTCTTCTAAGGCCTTTGTAAGTATATGAGTATTTGAGTATGCAAATATGCCCAAAATTTAGCCTAAATTTCCAAAAACATTACCCCTTAATTTTTTTGCCGAAAATTTCTGTCTGTCGCGATAGATGGTGTCTGTCGCGATAGATGGATCTGTCGTGATAGACGGTGTCTGTCGCGATAGACGGTGTCTGTCGCGATAGACGGTGTCTGTCGCGATAGACGGGTCTGTCGCGATAGACGGGTCTGTCGCGATACACGGGGTCTGTCGCGATAGACAGGGTCTGTCGCGATAGACAGGGTCTGTCGCGATAGATGGGTCTGTCGCGATAGATGGGTCTGTCGCGATAGATGGGTCTGTCGCGATAGATGGGTATGTCGCGATAGACGGTGTCTATCGTCTGTCGTGGTTTCAATCTGTCGCGATAGACGGGTGTCTGTCACGGGTCTCTGTCTGTTGCGATAGACGGATGTCTGTCGCGATAGACGGGGTCTATCGTCTGTCGTGGATTTGGTCTGTCGCGATAGACGATGTCTGTCGCGATAGACGGTGTCTGTCGTGATAGACTGAAAAAACACAAATTTTTGAGAAACTTCTAGTGATTTGGGGTGCTCTAATGGTGTATTTTACCGTGCCAAACACGCATTCACAAAATATCAAGTTTTTCTGTCTGTCGCGACAGACAGAGGTCGTCGTCCCGGGACCTGTGCAGAGTCTATCGTACCTGCGCACGCTGCTGGAGATGGTGGTACAGCTAGTTCCTGCAGCAAGAGCTCAAAAAACACACAAAAACCGATAGCATGCAAGCTCTCTCTCGCCCTCTCTCACAATGAAATGAGGGAAATGAGGTGGGGAGTGGAATATGACCAAAAAACTGAAATTTTTGTGGAGATGGAGATGGAGGTGGGAGATGGTGGGGATGATGATGGTGATGATGGTGATGCGAAAGTAAGAAAAAAACTGAAGAAAAATAAAGAAAAGAAAGGATATTACCTATAACTCCAATGTCTCAACTCGACGTCTTACCATCACACGCTCGTCCTCAAAGCTCTCTCCCCGGCAACGGCGCCAAATTTGGTGTCACTCTAGCACAATGGTGAGTACCAACGTGAGAAGATTCACCTCATAATTGTCAATCCGTGGAGACGTGAGGACTAGTATGAAGACTATGAGCAAGTGAAGGCACAAGTGTGTGAGTGAGAAGCACACAAGCATGCACACACATACACACACGCGCGCACACAAGGCAAGAACAAGGAGAGGAACAATGGAGTTCTTTGCATTAGTCAAAAAGTCTTTTACATAAGCTCAATTCACAAACAATCTAACCTCAAAAATGAGCTCTCTAGCTCTTTTTATAGTTTTCTAACTAGCTTTGGTCTTGTCCAGACCTAGTGTCCGGCCTAGTTAAAAATTAGGTTCTAGAGCCTATTTGAGGGCTCAAACGGAGTCTAAAAATTATGAAAATTGATATGTAGCTAATTCTAATACTCCTCAAGCTCGAGGACTCCTCGGCTTGAACAAAATGGAGTTTATTCTACCAAAAACGGAATTTACAATGTTTGTGTAGTGATTAAAATCACTTGAGTTGTAAATGGTCCATGGAAAAAATGATTGGGCCTTGTTGCCGTATTGTGCATGACTGCTCCGTTGTGCTAGTATGCTCTTCATCTGACTTGTATGCCAACACCCACACATCCGTGTGCACTAGATCCAAAGGATTTGATACATATATCCTTTCTTATTGAAAGGTTGTCTATGAGCCTTGCCGAGTTGACAAGCTTCACACTTATAAATCATGTGTTGCCTTGTGATATTAGGCAAACCAAGTACACTTTGGTCCCTGCAAATCTGTTTGAGTGTCCTCTCACCAATGTGAGCAAGCCTTTTGTGCCATATCTCCAACTCTCTTAGAGTTTGAGATCCATAGCTAAACAAAGCTATGTTCTTTGTATCTTCCACTTCAAAAGTGAAAAGCCTTCCTGTCTTTTCTCCTTTGGAAATCCTTCGAAAGCCTTGCCTTGGTTCTTCAACATATGCTCCAAATCGGTTGAATCTAACCTGCAATCCTTTTTCAACAATCTGTCCAACACTTATTAATTTTTTGGTAATTGTAGGGACATACAAGACTTTGCTTAAGAGGTTCATATTCCCATCTGATGTCTTCACATTACCTATCTTCTCCACTGAGTGCTTTGTGTCATCTCCTGTCTGCACTTCATGCTTGTTATGAGGATCTTCCAAATCGGAAAGTAAAGCCACATTTCCTGCTACATGGTTCGAGCATCCCGAATCAATGTAAAATATGTGATCATCATCCTTACCCTTCTTCGCTGATAGATTCATAATCAATAATGAATCTTCTTGACTTTGTTCCTCTGCATAGTTATTGTAATCTCTTCTTCCTCTATGGCCACTTTGATAGTTGTTGTTGTTGTTGTAATTGTTGTTGTAGTAGTTGATGTTGTTGTAGCCTCCATTGTATCTACCTCTATTTGATCCATAGCCACCTCTATTGAATCCTCTTCCTCTTGAGTTCCTCAGGTTCCTGAAACATTCTTTAGTAGTATGGTTAGATAAGCCACATATGTTGCAAGGTTGAGATGATTGGAATCTCCCCCTACCTTGCTTTCCACCTCTGCCTCTTCCTCTAGCTCTTCCTCTACCTGCAAAGTTTGCTTGGAAAGAGCTACCTTCATCTTCATTCTTCCTATTCTTTGACTTGTCCTTGACCTTAGCTTTATCAGAATATAAGGCAGAAGTTTGATTACCTCTTGAGGACTCACCACCTCTGCTAATCTTTGCTTCATGAGTGAAGAGTTGGCCCATGAGTGTGTTGAGGTCGGGTACATGCATATCCATGTATAAATCCATGGCTGTTGTGAATGACTCCCACTTGTCGTCTGCTTTGACTCCATTCATGATTTGTCTTATGATTTGCTCCTCTTCAATTACCTCTCCAATGCTTCCAAGTTGGTCGGAAATCTCCTTCATCTTTGTGACATAATCAGTCACATTTTGCTTCGGGCTCTTCTTCATTGTTGTGAACTCCATCCACAATTGGTTCTTCCTCGCTCGAGTGTTGGAAGAGAAGAAAGAAGCAAGTGCATTCCAGGTCTCTTTTGATGTCTTGCATCCCTTGACATGAGGTAAAAGAAAATCAGAGATTGAGTTTAGAATATAGGACCTTGCGAGTGCATCCTTCGAACACCAATTTGAAAGTCCTTCCACTTCTTCATGTGATGGTTTCCCTTTGTTCCTCATGGTTGGCATTGCTTCATCTCCGGATATGAATCCATATAGATTCCTCCCTTGAAGGTAAGCCTCCATCCTTAGAGACCATGCCAGGTAGTTGTTTCGATCCAATTTGTCAATTGTTGATGGAAATCCATCTCCCATGTTGCTTGACTATGCTCTGATACCACTGTGAAGAGAGATGGTGGATGCAATCCAAAGATGAGTAGGTGCTGCTACAAACAGCTTCACACCAGCCAACTGAGACTTCATAGTTGATTAGTAGACCCTTTAAGATTCCTAAATCCACCAAAATATCAGCCAAGTACTTTGGAACATGTATCCCAAAAGTTTAAGTCAAGACAGACTAGTTGCAAAATGACTAGCTTCCAAAACTTGCTATTTTTGGACATACACCTGCTCGAAAAAATGAACAGTGCTCTCAACCTGGTAGGAATTAGAAAAATTCCTTTTGGGCATACCAAATAGACTTAGCAAGCTTCCCAATGCAAGTTAAACCACTTCAAATGATGGACTGAGCACTGAGAACAAGTTTCATCAATTTTTGGAACATGCCCACCATTCTCGGGGCTCTGTAGAGATAGACCAGTGAGCAGTAAAATGCAGATATCTCCAAAACTATAAATTCAATGACCTTGAAAATTGATATGCAGAAAGTATACAGTAAGAACTATCCAACGCACATTAAATCACTGAAAAAGAATCCTTAGAACTCGAGATATGACCTTCTGAAGGTACTGCTCTGAGTGAGTATAGCAGAGAACAAAACAGAGAAGTGAATGATGATAAATGTATAAATTCATATATGATTACAACCACATTGGCAATGAATCTTTGCACAATGGGAGTAGAATGATAGAGCTATGGAGTAAGCTCTTCAATCTCTACAAAATGACATGAAGTGGTCACGTACAAGGCTTGCTAATCGCCTCTTCCTTCTTGCTCTTTTTATAGCTATTCTTGGAGGGAGTTTTGAATTCGAATTCAAATGGCTCCACCTAAAAGTGATCGTGGGTTCGCCCCATTGCTTCCACAAGGAGGTGGTTGCGATAGCAACACCAGCACCTGAATCTATGATTGCTTTGGTCGTGTAACCTTGGTAGGTGATTGGAAGATAAGTATTACCTTCTTCACCCTCACACATGTCCCCTATTTTGTCTAGAGGTATCTCTGGCACCTTTTGCTTAGACTCTGCTTTTGGCATGTTGGAATCAAGTTCTGGAACCTGATCCTTCACATGATTCCATAGCTCAGGTTTTGCTTCGAGCAGCTCTTCTACAGTGAGATGACATTGAACCTTAGTGTTCTTCACGACATCATTGTTCCCTGGAACCACTGAGTCTTCATTTCTTACTAGTATTGTGGGAGCTCTAATCTGGAGAGATTCAGATTCCCATGGGCCTAGAAATTGAGGCAGTTCTTCTATGGTATTAGATTCAAAATCTAATCTTTCATCTTCTTGTTGTTCTGCTTCATCTCCGTAAATAGATGGAATGTCTTGGGGAAATTTATTATGAAGATCATCAATCTCAGGAATAGGAGGGGAGTTATTGTTCTCCTTGGCCCATTTCTCTTCTTGTATTTCCCGCAAGAACTCTTGAGAGTACTGTTGAATTGAAGGAGGTATTCCTGGATCCGTGGAATTAGGAACATAAGCTCCCAATGGTGGTGAGCTTCCTCTTTCAATAACTGGTTGAGCCTGTGGAGGTAAAGAAACTTGTGGTTTGTTTACCAACTGCTCTAATCGTTCTAGTAAGCCCTAGAAATGAAAATCCGCTTTGACAGAGTTTGTCTGATTGAACTTTTGACTAGTCTCAAGTATAGCTTGAGCTTGTTCTACCATTTTCATGCACATTTTCATCCGTTCAATCTCTAAGTCCGCTCTAGGGTAACTCTTGTCTAGGTTTGCAGTTGTAGGCCCTTCTTGAAGTCGAGCCTGGTAGGCCTTGAACATCATGTCCAAGCCTTCTGGGGTTGGATCTGCAAGAACCAAACCTGGTTGCGGTCTATTTACAATGGGTGGTGGGGTGGGATGAGGTGGAGTGGATGGAGTTTCGGCATGCGAGGGGTTTTGAGATGCAATGTCTTCTATTTTTGTTTTTGCGTCTTTCAAGCTTTCTTCTAGTTCCGATAACTTTTTATTCCACTTACGATTGGCCTTTTCTCTAGTATCCTTCCATGTTCTTGTTTTCCTCTTACTAGGTTCTCCTGATTCACTCGACTCCGATTGTTCTGTTGGTTTATCTTGTTTTAATGCTTATGCCCTAGTAACTGCCTGTACAGGAGCCACATTACTGCTACTTGAATTTGAATCTGCCACTAACCCTACCACATTAATGGGTGTAATCTTGGGTGCACTGGAGGGGTTTCTTGGACAATCTCTGGGAAGATGGTCTTTGCCACAATCAGGACAAAAAGCCTGTATTGTGATAGTCTGTCCTTGACTGGGAGATGGTGGGTGGGGACAATCACGAAGGAAATGGTCACCCTGACATCTGAAACATGGTCCTCTAGGGGCTTGTGGTCTTACTTGTCTCAATTGGTGCCTAGGGTTAGCATTTGTGTACATGACATTGGAGTATTCAGGCTCCCAATTTTGTTCCATAGGTGATGCCTCATATTGATACGGATAAATCTCACTACGTTCAGGTGACTCTGTGTAATAAGCATGTGGACTACCTTCATGGGAGTAGTCTGAACTATGAGCATGAGAGTCATTCTTTGAGATCAGTGGGGTCACTGACACCAATGCTCTATTAAGGTTCTCTTGTGCCACTGCATACTTAACTGGAATTGCATTGGCGGGAGCTGGTGGTTGGTTTCCCAAGACTGGTTGTGGCCTATATGGTGCCTGATATTGCTGTTGTGGTCTATAATATGGCTGTTGGTATTGGTTCTGATACCTACCTTGTGTGTAAGGTTGCTGATAATTCTATCTAACAGCCTGCCTATTGTAGGGACAATCTTGAGCCGTATGGTTTGTGTACTTCCTTTCAATAGTGCAGTATGGGGTATTCCTTTCTCTCATGTTCTGGTTGTGCATTGGGCATACATTAGCCATGTGGTCGCCTCCGCAAGTATAACACCGATTCAATGGGGTGACTCTCGGTGTTTGTCTATTTTGGACTCCTAGCTTCTTGGCAACTTGCTCAGCTATCTCCTCTATTTCCATGGAGATTTTTGAAGTATGACTAGTAGAACTATCAGAATCCTTATAGAGTTTGGACAATCCTAATTCCTCTCCCAAGTTATCTTCTATGTCAATGCACGTCCGCACACACTCTTCTATGGATCTAGGCTCTTTCAAGTACACATATGATCTTAACTTAGTGCTTAGTAAGCCATCTAGAAACAAAGCCACTTGTTTGGCTGGTATGGGTAACTCTGGAGCAGGGCATCTCTCTAGATACTGTCTGAACCTTCTACGTGCTAGCCACACTGTTTTGTGGGGTGTCTACTTGAAGCTGTGGATCAAAGATGATGTGTTATGCCTGATACCACTCTTGGAAAATTCTACAATGAATTCTTCTAGCAGTTGACCTATATCGCGATAGTTGCGACTACTCAGTGGTTGAAACCAAGCCAAGGCAGTGCCCTTAAGAGTCAAACCAAATGCCTCATACTGGGTGAACAAGTCCTCAACCTGCTCAGCTCTTAACACTTGTTTGAACTCGGCCACATGATCATAAGGATCTCCTGACCCGTCAAAATAATTCTTCATTGCCTTGATCACTTGAGTGGGTCTAAGGGTTCTTGGGTGCTCTCGGGGTCTAGGCAATGGAAAATCCTATTCATCTCTTTGTTGCCTATGTGCTTGATGTCTCTCTCTTTCAGGTTTTTCATTTTCAAATCCTGACCTATTCCTGCCCACGGTGTGTGCAAAACTTACCTCAGGTCTCTCTCTAGTTCTTTCTCTCTGGGCTTCATGAGCGTGGGATGATCCTCCTCCTTGGAGGCCATGGGAAACATTGGATCTTGGTGGAGGGAAAATCAATTCACTCTTCCAAGTATATGCATGTCTATCATGTTCTGTTACCAAGAAAATTTTCTCTGATGTGTTATCCAGGTAGACCACTTTGCCTGGTGTCTCTGGATCCTTGAACTCGTAGATGATGACTATGCCCAATTGGCTAGGTTGATCTGGCTTGAATCTCCAAAAGGCTTCCTCTGTTTCTCTATTCAAGAATAGTTCTATGCTTTTGTTGTCTTGAGGGATCCAATCCGGAGTGATCACTCGGGTCAAAACTGACTTACCTCTAGGAGTCTGGGGTCCTTGTCCTACATTTCCTTGTTCTAGGTCTCCTATATCATTCTCAGGAATGACATTTCCAAACTCATCAGTCCTAACTAGTAGGTTGGTGACCACATACATGGTTCCTTCCTTATCAATGTATGAACCCTCTTCGAACTTGACCACTGGGTGTTCAAGTCCAAAGTGTTGATTTGGATTTTTGAGTTGGACCACTGATCGCCTCAGGCCATCCTCATAGATGCGAGCACCTAATCGGTTGGTCCAAATATATTCCAACTGTGTTTTATAGGGACCTTCTGGTGTTTGTAAATAATCAGTTCTTGAGCCACCTACAGGTTTCCCCATGCTAAAAGACATTTCTGAATCACTTGTGTCTGAACTGAGTTTGTGAGGATGACCACTTAGTTGTTGTGCCCAAGACTTAGCTGTATGGTTGACACTAGCCTCAGAAGATCTAATGCTTTGTTTATCCTTGCCTAGGTGTCTACCAGACCTCAGGTTCATAAGCTTTGTCTTCTAGTCCCAAAATTCCCCTTTGTATTGCTCAAAATCCCTTGGGGCCCCCTTGGTTTCCTAGTCCCACTGGAGGGTCAACTTCAAAATATCCTATCTAAAAATCAACGCATTATTCTTATAAAAAATAGTTGAGGTCATGTAGGATTCGAAACGAGCTTTCCAACGAGCTATAGAGCTCAAAAAATGGACTTTGGATGAAAAAGTTATGTCAATTCAGGCTCCTGGGGGTCAAAACAGGCAAACAGGACCTTTTGGAAAAATTCGCGATTTTGTAAATCTCAAGAGAATCGCGATTGTGAAATCAGAGAATCGCGATGCTGTGAAGTCAAAAAATCGCGATGTTGAGCACAAAATCGTGTTTTTGAAAATCGTGATGTTGAGCACAAAATCGTGTTTTTGAAAATCGCGATGTTGAGCACAAAATCGTGTTTTTGAAAATCGCGATGTTGAGCACAAAATCGTGTTTTTGAAAATCGCGATGTTGAGCACAAAATCATGGTTTTGAAAATCGCGATGGTTGAGCACAGAATCGTGTTTTAGAGAATCGCGATTTTGTCTCAGAGAATCGTGATTCACAAAATTGTGGTTCTCAGAATCGTGTTTTCTTTTACGTGAAAATCGCGATTTTGTCTCAGAGAATCGTGTTCTCACAGCATCGTGTTTTTGGCTGAAACTCGTGATTTGAAAAAATCACGATTTTGAGCACAACCATAGAATCGTGTTTTCTCAGAATCGTGTTTTTGACATGAAAATCGTGATTTTTCAGAATCGCGATTTTGGGCAGAGAATCGTCTTTTCACATAATCGCATTTTTGACATGAAAATCGCGATTGCCAACAAAAAATCGTGTTTTCACAGAATCGTGGTTTGGCTAAAAATCGTGATTTGTGAGAATCACGATTTTGAGCAAAGAATCGTGTTTTCAGAGAATCGCGATTTTGAGCAGAGAATCGTGTTTTCACAGAATCACCTTTTCAGAAAATCGTGTTTTTGCTGAAAATCGTGTTTTTGCTGAAAATCGTGATTGGTGAGAATCGCGATTTTGAGCACAATCACAAAATCGCGATTCTGAGAATGACCACAGAATCGTGATTCTTTCAGCCAACTTTTAAGTGGGAAAACAGAAAATCGTGATTTTTCAAAAAATTTTGAATTTTCACAGAATCGCGATTTTCATCACAGAATCACGTTTTTTGGCGGGAACTTCGAATTTTTGAGCATTGAGCAATGGCGAGCTCCGTATGTGCAGAAAATCATGAAAAAACACAGCGCTTTCTCTCCATTGCACTTCCTATCTCCGTCTCACACAATAATGCATGAAAAATGGTATGGAAATGGTGAAAATGCACTAAAAAACAAGAAATTTCTATGAAGAAGAAGATGGAAGAAGGTGGAGATGATGATGATGATGAAGATGAAGAGGAAAAAACAGAAAATGAACTGAAATGATAGCTTTTTTACCTTCCAACGTCGCAAATCTACGATCTTACCATCACAACGCTCGTCCTCGAAGCTCTCTCCCCGGCAACGGTGCCAAAATTTGGTGTAGCTCAAGCGTGAGCACCACCTCCTTTACTTGTCAATCCGCGGAGATGTGAGGACCGGTATGAAGACCACGAGCATGTGAAGGCACAAGTGTGTGAGAGAAAGCACATGCAAGCATGCACACACATACACACACACGCGCACAAGGTAAGATCAAAGAGAGGAACAATGGAAAGCTTCGATTGCAAAAGAGTTCTCTTACAAAAGCTCTATTCTCTAACAAGCTACCCCCAAAAATGAGCTCTCTATCTCTTTTTATGGTTTTTTGACTAGTTTTGGCCCTGTCTAGACCTAGTGTCCGGCCTAGTTAAAAATTAGGTTCCAGGGCTTATTTGAGGGCTCAAATGAAGTCTAAAAATTATGAAACTTGGTAGGATGACACTTCTAATACTCCTCAAGCTCGAGGACTCCTTGGCTTGAACAAAATGGAGTTACAAAAATAGAAAATGGTATTTACAATGGTTTTTTAGTGATAAAAATCAATATTGTTGTAGGAGATTCTTTTGAAAATTTGACATACACTTCTTGGAGCTCCCTACTTGCTTCTTCTACTTGTGTGTCCACCTCTTTGATGTGCTCCTGTGCTTTGTCCTTGACCTTCAGCTTCAACACCTCTCCACTTAGGAAATTCTACTATGAAGCAAAGAGTTTTGGTATGCAAAGACAAAGATCTAATAGAAAGTCTGATCCTAGGGCAAGACTGGGTTATCGAGAACAAACTGAGCATTCATCTAGCACAAGGATACATATCAGTCACAATAGGACATAAGGAAATCTTTAGTTTGCTCGAAAAAAGGCCTTCTCATGTTCATGAGGTTATCAAACCTGAGGAAGAAAACTTAGAAAATGAGTTAGAAAATCAATCAATAAAGAGCATATCCAAAGAATGCCCTAAACTAGAATTGCCTGCAAATACGGATGTGTCACTTGATGATGTGCCCTCCTTTCCCATGGGAGATGAACCTAAGAGAGAAAGTGAGTACAATGCCTCTAAATCCACCTACACCAATAAGAAGAACATCCACATGGATGTCTACTATTCGAACATCACATCCATGTAATACTCATCTACAATGGGTACGGAAGGATCGAATGACTAAACCAGATAAACCAACACAGAAGTAGATCAGCCACTCCTTGAAGACAGGAAAAGACAACCATTACTCACCATCGCAATTAGAACCACAAAGATTCCTTCATGTATGGTTTCCAAAGTCATTAGTAGGAGCGCAAAAAACACAGCAGTATATATGGATTCTGAAGAAGGTACAACAAGTGGCAACTCAAGATATGAGGAAGCTTAGTGAGATATCATATATACAGCATGAAGTAAAGAAGTCTACAAAGAACCACCAAGGGTATCAAAGGAACACGACAACTACAACTCGGACCACAAGTAGAACGGCGACAAGGACTAGAGGACACAGAGGGTGTCAGAACCAAATGCCTCAAGCACCAACTACAAAGTGGATATGGAGACCCAAGAGGCAGCAAGAATAAGAACAACAGACTAAAAAAAATTCCACTTGCACTCATGAAGCATCCATTGCACATAGAGTATGCATGACAGGGCCACATTACAAGGCCATGCATGTTGGGGATGTAAGGGTCATGTGACCTTACCCCCATATTCATATATATACATCATATATAGAGCATTGCCTCAAGAGAGATCATTATGTGGGTTTCGAGGCTCCCACGCATATCCGCGCGTCGTTCCTCTCTTCTCTCTCATTCCATCTCCTCCTTCCTCCTCTTGTTCTGCACTCCAAACCCCTTCATTGGTATCAGAGCATGTTGAAGGCTGGTGTGCAAGAAGCTTCAATGGAAGCTTAAGTGAGAAGAGGTAGAAGTGCACCTATCTCTCTGGTTTTTCCTCTCTTCTCTTCTTCTACTGCTACTTTACACATCCACAAGTGAGTGTCTTCATGCATCCATGAGGATCTTGATCCTATGGAATGCACTGACTTAGTATCATCTTTAGCTCTATGGATGGGATTCCATTGAATAGGGGGCACATCTCTATGAGAGAAATCTTTGATATTCACTTTGGTAGTGACACCCAAGTGTTGCAAATACAAAGAATTGGTCCCCCAATCTTGTACCACTTGCAACTACCTCAAGAAGGGTCTTCCCAAAATCATCTCATAGGCTTGATTTTTGCTAAAGCCACACAGCAAATGTGTGCTCAAACTCTACACCACAAGTAGTAAGAGTTATCCCTTCTAGTAGCCCTAAGGGTCTTTCTATGTGACCGTCAGCCATCTGCAATTTCATTCTCGTTGGCCTGAGTGCTGGCTTGCCCCAATGTTTCCATAAGGAAGTGGTGGCAATTGCAACTCCTGCACCTGAGTCCAAAATGGCCTTGGTTGTGTAACCCTGATGAGTGATAGGGAGATAGGTGTTTCCTTCTTCTCCTTCGCTCATGTCTCCTATCTTGTCCAAAGGTATTTCCGGTACTGTTCTATGAGATCCTACCTGGGAACGAGGTTTTGGCATTTCTGGCACTTGCTTGGCTACATGTTTCCACAATTCAGGTTTGACCTTGAGTAGCTCTTCTAAAGTGAGATTGCCCTGCACTTTAGTATTCTTTACTACCTCTATGTTCCTAGGTATGATTGAGTCTTCGTTTCTTATCATGACCGTCGGTGCTCTCATACAAGTGGACTTTGCTTCCCATGGACCTGTGAAATGGGGTAGTTCTTGTAAAGAATTAGACACATACAAACTTACACACACAGAGATACACACACATATATAAACAAACACATACACACATAGACACATGCAGACTGATATGCCCTAAGCATCATGTCTATGTCCTCTAGAGTGGGATCTGCTAAGACTGATCCTACTCGGGGTGGTGGGTGGGTTACGTGTGGTGAATTAGAATGTTGAGGGATGGAAAGTGATGGGGATGGTAGTGGGGGTGATGTGTGAGAGTGCGTTTGAGATGTGATTTCTATGATCTTGGCTTTGGTCTCTCGCAGACTTTCCTCAAGTTCGCTCATCTTTCTTGCCCATTGCCTTTTCATACATTCATGGCTATCTCTCCAAGCTCTTGTTCTCTTCTTATTCTGGCTCTCAGTCTTGCTAACCTCCGCATTCTTCTCGTGGCCTAAGTCGTGGTTTTGCTTATGTGCCTGAGCTTTCATGATGACTTGCACCGGGGCTGTGGAAGTCACGCTTCCCATGGAGTCTACCACTAATCCAATAACATTGATAGGAGCAATTTTTGGCATATTGTTGGGGTTCTTGGGACACTCTCATATCAAGTGCTCCTTCCCACAATCCGGACAAAACCCTTGAATTGTCACATATTGGGTTTGTGTGGGTGCAGGTAGAGGGCAATCACGAATGAGGTGATCTCCCTAACATCGGAAGCATGGCCCTCTAGGGAATGGAGGTCTTGTCTGTCTAGGCTGAGGTCTAGAGCTGGGGTTTGCATACATGACATTCGCATAGTCTGGCTCCCAACTGGACTTACTCGGTTCTTCATAATAGTATGACTCATTATGCTCGGGTGATTGCATGTAGTAAGCCTGTGGGCTATCAACATGGGTAGAGTCAAAACTATGATCACTTGAAAGCGACGATGTCACTGGCACTAAAGCTCTATTCAAATTTTCTTCTGCAGCTACATACTTTACTAGAATCACATTGGTGGGGGCAGGGGGTTGCTGTGCTAGGATTGGTTGCAGTCTTTGTTGCCCTTGATAGGGTGGTTGATGGGTTTGATGGGGCCTAGCATACTGTTGTTGTGGGTACTGATTAGGGTACTTTCCTTGTTGTGGATATGGCTGAGGATAATTTTGTATAACAGCTTGTTTGTTATATGGACAGTCTTGTGTTGTGTGATTGGTGTACCTCCTTTCTATGGTGCAGTACTGGTTGTTGGGATTAACTTGGGGTTGAGCCATGATAGGGCACACATTAGCCATATGGTCTCCTCCACAAGTGTAGCATCGTTTTCTTGGGGCAAATCTAGGAATTTGCTTGCTAGAGACACCTAATTTCTGAGCTACCTTTTCTGCTAGATCCTCAATTGATGTGGGTTGTGAGGAAATGATGCTACTAGAACTATATGAATCTTTATAGATCTTTGAGAGCTCTAATTTCTCCCCTAAATTATCCTCAATGTCTATGCACATGCGTACACACTCTTCTATGGATCTAGGGTCCTTTAAGTACACGTATGATCTCAGTTTGGTACTTAACAATCCGTCTAGAAATAAGGCCACTTGTTTGGTCGGAGCGGGTAACTCTGGAGCACGGCATCTCTCTAGGTATTGCCTCAACCTTCTTCCTGCGAGCCTCACTGTCCCTTGAGGTGTTTGCTTGAAGCTGTATATCAAGGAAGATGTGTTATGCCTAATGCCACTTTTGGAAAACTCTGTGATGAATGCTTCAAGCAGTTGGTCTATACTTCTGTACTGATCTTGATGAAGTGGTTGAAACCAAGTCAATGTAGTGTTCTTGAGTGTTAGGGCGAAAGCATTGTATTGAGTGAACAAGTCTTCCACTTGTTCGGCTCTCAAAACTTGCCTAAACTCTGCTACATGGTCATACGGGTCTCCTGTGCCATCGAAGCAATTCTTCATGGACTTAACCAATTGTGTAGGCCGCAAGGTTCTAGCATGTTCTCTAGGCCTTGGTAAAGGGAATTTGTCTGTATTTCTTGGATTCCATGGGTCCCTATGTCTTTCCCTCTCCACTCTATCAGTCTCTGTCCTCGTTCTCTCTCTTCCAAGTGGATTAGCAAAACTCGCCTCAGGTCTATCTCTACTCCTCTCTCTTTGTGTTCCATGAGCCTGAGATGTCCCCGCTCCTGGGTGACCATAAGACACAGTGGATCGAGGTTGGGGAAAAACAAAGTCACCCTTCCAAGTGTATGCGTGTCTTCCATGCTATGAGACCACAAAGATCCTCTCCGAAGTATCATCTAAGTAGGTCACTTTGCCTAGGGTATCAGGATCCTTGAATTCGTAGATGGTGAGTGCTCCCACTTCGTTGGGCTTTTCAAGCTTATATCTCCAAAAAGCCTCATCTGTCTCTCGGTTCAAGAGCAAATCTATGCTCCTAGTATCCTGGGGAACCAACTCTGGAGTGATTATTCTCGTCAGAACCGACTTGCCACGAGGGGTTTTTGGTTCTTTTCCTAAGTTCCCTTGCTCTATGTCACCTATTTCGACCTCTGAGATTATGTTGCCAAATTCATCTGTTCTTTCTGGTTGGCTAGTGACCACATATATTGTTCCTTCTTTGTCTATGTAGGAGCCATTTTCGAACTTGACGAGAGGGTGTTCTAATCCAATGGGCTGATCTGGGTTTCTAATTAAGACAACAGACCTTCGCAGACCATCCTCATAGATGCGTGCACCTAAGAGGTTGGTCTTGATGTACTCCAATTGAGTTTTGTAGGGCCCTTCAGGTCTTTCTAGGTATGCCACTCTTGAGCTATCTACAGGTCTTTCCATGTTATAAGACATCTCAGAGTCACTAGTTTCTGAGTCTAAGGCGTAGGGGTAATCACTCAACTGCTAGGCCCAAGATCTGGCTGTATGGTTGATGATAGCCTCGGATGATCTAATACTCTGACGGTCTCTCCCGAGGTGTCTTCCCGATCTAAGGTTCATATGCCTTTCCAATTAATCCCAATGATCCTTGTACAACCACGTTACTGATTCTTTGATACCAATCACTTGTTCCTTTTGAGTTCCTTTGTATGTGTGTTCTTGTCTTTAATTTAGCGTCGTCAGGAGCACTTAAGTGTGTCATACTTGATGTTCTTCGTCCACTTAGTTTAAGTTCTTTTCCTTTAAGTTGTCCCTTGACTGCAATTTAACCTATTCTTAGACTTGAGAAATTAGAGGCTCTTAGAACTTGAGTATTCTTATCGTACCCCTAGTCAATCAAGACAACTACTCGCACTTAGCCTATACTAAGAATGGACTGAGGGGGTTAAGAGATGTTCCAACCTCAAGTCGCTCCTCCTTGCTATGCTTGTCTGCCAGGAAGCACGTTCCCAGGCCTGCTCACACTGGCACTTGCTTTGCTTTCTCCAAGAGCTCTCAATAATCCTATAAAAAATCCCAAGTTTAGCTCCAATTTGATCCTTCAATTGACAGACAATTTATCTGAGACACTTTTAATGACCCTTTTTTTTTCCTTTTCTATTGCCAAAAAATTTCCTCTAGGGCTCTCTTGGTGATAGTTATGACAGTTCCGGGTTTAGGGGGTTAAACAGACAAATAGATCCCTTCAAGAGTTTAGTGTATTTTTCTATGGCCTTTGTAAGTGTAGGAGTAATTGGGTATGCAAATATGCCCAAAATTTAGCCTAAATTTTCAAAAATTTACCCCTTTAGTTTTTGCTAAAAATGCCTGTCTATCGCGATAGACGGTGTCTGTCATGATAGACACTGGCTGTCGTGGGGGACTGTCTATCATGATAGACGGTGTCTGTCGCGATAGACGGTGTCTGTCACGATAGATGGGGTCTTCTTTGTCACGATAGACGGTGTCTGTCACGATAGACGAGGTCTATCGTCTGTCGTACTTTTGGTCTGTCACGATAGACGAGTGTCTGTCGCGATAAACGGTCTCTATCGTGGGTCTCTGTCTGTCGCGATAGATGGTGTCTATCGCGATAGACGAGGTCTATCGTCTGTCGTGCTTTTGGTCTATCGCGATAGACGGTGTCTGTCGCGATAGACACTGTCTGTCGTCTGTCGTGAGCCCTGCCTGTCGCGATAGACTGAGGCTGTCGTCTGTCGTGCCTTTTGGTGGGTCGCAATAAACGGGTGTCTGTCACGATAGACGGTCTCTATCGTGGGTCTCTGTCTATCATGATAGATGGGCATCTGTCGCGATAGATGGGGTCTATCGTCTGTCGTGGGCCTGTCTGTCGTGATAGACGGTGTCTGTCGTGATAGATGGCCTCTGTCGTGGGGTGCTGTCTGTCGCGATAGACGGTGTCTATCGTGATAGACGCTGTCTGTCGCGATAGACGGTGTCTATCGTGATAGACGCTGTCTGTCGCGATAGACTGTGTCTGTCACGATAGACTAAAAAAACGCAAATTTTTAAGAATTTTTTAGTGATTTGGAGTGCTCTCATGGTGTAGGTTATCATGCCAAACATGCATTCAAAAAATATTAAGTCTTTCTGTTTGTCGCGATAGATAGAGGTCGTCGTCCCGGGACCTGTGCAGAATTTTGTCATACCTGCGCAAGCTTCTGGAGATGGTGGTACATCTAGATCCTACAGCAAAAGCTCAAAAAACACACAAAAATAGATAGCATGCAAGCTCTCTCTCGCTCTCTCTCACAAGTGAAATGAGGGAAAGAGGTGGGGAGTGGAATGTGACCAAAAATTAAAATTTTGGTGAAGATGGAGATGGAGGTGGGAGATGGTGGGGATGATGATGGTGATGATGGTGATGCAAAAACAAGAAGAATTAAAGAAAAATAAGGAAAAGAAAGGATATTACCTATGACTCCAATGTCTCAAGTCTACGTCTTACCATCACATGCTCGTCCTCAAAGCTCTCTCCCCAACAACGACGCCAAATTTGGTGTCACTCTAGCACAATGGTGAGTACCAATGTGATGAGATCCACCTCATAATTGTCAATGCGTGGAGATGGGAGGACTAGTATGAAGACTATGAGCAAGTGATGGCACAAGTGTGTGAGTGAGAAGCACACAAACATGCACACACATACACACACACGCGCACACAAGGCAAGAACAAGGAGAGGAACAATGGAGTTCTTTGCATTAGTCAAATAGTCTCTTACATAAACTCAATTCACAAACAATCTAACCTCTAAAATGAGCTCTCTAGCTCTTTTTATAGTTTTCTGACTAGCTTTGGCCTTGTCCAAACCTAGTGTCCGACCTAGTTAAAAATTAGGTTCTAGAGCCTATTTGAGGGCTCAAACGGAATCTAAAAATTATGAAAATTGGTATGTTGCTAATTCTAACACTCCTCAATTTCAAGGACTCCTCGACTTGAACAAAATGGAGTCTGTTCTACCAAAAACGGAATTTACAATGTTTGTGTAGTGATTAAAATCACTTGAGTTGTGAATAGTCCATGGAAAAAATGATTAGGCCTTATTGCCATATTGTGCATGACTGCTCCTTTGTGCTGGTATGCTCTTCATATGACTTGTATGCCAACATATGCAATGTTCTCTTGTGTGGGCAAAAAAAGCATGTAAATCTAGCGATAGTGATCCCCCGTTGGGATAAAACAATCCAAGTAGATGGGTACCACTCAAGTAGAAAAAGATGCACTTAACTACCTACCAATGCTTGACACTTGGGCAATGCATAAACCTGCTCATCTGTGAGATAGAAAACTGAATATGTGGGTGAGTAATGCATAAGTAAATCAAGCATCCAACAGCTTGCTAATAGAGAACGTCATCAAATGCATCTACAACAACATGAAGACTCAATCTCAAACCTCTTTCCATAGGAGTGGAAATAGGTTTGTAGTCTTCAAGGTCAAAATGCTACAATAATGTGACAATATATTTTGTTTGACACAAAGCTATTCCTCCATCAACTTGCATAAATTGAATGCCCAAATAATGATGCAAATGCCTCAAATATAACATCTCAAATGAGGCATGCAAATCAGCCTTATAATCAGCAATATGCTTCTCATGAGGACCAATGAGCAGCATGTCATCAACATAGACAACAATGATCAGAAGCACATCATTAGCACGCTTAACATATAAGGTGCTCTCAGTTGGACTGTTCTCAAAACCATGTGCCATCAAGTAGGCATGTATCTTTTCATACCAAGCATATGGTGCTTGCGTCAAACCATATAATGCCTTTTTCAATCTACAAACTTTGTTTTCATGCCCTTTCTACACAAAAACATGGGGCTGAAAAACATACACTTCTTCATGCAAGTCACCATTTAGAAATGTTGTTTTAATGTCCAAATGATGTATGTTCCAACATAATGAGCTGCAAGTGCATAGATGCTACGAACAATAGTCATTCGGCATGTAGAAGCAAAGGTCTCATCAAAATCAATGCCTCTTTCTTAAGCATAACCCTTTGCAACAAGCCTAGCCTTATACGTGTCAGATATTCCATCAAGCTTACACTTCAAGTTTTATACCCACTTAGTGCCAATGGCCTTCTTGTCAGGAGCCAAGTCACATAAAGACCATGTACCATTTTTCATAATAGCATCATATCTTGATTGCATAGCAGCCATCCAATTTTTAAACTTTTGTGCTTCATCAAACGAAACAGGCTTATTCTCATCATGAAGACTAGAGATAGCCATAGCATAGCAATCTGATATAAAGCTATGAGATCCTGAACGATTACGATGTGACACAAGTGCATTTAATTTGCTATCTCGCAAAGTCTACACCAGCCATTTAGGCATAGTTTTTTCCTACTCTATATCAATTCTCTCATCAATAAGTGCATCATGTAAGTCTGCATAAGAAATGGAATGATCTACATCATCATGTGAAACCTATAAAGGCTAAGAGGTTGCCTCATTTGGATCAACGCTAGATTTTCCACCTATAAAAAGAGGCAGCAAGGTGTCATACACATCTTTGGAGCTAACTAATGTCTCATTAATACATGAAAGTAATGGTTGAATAGCATCTTCCATAAAAAAACATCATGGCTAACCAAAATGTGTTTACCTGCATTGTTGTTCAAGCATTAATGCATATGCCAGACAACTGAAGACATGCAGGTGAGAACATATCGCTTGCAACCATGCCAAGCCTCATATGGAGTGATAGACTGCAATGTTTTAGTGGGACACATGTTAAATACATATGTTGCACACATAATAGCCTCAGGCCAGAAACTATGTGGTAAAGCTTGACTCTTGACCATACATCTCGCCATCTCCATGAGTGACTTGTTCTTCCTTTTACCAACTCCATTCTCTTGAGGTGTATATGGCACTGTACGCTGATGTTTTATCCCACGTTCAACCTAAAATGCATTAAACTTAGAAGACATATACCCCCCCCCTCAATTAGAACGAAAGGTGCCTACTTTACATGCTAACATATTTTTAGCCAAAACCAAAAATTGTTTGAAGCACATAAAAACTTTGAACTTTGCTTTCAGTGGATACACCCATGCATGCCTGGAAAAATCATCAATGAAACTCATGAAGTATTGGTAGTTCCCAAAAGAAGGTGTCTGCATAGGACCATAGACATCACTGTGAACAAGCTACAATTTTTGAGTAACTAAAACTAAACCATATTTTGGAAAGGAGGAGTGTTGCACTTGTTAGAAATTTAGTAGGCCCATAACTAATGCCACAGGTCCAAGGTTCCATAGGTCTAGGATTTACAACATTAATTCCAGCAATCTTCCAATATTGACAAACCATGAACATACCACACTTAATCATACAAATGATGAGACAAAGATAGAGAGAGATTAGACAACATGTGTAAAGTGTTATGTAAGCCAAGGCTTACTCACACTATCATATATACCAATGTTCAATGTACAATGTGGGAGCAAAACTCTGAACCACTCTATGTGAACAAAAATAGATGGTTGAGTGAATGTACAAATGTAACAAACATATTCAGATGTATGGACAAAAATCTGAATATACACGAGATGTGTGACCTAATAGGTTGTAGAAGAGTGAATATGAGTGACAAAAAGAGGAAGGATCAATCTAAAACTAATAATCAACAAACCCTCATCTAACTTTAGGCTATGGAAGACCCTAAGTCAGATTCGTGTGTGAAAGATCACATACTTATAAAAGTAGCAAAGAATGCTAACAAGTTTGCTGCCAGAAATCCTCAAACTCATATGAACATATCTTCTCTAACACCTCATCCAAATATGCATAAAGCATACACGTACTGATTCTCTTGTACCTATGCCGAATAGGACTCCTCCTGATATGGATGCCACTGCCTCCATAAACTCCAAGTAGTACCTGTGTGCATAAAGAGAATATGTACCGGAATTCTTAACATAAAATGTAAATCTTATGTTAACCACCATCCAATGTCTTTGAAGTAACCCGAAATCTTCATGTAGAAGACAATCTTCAAATACATCATATGGCCTATCCACACCATCAAGCTACTGCAAGGTAAATCCTCTCCATAAGCAAGAGTGTGAGCACACTCTTCTTCTCCAAGAAGAACTCCATATCCTCTCCTCAACATGCTCCAAAATAGCACCATGGCTGCCCCATGTGCTAAAAGCACTACCTCAAAGAGGTACCAAGCTTCCAAAGCTTGTGTTATAATAGGTGATGGAAAATTGATCAATGAGACAAGCATGTGTTTATATAGTATGTTCTCCCCATCAATAAAGCTATGCCAAAAGCTCGTGATCGTAGCGATCTTGGAAACGCTTCTACGATAAAAAAAACATCGCGAAAAATGGCCATCGTTGAAGAGTTAAAGAAAAAGCATGTTAAAAGTTTATCGCGTTTCCACTGCAGCTGACAGGGATCGATCTCAGGTGCCTGGGATAGGAGGCTTTTTGCCTAGCCAAGCACCCATGCGCTTTAACTTGTACAAGGAGTGAAATGGACAACTATAGATCCTGTTATAATCTGAGTAATATGAACTATTGGGACATTGTTTTCCAACAATCCCCCCTTCAATGTCACAATGGTACAAACTGGACTGGATCTGCAAACTTTATAAGCTTCAAACTATCACAAGCCTGAAGCTTGTACTCCCGAACTGACCTTCAAACCTTTTCTTCAAAAGTCTTCTTCAAAACTGAATTTGACTTTCTTTCAAACTTCTTAGAGTGAACTTGCTGAATATGAACCATAATACTTGAGAGAATATGCAAACTAGGTATCCAATGGTGTTCTCATCAAGCAATCACTCCTTGACAACAAATGAAGCAAGTACTGACTATGAACCTGTGGTGTAGCTCAAGCGTAAGCACCACCTCCTTTACTTGTCAATCCGCGGAGACGTGAGGACCGGTATGAAGACCACGAGCAAGTGAAGGCACAAGTGCGTGAGTGAAAGCACACAAACATGCACACACATACACACACACGCGCACAAAGTAAGATCAATGAGAGGAACAATGGAGAGTTTAGATTGCAAAAGAGTTCTCCTACAAAAGTTCTATTCTCTAACAAGCTAACCCAAAAATGAGCTCTCTAGCTCTTTTTATAGTTTTTTGACTAGTTTTGGCCCTGTCCAGACCTAGTGTCCGGCCTAGTTAAAAATTAGGTTCCAGGGCTTATTTGAGGGCTCAAACGAAGTCTAAAAATTATGAGAATTGGTACGATGGTACTTCCAATACTCCTCAAGCTCGAGGACTCCTTGGCTTGAACAAAATGGAGTTACTAAAAATAGATAGTGGTATTTACAATGGTTTTTAGTGATGGAAATCACTATTTTTGTAGGGGATTCTTCTGAAAATTTGACATACACTTCTTGGAGCTCCCTACTTGCTCTCTTTCCTTGTGTGTACACCTTTTGATGTGCTTCCATGCTTTGTCCTTGACTTTGAGCTTCAACACTCCCCCCCCTCTCGAGTCTGTCGTCCCTGACAGACCCTTGTTGGAAGGGCTGTTCCATGTAGTGCTTTGAGAGGTGGTGTCCATCCGTTGTATGAGCTGGTTCCTTGGATTCCAGCAAGAATGTGTTGTTGTGAGCTTTCAAAACTGTAAGTTGCTCAAAAGAGGTTGTCGAGAGTGATTTGGAGCAACTACTGGCTTCAATTTGCTTCCGAGATATGGATGTTGTTCCCAAGATGTCCGCTAGCGCTTCCAAAGATGATGTTGAGAGCAGTCATGCCAACTACTCATAACCCATAATGAATGATGGGTAAGTGTGTTCGTGCTTGGGTTGAAAAAAGTATGTGCCTTGTGCACGGCCGTGTAATGTAGCCCTACGCATGCTTACTTGGAAAATGCATTGGAAGAATTATGGTGCAAAAATTGCGGGTCTTGAGCTAAGTGCTCAAGGGTATGCTGACGAAGAGGTTTCCTAAACTATCATGGTTATGGTGTTTCCAGAGTAAAGATACTTACCAAGGAGAAGGTTGATGGATGTTTGTCTCTTCGTGTTGTACACTCGGCCTTTGGGATGGAACCTTGTTAATGAATGTCCATGTTGATTGTCCACGGATGAGATCTTTTGAGTGGTGGATCCCCTCTCCTCTGTTCAAAGCAACCTTTGTCAGTAACAATGTGCATTTCTGAGCTTGGGCTCATGCACGTTCACTTCCCTACATTGACACTCAGAGGAATATTGGACACGTGCCGGTTTCTAAGAGATAACCCTGCTGATTGACATAGACCATTCACCAGTGCTACTGTTCCATACATATGCAGGAGTCTTCTCCTCTAGAACTACTCTTTGCAGATATCTCCTTGGATGTTCTGGTACATGAAGTAGTTAAGCGTCACTCAAGTTGTGGACCTTCAAGCTCTTCATTCCTACCATGGTAAGAGAAAACCATAGTTGTAGATGCCATGTTCATGCCAAATGTTTGTCATCTTCAACTAAGCATGACTCATTCATGTTTCATAAGCCAAACCTGGGAACAAGCTTTCTCCATTTTTTTTTTTTTTTTTTTTTTTTTTTTTTTTGGAACAGAAGATCACAAAACAAGAACACAAAAGTTAGTATCAATAGAAATATTTGACATATGTCACCGTGTTCTTGTGCGTGGGATTCTCAAGTGTGTCTATGCACGGCCGTGTAATGTGGCTCTATATTAATGCATACTTTGGAAATGCATGACCGGAATGGTGCAAAAGACAGGGTTGTGCAAGGAGCACATGGTTGTTGCTCGTTCGAGGCTTTCGATGTTACTTGTGAAGGTTGATGCCGACCTTGGTGGAGGTATCCATTGAGTCTCGAACTGCTGTAATCCTCCTTATTGGAGTCCATTTTAGAACAGCATTTGGGACTGTAGAGGTCACTTCAGGCGTTTTTTGTCTTTGGATGTTTTCTGAACTGTGGTGTCCAGTGTGGTTGACGTTTTGGTTCGGTGGAGGCTACTTGCGCTTTTGGCTTCCAAACCCATATCCTTTTTGCATGTCTCCCTATTAATGTTGAATAGCTGATCTGATGTTCCTTTGGTCTCTGTACGTGGTTGTTACCCTGTTCTCTTTGTGGCTTCTTTGTTGAAACCTTTTGCCTGTGGGAGAACAAAGGTTGTTGTGGATGTAGGAGCTTCTTAGGTATCCACATCTGTAGTTGCCCTTGTTGAGCTGCAGCTAATTTCTTAGGCACCCAAACTTGTTGGATACCTTGTGATTGAGTTTGTCTGAGCTGCTTCCTTCGTCTTCTGGCCTGGTTGGTTTGCATGGATGGAATTTGTGGGGGCAAGGTTGGTGGTTGCTCTCCTTTGCGTACCCATATCTGTTTCATGCTCGGAACTGCTTTTTTATCGAATGGTGTCTTTCTATTTGATGTAGCAGTCGTCGTGAACGGTTGTGTTTGCTTGTATGGTGGACTCACTACTGTGGCTACTTGTTTCTTTGGAGAAGAAGAAAGACCCACCCGCCTTCGAACCTGGTCTTCCACGATTGACTCCTTCTGCATCACAGAGCTTTCGACACATACAACATCTTCTTCCATATGATTAGTCTTGGAAGAACTAAGGGAGTGTGTGGTGCCATGATTTTGGAGCATGCAATTCTCTAATTCTAATGTAATGCATTGTTCATGTACCCAAACTTGAAGAATTTGACTCCTTAGGTTTACATTAACTGCATGGTCATAGATCCAATCTTGACCCAAGACAAGTGGTTCTGTAAGGTGCTCATCTTGACATACTAGCGCTTTGACTTTCATTGGAACATCTTGAAGGTAGATGGGAAGTTCCACCTCGCCCAAACAAGGGGTTTCCACACCTCCCAATCCTATGAGATAAGCTTCTATGGGATTGATTTTCAACTGCGAGTCTTGGCAGTAGGAAAGTCTAACTGCACTGCTTGCTGCACCTGAGTCAATCAATGCTTTCACCGTCCTTGCACCCTTCCCTTGTCCCATCTCTATGGTCACAAAGGGACGTCGGTCAACTATTCGAGAAGTAGATTGGCACATGTCCATATGATATTTGGGAGCTTTTGTGTTGATATCTAGGCCTAGTCGTCGTAACTTATTTCTTCTGATGCGCTCTCTAGCCTCTGCTTGTGCTTCTTCTCTAACCCTTAACTCCTCTTCTTTTCGCTTCTTAGCAGTGTTGAGTCTCATGAGCAGTTCCTCTGTAAGAGGTTCTTGATATAACTTGACTCGACAACCACTTATATAGTTTGGTAAGATATCACCTTCTAAAGTGGCCAATTGAACTGCACCACTAGTGGAGAGTCTATTAATGATCATGGGTCCATATCCTCGTTTCTCCAGCTTGCGGGCATGTTGCTTTAGCGTATAAACCAGCACTAGATCTCCTTCCTTCAATCCTTTATCCTTTACATGGGCATCAAAGTATGCCTTTTGCCTTTTCTTTGCAGCGTAAATGCCTGCTGCTGCCCGTAGCCTTGTCTCACCTAAGCGTTCTAGATCAAAGATTCTAGAGGACAATTCATGCCCATTCCACTCATACTCTTGTGCTACTTTCAAGGCTGGGATTAGGAAGTCCAATGGTAGCACGGCGTTTTGTCCAAAGACCATCTGAAATGGGGTAGCATTGAGTACCGTTTTATAGGCCACTCGGTATGCCCAAACAGCATGATGAAGTTGTTTGTCCCAATCAGAGCGTTTATTATTCACCAGTTTTGTTAACACGTTACATAGGATCTTATTCGTGCTCTCGGCCTGTCCGTTGGCTTGTGGGTGATAAGGGGCAGACTTCTTGTGTATCACCATGAATTCTTGAAGGAGATGTTCAATGACCTCATTCAAGAAGTGCGTACCTCTATCACTAACCAACTCTATTGGTAACCCATATCTGGTGAACACATTTTCGAATAAGAACTTAGCCGTCGTTTGAGCATCATTCTTTGTCGTGGCTTTTACTTCCACCCACTTTGTAAGGTAATCTGTGGCTACAATAATGTATTCTGCATGGGAGTTTCTAGTTGGGGGGTTGATGGGACCTACAAAGTCTATACCCCACTTTGAAAATGCACGTCCTCCCATCATTGGCCTCAAAGGCATCTCATCTTTTCTTATCGGATATTGGGCGCGTTGGCATGTGTCACATTTCTTCACATAAGTATATGCATCCATATGAAGAGTGGGCCACCAAAGTCCTGAGAATAGAATGGTCTTAATTACTCTGTCAGGCCCAAAGTGTCCACCTGCAACACCGCTGTGTGCAGCTCCTAAGACTTTCAAATAGTCTGATTCATGAACGCACAGTCTTAGGTAACCATCCTTGCCTCTTCGATATAGGTTGTCTCCTACTAAGGCATAGTCTTGAGCCTCTTGCTCCATGCTCCGTTTTCTTGCAAGACTAGCCTGATTAGGTAATGTTCCCGATCTCATGAACTCAACCAATGGAGCACTCCAATCTGGGATTAATGACACATGATAAAGAGTGGCATGCTCCACTGGGGTTCTCTTCTGGCACACTGGACAATTCTGGATCCACTCCTGTATTTCTTTGTCCATGCTAGGCCAATACACTCCTAAACGTTTTAGATTCTGCAATGTTCGTTGTTTAGGGTAGTGATTTCCTAGCAGTCCCTCATGGGCTTGTTGCAACCAACTAATATGTTCATCATCCTCGACACAACAAGCTAATATGCCCTCAGTATCTTGCTTGTACATACTTCCGGCCAATATTTGATATTTTTGTGATTTTACAATTTCTTCTTTGCTTGTTTTCACATTTTTATTTGCAGGCCCAAAGGTTAGGACTGGTACCAACGTATTTGCCCATTTAGGAACAACTTCTAAATTGAACAGATAAGCATCGGGCAATTCATCAGACACTCCTTGCGGTGGCTCTCCTGAAGTGATGCGAGAAAGATGGTCTGCCCTAAGATGGGTTCTACCTTTCCTGACAACAACCTCAAAGTCGTATTCCATTAGTAAGAGGAACCATCTTACTAAGCGGCCTGTATTGCAAGGTTTATTGACCAAATATAATAAAGCTTGATGATCAGTGAAAAACTTGAACTTATTGGCCAATAAATAGTGTCTAAACTTTTTCACAGCGTATACCATGCCTAAGCCTTCTCTTTCCGTTGTGGTATAATTTCGTTCAGCCGCATTTAATTGCCTACTAGCATATGCTATCGGCAAATCTAGGTTTCCTTCACGTGTGGGTTGTGCTAGCACACATCCTATTGCATGATTGGAGGCATCTACATGGACATGAAAAGGTTTGCTCCAATCCAGAGTAGTCAATATTGGTGCTGTGCACAAACGTCTTTTCAGCTCGTTGAAGGACTTCTCGCATTCCTCGTTCCACTCAAAATTTGTTAACAACCCATAAAGAGGTTTAGCTATGATGGCATACATGTGGATAAACCTACGGTAATATCCACAATGGCCCATAAGGGCTTGTACCTCTTTAACATTCCTCGGTCTTGGCAATTCTGCTATCGCTCTCACCTTGTCTTCATCTGTTGAGATTCCATTCTTAGAAACAATGTGACCTAAGATCTTACCTTGTCGTACCATGAACACACACTTCTCTGGGTTCAGACACACTCGATAATCTCTACACTTGTTGAAGATTTGTCTGAGCTCAGGGATGTGGTATCTTCTTTGTTGGGAATGAGCACATAAGTCATCCACATATACTTCTAAGTTCTTTCGCAAGAACTCTTTGAAGACATGACACATGAGCCTCTGGAATGTTGCAGGTGCATTGGTGAGCCCAAATGGCATCACACGGAACGCAAAGATTCCCCATTCTGTGGCAAATGCCGTTTTGTGTTGATCTTCGGGGGCAATGGCTACTTGGTTGTAACCTGAAAATCCATCAAGGAAGCTATAAACTTCCTTGCCTGCAACGCGCTCCAATAGATGTTCGGTGATTGGAAGTGGATAACTATCTCTAATTGTAGCGGCATTAACTTTTTTAAGGTTAATGCACACTCGCAATTTCCCATTCTTCTTGGGCACCACCACAATGGGGGACACCCATTCAGTGTGCTCAATCTCATAGATGAATCCAGCTTCAATCAGCCTGTCAATTTCCTCCTTTATTTTGGCTGCGTAATTGTCATTATATGTGTAGGGCTTTTGTTTGGTGGGCTTGGCATCAGCGGTCATCGGAATCGTATGAGAGCAAATCTTTGGATCTACTCCTTTCAAGTCTCTATAGTGCCATGCGAACACATCCCTATATTCCCTTAATAGAGCTACAAGCTCTGCTTCTTCTTTTGCACTTAGGTCATCTCCTATGTATGTACATCGTTCTTCGTTCCCTTCAATGGTCACTACAATTCTTTTGGTCTTTTCTTTATTGTCATATGCTTCTCCTATAATGGCCTCTCTCTTAGGCATCCGTACCAAAATTTTTCGGTCTTCCACTTCATATTTCTTGAAATTTTCTGGTACTTCAAACAATGATTCTTCCTCTTCTTGTTTCACCGCTTTTCTTTTCTTTTTCTTTTGACCTCCTTCACTTCCTTCCTTTGAATTTATTGTTTTAATACTCGTGAGGGGTTCTTCTTCTTTTTGGGTTAACACTCCTATGTCTTCTAAATAGTGTTCCTCTGAGTCAAAGTAAGTATCCATCACAATGGATTCTAGATCATCGTCATTCTCTTCTTCCTCTATGAGCTCACTAGGATCACACTCTTCCAACAGGGGCTGACACATGAACACTGAGATATCATAACCCTCCTCATCACAATGAGGTGTCCATTGTTCTTCATTGACTGCAATGTCCATGGTAGCTAAGATTTCTGCCCAACCATGAGGCTCAAATTCCTCATCTGGAAATATCATCGGTGTATAGGCTGGGTCTTTTATTGGTCTATCTCCTGGGGAAGTTCCTTCTTCTCTTGCTTTTAGACGCTTTTCCTCTTCCTCTGCGACCTTGCACATCCACAAGTGAGTATCTTCATGCAGCCATGATGGATCAGGTGAACTTCCAGAATGCACGGAGATAGAATCTTCTTTCGCTTTGTGGATAGGATTCCACTGTAGGGGTGGTACATCTCTGAAGGTGTAATCCTTCAAATTGACTTTGGTGGTGACCCCTAAGTGCTGTAAGTACAAGGAGTTGGTTCCCCAATCCTGTACTATTTGTAATTGTCGTAGGAACGGTCTTCCTAGGATCATCTCGTAGATATTATTTTTTTCAAAGTCACATATAGCAAATGTATGTTCAAACTCTACACCACAAGTGGTTAGAGTTATCCCTTCAAGCAATCCTAGAGGTCTTTCAAAATGACCATCTGCCATTTGAAGCTTCATTCTAGTTGGTCTTAATGTGGGCTTGCCCCATTGCTTCCACAAGGAGGTGGTCGCAATAGCAACACCAGCACCTGAATCTATGATTGCTTTGGTTGTGTAACCTTGATAGGTGATTGGAAGATAAGTATTACCTTCTTCACCTTCACTCACATCCCCGATTTTATCTAGAGGTATCTCTGGTATTTTTTGCTTAGAGCCTACTTTTGGCATATTGGAATCGAGTTCTGGAACCTGATCCTTCACATGATTCCAGAGCTTAGGTTTTGCTTTGAGCAGCTCTTCCACCGTGAGATGACATTGAACCTTAGTGTTCTTCACGACATCAGTGTTTCTTGGAATCACTGAGTCTTCATTTCTTACCAATATTGTGGGAGCTCTGATCTGGATAGATTCAGATTCCCATGGGCCTGGAAATTGAGGCAGTTCTTCTAGGGTATTAGATTCAAAATCTAATCTTTCATCTTCTTCTTGTTCTGCTTCATCTCCATAAATAGATGGAATGTCTTGGGGAAATTGATCATGAAGATCATCAATCTCAGGAATAGGAGGGGAATTACCCTTCTCCTTGGCCCATTTCTCTTCTTGTATTTCCCGCAAGAACTCTTGAGAGTACTGTTGAATTGAAGGAGGTATTCCAGCATCCGTGGAATTAGGAACATAAGCTCCCTTTGGTGGTGAGCTTCCTCTTTCAACAACTGGTTGAGCCTGTGGAGGTAAAGAAACTTGTGATTTGTTTACCAACTGCTCTAATCTTTCTAGTAAGCCTTGGAAGTGCAAATCTGATTTGACAGAGTTTGTCTGATTGAACTTTTGACTAGTCTCAAGTATAGCTTGAGCTTGTTCTACCATTTTCATGCACATTTTCATCCGTTCAATCTCTAAATCCGCTCTAGGGTAACTCTTGTCTAGGTTTGCAGCTGTTGGCCCTTCTTGAAGACGAGCCTGGTAGGCCTTGAACATCATGTCCAAGCCTTCTGGGGTTGGATCTGCAAGAACAGACCCTGATTGTGGGTTATTTACAATGGGTGGTGGGGTGGAATGAGGTGGAGTGGATGGAGCTTCGGTATGTGAGGGGCTTTGAGATGCAATGTCTTCTATTTTTGTTTTGGTATCCCTTAGGCTTTCTTCTAGCTCGGATAGCTTTTTGTTCCACTTGTGATTAGCCTTCTCTCTGGTATCCTTCCATGTTCTTGGCTTCCTCTTACTAGGCTCTCCTGACTCACTTGACTCTGATTGCTCAGCTGGTTTTGCTTGTTGTGCAGCCTGTGCCCTAGTAACTGCCTGTACAGGAGCCACATTACTGCTACTTGAACTTGAATCTGCCACTAAGCCTACCACGTTGATGGGTGTGACCTTGGGTGCACTAGAGGGATTCCTGGGGCATTCTCTAGGAAGATGTTCCTTGCCGCACTCAGGACAAAAGCCTTGTATTGTGATGTTTTGTCCTAGTCCCAGAGCTGGTTGGTGGGGAAATTCACGAATGAAATGATCGCCCTGACATCTAAAGCATGGTCCTCTAGGGGCTTGTGGTCTTATTTGTCTCACTTGGGGCCTAGTATTTGGATTCGTATACATGACATTGGAGTATTCTGGCTCCCAATTTTGTTCCATAGGTGGTGTCTCATATTGACACTGAGAAGTCTCGCTTTGCTCCGGTGACTCTATATAATAAGCATGTGAACTATCTTCATGGAAGTACTCTGAACCATAAGCGTGAGAATCATTTCCTGAGACCAATGGGGTTAGTGGCACCAATGCTCTATTAGGGTTCTCCTCCGCCATTGTATACTTAACTGGGATCACATTGGCAGGAGCTGGTGGTTGGTTTCCAAGGACTGGTTGTGGCCTATATGGTGCTTGATATTGCTGCTGGTATTGAGGTTGATATTTTTGTGGCCTATAATATGGCTGTTGGTACTTATTCTGATACCTACCCTGTGGGTAAGGTTGCTGATAATTCTGTCTAACAGCCTGCCTATTGTAGGGACAATCTTGAGCAGTGTGGTTTGTGTATTTTCTCTCAATAGTGCAATATGGAGCATTCCTTTCTCTAATGTTTTGGTTTTGCATTGGGCATACATTAGCCATGTGGTCGCCCCCTGAGGTGACCCTTGGCATTTGTCTATTTTGAACTCCTAGCTTTTTGGCCACTTGCTCAGCTATCTCATCTATCTCAGTGGAGGCTCTAGAGGTATGACTTGTAGAACTATCAGAGTCCTTATAGAGTTTGGATAGTCCTAACTCCTCACCCAAGTTGTCTTCTATGTCAATGCATATCCGTATACACTCTTCTATGGATCTAGGATCCTTCAAGTATACATATGACCTTAATTTTGTGCTCAATAGGCCATCTAAAAACAGTGCCACCTGTTTAGCTGATGTGGGTAATTCTGGTACAGGGCATCTTTCCAAGTACTGCCTAAACCTTCTTCCTGCAAGTCGTACTGTTTCTTGGGGTGTCTGCTTGAAGCTGTGGATCAAGGATGATGTGTTATGCCTGATACCGCTTTTGGAAAATTCCACAATGAATTCTTCTAGCAGCTGACCTATCTCTCTATAGTTGCGACTGTTTAGAGGTTGAAACCAAGCTAAGGCAGTACCCTTAAGAGTCAAACCAAATGCCTCAAACTGGGTGAATAAGTCTTCAACCTGTTCGGCTCTTAGCACTTGTTTGAACTCCGCCACATGATCATAAGGATCTCCAAATCCATCAAAGTAGTTCTTCATTGTCTTAACCACTTGAGAGGGTCTAAGTGTTCTTGAGTGCTCTCGTGGTCTAGGCAATGGGAAATCATGATCATCTCTTTGATGCCTATAAACTCTATGTCTCTCCCTGTCAGGTCTTTCCGTTCCATACCCTGATCTGTCTCTGCCTACAGTGTCTGCAAAGCTTACCTCCGGTCTCTCTCTAGTTCTTTCCCTCTGGGTTTCATGAACCTTGGATGATCCGGCTCCTTGGAGGCCCTGGGAAACATTAGATCTTGGTGGAGGGAAAATTGATTCACCTTGCCAAGTGTAAGCATGTCTGTCATGATCTGATACGAGGAATAATTTCTGAGATGTGTGATCTAGATAGACAGCTTTCCCTGGTGTCTCTGGGTCCTTGAATTCATAGATGGTGACTACTGGGATGGGTTGATCTGGCCTAAATCTCCAAAAGGCTTCCTCCGTTTCTCTATTCACGAATAATTCTATGCTTTTGTTATCTTGAGGAATCCATTCAGGAGTGATCACTCTAGTCAAGATTGACTTACCTCTAGGGGTCTTGGGTTCTCCTCCTAGGTCCCCTTTCTCTAGGTCTCCTATCTCATTCTCAGGAATGATATTTCCAAACTCATCTGTCCTATCTGGTAAGTTGGTAACCACATACATGGTTCCTTCCTTATCAATGTAAGCACCCTCTTCAAACTTGACCACTGGGTGTTCAAGCCCAAAGGGTTGGTCAGGATTTTTGAGTTGAACCACTGATCGTCTTAGACCATCCTCATAGATGCGAGCACCTAAGTGGTTGGTCCTGATAAACTCCAATTGGGTCTTATAGGGACCTTCTGGTGTCTGTAAATAGGCAGTGCCTGTGCCACGTGTGGGTCTTTCCATGCTAAAAGACATTTCTGAGTCACTAGTTTCTGAACTTCGTGTGTAAGGATAACCACTAAGCTGTTGAGCCCAAGACTTGGCTGTGTAGTTGACACTAGCTTCAGAAGATCTGAGGCTTTGTCTGTCTCGGCCCAAGTGCCTGCCTGATCTAAGGTTCATATGCCTGATTTATCTACCCCCTTGAACCTAAGCACACTCTCGTTGCAGGTTAATTTGCACCAATCACTTTGTTCTATTTGAGTTGAATATTATGTTTATGGTCTTGTCTGAAATCGCGTCGTGAGGAGTACTTAAGTGAATTTCCGTACTTGATGAGTGATCGACTCCAGTTTACCTTTTGTCCCTTAGAGTTTTCGCACTTCAGACCTACTTAAGTCTTGCACTTGGTTGATTAATACTCTTGGACTTGATTCGTGCCTAACGTTGCCCTAATTAATTACCAAACCTAAGTCGTACTTAACCTAGGCTAGGAATTGACAAAGGAGGGTTGAGAGATCTTCCAACCTCAATTAGCTGGTTGACCAAACTGTTGCACAAGCCCAGGAAGCCTTCTCCCAAGCTTGGTACTCACCCTTGCTAGCTTGCTTTGGATTGCCTTTGATTGTCCTTACTAGACCTGGAAGAATCCAATATTAGACCAATTCACAGTTGGATGATCAAGCACTTGAGTATATACACCTTTTGAGTCCCTTTCCTTTGCCCAATTTTTTAATGCTTGCCCCCTGGCTTCCTAGTCCCAAACTAGGTCAACCTCAAAATAGCTTATCTAAAAATAGACGTATCCTTTAAGAAAAAAACAGTTGAGGTCACGTAGTACTCGTCAAGAGCTTTCTAATGAGCTATTAAGCTCAAAAAACGGACTTCGGATGAAAAAGTTATGACCGTTCAGGCCCTGGGGGGTAAAAACTGACAACAGGTTTTTCCCAAATATGAGCTAAGGGTTCTCCTATGAGTATAATCACCCAAAAATTTCCCAAAAATTGCCCCAAAATTGGCCAAAAAATGAAACCCTAAAATTTGCGATGGGGGTGCACAATCGCGATGGTCTGAGACCGTCGCGATGGCCCGAAGTGAACGATCGCGATGGCGTGGAGTTTGGACAGTCGCGATGGTGCGAAAAGGTGAACCGTCGCGATGGCCCGAAGTGAACAATCGCGATGGCGTGAGGTCGAACCGTCGCGATGGCGTGATCAGGCGGACAATCGCGATGGCGTGGGCGGTCAAAGGTGGACAATCGCGATGGTCCGAAGTGAACCGTCGCGATGGTCACAAGTGCGATGGCGTGAGCCAATCGCGATGGTCCGATTTTGGGCTGTCGCGATGGTCCGAAAAATGAACCGTCGCGATGGTCTATCTTGACACGTGGCACCGTCGTGGCGATGGCATGGGCCAATCGCGATGGCCCGAGGTCAGCTGAACAATCGCGATGGTCCAAGTGGACCGTCGCGATGGCTCAAGTGAACCGTCGCGATGGTCCGAAAAATGAACCGTCGCGATGGTCCGGCCGAGCCGTCGCGATGGCGTGAGCCTATCGCGATGGTGCGACACGATCGCGATGGTCTGAGCCAATCGCGATGGTCCACCAAAATGTGATTTTTTGCAATGCAAGTATGGATTCCTAGTGGCGCAAGTGTGCTCTACACGCTGGTGTGGTCGCCTTCTCCAAATTCCGAACTTTGCAGACCATCGCGATGGTCCGACACAGTCGGAAATTTCTGACAGAAACTGAAAATTTTGCCTTTTCCAAGCTTTCCTGATGCACTGGAGATGAAGATGATGAAGAAGATGAAGAAGAAGGAAAATTCAAAAACTGAACTGAAAATGATGATTTTTTTACCTTCCAACGTCGCTACTCTACGTCTTACCGTCACACGCTCGTCCTCCAAGCTCTCTCCCCGGCAACGGCGCCAAAATTTGGTGTAGCTCAAGCGTAAGCACCACCTCCTTTACTTGTCAATCCGCGGAGATGTGAGGACCGGTATGAAGACCACGAGCAAGTGAAGGCACAAGTGCGTGAGTGAAAGCACACAAACATGCACACACATACACACACACGCGCACAAAGTAAGATCAATGAGAGGAACAATGGAGAGTTTAGATTGCAAAAGAGTTCTCCTACAAAAGTTCTATTCTCTAACAAGCTAACCCAAAAATGAGCTCTCTAGCTCTTTTTATAGTTTTTTGACTAGTTTTGGCCCTGTCCAGACCTAGTGTCCGGCCTAGTTAAAAATTAGGTTCCAGGGCTTATTTGAGGGCTCAAACGAAGTCTAAAAATTATGAGAATTGGTACGATGGTACTTCCAATACTCCTCAAGCTCGAGGACTCCTTGGCTTGAACAAAATGGAGTTACTAAAAATAGATAATGGTATTTACAATGGTTTTTAGTGATGGAAATCACTATTTTTGTAGGGGATTCTTCTGAAAATTTGACATACACTTCTTGGAGCTGCCTACTTGCTCTCTTTCCTTGTGTGTACACCTTTTGATGTGCTTCCATGCTTTGTCCTTGACTTTGAGCTTCAACAACCTGCTATCTCCTATCTTCTCAAACCTGAAAACATACACTAGGATCCACATATTTGCATTTACTTTACGAAAGTTTTCTCAACGTACTTCTGCTGTGTTATGTAGATACACTAAACAAAATCAAGAACTGAATCCTGGAACCTGTGAGTGAGAACTCACAACTTAGTGTTAGCAAAGAATGCTAACAAGTTTGTTGCCAGAAATCCTCAAACTCATATGAACATATCTTCTCTAACACCTCATCCAAATATGCATAATGCATACACGTACTGATTCTCTTGTACCTATGCCGAATAGGACTCCTCCTGATATGGATGCTAGTACCTCCATAAACTCCACGTAGTACCTGTGTGCATAAAGAGAATATGTACGTGAATTCTTAACATAAGATGTAAATCTTATGTTAACCACCATCCAATGTCTTTGAAGTAATCCGAAATCTTCATGTAGAAGACAATCTTCAAATACATCATATGGCCTATCCACACCATCAAGATGTTGCAAGGTAAATCCTCTCCATAAGCAAGAGTGTGAGCACACTCTTCTTCTCTAAGAAGAACTCCATAGCCGCTCCTCAACATGCTCCAAAATAGCACCATGGCTGCCCCATGTGCTAAAAGCACTACCTCAAAGAGGTACCAAGCTTCCAAAGCTTGTGTTGTAATAGGTGATGGATAATTGATCAATGAGACAAGCATGTGTTTATATAGTATGTTCTCCCCATCAATAAAGCTATGCCAAAAGCTCATGATCGTAGCGATCTTGAAAATGCTTCTACGATAAAAACAACATCGCGAAAAACGGCCATCGCTGAAGAGTTAAAGAAAAAGCATGTTAAAAGTTTATCACGTTTCCACTGCAGCAGATGGGGATTGATCTCGGGTGCCTAGGATAGGAGGCTTTTTGCCTAACCAAGCGCCCATGCCCTTTAACTTCTACAAGGAGTGAAATGGATAGATATAGGTCTTGTTATAATCTGAGTAATATGAACTATTGGGACATTGTTGTTTTGTTTTCTTTAGCCCCAAACGACTTTAGCCGAAACCATTTCCGTTTCCCTAAGAAACTAAAGCACCAATAGGATACCTAAACAAGATCAAGAACTGAATCCTGGAACTTGTGACTGACAACTCACACCTTAGTTGTATTATGAGCACTGCTGGTTCATCTCTAACTGTACTCAATGTTGAAGCTCAAGGTCAAGGACAAAGCATGGAAGCGCATCAAGGAAGTGGACACACAAGAAGAAGGAAAAGGAGCAAGTAAGGAGCTCCAAGGAGCACCTGTCAAATTTTCAGAAGAAATACCTATAAAAATAGTGATTTTTATCATTAAGAACCATTGTAAATACCATTTTCCATTTTTGCAACTCCATTTTGTTCAAGCCGAGGAGTCCTCGAGCTTGAGGAGTATTAGAACTATCATCATACCAATTTTCATAATTTTTAGACTCCGTTTGAGCCCCCAAATAAGCCTTGGAACCTAATTTTTAACTAGGCCAGACACTAAGTTTGGACAGGGCCAAAACCACTCAAAAAACTATAAAAAGGGCTAGAGAGCTCATTTTTGGGGTTAGCTTGTTATAGATTTCAGCTTTGTAAGAGATCTCTTGTGTAATCGAAGTCCTTCCATTGTTCCACTCTTTGCTCTTACTTTGTGCGTGTGTGTGTGTGCATGCTAGTGTGCTTTCACTCACGCACTCGTGCCATCACTTGCTCACGGTCTTCATACCGGTCCTCACGTCTCCATAGATTGACATTTATGAGGTGAAGCTCCTCGTGTTGGTACTTACCATTGTGCTAGAGTGACACCAAATTTGAAGCCGTTGTCGGGGAGAGAGCTTGGAGGATGAACGTGTGATGGTAAGACGTAGAGTAGCGACGTTGGAAGGTAAAAAAAACACCATTTTCAGTTCAGTTTCTGAGTTTTTCTTCTTCTTCATCTTCATCATCATCACCACCTTCTCCCATCTTCATATTCTCTGATTTTTTCCATTTTCGACTATACATTCATCTCGTTTTTCACCTTTGGGTGTGAGCAAGAAGCATAGAGGTTGTTCAAAGCTAAAATGCTGAAGAAACACTCTTGAAAAACCCTCAAAAACACCAAAATTTGGGTGATAGTATCGAAGCATGAGAGGAATAGCATCTAGTATCATGGCGGTGGTATTGTGAGTTTGGAGCGTGACTTTGCATCTACAGGCCCATAGGATTGACAAGGAAGACATAAGGTACACATATTTGCAAAAATTTTTGAGTTTAAGTGTCAAAAACTCCAAGTATCGTGTCCGGTCGAGTTTTGGTATCACGATACCAGAACTCCCATGTATCACGATACTTGTCGAGGTATCGTATCATGCATGCCCACTTGAGGTATCGCGATACCATTCTGGTATCGTATCATCAAGTGTTGGTATCGCGATCGCGGTCGCCCAGGTGGTATCGTATCGTGCACCTCATGGTATCGTATCATCGACCAAGCGGTATCGTATCGCGTGTGACAGTGGTATCGTATCGCCACTTGCATAAGTATTGTATCGTGAGCAAAGTTGGTATTGTATCATCAATTCGGTATCGTATCGCCTCCTGTTTTGGTATCGTATCATCCGGTCCTTTAGTATCATATCATGCAAAGAGTCAGTATCGTATCGTCTGATTTTTGGTATCATATCATGTCAAGTCAAATGGTATCGTATCATTTACAAACTGGTATTGTATCATGAGGTTGGTATCGTATCATGCAACTCAGAGGTATCATATCGTGACCATTTCCAGTATCATATCGTGGAAGTTGGTATCGCGATCACAATCATCCCGGAGGTATCGTATCGTCTAAGGTGGCATCGTCTAAAGTGGTATCGTGTAAGACAAAGGTATCGTATCATGAAAATCTGGTATCGTATCACCTGTTCTGAGTTCCCAGAGAGATCATGTTTCCCTGTTTTAACCCCTAGAACCCTGAACTGGCATAACTTTCTCATACGAAATCCGTTTGCTGTGATTTTGGGTTTGTTGGAAAGATCCTGGGGAGTACCAAAACTTCCACTAGTTATAGTAAAATTAATACGTGGATTATTAGATATAGTATTTTGAAGTTGACCCTCAAGTGGAACTAGAAAACCAAGGAGTTCCAAAGGATTTGAGCAATACAAGAGAACCTTGGGACTAGAAGACAAGGCTTATGAACCTGAGATCTGGCAGACACTTAGGCAAGGATAGACAAAGCATTAGATCATTTGAGGCTAGTGTCAACCATACAGCCAAGTCGTGGGCACAACAACTAAGTGGGTATCCCTACACACTAAGTTCTGACACAAGTGATTCGGAAACGTCTTTTAGCATGGAGAGACCCACACGTAGTTCAGGCACTACTTATTTACAAACACCAGAAGGTCCCTATAAGACACAATTGGAGTATATCAGGACCAACCAATTAGGTGCTCGCATCTATGAAGATGGTCTAAGAGGCACTGCTTATTTACAGATACCAGAAGATCCCTATAAGACACAATTGGAGTATATCAGGACCAAGCAATTAGGTGCTCGCATCTATGAAGATGGTCTAAGACGATCAGTGGTCCAACTCAAAAATCTTGATCAACCCTTTGGACTTGAACACCCAGTGGTCAAGTTTGAAGAGGGTGCATACATTGATAAGGAAGGAACCACGTATGTGGTTACCAGCCTACCAAATAGAACAGATGAGTTGGGAAACATCATTCCTGAGAACGAGCTAGGAGACCTAGAGCAAGGTGACCTAGGACTGTTTTGACCCGAGTGCTCACTCTAGAGTGGGTTTCTCAAGACAACAAAAGCATAGAACTATTCTTGAATAGAGAAACGGAGGAAGCCTTTTGGAGATTCAAGCCAGACCAACCTAACCCAATAGTCACCATCTATGAGTTCAAGGACCCGGAGATACCATGAAAAGTTGTCTATCTAGATAACACCTCAGAGAAATTGTTCTTGGTAACAGAGGAGGATAGGCATGCGTACACTTGGCAAGGTGAATTAGTTTTCCCTCCACTAAGATCTAGTGTTTCCCATGGTCTCCAAGGAGCTGGATCATCTAAGGCTCATGAAACCTAGAGGGAAAGAACCAGAGAGAGACCCGAGGTCAGCTTTGCACATACAGTGGGCAGAGACAGATCAGGACATGAAGGTGAAAGACCTGAAAGAGAGACACCGAGCATATAGACATCAAAGAGATGAACATGATTTTCCATTGCCAAGACCCCGAGAGCACTCAAGAACTCTTAGACCCTCTCAAGTGATTAAGGCAATGAAGAATTATTTTGATGGGTTTGGAGACCCTTATGATCATGTGGCCGAGTTCAAACAAGTGCTAAGAGCTGAACAGGTTGAGGACCTGTTCACCCAGTTTGAGGCATTTGGTTTGACTCTCAAGGGTACTGCCTTAGCTTGGTTTCAACCCCTGAACAGTCGCAACTATCGAGAGATAGGTCAATTGCTAGAGGAATTCATTGTAGAATTTTCCAAGAGTGGTATCAGGCATAACACATCATCCTTGATCCATAGCTTCAAGCAGACACCCCAAGAAACAGTGCGACTTGCACGAAGAAGGTTTAGACAATACTTGGAAAGATGCCCTCTGCGAGAATTACCCATTGCAGCCAAACAAGTGGCATTGTTCTTAGATGGCCTATTGAGCACAAAGTTAAGGTCATATTTGTACTTGAAAGAGCCTAGATCCATAGAAGAGTGTGTGCGGATATGCATTGACATAGAAGACAAATTGGGTGAGAAGTTAGGACTGTCCAGACTCTATAAAGATTCTGACAGTTCTACTAGTCATACCTCTAGAGTCTCCAATGAGATAGATGAGATAGCCGAGCAGGTTGCCAAGAAGCTAGGAGTTCAAAATAGACAACCACCAAGAGCCACCCCATTGAAGCGATGGTATACATGCAGAGGAGATCACATGGCTAATGTCTGCCCAATGATGGCTCAGCCCCAAGGAAACCCTAATGCTCTATATTGCACTATTGAGAGAAAATACATGAACCACATGGCTCAAGATTGTCCATACAATAGGCAGGCTGTGAGACAAAATTATCAGCAACCTTACCAACAGGGTAGGTATCAGAACTAGTACCAACATCCATATTATAGGCCACAACAACAATATCAACCTCAATACCAACAGCAATATCAGGCACCATATAGGCCACAAGTAGTCCTAGGAAACCAACCACCAGCTCCTGCCAATGTGATCCCAGTTAAGTATGCAGTGGCAGAGGAGAACGTTAATAGAGCATTGGTGCCACTAACCCCGTTGGTCTCAAAAAATGACTCTCATGCTCATGGGTCAAACTACTCCCATGAAGATGGTTCACAAGCTTATTACATAGATTCCCCTGAGCAAAGTGAGACTTCTCCATATCAATTTGAGACACCACTTATGGAACAAAATTGGTAGCCAGAATACTCCAATATCATGTACACGAATCCTAATCCTAGGCCCCAATCGGGACAAGTAAGACCACAAGCCCCTAGAGGACCATGTTTTAGATGTTAGGGCCACCATTTCATTCATGAATGTCCCCACCAACCAGCTCTGGGACAAGGACAAAACATCACAATACAAGGCTTTTGTCCTGAGTGCGGCAAGGAACATCTTCCTAGAGAGTGTCCCAAGAATCCCTCTAGTGCACCCAAGGTTACACCCATCAATGTGGTACGCTTAGTGGCAGATTCAAGTTCAGGTAGCAGTAATGTGGCTCCTATACAAGCAGTTACTAGGGCTCAAGCATTAAAACATGATAAACCAGTTGAGCAGTCAGAGCCAAGTGACTCAGGAGAGCCTAGTAAGAGGAAACCAAGAACATGGAAGGATACCAGAGAGAAGGCTAATCACAAGTGGAACAAAACGTTATCTGAGCTAGAAGAAAGCCTGAAAGATGCAAAAACAAAAATAGAAGACATTGCATCTCAAACCCCCTCGCATGTCGAAGCTCCATCCACACCACCTCATCCCACCCCACCACCCATTGTAAATAAACTGCAACCAGGGTCCTGTTGGGGATGTAAGGGTCATGTGACCTTACCCCCATATTCATATATATACATCATATATAGAGTATTGCCTCAAGAGAGATCATTATGTGGGTTTCGAGGCTCCCACGCATATCCGCGCGTCGTTCCTCTCTTCTCTCTCGTTCCATCTCCTCCTTCCTCTTCTTGCTCTACACACCAAAGCCCTTCATTGGTATCAGAGCATGCTGAAGGCTGGTGTGCAAGAAGCTTCAATGGAAGCTTAGGTCACAAGAGGTGAAAGTGCAGGTCGGCATCTCTCAACAGTAGTTCAGTATTTCGACCGTAACTTGAGCTAGGAAGCTCGGATTCATAGAGGGCTACAACTTCGTAGAAGAGCGCAGAACCTGATTCGGACTTCTAGAGTGCCGAAAATTCGAAAAACGCAGACTGTTGTACAAAGTGAATCTACATTCAATAAGACAGCAAGTCAGTTTTTTTATCATAACTTGAGTTCTACAGCTTGGAATGCAATGATTCAACTTGTTGTGCGTAGCTTGAAAAGATAGCTACAACTTTTTAAAAGATCTCAGATCCAGATTCTGAGTTTTAGGTTGCCGAAATTGCAGAATACAGAGCAATAATGTTGCAAGTGAAAGTGAAATTGACAACAGGTGCTTGTTTTGAGCATATCTTGAGCTACGCACCTCCGATTGAGGTGTTCTTTATCTCGTTACGTAGCCAAGAATGAGATCTTAAAGTTTAAAGAAGAACTAAAGTTCAGATTCAGAGGTTATCACCTCTGAAATAGCAAAACACAGAGCAGCATATCTTTGTCATAAGAACCCTAATTGCTCTTGGAGGTTGAATTTGCTTTAGAACTTCTTCGAGAGAGAATTTTTGGTGTAAAGCTCTTATTTTCAGAGCTTCAAGGCATGGTACATGTATGATCATTGTGGTAGCTCCTCCATATGAGAGTAGAGCATGATCTTGTCACTTGTTTGACATGTAAGATGACATTGTGGTATACTCTTTTTTGAGGTTTATGTCATCATGACTTTGATCATGGATGTATAGTGGCATTGTGGTCTATATCTTGCTTATGCCACTTGGTTATGGATTTACTTGCCGGTTGCACATACTTTTGTGAGAGTTGATTTTGGATCTTGTTTGGTACTTGTATCTTTTGTTTTCTTTGCAGGTACATGATCCAGATTGGAGCCTCAGTTACACGTTTGTTTGTCACCGTTATTAGCATTTGGTCATTGATTGATATGTATTTGCCAGTGTGATTCTTGGCATATGTGGATGGTGATTCCCACATGGTTATTTTGGTTCTAGAGTCCATTTTACAGAGGAGATGTTGTCAAAATTTTGACAGCTTTTATGCTAGAAAGGAGCTCTAGTGGATCTTGAAGCTTGTGCGATAGCTTTGGATCATTGACTATCTCCATTCACTTGGACTTGGTCACAAGTTATTTGTGATAGATTGGACCATCTTGCAGGATTTATTCTTGAGTGGGAGTTGTATTGCCATTGTATTGGCATGTATTGCCATTGTATTGGCATGTATTGCCATTAGTTTTTTGGCACATGTAGTTGCCATTATCTTTTTTATTAGATCAGTGACAGGTGGTGACAGATTACTCATTGTTCTTTTTCTATTGGTTATCTTGTTTGATTGCTCAGTTTACAGGGGATACTCTGTCAAAATTTTCACAGGATTCTTTCACATCGACTTGATCACTTTAGAGACTTGGTGAGCAGGCTTATGCTCATGGTTTTATGTGTATGCTAGATGCATGGTTATGTGATAGGTGGTTCACATGGTTTTCTTCTCCAGTGAGACATATGTGATGTGAGTTATGCATATGGATATGCAGTTGTGGTCCTATTCAGGATAGAGTATTGTTTCTAGTCTCTTGTTACAGTTTTGGTCTGTTAGATTGCCAGCATGGTGTCTTCTCAGTTTGATGGCACTAACTTTCCGAGATGGAAAGCTCAGATGTGGCATACATTGGTTTGTGCAGGGTTACACATGTATGTGCATAGAGATGCACAGAGGCCTCGTGACATGCCCGACCATCTATGGATGGATATGGATGCATTGGCCAACTCCACTATCCGATTACAGCTTGTGGATTCTATATATGAGTCTGTTATGTATGAGGAGACGAGTAGTGCATTATGGCAGAGACTACATGATATGTATGCGAGTCCATTGACTCATGTGAGACATAGATCGCATCGACCACTTCGATGTTGGCATTGTGGCCGTGATGGCCATACTCGACGACGTTGCTTCAGGCGGATGCGACAACGACGTCAGAGACATGCATGTGATGTAGGTCAGGTAGTGGTTTCAGGAGAGTCTATGACAGTTGATTATGCTAGTGATGGTGATATTACTTTCTCCTATGGTTCATCTCATGACTCCTCTTATTCATTGGATGGTACACATATGGCTTGGTTGCTTGATGCATTAGCCATTTTTCATGTTACTCCACATCGTGAGTGGTTTTGTCGATTCTCAGGTGAGAGTCGTGGATGTGTGCAGTTGCCTGACGGTACGACATATGACATTGAGGGTGCAGGAGATGTATGCCTTATGCTACCTAGTGGAGCATCACTTATGCTCAGACATGTATGTTACGTGCCTTTATTCCCTATGAGCTTGATTTCAGTTAGCCAGTTACAGGAGAGCAGATGTTATGCATTCCTTTGTGAGCATCATTTTTAGTTGCAATTGGGACAGCTTATGCTTGTCAGAGGTGCCAGGGTTGGGCACAGGTATCCACTGCAGGTACTTCATGTGAGAGACAGTCTCGTCTCAGTGGGAGTTCAGCCTTATGTGCGATGTGAGACTCGTCATGTCTCATTCTGTCTACCTATAGATAGGTCTATGGACATTCTTGATGCACATGTATGGCATGATTCAGATGCTCAGATGGATGCACATGTAGAGCATGTTTTGGATGCTCATGACGCTTATGGAGAGCATGATTGTTCTGATCATATGGATGCTCTTACAGAGCATACTTTGGATTATCAGTTGGATGCTTTAGAGCATGATGTAGATGCTCATATAGAGCATTGTGATGATACTCAGTTAGAGTTAGATCATCAGTTTGATCTTTGTGTTGATGTTGTGCAGTTAGCTCATGCGGAGCATGATGATACACTTGGTGTGGTAGAGCATGATAGCTCTCATGGTACACAGTGTATGGTAGAGCATATTAGCTCTCATGATGCACAGCTAGATACATCCTTGGTTGTGAGCATGCTGATTTAGATGATGAGGAGTCAGCAATTATGCAGTCATTCTTGGATTCGCTCATGCCAGATGTTGACACAGATATGTCAGGACATGTTGATCTTGATGATGGTGCTTTGGATGCCTTGGATAGAGGCATGGCTGACATGCTTAGGTTAGCCAGGATAGCACATGTTTTGTCAGCATTCGGGAGTTTGATGTACGAGTTGTTATGCTCGAGACCAGACATTGCAGTTGCGATTGGAGCATTTGCACTTGGAGTTGTCAGTCGTTCGATGATTGACATAGGCATAGAGCGAGTGGGAGCTTTGCAGGAACTTCATCAGTTCTTGCATCAGTCAGATGTGAGCTCGACTCTTATCGATATGAGTCTAGAGCAGTTTGAGGTGCATGGATACACCTTGTTCGAGGCAGTTGGTGTAGGCTGATCTGGTATGGGTAGAGATTTGGACTCTTCCTGTACATTATTGTATAGTCCTACATCATTCTTTGTATATGTTACCACTTATGGTCACATTGACCCTTAAGTGGGAGATTGTTGGGGATGTAAGGGTCATGTGACCTTACCCCCATATTCATATATATACATCACAATATATAGAGTATTGCCTCAAGAGAGATCATTATGTGGGTTTCGAGGCTCCCACGCATATCCGCGCGTCATTCCTCTCCTCTCTCGTTCCATCTCCTCCTTCCTCTTCTTGCTCTGCACACCAAAGCCCTTCAGGTCCATTCTTACAAATCCAACCCCATAAGGCTTGGACATGATGTTCAAGGCCTACCAGGCTCGCCTTCAAGAAGGGCCAACAACTGCAAACCTAGACAAGAGTTATCCTAGAGCCGACTTAGAGATTGAATGGACAAAAATGTGCATGAAAATGGTAGAAGTAGCTCAAGCTATGGTCGTGACTAGTCAAAATTTCAATCAGACAAACTTTGTCAAGCCGGATTTGCATTTCCAGGGCTTACTAGAAAGATTAGAGCGATTGGTAAACAAGCCCCAGGTTTCTTTACCTCCACAGGCTCAACCAGTTATTGAAAGAGAAAGCTCACTGCCAAGGAAAGCTTATGTTCCTGATTCCATAGATGAGGGAGCACCTCTTTCAATTCAACAGTACTCTCAAGAGTTCTTGCGGGAAATACAAGAAGAAAAATGGGCCAAGGAGAAGGGTAATCCCCCTCCTATTCCTGAGATCGATGACCTTCATGATCAATTCCCCCAAGACATTCCCTCTATCTATGGAGACCAAGCAGAGCAACAAGAAGATGAAAGATTAGATTTTGAATCTAATTCTTTACAAGAGTTGCCACAATTCACAGGCCCATGGGAATCCGAATCTCTTTAGATCAGAGATCTCACAATATTGGTAAGAAATGAAGACTCAGTGATTACAAGAAACACTAACGTCATGAAGAAAACTAAGGTTCAGTGTCATCTCACTGTAGAAGAGCTGCTTAAAGCAAAACCTGAGCTATGGAATCATGTGAAGGATCAAGTTTCAGAACTTGATTCCAACATGCCAAAAGTAGGCTCTAAGCAAAAAGCTCCAGAGATACCTCTCGATAAAATAGGAGACATGAGCGAAGGTGAAGAAGCTAACACTTATCTTCCGATCACCTATCAAGGGTACACAACCAAAGCAATTGTAGATTTAGGTGCTGGTGTTGCTATTGCGACCACCTCCTTGTGGAAGCGATGGGGCAAACCCACATTAAGACCAACTACAATGAAGCTTAAAATGGTAGATGGTGATTTTGAAAGACCTCTAGGATTGCTTGAAGGGATAACTCTAACCACTTGTGGTGTAGAGTTTGAACATACATTTGCTACATGCGACTTTGAGAAAAATAATGTTTATGAGATGATCCTAGGAAGACCCTTCCTCCAACAATTGCAAATAGTACAGGATTGGGGAACAAACTCCTTGTACTTACAGTACTTAGGGGTCACCACCAAGGTCAATTTGAAGGATTACACATTTAGAGATATACCGCCCCTACAGTGGAATCCTATTCACAAAGATAAAGAAGATTCAATCTCTGTGCATTCTGGAAGTTCTCGTGACCCATCCTAGCTGCATGAAGATACTCACTTGTGGATGTGCAAGGTCGCAGAGGAAGAGGAAAAGCACCTAAAAGCGAGAGAAGAAGGAACTCCCCCAAGAGATAGAGCAGTTAAAGACCCAGCATATACACCGATGATATTTCCAGATGAGGAATTTGAGCCTCATGGTTGGGCAAAAATCTTAGCTACCATGGACATTGCTGTCAATGAAGAACAATGGCACCTCATTGTGATGAGGAGGGTTATGATATTTCCGTTTTCATGTGTCAGCCCTTGTTGGAAGAGTGTGACCCTAGTGATGTCATAGAAGAAGAAGAGAATGACGATGATCTAGAGTCCATTGTGATGGATACTTACTTTAACTCAGAGAAGCACTATTTAGAGGACATAGGAGTGTTAACCCAAAAAGAAGAAGAACCTCTCACAAGTATTAAAACTGTAAATTCAAAGGATGGTAGTGAAGGAGGTCAAAAGAAAAAGAAAAGAAAAGGAGTAAAACAAGAAGAGGAGGAATCATTGTTTGAGGTACCAGAAAATTTTAAGAAATATGAAGTTGAAGACCAAAAAAATTTGGTATGAATGCCTAAGAGAGAGGCCATCATAGGAGAAGCAAATGACAATAAAGAAAAGACCAAAAAGATTGTAGTGACCATTGAAGAGAACGAAGAGAGATGTACATACATTGGAGATGACCTAAGTTCAAAGAAGAAGCAGAGCTTGTAGCTCTATTAAGGGAATATAGGGATGTGTTTGCATGGCACTATAGAGATTTGAAGGGAGTAGATCCAAAAATTTGCTCCCATACGATCCCCATGACCGTTGATTCCAAGCCAACCAAACAGAAGCCCTACACATATAATGACACTTATGCAGCTAAAATAAAAGAAGAAATCGACAAGTTGATTGAAGCTGGATTTATCTATGAGATTGAGCATACTGAATGGGTGTCCCCCATTGTAGTGGTGCCCAAGAAGAATGGAAAATTGTGAGTGTGTATTAACCTCAAAAAAGTTAATGCTACTACGATCAGAGATAGTTATCCACTGCCAATCACCGAACATTTATTGGAGCGTGTTGCAGGCAAGGAAGTTTATAGCTTCCTTGATGGATTTTCAGGCTACAACCAAGTAGCCATTGCCCCTGAAGATCAACACAAAACAGCTTTTTCCACATAATGGGGAATCTTTGCATTTTGTGTGATGCCATTTGGTCTCACTAATGCACCTGCAACATTCCAAAGGCTCATGTGTCATGTCTTCAAAGACTTCTTGCAAAACAGCTTAGAAGTATATGTGGATGATTTATGTGCTCATTCCCAAGAAAGAAGATACCACATCCCTGAGCTCAGACAGATCTTCAACAAATGTAGAGAATATCGAGTGTGTCTGAACCCAGAAAAGTGTGTAGTCATGGTACGACAAGGTAAGATCTTAGGTCATATTGCTTCTAAAAATGGAATATCTACAGATGAGGATAAAGTAAGAGCCATAGCGGAGTTGCCCAGGCCAAGGAACGTTAAAGAGGTACAAGCCTTTATGGGCCATTGTGGATATTACAGCACGTTTATCCATATGTATGCCATCATTGCTAAACCTCTTTATGGGTTGTTGGCAAATTTTGAGTGGAATGATGAATGCAAAAATTCCTTCAATGAACTGAAGAGACATTTGTGCTCAGCACCAATAGTGACCACTCCTGACTGGAGTAAACCATTCCATGTCCATGTGGATGCATCCAATCACGCAATAGGATGTGTACTAGCACAACCCACAGGTGAAGGAAACCTAGATTTGCCGATAGCATATGCTAGTAGGCAATTAAATGCAGCTAAACGAAACTATACGACAATCGAGAAAGAAGGCTTAGGCATGGTATATGCCGTGAAGAAGTTTAGACACTATCTATTGGCCAATAAGTTCAAGTTTTTCACTAATCATCAAGCTTTACTATATTTGGTCAATAAACCTTGCAATACAAGCCGCTTAGTAAGATGGTTCCTCTTACTAATGGAATACGACTTTGAAGTTGTTGTCAAGAAAGGTAGGACCCACCTTAGGGTGGACCATCTTTCTCGCATCACTTCAGGAGAGCCACCACAAGGAGTGTTTGATGAACTACTTGATGCTTATTTGTTCAATTTAGAAGTTGTTCCTAAATGGGCAAATAAGTTAGTACATGTCCTAACCTTCGGACCCGCAAATAAGAATGTAAAAACAAACAAAGAAGAAATTGTAAAATCACAAAAATATCAAATATTGGCAGGAAGTATGTACAAACAAGGTACAGAGGGTGTATTAGCTTGTTGTGTTGAGGATGATGAACATACTAGTTGGTTGCAACAATCCCATGAAGGATTGCTAGGAAATCACTACTCTAAACAACGAACATTGCAGAACCTAAAATGTTTGGGAGTGTATTGGCCTAGCATGGACAAAGAAATACATGAGTGGATTAAGAATTGTCCAATGTGCCGGGAGAGACCCCCAGTGGAGCATGCAACTCTTTATCATGTATCCTTAATTCCAGAATGGAGTGCTCCATTGGTCGAGTTCATGAGATCGGGAACATTACCCAATGAGGCTAGTCTTGCAAGAAGACGGAGCATGGAGCAAGAGGCTCAAGACTATGCCTTAGTAGGAGACAACCTATATCGGAGAGGCAAAGATGGATACTTAAGACTGTGCATTCACGAATCAGATTATTTGAAAGTCTTAGAAACTGCACATAGCGGGGTTGGAGGTGGACACTTTGGGCCTGATAGAGTAATCAAGACCATTCTATTCTCAAGACTTTGGTGGCCCACTCTTCATATGGATGCACATACTTATGTGAAGAAACGTGACACATGCCAACGTACACAGTATCCGATTAGAAAGGATGAGATGCCATTGAGGCCAATGATGGGAGGACATGCATTCTTGAAGTGGGGTATAGTCTTTGTTGATCCTATTAACCCCCCTGCTAGAAAATCCCATGTAGAGTACATTATTGTAGCCACAGATTACCTCACAAAGTGGGTTGAAGTAAAAGCCATGACAAAGATGATGCTCAAACGACGGCTAAGTTCTTATTTGAGAATGTGTTCACGAGATATGGGTTACAATAGAGTTGGTCAGTGATAGAGGTACACACTTCTTAAACGAGGTCATTGAAAATCTCCTTCAAGAATTCATGGTGATACATAAGAAGTCTGCCCCTTATCATCCGCAAGTCAACAGACAAGCTGAGAGCATGAATAAGATCCTATGTAATGTGTTGACAAAACTCGTAAATATAAACGCTCTGATTGGGACAAACAGCTTCATCATGCTGTTTGGGCTTACCGAGTCGCTTACAAAACAGTACTCAATGCCCCATTTCAGATGGTCTTCGGACATAATGTTGTGCTACCATTGGATTTCCTAATCCTAGCCTTGAAAGTAGCACAAGAGCATGAGTGGAATGGACATGAATTGTCCTCTAGGATCTTTGATCTAGAACGCTTAAGTGAGACAAGGCTACAAGCAGCAGCAGGCATCTATGCTACAAAGAAACGGCAAAAGGCATACTTTGATGCCGAGATCTGGTGCTAGTTTATATGCTCAAGCAACATGCCCGAAAATTGGAGAAACGAGGATATGGACCCATGATCATTAATAGAATCTCCACTAGTGGTGCAGTTCAATTGGCCACTTTAGAAGGTGATATCTTGCCGAACTATATTAGTGGATGCCGAGTCAATCTATATCAAGAACCTCTTACAGAGGAAATGCTAATGAGACTCAACACTGCTAAGAAGCAAAAAGAAGAAGAGTTGAGAGTTAGAGAAGAAGCACAAGCCGAGGCGAGAGAGCGCATTAGGCGAAATAAGTTAAGGTGATTGGGCCTAGATGCCACCTCGAAAGCCCCAAAATATCACATGGACATGTGCCAAAAATCGAACGCGATTACTTCTCGAATCATCGACCGACGCCCCTTTGTGACCATAGAGGTAGGACAAGAAAATAGTGTAAGGACTGTGAGAGCATTGGTTGACTCAGGTGCAGCAACTAGTGCAGTTAGACTTTCATACTGCCAAGACCTGCAATTGGACATTAGGCCCATAGAAGCATATCTCATAGGATTGGGAGGTGTGGAAACCCCTTGTTTGGGCGAGGTGGAACTTCCCATCTACCTTCAAGATGTTCCAATGACAGTCAAAGTGCTAGTGTGTCACGATGAAGACCTTACAGAGCCACTTGTCTTGGGTCAAGATTGGATCTATGACCATGCTGTCAACTTGAACCTAAGAAGTCAACTTCTTCAAGTTTGGGTACATGAACAATGTATTACAATGGAATTAGACAACTGCATGCTCATAGATCATGGCACCACACACTCTCTTAGTTCTTCTAGGAGTAATCTTAGCAAAAAGGATGTTGTATGTGTCAAAAGCTCTACGTTCCAGAGGAACTCAACCATGGAAGAACATGCTCAAAGACAAACCACCTCCTCCTCTACCGCAACAACTAAGGCCATCACAACATCTCAACCAAAAAGGCAAGAGAGACAGTACATGACAACTGCTATATCAAATAGACCAAGAGATTTCAAGAAGTAATCAATTCCGGGCATGAAGCAAATCTGGGTACGAAAAGGAGAGAACCCACCAGCCTTGTCAACACAATTCCCACCCAAGCAAGCTATTCATGTGAAGGCAAGAACCAAACCACCACGACTAGCTCAATGAGAAGGCCCTCGGCAAATTTGGGTACCAAAAAAATTAGCTGGAGCTCAACGAGGGCGATTACACATGTGGGTTCCCAAAGACCTCTTACATGCACAAAGGCCTAGGCTACCCACCATGCAAAAGGTTCCAAAAAAGAAGCCAAGGAGAGAAAAGAATAAGAATCAAGCACAAAGAACAAAAGAAGATAAATTCAACCCTTCGACAAAAATAAGAAGACAATCATCACGGATGTGGGTTTGGAAGCCCAAAGTACCAGTAACTTCCATAGAACCGAATATCCACCCACACTGCGGCAACCATCCCAAGAGGAAGAGGCCAGAGGTGATCTCTATAAGGCCAACTACTATTCTAGAATGGATCCCTAAAGGGAGGAATGGCCAGTTGTCATCTCATGATCAACTGATCACATCATTTCAATGTCCACTGGACACCTCCGAACAAAGATTGCATCAAGTCTGCAAGTAACATCAGAAGCCTCGACGTGCAACAACCATGTGCCTTTGGCATAACCTCGTCTTTTGCATCATTTAGGCTGTGCATTTCCAGAGTATGCATTAGTATAGGGCCACATTACACGACCGTGCATAGACACAATCGAGAATCCCAGGCACATGTGACACATCTGACATATGTAAAATATTTTATTGATGCTAACACCTTTCTTCTTATTTTTTGCCATAGTGAGCAAAAAAAAAAGGGAGAGAGAGAGAAGACAAGAGAAGACTGTGCGCTTGAAGATGCTCATCAGCAAACTAGCAGCAAGGACATCCATCAACAAAAAAGACAAGCCGATGGTCAAACACCATGATGGAACTACAACACGAAGAGATGAAGATCAATAGACCTTTCACCATGGTAAGACATGTATGCTTCAACAACACTATAACCATGATAGATTGGGAAACCTCTTCGTCAGCATACCCTTGAGCACTTAGCTCAAGACCCACTCTCTTGCACCATACTTCTTACCATGCATTTTCCAAGTACGCATATGTAGGGCCACATTACAAGGCCATGCACAAGGCACATATTTTGTTCAACCCATGCACTAATGCACTTACCCATCATACATTAGGGGTTACAAGTACTTGGCATGAAAACTATGAAAGCCATCTTTTGACGAATCAGAGGACATCAAGGTGACCACAAAAAGAGCAAGGAAGCCATCCACCACCGAGAGTTGCTTATAATTAACATTGACAATCTCCTTTGAGTAGATGGAAAAGCTCACAAATGCACCATCAAGATGGAATACAAGGAAGAAGTACATACAAAGGGACTACAACCTGCAAAAGCTAGTAGTGGCAAAATGAAGAACCAGAAAACCGACCAGGCCACATTGGGAAGATGGACCGCTCCTGTTGATACATGAAGGACACTACCTCTCAACGTACTACATGGAACGACCACTACAACAAGGGTCTGTCAGGGACGACAGACTCAAGAGGGGGGGGAGTGTTGAAGCTCAAGGTCAAGGACAAAGCATGGGAGTGCATCAAGGAAGTGGACACACAAGAAGAAGGATCAAGTAGGGAGCTCCAAGGAGCATCTGTCAAATTTTTAGAAGAAATCCCTATAAAAATAGTGATTTTTATCATTAAAACCATTGTAAAACCATTTTCCATTTTTTCAACTCCATTTTGTTCAAGCCGAGGAGTCCTCAAGCTTGAGGAGTATTAGAACTATCATCCTACCAATTTTCATAATTTTTAGACTCCGTTTGAGCCCCCAAATAAGCCCTGGAACCTATTTTTTAACTAGGCCGGACACTAGGTCTGGCCAGGGCCAAAACCACTCAAAAAACTATAAAAAGGGCTGGAGAGCTCATTTTTGGGGTTAGCTTGTTATAGATTTCAGCTTTGTAAGAGAGCTCTTGTGTAATCGAAGTCCTTCCATTGTTCCACTCTTTGCTCCTACTTTGTGCGCGTGTATGTGTATGTGTGTGCATGCTAGTGTGCTTTCACTCACGCACTTGTGCCATCACTTGCTCACGGTCTTCATACCGGTCCTCACGTCTCCACGGATTGACATTTATGAGGTGAAGCTCCTCATGTTGGTACTTACCATTGTGCTAGAGTGGCACTCAAGTCAACTGAAATCAACTGAAATCAACTGAAATCAAATGAAATCAACTCATGAGTCTTATCAAAAAATCTATGATGTCATCATGTCTTCATCCTTGTTCAATCTGTAAGTCTTTCCTACTTCTTTCCTTCAGAATCTGGTATAAACATAAATGTGCGCACCTCTGAAAACATACCTTTTTGGAATATCAAATTTCTCTTCAATAGAACTCTGGAACCCTTCTCCTGAACAGGAACATCCTAACAGGAACTTTCTCCAGACATTCTCCTTCTTCCTTCTTCTTTCAAAGTTGGAACATAAAGAGAACCTGACAAAGGAAATATAGGAATACCTGTAGGTATGACTCTGCATTCTTTTACATATGGTTGAAAATAAGTCTTCATGTTTCATCACCCCCCTGGATGATTTAACACTAGTATCCAGAATTCTTCAAATATACCAAACTTTATGAAATCTGGAACGTCTTCCTTCTTTCAATAAATCTAAACTTTAGTGATCAATACCTGTATCTGAAACAAAAATCTCTTAACCTTTTTTATTAGCACTGTGCAGTTGCTAATAGCTTCCACTGTTTCTTCCTCAGCTTTCCATATTAAAGAATAAGGTTAGTTGATCTATTATGAAAACCTTGCTGAAAGCATTTTAGGATTCATAACCTTTCTGCAACATAACAAGTATCTTCTTCTATCTCTCTGCAACACAAATCTGATAGAACTTGAATCTTTGACTTACTTCCTCCAATGCTAAGAACTTCACAAACAAAGGAAAGACAACTGACTCATAAATACTCAAGATCTTTCATGATCATTTAAGATCATACAAGATCTATCAAATCTTACAAGATCATACGAGATCATCCAAGATCAATGATCTCTCCAACAAAATACCTGTGTAGAATCTGCTTTCATCAAACCTTCATGACTGAATGTTTGATTTGCTACTTGAATGTCTCTAAGTGCCCATGCTTCTCACAAAGTTGTAAAAATTTTCTTCAAACAAATCCTTCCAAGAATCTGCAATTCCTACTTGAAACATAAATGGACAAACTTCTCACCTTGAGAACTCCAAAAGCTGCAAGTTGATACTTCATCTTTTCATATTCTTCCTGGGTGAAATGTGATAGTACCTACTTGACTTTCTTTTGGCTAACTCCACTTCTCAATCAAGTGATAGAAACTGATGGAACACCTTTTTTGAATACAAGCATGTATCCAAAAATCAAGACAATCATAGAAAGTAGATTCTTCAATTGACTAGTACATCAAAAAATTGAATTTTCTTGAATTTTTTCTGAAAATATTGAATATGAGGTAACCTTTCCAAACACAAAACCTCAACCCAAGTCTTCAACATCTGCTACAAAAAACTTTTTTACCTCAAGAGTTAGTTAAAGAAGAAATATACTTCTCTACAACTTGTCATATACCAAGTAGCTCTGTATTGACACTCCAAGAATTCTTTGAGGGAACATATGTTGATATATTTAGGTAGTGATGTGTGTGAACACTCTAGGACTGCCGGGGCACTTTTTTCCCTCTTTAGGAGGGTTTTTTCCCCCGGCTTGTATATACGCCTATTGCCCTAATGGGCTACTTATCTTTGTACATTCTCTAGTAATACATTCAGTCTTGTGTGTTGTGCTCCAAGCTTCTTCTTCTTCCTTGTGTTGTTCGCGTGCTTCCGCAGACGTCTAACTCCAACAATTGGTATCAGAGCAGGTCGTTGCTTCTTCTAGGGCGCCGTCGACACTCCTCCGTTTGCAGTCTCAGATTCGCACAAAATTTGGTGAGCATACTCAGGGTGTTGCCGAAATCGCGATCTGAGCTCGTTTCGGCCTCCGAACGCACTATCGCAGTGCTTGTGCAGGCTATTTCGTCCTTTTGTGCCAAAGGTATATACCAGTTTCTGTTCGCCAGTTTAAGCGTCTCGAAGTCTGCTACAGGTCTAGCAGAACTCGTCTGGGCAGTTCTGTTCAACTTTTTGAGATACAGTCAATTTTCTGCATCAAGGTATTTTAGTCACCGGCCATGGCTGAAAGCAGTGATGTATTCCGTATGTTGGCTGTTGAGGATAAGTTGGATGGTACCAACTACCCATTATGGGCTTATATGATGCGACATGTACTGGTTGCAAAAGGATTGTGGAACATTGTGCAGGGTGTTGAAAGACGTCCTGTTACACCTGTAACGACAGGTACTGCAAATACAGGTGTTGGAGCTGATGAAGATGGTGTCGAAGATGATAGTCCGCAGATTCCTATTCGTGCTGCTGTTTCTGTTGCACCTACTGCAGAGCAGATTCGTTGGGATGGCAGAGATGCCCAGGCACATGCATTGATAGCTTTGTCTGTCAAACGTGCCATTATTCCTCACATTCGCTCTTGCAGAACAGCAAAGGATGCTTGGGATACGCTTACCACTTTGTACCAGGCTAGGAATGAGGCTCGTGTTGCTTACCTCCGAAAACAGTTGGAGAGTGAGCACATGAATGAAGGTGATTCTATGGACAGTTTTCTTACAAAGATCAAAGACCTGAAGGAACAATTGATTTCTGCTGATGAAGTTATACCAGATAGCTCACTTGTGCAGACCGTTCTGAATGGTCTTCCTGATTCATATCAGAGTTTTGCCTCTACTCTTCGGTTGATGATGAAAGGCAATCCGAATGCCTTGTCATTTGAGGAATTAGTCTCTGTTCTGTTGCAGGAAGATCAGTCCAGGCAGAACAGGTCCATTATGCGTGTTGCAGATCAAGCTTTCCTGGCTAGTCAGAAGGGCAAAGGAAAATGGAGCTCTTCTACTAGTAAGCAGAAATCTGCAAATGCTGCACAATCGAAGAACCAGGATAAAGATGAGAAGAAATCAGAAAAGCAGAAATTGTTCTGCAAGTACTGTAAAGGAAATGATCATATTATAAAGAACTGTCCAAAACTGGCTGCTAAAGAGGCAAAGAAGAAAGAGGCTGGAATGGTTGTTGCAGAGGCCTCTACACCAAAAACAGAGTCTGCAAATCTTGTGCAGGAAGAAGAATGGGCGTTTACTACTGTCTGCAGTTTTGACCCATCTTCTCATGATCAGTGCATGTCTGCAGTAGACTCAGATGTTTGGTACTTTGACAGTGGGGCGACCAAACATATTACCTCGCAGCGCAGTTTCTTCTCTTCACTCGAGCCTGCCCCTACAGGGAATACTGTCACATGCGCCAATAACTCCTCTTATCCTGTTATGGGAGTTGGTAAGATCATTCTGACTACTGCTGATGGTAGTTCTTTCACTTTGTCAGATGCTTTATTTGTGCCAGGGATCAAAAAGAATCTGTTATCAGTTTCTGCATTAGCCAAGATTGGCTTGGTTGTGAAATTTGTTGATGACAGGTGTACAGTCCATGATCTCTCAAATGGCGATGTGATTATTGCTTCTGGCATTTTATGTCGTGGGCTGTATAAGCTCATAGACTATGAAAGATCTGTGAATGATTCGGCATGTGCAGTTCATGATTCTCAGGCTATGTCAGATGCAAAGTTTTGGCATGCACGCTTTGGTCATCTGAATTTTGCTAGTTTGTTACGCCTGCAGAAATCTGAAATGGTATCCTCTTTGCCCAAACTTGAGGCGCCTGGAAAACATGTTTGTGAAGGCTGTATTTTGGGCAAAATGCAGCGTTCTTCCTTTCCAAAAGATGGTTCAGTTCGGGCTATGCAGAAATTGCAGCTTGTACATAGTGATGTCTGTGGTCCTATGCAGACACCCTCTTTTGGAAATTACCTTTACTTCGTGACTTTCATTGATGATTTTTCCAGGCATGCATGGGTATATCCACTCAAAGCAAAGTCCGAAGTGTTCATGTGCTTCAAACAGTTTTTGGTTTTGGCTGAAAATCTGTCAGCATGTAAAATGGGCACCCTCCGTTCTGATCGAGGGGGGGAATATATGTCTTCAGATTTTAATGCATTTCTGGCTGAACGTGGGATAAAACACCAGTGTACAGTGTCGTATACACCTCAACAGAATGGAGTTGCTGAACGAAAGAACAGGTCACTCATGGAGATGGCGAGGTGCATGGTCAAAAGTCAGGCTTTACCACATAGTTTCTGGCTTGAGGCTGTCATGTGTGCAGCATATGTACTGAACAGGTGTCCCACCAAAGCGTTGCAGTCTATCACTCCATATGAGGCTTGGCATGACCGCAAGCCATCTGTTGCTCATCTGCGTGTTTTTGGTTGTTTGGCATATGCATTAGTGCCTGAACAACATCGCAAAAAATTGGATGATAAGGCAGTAAAATGTATTTTTGTTGGGTACAGTTCTGAAAGTAAAGGCTATCGTCTGTATCATCCACAGACTAAACGCATTCTGGTTAGCCGTGATGTTGTCTTTGTGGAAGATGCTATTCAGCCATTGCTTTCATGTACTAAGGAGACATCTGTTAGCTCCAAAGACATGTATGATACTTTGATGCCTCTTTTTACAGGTGGACAGGCTAACGCTGGTCCTAATGAGGCAACTTCTCAGCCTTTGCAGGTTTCATATGATGATGTAGATCATTCCATTTCTGATGCAGATTTACATGATGCACTTGTTGATGAGAGAGCTGATATTGAACAGGCAAAAACTATGCCAAAATGGCTGGTGCAGACTTTGCGTGACAGCAAATTAGATGCACCTTTGTCATATCGTACTCGTTCAGGCTCTCATAGTACCTCCTTTGCATCAGATTGCTATGCTATGGCTGCATCTAGTCTCTGTGATGAGAATGAGCCTGTTTCTTTTGATGAAGCACAAAATTCAGAAAATTGGATGGCTGCTATGCAATCTGAATATGATGCTATAATGAAGAATGGTACATGGTCTTTATGTGACTTGCCTCCTGGCAAGAAGGCCATTGGCACTAAGTGGGTATACAAGCTGAAGCGTAAACCTGATGGTACAGTTGACAGGTATAAGGCTAGGCTTGTTGCAAAGGGTTATGCGCAGGAAAGAGGCATTGATTTTGATGAGACCTTTGCACCTACATGCCGTATGACTACTGTTCGGAGCATTTGTGCACTTGCAGCCCATCATGGTTGGAATGTACATCAGTTGGACATTAAAACAGCATTTCTGAATGGTGACTTGCATGAAGAAGTGTATGTTTTTCAGCCCCGTGGCTTTGTGCAGAAAGGGCATGAAAACCAGGTGTGCAGGTTAAAGAAGGCGTTATATGGTTTAAAGCAAGCACCACGTGCTTGGTATGAGAAAATACATGCCTATCTAATTGCACATGGTTTTGAGAACAGTCCAACTGAAAGCACCTTATATGTTAAGCGTGCTAATGATGTGCTTCTGATCATTGTTGTCTATGTAGACGACATGCTGCTCACTGGTCCTCTTGAGAAGCATATTGCTGATTTTAAGGCTGATTTGCATGCCTCATTTGAGATGTCTGATTTGGGGCATTTGCATCACTATTTGGGCATTCAGTTTATGCACGTTGATGGTGGAATGGCTTTGTGTCAAACGAAATATATTGACACATTATTGCAGCGTTTTGGCCTTGAAGACTGTAAGCCTATTGCCACTCCTATGGAGACAGGTTTACGATTGAGTCTTCATGATGCTGGAGATGCATTTGATGCTGTTCTCTATCAGCAGGCTGTTGGATGCTTGATTTACTTATGCATTACTCGGCCAGATATTCAGTTTGCTGTCTCACAGATGAGCAGGTTCATGCATTGCCCAGGAGTCACGCATTGGAAAGCGGTTAAGCGCATCTTTCGCTACTTGAGTGGTACTCGGCTACTTGGGTTGTTTTATCCCAAGGGGGGATCACTACCGCCAGATTTGCATGCTTTTTCTGACTCAGATTGGGCTGGTTGCTATGACACTCGTGTGTCCACCAGTGGTTTTTGCTTCATGCTTGGTAGCTCATGTATATCTTGGTTGAGCAAGAAGCAACCTACTGTGGCCACTTCTAGTTGTGAGGCTGAGTATAGGGCAGCTTTCACAGCGACTGTTGAGTGTGTGTGGCTCAGACGCCTTATGGCTGATTTGGGTGTTGGCCAGTCTTCTGCCACCACCATCTTCACTGACAGTCAGAGCGCATTGGCAGTTGCGAGGAACCCTGTGTTCCATGCTCGCACTAAGCACATTGAGGTGCATTATCACTATGTCAGGGAGAGGTTCTCTGCTGGGGAGATCAGCTTGGCATATGTGCCCACGCAGGAGAACATTGCAGACCTTTTCACGAAGGCTCTGCCTAGGGAGAAGTTTGAAGCTTTCCGCAAAGCTTTGGGCTTACTTCCTTTTGTGGAGTGATTTCCACATAGCTTGGCACTTCCTTATACATGAGTGCCAGCTCCTTGTTCACCGCATCACTCCCAGGGGGGATTTGTTGATATATTTAGGTAGTGATGTGTGTGAACACTCTAGGACTGCCGGGGCACTTTTTTCCCTCTTTAGGAGGTTTTTTTCCCCCGGCTTGTATATACGCCTATTGCCCTAATGGGCTACTTATCTTTGTACATTCTCTAGTAATACATTCAGTCTTGTGTGTTGTGCTCCAAGCTTCTTCTTCTTCCTTGTGTTGTTCGCGTGCTTCCGCAGACGTCTAACTCCAACAACATATAAGATGCCTGCTCAAAAGCTTCAACCAAAACATAACTCATATACATATGAGTCAAAACATATATCTGTTGCTTTTCTTTCTCTCAATGCAACAACATCAAATATACCTCCAATATCATGAAGAAATTACTCTAGATTTGTTCCCATAGGAGTGGCAATAGGTTTGCAGTCTTCAAGGCTAAAATGATGCAATAATGTGTCAATATATTTTATTTGACACAAAGCTATTTCCCCCATCAACTTGCTAAACTAAATGCCCAAATAATGATGAAAATCCCCAAATTTGACATTTCAAAAACGGCTTGCAAATCCACCTTAAATTCAGCAATATGCTTCTCATTAGGACTAGTGAGGAACATGTCATCAACATACACAACAATAATCAGAAGCACATCATTTGCATGCTTAACATATAAGTCCTCTCAATTGAATTGTTCTCAAAACCATGTGCAAGCAAGTAGGCATGTATCTTTTCATATCAAGCATGTGGTGCTTGCTTCAAACCATATAATGCCTTCTTCAACCTGCACACTTTGTTTTCATGCTCTTTCTGCATAAAACCACGAGGCTAAAATACACATACCTCTTCATGCAATTCACTATTCAAAAAATGCAATTTTAATGTCCAGATGATGTACATTCCAACCATGATGAGCTGCAAGTGCAGAAATGCTACGAATAGTGGACATTTGGCATGTGGGAGCAAAGGTCTCATCAAAATCAATGCCTTTCTCTTGAGCATAACCTTTTGCAACAAGCATAATCTTGTACCTGTCAATTGTTCCATCAGGTTTACATTCCAGTTTGTATACCCATTAGTATCAATGGCCTTTTTGCATGGAGGCAAATCACATAAAGACCAAGTACCATTCTTCATAATAAAATCATATTTTGATTGCATAGCACCCATCCAATTTTTTGAATTTTGCATTCCATCAAAAGAAAGAAGCTCATTCTCATCCCAAAGACTAGAGGCAACTATTGCATAGCAATATGATGCAAAAGAACCACTATGAAATCTTGAACGAGTATGATATGATAGAGGTGCATATAATTTGCTATCTATCCAAGTCTACACTAACCATTTAGGCATAATTTTTGCCTCCTCCATATCAACCTTCTCATCAACAAATGCATCATGTAAATCTAGATCAGAAATGCAATGGTCTTCATCATTAATTGAAATCTGTAAAGGCTGAGAAATCACCTCATTTTGTCCAATAGTTGACTATTTACCAATAAAAAGAGGCAACAAAGTACCATACATGCCTTTAGAGCTAGCTGATGTCTCCTTAGTACATGAAAGTAATGTCTGAATTGCATCTTCCACAACAACAACATCACGGCCAACCAAAATATGTTTAGTTTGTGGATGATACAAATGATATTGTGCCCAACAAAAATGCATTTTACTACTTTATCATCCAATTTTTTGTTGTTTAAGCACTAATGCATATGCCAAACAACAAAAAACACACAGGTGAGCAACAAATGTCTTGAGACCATCCCTAGCCTCATATGGAGTGATCAATTACAATGCTTTTGTGGGACATCAGTTAAGTACATGTGTTGCATAGATATCACCCTCAAGCAAGAATTTATGTGGTAAAGCTTGAATTTTGACCATACACCTCACCATTGCCATGAGAGACATATTCTTTCTTTCAACAACTCCATTTTGTTGAGCATTATATGACACTATACACTGATGTTCTATCCCACTCTCAAACATAAATGCATTAAAATTAGAACACATGTATTTCCTTCTCAATCAGAATGGAGGTTGCCCATTTTACATGTTGACATATTTTCAGCCATGACTAGAAACTATTTGAAGCACCTAAAGACTTTTGACTTTGCTTTTAATGGATGTTGAAGTTAGACGTCTGCGGAAGCACGCGAACAGCACAAGGAAGAAGAAGAAGCTTGGAGCACAACACACAAGACTGAATGTATTACAAGAGAATGTACAAAGATAAGTAGCCCATTAGGGCAATAGGCGTATATACAAGCCGGGGGAAAAAAACCTCCTAAAGAGGGAAAAAAGTGCCCCGGCAGTCCTAGAGTGTTCACACACATCACTACCTAAATATATCAACAAATCCCCCCTGGGAGTGATGCGGTGAACAAGGAGCTGGCACTCATGTATAAGGAAGTGCCAAGCTATGTGGAAATCACTCCACAAAAGGAAGTAAGCCCAAAGCTTTGCGGAAAGCTTCAAACTTCTCCCTAGGCAGAGCCTTCGTGAAAAGGTCTGCAATGTTCTCCTGCGTGGGCACATATGCCAAGCTGATCCCCCCAGCAGAGAACCTCTCCCTGACATAGTGATAATGCACCTCAATGTGCTTAGTGCGAGCATGGAACACAGGGTTCCTCGCAACTGCCAATGCGCTCTGACTGTCAGTGAAGATGGTGGTGGCAGAAGACTGGCCAACACCCAAATCAGCCATAAGGCGTCTGAGCCACACACACTCAACAGTCGCTGTGAAAGCTGCCCTATACTCAGCCTCACAACTGGAAGTGGCCACAGTAGGCTGCTTCTTGCTCAACCAAGATATACATGAGCTACCAAGCATGAAGCAAAAACCACTGGTGGACACACGAGTGTCATAGCAACCAGCCCAATCTGAGTCAGAAAAAGCATGCAAATCTGGCGGTAGTGATCCCCCCTTGGGATAAAACAACCCAAGTAGCCGAGTACCACTCAAGTAGCGAAAGATGCGCTTAACCGCTTTCCAATGCGTGACTCCTGGGCAATGCATGAACCTGCTCATCTGTGAGACAGCAAACTGAATATCTGGCCGAGTAATGCATAAGTAAATCAAGCATCCAACAGCCTGCTGATAGAGAACAGCATCAAATGCATCTCCAGCATCATGAAGACTCAATCGTAAACCTGTCTCCATAGGAGTGGCAATAGGCTTACAGTCTTCAAGGCCAAAACGCTGCAATAATGTGGCAATATATTTCGTTTGACACAAAGCCATTCCACCATCAACGTGCATAAACTGAATGCCCAAATAGTGATGCAAATGCCCCAAATCAGACATCTCAAATGAGGCATGCAAATCAGCCTTAAAATCAGCAATATGTGTCTCAATAGGACCAGTGAGCAGCATGTCATCAACATAGACAACAATGATCAGAAGCACATCATTAGCACGCTTAACATATAAGGTGCTTTCAGTTGGACTGTTCTCAAAACCATGTGCAATCAGATAGGCATGTATCTTCTCATACCAAGCACGTGGTGCTTGCTTTAAACCATATAACGCCTTCTTTAACCTGCACACCTGGTTTTCATGCCCTTTCTACACAAAGCCACGGGGCTGAAAAACATACACTTCTTCATGCAAGTCACCATTCAGAAATGCTGTTTTAATGTCCAACTGATGTACATTCCAACCATGATGGGCTGCAAGTGCACAAATGCTCCGAACAGTAGTCATACGACATGTAGGTGCAAAGGTCTCATCAAAATCAATGCCTCTTTCCTGCGCATAACCCTTTGCAACAAGCCTAGCCTTATACCTGTCAACGGTACCATCAGGTTTACGCTTCAGCTTGTATACCCACTTAGTGCCAATGGCCTTCTTGCCAGGAGGCAAGTCACATAAAGACCATGTACCATTCTTCATTATAGCATCATATTCAGATTGCATAGCAGCCATCCAATTTTCTGAATTTTGCGCTTCATCAAAAGAAACAGGCTCATTCTCATCACAGAGACTAGATGCAGCCATAGCATAGCAATCTGATGCAAAGGAGGCACTATGAGAGCCTGAACGAGTATGATATGACAAAGGTTCATCTAATTTGCTGTCACGCAAAGTCTGCACCAGCCATTTTGGCATAGTTTTTGCCTGCTCAATATCAGCTCTCTCATCGACAAGTGCATCATGTAAATCTGCATCAGAAATGGAATGATCTGCATCATCATATGAAACCTGCAAAGGCTGAGAAGTTGCCTCATTAGGACCAGCACTAGCCTGTCCACCTGTAAAAAGAGGCATCAAAGTATCATACATGTCTTTGGAGCTAACAGATGTCTCCTTAGTACATGAAAGCAATGGCTGAATAGCATCTTCCACAAAGACAACATCACGGCTAACCAGAATGCGTTTAGTCTGTGGATGATACAGACGATAGCCTTTACTTTCAGAACTGTACCCAACAAAAATACATTTTACTGCCTTATCATCCAATTTTCTACGATGTTGTTCAGGCACTAATGCATATGCGAAACAACCAAAAACACGCAGATGAGCAACAGATGGCTTGCGGTCATGCCAAGCCTCATATGGAGTGATAGACTGCAATGCTTTAGTGGGACACCTGTTCAGTACATATGCTGCACACATGACAGCCTCAAGCCAGAAACTATGTGGTAAAGCCTGACTTTTGACCATGCACCTCGCCATCTCCATGAGTGACCTGTTCTTTCGTTCAGCAACTCCATTCTATTGAGGTGTATACGGCATTGTACACTGGTGTTTTATCCCACGTTCAGCCAAAAATGCATTAAAATCTGAAGACATATATTTCCCCCCTCGATCAGAACGGAGGGTGCCCATTTTACATGCTGACAGATTTTCAGCCAAAACCAAAAACTGTTTGAAGCACATGAACACTTCGGACTTTGCTTTGAGTGGATATACCCATGCATGCCTAGAAAAATCATCAATGAAAGTCACGAAGTAAAGGTAATTTCCAAAAGAGGGTGTCTGCATAGGACCACAGACATCACTATGTACAAGCTGTAATTTCTGCGTAGCCCGAACTGAACCATCTTTAGGAAAGGAAGAACGCTGCATTTTGCCCAAAATACAGCCTTCACAAACATGTTTTCCAGGTGCCTCAAGTTTGGGCAAAGAGGACACCATTTCAGATTTCTGCAGGCGTAACAAACTAGCAAAATTCAGATGACCAAAGCGTGCATGCCAAAGCTTTGCATCTGACATAGCCTGAGAATCATGAACTGCACATGTCGAATCATTCACAGATCTTTCATAGTCTATGAGCTTATACAGCCCACGACATAAAATGCCAGAAGCGATAATCACATCGCCATTTGAGAGATCATGGACTGTACACCTGTCATCAACAAATTTCACGACCAAGCCAATCTTGGCTAATGCAGAAACTGATAACAGATTCTTTTTGATCCCTGGCACAAATAAAGCATCTGACAAAGTGAAAGAACTACCATCAGCAGTAGTCAGAATGATCTTACCAACTCCCATAACAGGATAAGAGGAGTTATTGGCGCATGTGACAGTATTCCCTGTAGGAGCAGGCTCAAGTGAAGAGAAGAAACTGCGCTGCGAGGTAATATGTTTGGTCGCCCCACTGTCAAAGTACCAAACATCTGAGTCTACTGCAGACATGCACTGATCATGAGAAGATGGGTCAAAACTACAGACAGTAGTAAACGCCCATTCTTCTTCCTGCACAAGATTTGCAGACTCTGTTTTTGGTGTAGAGGCCTCTGCAACAACCATTCCAGCCTCTTTCTTCTTTGCCTCTTTAGCAGCCAGTTTTGGACAGTTCTTTATAATATGATCATTTCCTTTACAGTACTTGCAGAACAATTTCTGCTTTTCTGATTTCTTTTCATCTTTATCCTGGTTCTTCGATTGTGCAGCATTTGCAGATTTCTGCTTACTAGTAGAAGAGCTCCATTTTCCTTTGCCCTTCTGACTAGCCAGGAAAGCTTGATCTGCAACACGCATAATGGACCTATTCTGCCTGGACTGATCTTCCTGCAACAGAACAGAGACTAATTCCTCAAATGACAAGGCATTCGGATTGCCTTTCATCATCAACCGAAGAGTAGAGGCAAAACTCTGATATGAATCAGGAAGACCATTCAGAACGGTCTGCACAAGTGAGCTATCTGGTATAACCTCATCAGCAGAAATCAATTGTTCCTTCAGGTCTTTGATCTTTGTAAGAAAACTGTCCATAGAATCACCTTCATTCATGTGCTCACTCTCCAACTGTTTTCGGAGGTAAGCAACACGAGCCTCATTCGTAGCCTGGTACAAAGTGGTAAGTGTATCCCAAGCATCCTTTGCTGTTCTGCAAGAGCGAATGTGAGGAATAATGGCACGTTTGACAGACAAAGCTATCAATGCATGTGCCTGGGCATCTCTGCCATCCCAACGAATCTGCTCTGCAGTAGGTGCAACAGAAACAGCAGCACGAACAGGAATCTGCGGAATATCATCTTCGACACCATCTTCATCAGCTCCAACACCTGTATTTGCAGTACCTGTCGTTACAGGTGTAACAGGACGTCTTTCAACACCCTGCACAATGTTCCACAATCCTTTTGCAACCAGTACATGTCGCATCATATAAGCCCATAATGGGTAGTTGGTACCATCCAACTTATCCTCAACAGCCAACATACGGAATACATCACTGCTTTCAGCCATGGCCGGTGACTAAAATACCTTGATGCAGAAAATTGACTGTATCTAAAAAAGTTGAACGGAACTGCCCAAACGAGTTCTGCTAGACCTGTAGCAGACTTCGAGACGCTTAAACTGGCGAACAGAAACTGGTATATACCTTTGGCACAAAAGGACGAAATAGCCTGCACAAGCGCTGCGATAGTGCGTTCGGAGGCCGAAACGAGCTCAGATCACAATTTTGGCACGACAGAGCAAAGTTGTTTTGATCTCGGAAACACCCTGAGTATGCTCACCAAATTTCGTGTGAATCTAAGACTGCAAACGGAGGAGTGTCGACGGCGCCCTAGAACAAGCGACGACCTGCTCTGATACCAATTGTTGGAGTTAGACGTCTGTGGAAGCACGCGAATAGCACAAGGAAGAAGAAGAAGCTTGGAGCACAACACACAAGACTGAATGTATTACAAGAGAATGTACAAAGATAAGTAGCCCATTAGGGCAATAGGCGTATATACAAGCCGGGGGAAAAAAACCTCCTAAAGAGGGAAAAAAGTGCCCCGGCAGTCCTAGAGTGTTCACACACATCACTACCTAAATATATCAACAATGGATACACCCATGCATGCCTAGAGAAGTCATCAATAAAAGCCATGAAGTAAAGGTAGTTCCCAAATGAAGGTGTCTGCATAGGACCACATACATTACTATGAACAAGCTATAATTTATGAGCAAGTCAAAATAAACTATCTTTGGGGAAGGAGGAATGCTGCATTTTGCCCAAAATATAGCCTTCATGGACATGTTTACAAGCTGCATGTTTGGGCAGAGAGGATACCATTTTAGATTTCTACAGATGACCAAAGAGTGCATGCCAAAGCTTTGCATCTAAAGTAGCCAGAGAATCTTGAACTACACATGATGAATCATTCACAAATTTTGCATAGTCTATGATTTTATACAAGCCACAACATAAAATGCCAGAACCAATAATAATTTCACCCTTTGAGAGATCATGAATTGTACATTTGTCATCAACAAAACCAAGCGAGTCTTGGCTAATGCTGAAACTCATTACATATTTTTCTTGATACCTGGCACTATCAAAGTACCAAACATCTGAGTCTATTGTAGACAGAGACCTCTACAACAACCATTCTAGCCTCTTTCTTCTTTGCCTCTTTTGTAGCCCATTTTGGAAAACTCTTTATGAAATGATTATTTCCCTTATAGTATTTGCAAAATTGTTTCTGATTTTCTAGTTTTTTTTCATCTTTGTCTTCCTTGTTGGATTGTGCAGCATTAGCAGATTTTTTTTCTTACTCCTCTTTTGTAGATAGTTTTGGACAACTCTTTATGTCATGATTATTTCCCTTACAGTATTTGCAAAAATGTTTTTGCTTTTCTGTTTTCTTCTCATCTTTTTCTTCCTTCTTGGACTATGAAACATTAACAGATTTTTGCTTACTAGTAGATGAGCTCTATTTACCTTTGCCCTTCTGACTAGCTAAGAAAGCTTGGTATGCCCAACATAATTTTCTCTCTTTTTAATTTTCTTCTTTACTTTTTTATTTTGAAACAAAGAAAGAACAAAAAGTTCAAGGAAAGAAGGAGAAATACAAACCTAAGGAACTTAATTGCTAAAGCCTATGAGAGAGCAAAGAAGGATAAAAAGGATTAGAGCTCCTTAAACTCAAGCAATGAACAAGTAATGATTTACACCATGACCAATGATGAACCGCATTGCTTAAACTCCACATTCCCACGATGAGAGTAGATTGCCAGGTTAGTAGCCCAACAATGAAGATATCTCATGATTCCAACAATGAGCTTTGGCTCTATGCTCATGTGAAAGAGCGCTTTTTCCAAGCAACAAGAGGTGCCCTTCAAAGATCAATAATGAGATCCTCCAATGACAATAAATCACTACTTCCTATCATGACCTTCAACTTTTCACTTTTGCACATGATCAACAAAGAGTGCTTTTGCCCAGCTATAAGAGGTGCCCTCTACATATCAATGATGAGAGCATCTAATGTGTCTTTACTCCAGCACTAATTCTGTTTCACTTAGACAAACCCCCAAAAAGAGATAGATAGATAGATAGATAGATAGATAGATAGATAGATAGGTAGGTAGGTAGGTAGGTAGGTAGGTAGGTAGGTAGATAGATAGATAGATAGATAGATAGATAGATAGATAGATAGATAGATAGATAGATAGATAGATAGATAGATAGATAGATAGATAGATAGATAGATAGATACATAGATAGATAGATAGATAGATAGATAGATAGATAGATAGATAGATAGATAGATAGATAGATAGATAGATAGATAGATAGATAGATAGATAGATAGATAGATAGATAGATAGATAGAGAGACAGATGAAGTAATTCGATGGCGATGCACCACAATGTGCTCTCCTTCTCGAGAGCTTCACGATGATATCCCTGGATTAGAAAACTGAGCTCCTAGGGCGGCACACAGTACTCCGCATAGAGGCTGCAAAATACACAGGAAAAACACAGTACACAGAGAGCACGAAGACAGACTTCTTAGGTATTACAAATGCGGTCGAACTTACAGTCTACGACTGACCAGGCCAATATATGTTTTATTAAAGAACATATACAAAGAAGTGTCCAGTGGCCATTTGGCCTTTCACATGGACACTAATGGTAACAATCTCCCATTAAAGGCCAATATGGCCAAAGTAACTATTGGAGAAAAATAAAGAATGATAAAGAATACCTGAGTGTAAGTATACAAACTATACCTCCCACTTGATGGGCATGTTACACAGTATACAAGTGACTGTGTAAGATCATGAATCAATTAACCCCCATCAAGTGACAATAGTGTCGAAAGCTATCCTATGGTAGAGCTTTAGTCAAAGCATCTGCAACATTATCTCGAGTGTGAACCTTCTCAAGAATACTGTGCTCAGTGGCTAAGCAATCTCTAATGAAGTGAAACCTCACCTCAATGTGCTTGGTCTTTGCATGATAGATCGGATTGTTAGCCAAAGCAATGGCACTCTGACTGTCATTGAGTAAACGAGGTACATGCTGAGGTAAACCCATATCACAAGCAAGACGAGAAAGCCACAATGCTTTCTTACATGCCTCACTTGTTGCAACATACTCTGCTTCTATGGTGGAAATAGTTGTACATTCTTGAAGATGAGATCTCCAAGAGATAGCACCTCCGACAAAATGAAAAATATACCTGGATGTAGACTTACGATTGTCTACACAACTACAATAGTTAGAACCTGTGTAACCAATAATGGATGCTTTCCTTCTACCTAAGCATAGACACTTGTCCTTAGTGCCACTCAGATATCTCAAAATCATCTTGATCGCTTCCCAATGTTTCTTGCCAGGATTAGATATATATCTGCTCACAACTCCCACTGCAAATGCAATGTCTGGTCTTGTAGCTACCATAGCATACATGATACTACCAACGATAGACTGATAGGGAATTTTGGTCATGAATTCCTTTTCCTCATCTGATTTGGGGCAATCATCCTTGCTCAATTTCACATATGTGGGTAAAGGTGTACTCAATGCTTTTCCACCGTGCATATTGAACCTGTGAAGTACTGTGGATATGTACTAACTTTGAGACAAGTATATGCATCTTTTACTCATATCACGAGTAATGTGCATGCCAAGAATATGTTTGGCATCCCTAAAATCCTTCATATCAAATGTCTGACTCAACTTCGTTTTGAGAATTGACAAGTCATAGGAGGACTTGCCAGCAATCAACAATCAACATATCATCAACATGAAGTATCAAGCATATCAAGCTACCATCTAAGCATTTCTTTGTGTAGAGACAATGATCCTCATTGCTTCGAGAATAGCCTTGGGACTTCATAAAAGCATCAAACTTTTGGTACCATTTTCTAGGAGACTATTTAAGTCCATACAAGCTCTTCTTGAGCTTACAAACAAGACTTTCCTTGCCAGGAACTACATAACCCTCTGGTTGTTCCATATAGATCTCATCTGTAAGATCTCCATGCAAGAAAGCAATTTTCACTCCAATTGGACTAGCTCTAAGTCCTCCATTGCAACGAATCCAAGCAACATGCGCAAAGTAGTCATCTTGACCACTGGAGAGAAGATTTCCTCAAAATCAACACCATGTTGTTGCTTATAACCCTTTGCAACAAGTCGTGCTTTATATTTTGGAGAAGCATTATCTGACGTGAATTTCAATTTATATACCCATTAACATGGTAAAGCTTTCCTGCACTTTGGCAAAGGTACTAAATCCCAAGTACCATTCTTGTGAATATAATCCAGCTCACTCTTCATGGCATGCTCCCACTTGACATGATCCTCTGTCTACATAGCCTCTTTGTAGCAAGAAGGCTCACTAGCATCTGTTAGCATAAACAAAATCTAAACCTAGAACGTATCTATTAGGTGGATGTGTGACACGTGCATAATGTCTCAATGGTTGCTGAACAAGAACATGTGCAGACTGATCTAAATGGACGTTCTCTTGAACATCCCTATGTGCATCATTTTTATGGGACTAGTATCCTCAAACACCAGTCTTCTCACTTAATCCTCCTTAATGGGCTGTTTATGCATCTTAGACTCATGAAAAATGACATCACTACTTTTGATCACTGACCGTGTTTCATGATCCCATAAGCGATACCCAAATTGTCCTTCTCGACCATATCCAAGAAAAATGCATTTCTTTGACTTATGATCCAACTTTTGTCTAAGACTCTTGGGTATATGAACACATGCTTCACACCCAAAAACTCGAAGATGATAATATGGTTGCTTCCCTGTCCATAACTCTTGTGCCACTTTCAGACCTTTGGGAGTACTAAGTGAAAGGTTAATCACATGAACTGCAATCAACACTGCTTCTGCCCAAAAACCTTGTGAGAGGTTTGCATGATGCAACATAGAGACTACTCTATCTTGAATAGTTCTATTCATCCTCTCAGCTACACCATTCTATACTGGGGTATAAGGAGCTGTAAACTCTCTACGAATCCCTCTAGACTATCAGAAAAGGTTGAATTCATGTGAGGTATACTCACTCCCATTATCTAAATGTAAAGCCTTAAGCTTATTTCCTTTTTCAGTCTCAACTGAAGCATGACATTTTCTGAAAGTAGGGGATACCTCATCCTTCGATTTGATAGGATATACCTAGACTTTTCTAGTAGCATCATCTATGAAAGTGACAAAGTAAAGAGAAACACCTAAGGACCTAGTGGGCATAGGACCACACACATGTATGAATGAGATCTAAAGGCTGAATTGAAGAGTCAATGTGCATTCCATGCACATTTGTGGTTTGCTTTCCATATTGACAATGCTCACAAAATGAAAAATCAGAGAAAGACAACACAAGTAAGTATCCAGAACCATTCCACTACGAGATATATGGCCCAAACGACCATGCCAAATACAAGCCATAGGCTGTTTAGTAACAGCTAACAAGTAAAGGATAAAGTGAGCCAACTTTGCTTCCTTTTGCAATAACCATATTGCCCTTTGATATACGAAAGGACTGAGCATAGAAGACCACCTTGTAATCAAGGTCATCAAGTTGACCAATTGACATCAAACTGCATGATAACTGAGGTACATCGTACATTATGCATAGTAAATTTTGAACCATCAATGAACTGCACAATCACATCTCCAATCCCCACAACATCACACTGGTAAGAGTCACCAAGTCTCACGGTACCAAGAGACTTTGCTGCATAATTAGAGAACCATTCTCTCTGTGGTATCACATGGAAAGAAGCACCAGAATCTAGCAGCCACATGTGGGAAAGAGAATCAGCCATAAGCGCCTCAGTTGGCACAGTACTATCAAGTGTCAACACATCAGATTTACCTTTAGAATTCTTTAATGCATAACAATCTTTCTTCATATGTCCTTTCTTATGACAATAATGGCATTCGATATCCCTCTTCCTTGATTTACTTATACTCTTATTCCCTTGACCATTCTTTTCCTTGTTCTTGCTCCTGCCATGTTGCTGATTCTTTCCTTGGTAAGAATCATGAACATTATATGCATCTCCACTCTGAGTGCCAACCATAGATTTTCTATGAATCTCCTCGCTCAAGAGTGCTCCAAATATGTCATCATGGACGAATTTGCCACCAGGTGCACTATTTCTAATAGCTGTGCAAAATGTATCCCATGATGATGGCAGGGTGCATAACAGTAATACTGCTTTCATTTCATTATCCATATCCATTTTTTGAGCCTGTAATTGGGAGAATATAGCATCAAACTCATTTAGATGAGCAGCAACACTATCTGTGTCCTTCATACGAAGGTCATATAATTTTCTCATCAGATACACCTTATTTGATGGCGTATGTTTTTCATATGTATTGCATAACTTCTTCCAAAGCTCCTCTTCACTTTCACAGTCTAATACTATAAAGTAAACATTATCTGCCAGGTGCAAGCGAATGGTAGACCTGGCCATTTCATCTAACTCATCCCAATCATCTTCATCCATGTCAATAGGCTTCTTTGAAATCCCATTTACTGGCTTCCATTGCCTCCTTTGAATTAGCACATCTTTAATCTGATTCTTCCATAGAGCAAAGTTTGTGCCATCAAATTTTTGGATCTCAAAATGGTCTTTGCCCTACAAGTTATAGCTCGACCCTGATCCACTAGATGTGCTTGAGACCTCTGATGCCATGATGGTAGAGAACTGAATAGAATGATAATGGAACTAGAAGAGTCCAAACACTAACAAATAAGTGTATCAAAGAGTAAATCAACCACTATATGGTTGACTAGAAAGAAGCACCAATATCTAGCAGCCACGTGTGGGAAAGAGAATCAGCCATAAGCGCCTCAGTTGGCACAGTACTATCAAGTGTCAACACATCAACATCATCAAAAATAACATTAATAATAGTCGAAGTAGATGGTGCAGGTAACTGTTTAAGATGCCCATCAACATTCTGTCCTTTACCTTTAGCATTCTTTAATGCATAACAGTCTTTTCGATATCCCTCTTACTTGATTTACTTCTACTCTTATTCCATTGACCATTCTTTTCCTTGTTCTTGCTCCTGCCATGTTGCTGATTCTTTACTTGGTAAGAATCACGAACATTATATGCATCTCCACTCTGAGTGCCAACCATCGATTTTCTACAAATCTCCTCACTCAAGAGTGCTCCACATATGTCATCATAGACGAGTTTACCACCAAGTGCACTATTGCTAATAGCTGTGAAAAACGTATCCCATGATGATGACAGGGTTTATAACAACAATACTACTTTCATTTCATTATCCATATCCATTTTTTGAGCCTCTAATTGGGAGAATATAGGATCAAACTCATTTAGATGAGCATCAACACTATTTGTGTCATTCATACGAAGGTCATATGATTTTCTCATCAGATACACCTTATTTGATGCCGTCTGTTTTTCATATGTATTGCATAACTTCTTCCAAATCTCCTCTGCATTTTCATAGTCTAATACTATAAAGTAAACATTATCTGCCAGGTGCAAGCGAATGGTAGACCTGGCCATTTCATCTAACTCATCCCAATCATCTTCATCCATGTCAGCAAGCTTCTTTCAAATCCCATTCACTGGCCTCCATTGCCTCCTTTGAATCAAAACATCTTTAATCTAATTCTTCCATAGAGCAAAGTTTGTGCCATCAAATTTTCGGATCTCAAAATGGTCTTTGCCCTGCAAATTATAGCTCCTCCTCGGAACACTGGCACTAGACCCTGATCCACCAGATGTGCCTGAGACCTCTGATGCCATGATGGTAGAGAATTGAATAGAATGATAATGGAACTAGAAGAGTCCAAACACCAACAAATAAGTGTATCAAGAAGTAAATCAACCACTGTATGGTTGATTAAACCAAAAATCTGGAAAAATTTTGCCAGAATATCCTCTGTAGAATGAGCATATGACCAGCTTCAAAATATCATAAAACTGGAAGTACTGACATGTTTACTTGCATAGTGAATCACTGACTCCACTGCATATAATCAGTTACCCAATAGAAGCCAACTAGGCTTATCGAGCACCTATGAACAACTATCATACATCTCCTATGGCGAGGCTGGGTAAGTCCTCCACCTGAATCATCGAAGAGACACCGACATCTGGGTGTCTCCCAGTTAAGAAAACCTCACCACGACCCTCTTTTTCAAACATAAAAGGCTTTATGCAAAAACGTAACCGCTATATCAATGACCACATGGACGTACATAAGCGGTATCCACAGAAGCATACATGATGTGTATGTGCTCCATATATGCAGTAAAATGACACTAAAATGCTGAATGCAAAGCCCAAAAACTAGCCAACAACACGTGCAAGTGTCTATCAAATCTGATGTTTTAGGCCCAAAAACCTGCATAAATTTGCAGTGACTGCTCCCACCAAAATTGGAAACCTTTTGAGAAAGCTGTAGTTTTACGAGTGTGGTTGAAAACACAGCCCCAAAGGTTGATACTTGTTGTTGGAGAAGTACAAAGAACACTCTTCTTGATTTTCTTGGACCTGTATGAAGAGAACTATGTACGAAAGTACTCCAAAATTGCTCCAAAAGACACCCCAAAAATGCTTAAGAAACATGCCTTGAAAGCAAAGAATGAAGTTTTGAGGGACCAAAACATGTTGAAGGTAATGTTGACCTTAGTCTTTCCCCTTCCTTAGACACCACAAGAGTGTAGCTTAGTGGCAAGAGATTGCCACGGTTAATATGTTTTATTAAAGAACATATACAAAGAAGTGTCCAGTGGCCATTTGGCCTTTCACATGGACACTAACGGTAACAACAAAGAGAGAGGATCTTGTTGCCACTTAAAGATTTCATAGCGAACCTCAACTAACCATAACTAGACCCCTATCTTTATTGTAATGTTCCTCCTATTGAGAATGAAAACACTCAATGTTTTTTACTACACTTAGCACATTTTCCACACCTATTTTTCATCATGGCTAAACTACTCATACATTATATGCATCATCCAACAACCCATTTTTGGGAAATCGCTTCATACAATAGCCCATTCCAAAATTTAATTTTAGATATCTTAACAAATATATTCATTACATGGGTCTTTCATGCTCCCTAGACCACTACTTGCTTTGATTACCTTTGATTACCTCCCTAGGTGAAGGACCTACTCTAAGATAAAGATTTGAAAGTGCCCAAATTGAGATTGAGGTGCAACAATAGTGTTAATTTATTCCATCCACACATGTACTGTCATTTGCATGATCTCTAGTGGTCATGACATGATCTCTACCTACCATGATTTTCTTCTTCTTTGTGTGAAGCCCACCATTAGTCTGCAAGCTGGATTACAAAAATTAAATAAAAGAAATCAAACAAATACTAGAACAACATACACTAAGTCCCTTAGGAAGAAGAAGGGACACCCCCATCTCATAATATTAGGAGACACTTGTAAAGATGAATGCATCGATTTTGAGGTGGGACTTGAACTAAGCTACTTGCTCATGAATTCAAAGTGCTATCCACTACACCACACCTTCCTATATTATAATTGCTTTTAGCGGGAGTTAAGATTGCATAGTGGAAGTCACCCCTCATTTTTTGTGTAGTTGCTAGAAATTGGAAAGCACCCATTATGAAAGTGTGGACAACCCTCTACTTATAGTTTCACATGGATATGTTGAACTCAAGAGGGATTGAACCCGAGACTTTCTCCCAAATAGTTTGTGGAGTAGACCATTGGGCCATGGCTTCTTGACAATGGAAGTCACCTTGTAGGTATAGCCTTCAACAAAAAATAGATTGCCACATAGAACCTAGTGTTCACAACGGGCAATGCCAACAAAAGAACTGGATGTTCAACACACACACCATGTAGGAAAAAATTGTTCAGGTGCACCGCTCATCTCTGAGGGCATTCCACCTAAAAAAAAAGAAAAATGGAGGTTCGACGAGCGCCTACTCCCCTAAGCTTTAACTTTGAAAGTAAATTGTACAAGTGAATGGGCATAATACTCGTGGGACATCCTGTATCCCACAAAGTAGGGGGTTAAACAAGATAATATAGATAACAACTGGTTTAAATTGGCCAAAGTTTTACATATCTAACCCGGGGATTAAACTCTAGACTTCCTCCTCAAGAGACCAAAGCCAAAACACTTGAACTATGAAATGTGAACTAGAACCACCTTCAAAAACACTTTTGTTTTCTTTAAATGCACAATTTCTTTTGTTATATTCTAGCCTTGTATGTGAACATACGGTCTATTGTATCGTGATTTCAAGTTTCAAACCCTTTTAATTGTGTATTTAAATAAAAAATAAAATCCTCTTTAAATAATAGCAGTTAGTCCATGGGTTCTACCCCACTCTCTCTCTTTTTTTTTATAAAATAAAAGCTCAGCCGAAGCCTACGCTCGCTCTCTTGTAGAGTTATTCTTTCTTTTAATTAAAATTTAAAATTAAAGTCCACTCTCTCTTTTTTTTTTTTATAAAATAAAAGCTCAGCCGAAGCCTACGCTCGCTCTCTTGTAGAGTTATTCTTTCTTTTAATTAAAATTTGTAGAGTTATTCTTTCTTTTAATTAAAATTTAAAATTAAAGTTTGCGAGAGTAGGCTATTGTCGAACTTCCTTATTATTATAATTAAAAAAAAAAAAAAAAAAAAAAAAAAAACCTTTCGTGCCGAGAATCGGGATGGATGGCCATCTCGTGTACTTCAAAAAGCTTTCTTACGTATTCGACGCTCCTCTTTCTGAGGGCTCACATCGTTGAATTGCATGCTCAACAGCGTTCTTCAGCTGGGTGACCTCGGCAAGTCCCCCAATTGTTAGTGTCAGTCGGCATCGACAACCTGCACCTGAACAACGTACATAGCCTCTGCACCAACGTACATAGGCTACTCTGTTTTCGATACACGCGCACATCGTCGTCGCGGACATATACAACTGACACCGTAAGTAACATAAGCTGTTGCTTACGTGCTCCTCTCAAATCTTTGGTCGATAGTCGATTGCTTTTACAGGTTTCAGGAGGATTTTCTTCTCGGCACGTGTCTTCGTCTTAATTACATAACTCTGTTGGACACGCATACAGTGACAGTTATTTGAGTGCAATTACATATTAAAAATGGGATGCGTCATGCATGCAATTGCTCTCTTGCACACACAATCACCATGTGTGTGTGTGTGTGTGAGAGAGAGAGAGAGAGAGAGAGAGAGAGAGAGAGAGAGAGAGAGAGAGAGAGAGAGAGAGAGAGAGAGAGAGAGAGAGAGAGAGAGAGAGAGAGATGTTTAATACAGAGCATGGGCGAGAGTACCTTCTGGTTCGAGAGAATTTTGGTGTAAGTACAGAGCATATGACACGCACATCAATTTGCACGTGACAACATTGGGCGAGAATAAATGCTGGTTGGGAGACTAGCCCTTGCATTTCTATGTTCAGCCATCTCATTCGGGCTCTTCAAGCTGAGAAGAATTCAAGTTCAATGTAAGGACATTTCAAAATAATTAACGTCGCTCAAGTGGTTCAGTACTTACCTCTTTTTGACGAAAGTAGTTTTTTTCTAAGGATTAGATCCCATTCAGTGAATGGAAATGTTATATATTTACCACAAGAGATGGGTGTGTGGATCATCCCTTAGAGGGGAGCACTTCTTGGCTCACACATGAATGCCATGTGGTACCCACATGTGGAGCAAAGTGGTGCTCATATGGTGTAAAGAGAGAGGAAGATATATGGATAGTTACATGGCTGGGAGATGATATCATATATTCATTCTCCGTGCACAAACTCCATGAAAGGAGCCGGCATCTCCTTGTTCATCTTCATCCGGACTCGAGCCATTCTCTTTGCAAAATAAGGAGAATCATTGGGAATTATCTTCACACTCGTATTGGAGCCATTGAACGCCACAAATGACAACCATTGCATGTGCACAGAGCCTAATGGAGTCGAGAGAGAGAGAGAGAGAGAGAGAGAGAGAGAGAGAGAGAGAGAGAGAGAGAGAGAGAGAGAGAGAGAGAGAGAGAGAGAGAGAGAGAGAGAGAGAGAGAGAGAGAGAGAGAGGACACACAAAAAGCTAGAGAGGACAGCTGACAGACGCATGGGAGCTTCCCACTTCTTCCCTCTACTACGTCTCTAGGATGAAGGAATGGAGCATGAGCTCTTGGATTTATAGGCGCACAAATTCCACTGTTGGTCCCTATGTGGGATAAAAGGATGGGCCGCGGGTGCTGCCGTCAGTTTTGAACCTCCATGAACTTCACCAAAAGAGATATTTAGAGATTTTTTTTTGGTGATTGTTTCGTCCTTTTGGAAAGGGATTTTAGAGCATTTTGCCAAGCATATATACATGTAATATGGGCTTTGGAAAATAGAGTGGGGCAAGAAAAACAGGTGAAGAGCTTTCATGGATTCACTCTTGAGCTTGCCAAAGATACTCTTCCAATCATTTCTTCTCTTTTCACCCATCATCATCCACACCTATACGTTCCATAGCTTTGCGCTTAAAGACAAGATTAGGGAGATCTTGGTCTTAATTCCTTATCTTTCAAGCTTGGCTATGCAAGAAATGGCGTATCATTTGGATGAGATTTGACAGGTCAGAAAAGCTATGCAACACTTCGATAAGAACTAGTCTACCACTTTCGACCCTCGTTTTTGATCGTAGTGTTTGATTTCACCTTCGTCACTTTGGTAAGCAGTGTGAGCATTGTTGACATGATAATACATGTGGTGGAGTACATTTTGAAGATTGACGAGGACTAACAAGAAGTTCAAATTTGTTCAATTTTGCTTTGCCTATGGTTTTTGATCATTTTAAGGTCATTTTTGGAGCTCTTTTGAGGGGTTTATGGTGCTAGGATCTTCCTCGGGCCAATTGGATATTTTGAATTTTACTTTAGGCCTTGCGAGAACCTCAAATAAGAGCCTTACTACTTCAAATATGAGTTTGTGTTATTTCTCTCTCTTTTCTTATATAAAGTTTATGTGCATTTTCATTTAGCTCTCTAGTTTTTACATTTGGGGGAGGGAAATATACATAGGAACTGAGGGTTAAGGGCAATTAGCACATACTTCTCCACCTAAAGACCAAACTCTAGAGGGACAGGATAAAAAGATGGGAAAGGTTGAACAAGAGAATGACCAATACATTGAGCTCTACTATGAGTTTGTTACACAAACAATTTTGACGAGCTCAAGGAATGAACCCATAGGACAGGCCTGTCATAGGTAGCATGACCTCTATAATAGAACAATTGAAGACCAAGATGGTCTCTTTGGAGACACAAGTTAGCTCTTTCTATACTAGAAAGGAAAGAGTTCTCATACGTGAGACAGCGAGGAAGGAGACTCTCAAACCTAGTAAACATAAGGGGGAAACTTCTAGTGAGATTACCCTCGTAAAAGACCTTAAGCCACCAACCTTCACGAGGATGATAAAAAAAAAACAAGGAAACAATCTAAACTTTCTTACAAAAGTGGAATGACTTGTGTCAACTGAAGGGCACCCCACTTGAGTATCGTGTATTTGAAGGGAGTCTCTCACTTGGCCACGAGCTTATAAGGGATGGCCCATGGGTGAGTCTCGAGGAGGAGGAGAACATCTCTACATATTTGAATCAATTTGAAATTCTTTTCTTAAAGGAGTTTCTTCCTGAGAAGGAAGAAGAGAGGAATTGGGATGAGTGAGATAGGATCACACACAGAGGTAGACCACTGTCTTCATATCCCACTGTAGGGAGATTATCTTGAAGTTCAAGGTGTTTGATGATTTTTAGAAAACTAAGGTGTTTATGAGAGCTTTAGACAAGGCCATTAAGAGAGAGGTAACGAGAAATAAACCTAAAACATTTGAGGAGGAGATCAAATATGCACAAATATATGAGGGCCATAACTGACCTTAGTTTACTCCTATGGAGATGGATGAGCTCCGCAAACCTGTTAATTCGGCAAAATTTAAGAAAAAGATAGTGATGGGAAAAACAAATTCTTTATAAAGAAACAAAAGCCACAAAGGTCAAAATTACCCACTGAACAATATGAAAGGGCCAAGAGAGAGAACCTATGTTTTAGGTGCTTGTCTCTTAATCATGCACAAATGAACTCCCCATTTCGTAAGGGGGAGGATAGGAAAGGAGGACCAAGGACTATTACGACCCCTGACAAGGGCAAAAAGGTGGTCCATCTTGTGTAGACACTTCCAATACATGGAAGCTCTAGTTGCAAGGAGGTGGAAGTGATGCATGATGACATAGAGCATATTGTTGCTTGACACAGTCATTGTGGTCACCGCATTTCGGACCACATGATTTGTTTAAGCTTCATGGTAGTGTATACGGGACTAGGGTGAGAATCATGATAGAGACTCCACCACTCATAATTTCATAAACTATTCTCTGGTCAAGAAATTGAAGATTCCCGAACAACCAGTGCACATAAATACGTTGTAATCTATGATGCAAGGTGAGGATAAGAGGATATGGGACACTATCGTGTCTAATTTGAAAGTCCGTATATAGTGATACATAGACCATGTGGGCCTCCAAACTAGGAACATGGAGAGGTAAGACCTTATGTTAGGTAGAGAGTGGCTTTGGGGGTTAGGTGGCACACTTAAACGAAGCTATCATAATAACACTCGAGTTTGTGAAGAATGAAAGTAGATTTTGTATTCTGGGAGAGAGATGTACCTAGTGCACATCTCATCTTTAGATTTAGATACTTTGTTTCATTTTCAGCATGTACAATATATCTTTTTATCGTATAGTTACGATCTTGAGCATTGTATAAACACTTTGTTTGATGTATATTTTTATGGAAGTAATGTAGATAAGGACAAGACTTTTCAATATTCATGTGTGTGTGGTTAAATGTTTTAAGGATTTAATGTCTGAATTTAAAGATGTTTTCCCCTCTGACCTTCCGAGAGGGATACCACCAAAGAGAGGGGACATTGACCATGCCATAGAGGTAGTTACTAACGCTAACCCTATTTGCAAGCCACCTTATAGGCTTAGTATGTCTTTGCATAAGGAGGTAGAGAAGCAACTCCAAGATTATTTAGATAAAGACTTTATTAGACCTAGTATTCACCTTGGGCATCGCAAATGCTCCTAGTTAAAAAGAAAGATGGTTCTCTGAGGCTATGTATAGATTATAGAGCACAAAATAAGGTAACGATGAAAAATAGGTTTCCAATGCCTAGGTTGGAAGATGTATTTGATCAATTACGTCAAGCCAGGTATTTTACCAAGCTTGACCTTAGGTCAAGAGTATCATCAGATTAGGATTAGGGAAGAGGATGTCCCTAGGATTAGTGAGGGGGATGTCTCTAAAGCTCTTTTTAGGACTAGATATGGGCATTATGAATTTTTGGTGACGCTCTTTAGTCTCACCCATAGTTATTACTGATGGGATTCTAACTTCTGACTTCTTACAAGAATCCAACTTATGACGAGTTAGTAAAAACATTCCTGACGTTCGTGACCTACTTTTTTTTTCAAAAAAATATGAAATAGATATACATAGATCACTACGTCAACATCATCTATATATATTACAAGAATAAATTATTCATGAATGAGAAATATTTTAACTTGAAATCCAATATATTGTTGTCCATTGTCTCCATTTAAAACATGGATGATTAGATAATTGGATGATGGATAATGGCTAGAGCCCACATGTTACAACCTACATGATACATCACATCACGATTCATAGCCTACAACCTACAGGCTACATGCAATTGAACATGCACTATAGTCTAAACTCTACATTCTATGGTCCTCGTCTCCGTACATGTATGAGCATTGCTGCATGTATGAGTACCAATTGGAAACAAATGAGGTGAGCTGCTAGCATGCTGCTATAATTATCTGAAGACTCATATCATTTTAAGCATCACATCATGGATGTCAGAGGGGAGTTTAGACTTATCCTCATCAGCTAGAGCCTACAACATCAGGTCAGGACACAAGTCATGACTCGTATTATAACCATAGACTCATAGTTGGCGGTTTTGAGCATATGCATTATGCATATTTGCACTGTGCCACATGAGACTGCCCACGGGTGGTGGCAGATCCAAAACATGAGATTGTGCGGCATGCATCTTTAGTGCCTTGAGGTATGTACAACATAACATAAAAGTATATTGTGTACAACAGAACTTAAAAGAATGAATTGAAATGCAAACACACAAAAAAAGATCTCTATCTGAAATTTCTACACAAGTCGAGTCAATATCCCATTTTTGATGCCATGTCAGCAAAAGGTTACTAATGCATCAAGAAAAAGGTACCCGATGTGTCAAGAACCAACTATGGTCTCACCAATGCTCCTTCCATTTTGAAGCTCATGAATAGTGTTTTATGGCCATATCTAGGGAAGTTTGTAGTAGACTTTTTGATGATATTTTGATCTATAGTAGATCTCCACCTACCGAATGAGAAGTAGAAGAGCTTTCTCAAGTGGCAAGGACAAAACGAAAATTTTAGGAAGAGTAAGCATATGGAATCATTATCACAACGTTGGAGGACACATATACACTATGGATGAAGTGAAGTGCATATGTAGCTTGTCGAATGTTGGAGAACATCTTCGGTGTTCACACAAAGCACAACATAATGATGCTCAAAATGCAATTGTATGGCATCACTTCTATGTTTAGTGATTCAATTGCATTCACTTCAACGTCTAGGGCCTGAAGAGGATAAAGTTGCAATACTTTTAAAGACTCTCCCTAATTTCTTTATAAACATAGTGATTGCCTTGAAAGAAAAGAAATCTATTCCAACCCTAGAAGATGTACTCTTTACAACAAAAAGAGAAAAGGATAGAAAAACCACAATGTTGCTAGGGATACATTACTAGTTACAACCAAAATGTGTAGCATTTGTGGTGTGATTAATCATGTCGCCAAGGATTGCTCAAGTAAAAGCAAATGCAAGGAGCTCAATAAGGAGATAAAGTACCTCGAAAGGACTACAGATTCATCAACAAAAACTAAAATAATGTTCTAGTATAACAAGTACCTTATATGGTAAATTCTATTGTAAATGTCCAATGAGGTAATGCCATGCCTTTTACTATGCTAGGAAGGGGGCAAATTGTGACCTTTTGTCACATCAATGGGTCACATATCAAAAGATCATGTGCATCTTATTCTTCTACCAACTTGCCATGACATTCTTCAATGCCCAAATGGACTCTTCTTGTATATGTATTTCCTTCTTCTTCAATAAAGCACAAACACAAAGCCTTGCACTTCTACTTGCATCCCTTCGACTATCCCTAAAGGATTTACCTTGGTCTTCTCGGTTAGAGTAACAATGAAGTGGGCAGGCATGTAGGGCTTGAGCTTGAGCGCGGTCATGGGATAATCTAGCATGAGGTTGAGCCTTGACCCACTGTTTATTATCACCCCATCTAGGGATTTTATGGTTACTTGAGGGTGCATAGGTAGCAAGTTTTGAAGTGTAAGCTAAAGGCATAGGTAAGTCATGGGGACTAGAGGGAGGTGTTTGTCTGGCACTTATAGTGAAGGTATGGCTCATGTTGTGAATGGTAGCAATAATTACACTTCACAATCTGGCACTCATGGTCAAGAGATCATAGAGAGATACTTGTTGGTTTGTGTTTTGCAAAATTTGTGCAATTGTGATAGCCTCATCCTCTTTTCTTTGCACAATAACTTTGATGATGGGATGTTCCAAGAAGTCATCACATTGCTTCTTTTGTGCGGCTTCCTTTGGAAGGGAAGTTTGACTTGGATTTTTAGACTGTCTTTCAGGCAAGGAATGCCTTGTTTCTTTCTTCCGGACTATGAGAATTCACCACTATACCCTTATCTGCTGCCTTTTGTTTTTTGGGCCGTAATCATGACTCCTGAAAGTTCCTCTAGTTGGACCACCCGTATGCAAGGGGAGTGGTACTTGGACAAGTTATAATCATGTGTAAGGGGTTAGAATCACCTAAATTGTTTGTAGATGGAGTTGTCTTTGGGGCAATCCTTGGTATAACGATCCTTGGAATCTGGACAGTTCCTATATGGAGGCGCATGCTCTAGTAGTGAACAATCGCTCTGGAAGTGTTCATATTCACCACATGGGAAACGCATGACAAATCTTTGTAGGCAATTTGGAAAAATTGCCGTGGTCTTCCTTTAATGGGAGCTTGGTTTATATTATAAGTGGAAGTGCAAGTTCCAATCATGGGGGTTGCCCCAAGAGAGAGGATTGGGTTGGCTTGACCCACTGCACAATTGGAGCTTGGTTTTGCATGTGATTAGAAACTAACAATCCTTTTAGAAAATAACAAGCTTTAGCTTTGTGTCCCTCTTTCCTCAAATTTGAAGGATGTTCCACCTATGACCTTCCTGTGTGGTGTTGCCTTGTGTAGCACAAAGAGTGCACCACAAGCTTGTAGATACCCGCTTGAGAGATGTGAGCTCGTTTGGTTCTTGTCTCATATGTGCCAAATGGTCAAAGTCTCGCTTGTCAGTTGCCTTTTCTTCTACTAAAGCCTTTTGCAATTTTAGAGCCTCCTCCTCTCTTCAATAGTTTGGAGATAGGATCATTGTTGGAAGAGGTGTTCTTGCCTTGGTAGGCCCCAAAGTGAAGCTTGTCTTCTTCTATTTGTATGGTGGTCGCCTCAAACTCTTTGAGGGTGGCCTATTTGGAGAAGTTCTCGAAGCTTTTGGGAGAGCCTTCTCCACCCACTTTTTAATCATAAAATCACTCGGGCTATGAGGCAAAGTTACACGAGTCTGGAAGTGGTCTTCCACGTTTTGGTTGTACCAACTTGTTAGCCAAGCCTTTGAGAGTGGAAGGAAATAGGGCCATGAATGCATCTTGCCTCTACTCAAACCCATTAATCTTGCAGATTGAAAGGAATTGTTGGGTCTTAAGGGTCCTTGTGAGCATCACCACAAAATAAGGGAAACCCTATGTTGATCCTAGACAAAAGGGTTGAAAGCTCTTCTTCCATGTCTTTTGAGCTTGAATCTTTTTTTCCGCCAGAGAACATGACTACCTTCTTGCTAAGAGTAGTCCGGGACTTGCTCTCTTCTTCCAAAGTGAATAGCCTTCTGGTGAAAAAAGGAGCTGCCTAACTTATGTGTGGTCCTGAATCTAGGCAGTGGCCTCAATGGAAAGAAGGGATAATAGCCTCAATGGAAAATGGGGACAATAGAAAATAGTAAACAAGAGGAAGAATAAGGAAGTAGAAAATAGCAATGGAAGAGAGGCCCTCTTGGAGTCATGTCCCACTACGTGTGCCAAATGTCACCATGTAGGTGGTGAATTAGTTTGTGGGTCATGACTCATAGGGAATGCAAAATGCACTTCTCATGAAATAAGTGTAGGCACTTAAGACTGAGCACTCAACAAATGCTCAATAAAGAGAATTCAAAATGTTCAACTTCACTTTTATACTTGAACTAGAATAGGAGACACAACAATACATAGTAGACACTCAAGATAAACACATAGTAGGCACTTAATGTTAGAGGAAACACATGCAAGAGGAACACACAGTAGACACAACAGATTGTTGGAAGTGTGATAGGGCGAACCAATAATCACATGTTTAATCCAAGATCTTTCCAATGCTTGACCTTAGCACATTGCACACTTTAACTTGATCAAGATGACAATATAGAGAGATGAGAAGACAATTATAAAAGTGCAGAAGCTCTATGCTAATACGCACACTAATAAATG
>CM035413.1:25353942-25356442 GCA_020310875.1 Ceratopteris richardii
GATCTCTCTAGGCCCCCTGAAGAGCTGTGGGTAGCGGTCTCTGATGTCCTCATATGCCTGGCATCTACATGTGTAGTGCTCCTGGTCCTCCACCTCCTCTCTACATATCCTGCATAATCGCTCATCCCTGGGGGTATGTGTGGCTCGCCCAATCTCAATCTCGAGCTGGTGTGATGATACTCTGAGCTGCCCAATGGCCACTCTCTCAGCTGGTGCCATATATGTATCCATGTATCGTGGTCTCTGAATGAAACCATCCGCTGTCACAGTCAGGAAGTGCTCTCTATAGTGTTGCCTCTTTGTGGGAAGAGGCTCCCGTGGTGCTATCCATGTCTCCCTGACGTGTATCTGTAGTAGGTCCTGACGGATGATCCTATTCCTCTCCGAACGAGAGAGGGTAATGTGGGGGGAAGAGAGGTCATACTGAAAAGGGGGGAGATCCGTAATGCTCATGCCATGGTCTGCTAACCATCGGTAAGTCTGTGCATACCATACTCTCTCATGCCCTGTCTCTGCCAAATGTCTAGAGAGAGAGAGAGAGAGAGAGAGAGAGAGAGAGAGAGAGAGAGAGAGAGAGAGAGAGAGAGAGAGAGAGAGAGAGAGAGAGAGAGAGAGAGAGAGAGAGAGAGAGAGAGAGAGAGAGAGAGAGAGAGAGAGAGACTTTTTAACGTCTATTAGAGGCCAAAATCGGTCTATGAGACAAAACATATACATCAGTATGATCCAATCCACTATGATCCCAAAAGGAAAATAAAGTGTGAGTACCACAAACGGGTATAAAAGGAGTGGATAGTAACTGGCATCAAGGGTGTGGGGTGCTATGGGTATGCACTCTTTATGCTCAATGGGTGAGATACAAATATGATATGCATAGGGAGGGGAGGCTATATGGTATCACAACCCACTAAATGCCTGGAGTGGGTGTAGGATATAATGCATCGGTGGGTAAGGCATCATGGAGATCCTCAAAATGCTCTGAGCGTCCAAATCGACAGGGGTGTGCTGCTGACGTCTCCGTATCTCCATGTCATGGCGTGTGTGAATCGCCTGAATCTCTCTCTGATGTGGACGGGCTCTTCGGACGGGGGGTCTCGGTCGTCGACGCTGTCGTCTAAGCTCCTCTGCTCTATGTAATGTGACACCGCGCATCGAGCTTGGTCCTCGAGTGGCTGTGGGTCTGAAAAAATCTGTAATATAAGTCTGAGGGGGGGGGGGCAGGTGTATCTCCATCTGCTGCCGGAGGAGTGATGCACGGCGGTGCTGGAGCTCTACTAGGAAACGACCTAGAGGGTGCTGGTCCTCGGTTCCCAATAAAGCCCTGATCTCTCTGGGCCCCCTGAAGAGCTGTGGGTAGCGGTCTCTGATGTCCTCATATGCCTGGCATCTACATGTGTAGTGCTCCTCGTCCTCCACCTCCTCTCTACATATCCTGCATAATCTCTTATCCCTCAGGGTATGTGTGGCTCGCCCAACCTCAATCTCGAGCTGCTGTGATGATACTCTGAGCTGCCCAATGGCCACTCTTTGAGCTGGTGCCATATATGTATCCATGTATCGTGGTCTCTGAATGAAACCATCCGCTGTCACAGTCAGGAAGTGCTCTCTGTAGTGTTGCCTCTTTGTGTGAAGAGGCTTCCGTGGTGCTATCCATGTCTCCCTGACGTGTATCTGTAGTAGGTCCTGACGGATGATCCTATTCCTCTCCGAACGAGAGAGGGTAATGTGGGGGGAAGAGAGGTCATAAAAGGGGGGGAGATCCGTAATGCTCATGCCATGGTCTGCTAACCATCGGTAAGTCTGTGCATACCATACTCTCTCATGCCCTGTCTCTGCCAAATGTCTAGAGCTCTCAAATGCAAGCCTGGTGAGTTTGCTGGTGGGGAGCTCTCTAACTCTCAGAATAAAGGTCACCAACTGGAAGAGGGCCTCCAGTAGCATCGGTGGTGTGCCAAGCTCAGCTCGTATAATGTCATGTGGAACGGAGGGCTTGCTGCGCAGCAAGCGTGAGATCATGGTGACCTGGGGCCTCTCAATCCGCGCCCACATCGCCTCTGTGATCCCTGGTGCCCATACTGCCGCTGCGTACATCAATGCGGGTGTCACTAGAGTGTCAAAGAGCCACCCCTTAGTCCGGGGCTCCTGAAAATGTGTCTGAAAGCAGCGTCTCTCCAATCTTGCAAGTGCCGCATAGCCTCGCGTCAATCTATCTCTCGCGGCCTGTGCCATGGAGAATACCCTTGTGCTGCCCGAGAAGGTGACACATAGGTAGGCGTAGGAGTCCACTACCTCTATTTGTCCTCCAGCTGCCGTGAAAGAGGCACGATGGCGTACTGTACTGGAGGTATGGAAAATCAGGACCTTGGTCTTGCCAAGGCTCACTGTGAGTCCTCTCTCCATGCAAAAGGTATCGAGCGCCTGCAAATGTGACTGCAACCCCTCCTGTGACTCTGAAAGCATGACAATGTCATCAGCATATAATAGGATGTGTTCTGGCGTACCT
>CM035413.1:25373942-25376442 GCA_020310875.1 Ceratopteris richardii
GCTCTCCAATGTAGAATCATCCAACTTCAACTCGGTCATATCTACCTGATCAAAATTCAAATCTTCATGTCAAAATATAAAATATAGTGTATACATTGTGCATTTAGATTTTTAAATTGTATGTTTTTATATACTTGCTTAGTCGAACCCAAAGCATGAAAGCTACGTACTAGCTTCATGTTTGCTCTACAATATACTAACTTCTCTAACTAAGAAGTACTCAGGCGGTTACGGATCTTCGTATGAATCAAAGAATATGAAGACCAATTTCTCTCGCATGCACCTTCTGAACAATCTTGGATGTACATACCACAAGCAAGTGTAAACAGTAAATGCATATATTGTATTGTCCACAAATAATATATAATGTATTGAAATTTACCTGTGATAATACTCGAAGTGCAATGTGAGTGAGATTAGGCAGACCGATCCTCCCATATAAATGCCACGAAGTAAGCGGTTGCTTTGTTGCTTCTTTTCTAAGCGCAACAGCTCTACTAAACATAGGACCTATCCCATGCATGAAGTTTGTAAACTCCATGTCTATCTTCAACTTCTCATCTTCTGAGAATATCCTTCCAACATATTCAGTTGTATAGTACTCAATGATGTATCTGACCATACATCAAGAGATCGATAATGGGGATGTAACATTGCTTCCATTGCATGGATAGGGAGACTCATGAAAGACCATTGTCTATCCACAATCTCTAATATAGATGAGCGTCTGAAAAAAGGGATGTATAAGTATCCAAAAGCAAAAATTTAATAATCATTAATTTCAAATGCTTAGTGATATAGTACTTACCGATCTGATGGCAAAGGATATTGAGATATGAATCTCTTCATCTCCATAAAGAGATGATAAACAAGGCCTAATGTAGACCCCTCCATATCTGTAACTCGAAGAAGAATGAAAATAGGTCTCAAAATCAAAGATAGAGACCGTAACTCATCCCAAAATAAATCATCCAATATACGTCGCAGAAGATACTTTGCATGCTCATCTTGACAAGCATGCAAATCTCGCCATCGTGGATCTATCACAGTTTGGAGTAATGGATCTCTCAACTAGGATAATCTATGCAAGACCAAATAGATATATGCAAACCTGGTCTTTAAGGGTCGTACCATATCCAATGTACTATGACTACGAAATATTGCAAGAACTTGATGCTTCTTGCGAAAAAATGTAGTGATCTTTGTAGCATTTGAAACAAGAGGTTGAACCCATGAAAGCTTCCCTATATCTTCCATCAATAAATCTATACAATGTGATGCACATGGAGTCCAAACAATATGACGGAACTCTTCTTCTACCATAGCTCCCATAGCTTTGCAATTTGAAGCATTGTCCGTTACAACTTGGACAACATTTTCTTTTCCAACCTCCAAAATTGCCTGTCTTATATGCATGAAAATAAACTGACCCGTGACTTTTTCACCTGCATTACCTGCATCAATTATTGAATAAATATTAAACCATAATGAGAAAAAACACAAAAATAGAAGATAATCACGTTTAAAAGATTATGATATTATACCTGCATCAATAGCACGTAAAAAGTATGTACCCAAACAAGAGGATATTGATGATGTGTGTCTTGCGAATATTCGCCCATCCATCAGAAATTATAGTGCAACCAAATTCTTTCCATCCATCCTTCACAGGAGTTAGTGCTTTATCAATCATTGCTTTTTGTTCATCTAACATAGATGTCCTCATTTTGCGATAATCGAGGCCTGTCCAAGTTTCTGTGGGGCCTACCTGTGCAATGGCTTTAACCTTTTTCTTCCATTGTTCTGTTCTAAGAACATTAAAAGAAATATGCACTCAATGAGAGTGCGGCAAATTTCCATTTCTGCTATTTTTTGCCTTTCCTTTACCCATGACTCTGAGGATATCCTAGATGCAAGAGTGCTTTGTTTCTTTTCTGATGCAAAAACTGATGAGCCTATATCCTCATCAACATCATCCACACTTATAGAATCATTTTTATTCCTTTTGGATGGAGCGACTGAAGTATTGCTTTCCTCTGGAGTGCATGCATTCCCTCCACCTACCAAAAAATCATGAAAGAAATCTTGCACATTTTTACCACATTTTATATTTGTGGTTGAGCTCATTGCTGAAAAGTGCTCTGCAATTAACTTATCTCTCATACTTTGTTGAATCATTTTACAAGCACCACATTGGTTTGTGCATCCAATGCCTGTCATGTGTTTCATCACTCTTTGTGATGGTGCTAGTATATTGCTCACCACAATACTTGCACTGCCATAGTCTCGTTCCGGTGCCTTGTTGTGAAGTAGATGTCACAACATTAAGGACATTAGTGTGCAACTTCCAATTTGGGTTCATTTGACGAGGCATGATAAAGACCAGAAGCTGATTTTCTGAAATAAAAGATTAAATACAAGTAAATGATCAATAAAAATCAAGTAAAAAATTTAGATTCAAAATCATATGCCCTTTTATGCACATTGCAATTTGCAATGC
>CM035413.1:25388942-25391442 GCA_020310875.1 Ceratopteris richardii
TTTGCAAAAGCAAGGGAAGCAGGAGGCCACCCAAGGTATTATGAGGCTCTTCATTAAATGTGGTTTAAGTTTTAATGTGGTGCGCACTCTCGCATGGAAAGAGGCCATGAAAATGGTGAGTAGGCTTGGGGTTGAGTGGGAAGGGCCTTCTTATGAAGAGCTAAGAGGAAGTGAGCTGAGAAGAACAAAAGAAATTGTGCAAAAGCAATTGGAGCCTATGGCGGAGACCTGGAAGAAATATGGCTGCACTTTGATGTGTGATGGATGGACAGACATTAGGAAAAGAAATGTATATAATATACTTGTTGATTGTTGCAAAGGTACCATGTTCCTACGTGCCATTGATGCATCTACTCCAGGCCTATCCATCACAGGGGAGTACATTTTTGGACATATCAGACAGGCAGTCTTGGAGATTGGAGTGCAGAATGTTGTCCAAGTCATAACGGACAACGGAAGTAATTGTGTTTCCATGGGGCGGATGTTAGAGCAGGAGTTCCCATCCATTGTATGGACTCCATGTGCAGCTCATAGCATAGACTTATTGATTGAGGATGTTGGGAAGGTCCCTTGGATACATGAGATTTTTTCCACATGTCAGAGAGTGGTCACCTTGTTCACGAAGAGGCCAAAGTTGCTTTCCATTTTCAGATCATACAGTGATTTGGAGCTTCTTAGGCCAGCAAAGACCAGATTTGCTTATATGTGCATTGTGATGGAGAGATTGCTTCGAGTGAGGCAATCACTTATGCAGACAGTTGTTTCTCAGGAGTGGCTTGCATGGAGTGGCCATACATGCAGTAAAGCAGAGTCAGTACGCATTACATGTTTGAGTGACAGTTTTTGGAGAGAGGTAGAGGCTTTGGTGGGAGTGATGCAGCCTCTATACTCCATGCTACGCATTGTTGACATGGAGGGGAGTACTATAGGCCTCGTTTACGAGTATATGGACCGTGTTGGGGCGTCCCTTGCTCGATGCACTTCTATTTCTTCAGACAGGTATGCCATATGCATTTTGATAATGTTACATTCAAATTTTATTATTCTTATTTATATTACCAATCATCAATGACATGTCACCTGCATTCACATTGATTCTTGATTCTTGACTCTTGGATAAATAGGCTTGATGAGATTAGATCTATATGGAGGGATCGATGGGGTTGGTTCCATCGACCGATTCATGGTATGGCTCACATTCTACACCCATTATGGAGAACTGAGAGGCAGATGTTGGATCATGAGCTTGACAGTGCATGGACTTCATACATAGGTAGATTATATCCTGATGATATTGATATGCGCTTGACACTTGAGGATCAGTTCCTACTATTCCGGAACTATGGGGGTAGTTTTGGGAAAGATACCGCCATGCTCCGGTCTAGTCAGTTGTCACCTGTGTCTTGGTGGGAGAAATATGGCCTATCTGCACCTGAGTTGGTAAGTAGTAAGTACAAACTTCTAAGTTTCATTTAAATTTTAATTCATAATTTTGAACTCATAATTCAAGCAAATAATGCATACTTTTTATGGAACATGCAGAGATCAGTTGCCATCCGCATTCTTTCACAGGACTGTAGCGCTAGTCCATGTGAAAGAAATTGGAGCACTTGGGCCCTCTTCCACACAAAGAAGAGGAATCGCTTATCTACTGCACAGTTGGAGCGGCTAGTATATTGCCACTGCAACTTGCGCCTTTTGGAGAGCGGAGGTCATACAACAGATGTGCGACAGGTCAACATTGACCACATTGACATAGAGAAGGTCCATGAGATGCCTACTATACCTTCAGAGGAGTTGGACCTTTACAGCATGTTATATCAGGAGTTGACCGAGCCACAGCATCAGACTCGCTCCCAGAGACGTACTCGATCACGAGCCGTAGCATTTGCAGGGGCCTCTACTAGTTCCGCTCCACATGGTAGAGAGGATGAGGATGAGGATGAGGATGAGGATGAGCCTGATGAGGATGAGTTTTCATCACATACTGAGTCAGATTCTGATGATTGACTCTTGGACTGACTTATATTTGTATATTTATTTGGACATGTCACATGAGTCATGACTCATGACTGATGAGTCATTGATCAGTCATCAGTGGTTATGGACATTGGATATGTATTTATGACATCAGACATTTAGATGATAGTATGATTGTCTTGACTCTTGACTTTTATTTTGACTCTTTGAGATGACTCATGTACCTAGATTTTGCATTATAATTGATTATTGTATTTTGTGGCATGCCGCATGTGCTCATTGCTCACTTCCAAGTTCCATCTCCATTCTTGTCACTTGAGTATTTAAGTTTTAAGGGTGATTTGTGAATTTATTGAGTATTCCTATGAAGTTTGAAATGTGATCTATATTAAAAGTTAATGTGTATTCACATTGTGATCAAATTTCTAAGTTGAAATGCAGGTCAGGTGTCGACGTCAAATGATCTATATATGAAATGTTTAAACGTTGATATATAATGCTTATGTGTGTTTTTGCATAT
>CM035413.1:25393942-25408942 GCA_020310875.1 Ceratopteris richardii
CCCAATGGCCACTCTCTGAGCTGGTGCCATATATGTATCCATGTATCGTGGTCTCTGAATGAAACCATCCGCTGTCACAGTCAGGAAGTGCTCTCTGTAGTGTTGCCTCTTTGTGGGAAGAGGCTCCCGTGGTGCTATCCATGTCTCCCTGACGTGTATCTGTAGTAGGTCCTGATGGATGATCCTATTCCTCTCCGAACGAGAGAGGGTAATGTGGGGGGAAGAGAGGTCATACTGAAAAGGGGGGAGATCCGTAATTCCCATGCCATGGTCTGCTAACCATCGGTAAGTCTGTGCATACCATACTCTCTCATGCCCTGTCTCTGCCAAATGTCTAGAGCTCTCAAATGCAAGCCTGGTGAGTCGGCTAGTGAGGGGGGGGGAGGGGGGGGGGGAGAGAGAGAGAGAGAGAGAGAGAGAGAGAGAGAGAGAGAGAGAGAGAGAGAGAGAGAGAGAGAGAGAGAGAGAGAGAGAGAGAGAGAGAGAGAGAGAGAGAGAGAGAGAGAGAGAGAGAGAGAGAGAGAGAGAGAGAGAGAGAGAGAGAGAGAGAGAGAGAGAGAGAGAGAGAGGGAGGGAGGGAGGGAGGGAGGGAGGGAGGGAGGGAGGGAGGGAGGGAGGGAGGGAGGGAGGGGGGGAGGGAGGGGGGGGGGGGGGGGGGGAGAGGGGGAGGGGGAGGGGGAGGGGGAGGGGGAGGGAGAGAGGGGGGGAGAGAGGGGGGGAGAGCGAGGGAGAGAGGGGGGGGAGAGAGAGAGAGAGAGAGAGAGAGAGAGAGAGAGAGAGAGAGAGAGAGAGAGAGAGAGAGAGAGAGAGAGAGAGAGAGAGGAGAGAGAGAGAGAGAGAGAGAGAGAGGGAGGGAGGGAGGGAGGGAGGGAGGGAGGGAGGGAGGGAGGGAGGGAGGGAGGGAGGGAGGGAGGGAGGGAGGGAGGGAGGGAGGGAGGGAGGGAGGGAGGAGGGAGGGAGGGAGGGAGGGAGGGAGGGAGGGAGGGAGGGAGGGAGGGAGGGAGGGAGGGAGGGAGGGAGGGAGGGAGGGAGGGAGGGAGGGAGGGAAAGGGGGGAGAGAGAGAGAGAGAGAGAGAGAGAGAGAGAGAGAGAGAGAGAGAGAGAGAGAGAGAGAGAGAGAGAGAGAGAGAGAGAGAGAGAGAGAGAGAGAGAGAGAGAGAGAGAGAGAGAGAGAGAGAGAGAGAGAGAGAGAGAGAGAGAGAGAGAGAGAGAGAGAGAGAGAGAGAGAGAGAGAGAGAGAGAGAGAGAGAGAGAGAGAGAGAGAGAGAGAGAGAGAGAGAGAGAGAGAGAGAGAGAGAGAGAGAGAGGGGGGGAGGGGGAGGGGGAGGGGGAGGGGGAGGGGGAGGGGGAGGGGGAGGGGGAGGGGGGAGGGAGGGGGGGGGGGGGGAGGGAGGGAGGGAGGGAGGGAGGGAGGGAGGGAGGGAGGGAGGGAGGGAGGGAGGGAGGGAGGGAGGGAGGGAGGGAGGGAGGGAGGGAGGGAGGGAGGGAGGGAGGGAGGGAGAGAGAGAGAGAGAGAGAGAGAGAGAGAGAGAGAGAGAGAGAGAGAGAGAGAGAGAGAGAGAGAGATATTAACGTCTTCTGAAGGCCAAACTTGGCCTATGAGACAAAACCATGTACAACTGTAGTAACTCTTGTGTAGAAATAAAATGGAATCGTACTCGCTGCACAAAACTGTGTAGGCTGAAAAAGGCTCGAAATAACCCCAAGATAGTGTATCGAGTGATGGAGAGGTAGTGGGGATAATGTAGTGGTGTGGGAGGAGATGTGGCTCTTACTCTGTAGATAAAGGCCACCTAATACATGGGGGTCCCATCATAGGAGTGAATATGTATATCCTAACTACATATAATGGGTGGAGGTGGGTGTAGTATGTGGTACATCGGTGACGGTGTGCCTCCGGAAGGAAGGCTGCCGAGGTGGTGATGGTGCGCCTGTGCTCCATCATGTGGTCATGGGCTATCATGATGCGTGAGATATCCTCCTGGTATAGTCGTGGTCGTCTGAATCCAGCCCTATGTGGTCGACGTCGCACTCTCTGTGCCGCTGCTTGCTGGAGAGTGAGCCCGATGCCTCTGGAAGGTGGGCCCTCTGATGTAGCCCATCTCGCTGAAAGAACTGAGTAATTGTCTGCTGGGTACTCACCCGTGTGTGATGTGTGGGCTGTATTGACTGCTCTCGTCTCTTATATGCCGTAGTGAGGAAACGTCTCAGCCTCCGCTGGTCTCCCGTGGTCATGCACAACTGTAGTGACTCTTGTATGTGGAACTGTGCTCGTAGATCGGAGTATGCTCGGCATCTGGTAACAAAGTGCTCCTCACTCTCTATCCCTGTATGGCATACTGGGCACCACCTCTCCTCTCTAGGGACTCCCCTTGTCCGATCACTATCGATCTCGAGTCGATGTGACGAAACTCGAAGCTGCCCAATGATGACTCGGAGGTGGTGTGGTAGTATGTCTGCATGTATCGTGGAGTCTCAATGAAGCCCTGGTTTGAGATCTGTAGAAAATGCTCACGGTAGTGGAGCATTTTCGGTGGCAATGTATCCCTGGGGCTAATCCATGTTCTTTGTATGTATGTATGCCATATCTTCTGTCGAATGACCCAATTCCTCTCTTGGTGGGAGAGGGAATAGGTGGGAGCCTGTAAGTCATACTGCAAGGGTGGAATTCTGTCGATGTCAAACCCATGATGGGCCAACCAATCTCGTGTCTGTGCGTTCCATGAGGAGGTGCCTCTTGCTAATGCCATGTCACGTGATGCCTGGAAAGCTCGATAAGTGATGCGCTCTGTGTCCATGCTCCGGATCCCGTGTAATAGGCATACTATCTGGAACAGTGCCTCTACTAGCATCGGTGGTGCTTCTAGCTCTGCTCTGATAATATCATGTGGTACCGAAGGCTTGCTTCGGATGAGTCTCGCAATCATGAGAATCTGTGGCCTCTCCAATGCTGTCCATGCCGATGTAACTAATCCGGGCCCCCATATGGCTGCCCCATACATGAGTGCTGGTGTAACCAAAGTGTCGAAGAGCCACCCCTTTGTACGAGGCTCCTGAAAGTGCGCCTGGTGGCACTGTCTCTCCATCGAGGCTAGTGCTGCGTATCCACGTGTGATGGGGTCCCGGGCTGCCTGAGACATAGAGAAGACCCCAGAAGCTGATGTGAATGTCACTCCAAGATAGACATATGACCCGACTACCTCAATCGGTCCGCCTGCTGCTGTGAAAGAACTCTGTCTCCTCACCTGAGCTGATGTATGAAAAATCATAACCTTGGTTTTACGAAGGTTCACAAATAGCCCTCTATGTATGCAAAAGTGGTCTAGGCCGCGTAGATGGTGCTGTAGACCTTCTGCGGACTCTGAAACCAGCACAATATCATCAGCATATAAAAGAATATGAACAGTGGTTCCTCGTACCTCAACGCCCTCCCCTCCCTACTGTCGTATGAAATCCACTATCTCATCAATGTATAGACCAAAGAGGGTGGGTGAAAGAGGACACCCTTGGTTCACCCCGATGGTGCTAGCAAGTGAGTGGGATAAGCCACCTTGACATCTGACTCTACCAGATACTCTCTCATATAAAGCGTAGATCCCCCATATCATCTCATCTGGAGCTCCGATATTGAGTAGACGTCTAAAGAGTCGCTCCCTGGGAACTGTGTCGAAGGCTTTGCGGAAGTCCACAAAGCAGCAGTATAATCTCCTCTTCCTCACTCTGGCCTGGTTGATCAGGCATCTAAGAGTGAAGATGTGGTCAATGGTAGAGTAGTCTCGTCTAAAACCTGCCTGTCCTGGAGCTCTGATACCCTTCCTCTCGGCGAGAGTGCTCAACTCTGTCTCTAGCACTGCCCCATATAACTTGGCCAATATGGGGCCAATCATGATCATCCGATATGTAGCTGGATCCATAACGTCACCTGACTTATGAATGGGCACTATGGTGTGCTCAGTCCACAAGTCAGGGAACCCTTCAACCAGTGCACGATTGAAGAGATGGGCAATGAGAGGTGCGAGAGTTGTACATCCATAGAGAGAGAGAGAGAGAGAGAGAGAGAGAGAGAGAGAGAGAGAGAGAGAGAGAGAGAGAGAGAGAGAGAGAGAGAGAGAGAGAGAGAGAGAGAGAGAGAGAGAGAGAGAGAGAGAGAGAGAGAGAGAGAGAGAGAGAGAGAGAGAGAGAGAGAGAGAGAGAGAGAGAGAGAGAGAGAGAGAGAGAGAGAGAGAGAGAGAGAGAGAGAGAGAGAGAGAGAGAGAGAGAGAATGTCTTCTGGAGGCCAAACTTGGCCTATGAGACAAGAACCATGTACAAGTGTAGTAACCATGTGTAGAAAATGAAATGAAATAAAAAGTATATCGCTACACAAAGGAGACGTGGCTCTCACTCAACAGATAGTGGCCACCTAATACATGGGGGATCCATAATGTGAGTGAGTAAAACACCCTAGCTACTGGTGATGGGTGGAGGTGGGTGTAGTATGTGGTAGATCAGTGGTGGTTTGAGTGCCTCCGTAAGGAAGACAACCCTGGGGGTGGTGGTATGCCTATGCTCCATCATGTGGTCGTAGGCTGTCCTCATGCGTGAGATGTCCTCCTGATATAGTCGTGGCCGACGATATCCGACCATGCGTGGTCGGCGTCGTGCTCTCTGTGCTGCTGCCCGATGGAGCGTGAGCCCTATAGAAGGACCTCTCTGATGTAGGTCAGCTCGCTGAAAGAACTGGGTAATGGTCTGTTGGGTACTCACCCGTGGCTGAAGTGTGGGCTGTAGTGACCGCTCTGGCCTTTTGTATGCTATTGTGAAGAAGCGTCCCAAGTGCCGCTTGTCTCCCATAGTCATGCAAAACTTGAGTGACTCCTCTATCTGGAACTGTGCTCGTAGGTCTAAGTATGTTGGGCAGCTGATAACAAAATGCTCCTCACTCTATCTCTATCTCGCATACTGGACACCACCTCTCCTCAGGGGGGACTCCCCTAGACCGACCCCTCTCAATCTCGAGCTGATGTGATGAAACGCAGAGCTTCCCAATGACGACTCAAAGGTGGTGGGGTAGGTATGTCTACATGTATCTTGGAATCTCGATGAAGCCCTAGTCCGATATATGTAGAAAATACTCACGGTAACAGAGCATTTTCGGTGGCAATGTATCCCTAGGGCTCACCCATGTCCTCTATATGTATGTATGCCATATCTCCTGACGAATGACCCTATTCCTTTCTTGGTGAAAGAGCGAGTAGGTGGGTGCATGTAAGTCGTACTGTAGTGGTGGTAGCCTGTCTATGTCAAAGCCATGGTGGACCAGCCAGTCTCGTGTCTTTGCATACCATGAGGAGGTGTCGCCTGCGAATGCCATATCACGTGATGCCTGGAAAGCACGATAAGCAATGTGCTCTGTGTCCATGCTCCGAAGTCTTTGTAATAGGCATACTGTCTGGAATAGTGCCTCAACTAGCATCGGTGGTGCAGCGAGCGCTGCTCTAATGATATCATGTGGTACTGAAGGCTTGTTGCGGATAAATCTGGCAATCATGAGGATCTGTGGCCTCTCTAATGCTGTCCACACCGATGTAGCTCATCCCGGTCCCCATATGGCTGCCCCATACATGAGCGCTGGCGTAACCAAAGTGTCGAAGAGCCACCCCTTTGTGCAGGGCTCCTGAAAATATGCCTGGTGGCACTGTCTCTCCATCAAAGCTAGTGCTGCGTACCCACGTGTGATGCGGTCACGAGCTGCCGGAGACATAGAGAAGACCCTTGATGCTGCTGTAAATGTCACTCCCAAGTAAACATATGATCCGACCACCTCGATCGGTCTCCCTGTTGCTATGAACAAACTATGCTGCGTACCTGTGCTGATGTATGAAAGATCACGACCTTGGTTTTACCAAGGTTCACAGATAACCCTCTGTGTCTGCAAAAATCATCTAGGCCATAAAGATGATGCTGTAGACCTTCTGCAGACTCTGAAACAAGTATAATATCATCAGCATATAAAAGAATATGGACAGTGGGCCCACGTACCTCAATGCCATCACCCCCCTGCTTCCGTCTCAAGTCCACTATCTCATCAATGTAGAGACCAAAGAGGGTGGGTGAAAGAGGGCATCCTTGCTTCACCCCGATAGCGCTAGCAAGTGGATGAGATAAGCCCCCTCGACATCTGACTCTACCAGATACTCTCTCGTGTAAGGCGTAGATCCCCCATATCATCTCCTTTGGAGCTCCGATATTATGATATCGTGTGAAGAGTTGTTCTCGGGGAACAATGTCAAATGCTTTTCAGAAGTCCACAAAGCAACAATATAATCTGCTCTTCCTTACCCTTGCCTGGTCGATCAGGCATCTCAGAGTGAAGATGTGGTCAATGGTAGAGTAATCGCGTTTGAAACCTGCCTGTCTTGGAGCCCCATATAACTTGGCCAATATAGGGCCAATCATGATCGTCGTGTATGTAGCTGGATCCATAGTATCTCCTGACTTATGAATGGGCAGTATGGTGAAAGAGGCCGCGGAGAGCTACGTCGTGGTGTGCTCGGTTGCTCCAAACACCAAGGGAGTGGGCTGCTGCGTGAGGAGAGAGAAAGTAGAGAGAGAAACCTGCGCAGAAATTTGGAGAAGAAGATGGAGAAGCTGAAGTTGAAGAAGTCCCAATCAAGTTATGAGAGATTTGGGACCAAGTCTTATTGATAAGTGACTTTTAGGTCATTTGGGCATGTTCACACATGGCCAATGACCAAAAGTCATAAAAATAATGTAAATGCCTATAACTCCCCAATTTGGGGTCCAAAAATACAACAAAAATATGTCTGGAAAGCTCTCGAAGAGAGCTTTCACATGGAAGGGTCAAAATATACAAAAGGAGAGTCCTTGGGGCCTTTATCCCCAACAACCTCCCACTTAAAGGACCAAGGAGGCTCCTTTAAGCTAAGTAACTCCCACCATCTGTATACATAGCTGATGTTGTGCCTTGGGTAGACACTTCGTGAGAGCATCTGCAGGATTCTGTGAAGTATTGACCTTGATCAAAGTGATCAGGCCATCCTCTAACACCTCTCTGATGAAGTGATATCTCACATCAATATGCTTTGTGCGAGCATGAAACATGGCATTCTTTGCCAAACATATGGCACTCTGGCTATCGCATCCAAGAACAGGTGCCTTTTCAGGCATCCCAAACTCACTGCAGAGGCGAGCTAACCAAATGGCTTCTTTGGAAGCCTCTGTGGCTGAAATATATTCAGCCTCTGTAGTAGATAGTGCAACTATCCTCTGAAGTCTAGAGCACCATGAAATAGCTCCACCTGCAAGGATGTATACATAGCCACTTGTGGACTTGCGTGTGTCCACATCACCTGCCATGTCTGAATCACAAAATCCTTTTAACTCCAATGGACCCTTTCCATAACATAAGCATTTACTTTTGGTCCCTTTCAAATATCTCAAGATAGATTTGACTGCCTCCCAATGAGCTCTACCAGGATTAGCCATAAACCTGCTAACAACTTCCACTGCATGAGCAATGTCTGGCCGAGTGGCAACCATAGCATACATAAGTGAACCACAAGCTGATGCATATGGAACACTCTTCATGTAACTGGCTACATCATCATTTTTGGGACAGTCATCCTTGGAAAGCTTAACATGTGGCTGCAATGGCACTCCAAGAGGCTTAGCATCAGCCACATTAAATCTGTCCAGCACTTTTTCAATGTACTTTTCTTGGGATACCTGCAAAGTATGCTGCTGTCTATCCCTTTTTATACGCATACCAAGAATATGCTCAGCTTCCCCAAGGTCTTTCATTGAGAATGCAGAGTTCAGCTGCTGTTTTAGAGCATTCAGAGTGCTCTTTTTCTTCCCAGCCAGCAGCATATCATCTACATACAGTACAAGAATAATTGGGCTGCCATCTTCATCCTTTTTCGTGTACAAACAATGATCTGCATGGCTTCTTTTAAACCCATGTTTGAGCATAAATGCATCAAACTTCTTATACCATTGTCTGGGGGCCTGTTTCAGCCCATACAAGCTCCTTTTCAGTTTGCATACCAGATGCTCTTTTCCAGGAATGGCATATCCTTCTGGCTGTTTCATGTACAGCTCTTCATCTAAATCACCATGCAAAAAGGCTGTTTTAACATCCATTTGGAATAATTCCAAATCCAAGGCAGCTGTGAGAGCAAACAACACACGTAAAGTGGTCATTTTCACCACTGGAGAGGACACTTCTTGGAAATCAATGCCCTCTTTTTGGGCATATCCCTTAGCAACCAGCCTTGCCTTATACTTGGGTTTGCCATCAACAGTTTTGATTTTGTACACCCACTTGTTTGGAATGGCTTTCCTTCCTTTGGGTAACTCAACCAAATCCCAAGTATCATTTGCATGCAAGGCCTTTATCTCTTCCTGCATGGCTAACTCCCACTTCTTCTTGTGCTCACATAGCTTTGCCTCTTTATAAGTAAGAGGCTCACCCTCATCTGATAACATAATGTAATGTATAGAGGGATCATATCTGTTCATTGGCCTCCTAGCACGTGTAGATCTTCTTACCCAATGATCCACATTATCTGGCAATGGATCTACATCAGGAGGTATATCAACATGTCCATTGTTAATGGGCTGTTGCACATCATTTCCAGCCCTGTTTTCAGCATGAATAGGTGGCTGCATATGCCCTTCAGGATCATCATTTTGCTGTCCAGCATCATCTGGCTCAATAACCACGGGCTCACTGTCATTTCCAGCCATATGTGGTGCATCCCGAGGGTTCATATCAGATTTAATTGGTGACTGTACATGCTGAAATTTGACTCTTTTATGGTCATCTTTAGAGGCACAATTATTTTTGAGCAGCCTTGCCTCATTAAATACAACATCTCGGCTGCGTATTACCTTCTTGAGTTGAGGTAGCCAAATCCTGTAGCCCATTTCACCTTCATCTCCTAACCCATGAAGATTCCTTTCATGGACTTTGCATCTAACTTGCTTCTCAACTCAGGCCTTATATGCACAAAAGCATCGCAACCAAAGATGCGTAGGTGGTCATATGAAGCTGGTTTGCCAGACCAAACCTCTTCTGGAATGCCACCTTTTAAGGACATATGAGGGGATCGATTGCAAACATGAACTGTAGTTTTCAAAGCCTCTCCCCAAAATCCACGAGGGAGATTAGCTGTGGACAGCATGCATCTCACCCTCTCACATAAAGTCCTATTATACCTTTCAGCCACACCGTTGGAAGAGGGGCTGTATGGGACTGTTAGCTCCCTCTTAATACCAAGATTTTCACAAAATCTATTGAATTCAGCACTTGTAAACTCACCCCCATTATCTGTACGTAAGCATTTCAGCTTTCTACCTGTTTGAGTGGTCACAAATGCATGAAATTTCTTAAATGCAGCAAAGGCTTCATCTTTAGATTTTAACAAATATACCCAAAGCTTCCTAGAGTAATCATCAACAAAAGAAACAAAGTAAAGAGCACCCCCCATAGATTTTATGGGCATGCTACAAACATCAGAATGAACAAGATCAAGCACATTAGACTTACGAGAGACACCAGAGTAGTAGGAATTCTTTACTTGCTTACCATATTGGCATTCATTACAAAAATCAAGTTTTGAGCCTTTAGCATCAAACTTGTCCAAATTACATAGTTTATGAAGACCTTTTTGGCTCATGTGGCCAAGCCTTTTATGCCATAATTGCATATGTGAATGGATTTCAGCCAAAGCAATAAACTTGCCCAACAATGCTCTACCATGCAAGCAATAAAGAGTCCCTTTCTTTGTACCTTTAACAATCAGCCTAGAGCCTTTGATAAGCTTCCATGACCCCTTCTCAAAGAGGGTACTATATCCATGCATATCCATTTGCCCAACAGACAATAAGCTTTTCTTGATGCTTGGTACATACCTTACATCATGCAAAACCAGCTCATTGGTACCATCCACTGTGAGATGCACTGTGCCAATACCTTCAATTGAACAAGCATGGTTATTTCCAAGATATACATGTCCATGGCTGCCTGCATGAAAGGTAGTGAAACACTCCTTAATAGGAGTTACATGAAACGATGCACCTGAATCTACAATCCATGTTTGTGACAAAGCATCATTCACAGTAAGCAAGGCATCAATCAAATCCCTCTTTGTGATTTGCATGTCTTGTGCATGAATATTAATAGAAGCATCAAAAATTTCAACATGCTCTTCTGCCATAGTAGCACAAAGTATATCTTCTGCATCTGATAGCTCCTCAATGATGACACTAGAGGCCACATTGGCCTTCTCTTTGTCTTTGTCCTTTGAGGTATCATGTGCTTCATTCTTGGTGTCCTTTTTCTTCCTGTCACCTGTGTTCTTCTTTCTTTCTAGTTCAGCTTTATAAAATCTGCAATCAGGCTTCTTGTGACCTTTCCTACCACATTGATAACAAGTCACTTCAGCCTTGCCTTTGCTTTTGCTCCTGTTCCTCTGTACATTTCCACTTTTCTTTTCTGTTCTTCCTCTAGCCACATTGGCTGAACCACTGCCCTCTCCACTAGCTTTCCTCCTGATTTCCTCATTCAAAATAGAACCCCTTACACCATCAAAGGTAAGACTGGGGCTATTCGAAAGTGAAACAACCAATGTTTCCCACGAATCAGGTAAGGTCATCAACAAGAAGATGGCCTTAAGCTTATCATCAAATGGAGGTAATCCAGAGTCCTGCAATTGTGAAAGAGTACCTGTAAACAAAGATAAGTGCTCAGCCGCACTTTTTGACTCATCAAGCTGCATACACACTAGCTTATGCATAAGATGCACTTGATTTACAGGCGTGGTATTTTCATAAGTGGCTTTCAGCTTCTCCCATACCTCAAAAGCAGTTGTACGGCCTTTCAAATCCACTAAGATTTCATCTGATACATCCATCTTGATGTAAGTGATGGCCTTTTTGTTTAGGTTCATCCATGCTGCATCTGTCATATCTTCGGGCTTGACTTGCTCAAGAGCCCCTTCACAATCTTTAAGAAAGAGGATGCCCAACATTCTCTCTTTCCACAAATCGAAACCATTACCTTCAAATCTCTTGATCTCAAACAAGCTTTTGACATCAGAGGAGGTAGAGGCCATGTTTGAACACTAAGAGCTTCAAAATTTCACCAAAGAGGTAAAATTCACCTGTTGTCTTGTGCGCAATTACCTTACGAGACTATAGCTGAGAAATGAAGCCCAAAAACTGTCCAAAACTTGCAAAAATCAATTTCTGAAATTTTCTGCAGAAAATTTCAGAAAATTCAAGCAAGCTGTAATTGAATAAAAAACAACAAATTTGTTGTTTTTCAACCACAAAAAGCATACATAGATATAAAACCAAGGCAATGGGTGCTTGTTTTCACAAAAGCCCCAATTTTTTGCAGCAATATGACCTGTAAAATCAGAGAAATGACCTGCTGTAATAAGTTTCCAGCAAGTATGCACTTCCTCAATCTTTGTGCATGTCCTCCCACTTGAAAAATGAGAGAAATTTTGCCACAAAAGACCTGTAGATGAAAAAATCAGCAATGTGGATGCTGAAAAAGACCTGTGGGGATACAAAAAGAAGAATAGAAGAGATTCTTCGCGATGAAACTCTCTAAAAAGCACAAAATTTGCTTCAGCTTTGCTCCGGGCTGAAGTAATCCTCCAAAAAACAGCCCTTTTATCGCGAAAAAAGAGGGTTTTTCGCGATGAAATTCTCCCAAATGCAAGAAAACACCTTCAGCTTAACATAGGCTGAAGTGGAAAAGCAGTTTGAGCAACTTTGTCGCGATGGAACAGCTCAAAGCTCTGATACCAGTTGAAAGAGGCCGCGGAGAGCTACGTCGTGGTGTGCTCGGTTGCTCCAAACACCAAGGGAGTGGGCTGCTGCGTGAGGAGAGAGAAAGTAGAGAGAGAAACCTGCGCAGAAATTTGGAGAAGAAGATGGAGAAGCTGAAGTTGAAGAAGTCCCAATCAAGTTATGAGAGATTTGGGACCAAGTCTTATTGATAAGTGACTTTTAGGTCATTTGGGCATGTTCACACATGGCCAATGACCAAAAGTCATAAAAATAATGTAAATGCCTATAACTCCCCAATTTGGGGTCCAAAAATACAACAAAAATATGTCTGGAAAGCTCTCGAAGAGAGCTTTCACATGGAAGGGTCAAAATATACAAAAGGAGAGTCCTTGGGGCCTTTATCCCCAACATATGGTGTGCTCAGTCCATGAGTCAGGGAACCCTTCAACCAATGCACGATTGAAGAGGTGGGCAATGAGCGGTGCGAGGGTCGTGCCTCCGTAGATGAGGTGCTCTGCCTGTAAATCGAAATGGTCATGGCCCAGTCATGCTGTAGACGGGCAATAGCGCGTCCCACCATAGTGGGTGTGAAGAAGTCAGAGGTAGTAGGACGTGAGGTCTGTGGTCTGGGAATGGGGGGTTGGTCTGGGATCTCGTATAGGCTCTGTGCATAGGTATGCCAAGTGCTCGGGTCTCGGATGGGTGTCTGCTGTCCTCTCTCTCAAATGTCGCCATTCCACTACACTGTGTCAACTCATGAGCAAATGATAAATATCTCAGTACTATCTCTCCTCCAAATCTCGCCGTTTGCGGCAAGGCTCTGCATGCGACACTCTGCCTGTGTGTGTGTAATATCCCCTCTATGCTCTAAAATCCGTAGGTGCTTTCGTAGCTCACGACAATCTGCAACATACGAGCGGTTTTGGGGCATGGATCCTATGCGTGGAGGGTGTATATGTGTGCGGTGTGGGAAGTTGCTGAGTCTTGCAGGATGGTGGTGAATTGTGATGTAAGTGTGTCCAAGGGTGAGTGGATCGAGGGAGAGTAGGCGGGTGTGTAAATGGTGTGCATAAACATGTGAGAGCTCGTGTGTGAAATGTATCATGGCGTGTGTCTCAGTGGATGAGGGAGGGTCTAATGGAATAGGAGATGAGAGTGTGAATGTGATAAATGTATGGTCAGCACCAAGTGGGCGTCATCCAACACTAAGTGAGGGGATGAGTGAAGCTCCAGAGGTGGCACCCAAAATGTAGTCGACGGTGCTCTCACCTTCCCCGTGAGGGAAGCAAGTAAGTCCGCCCGAACCTGGCCAAGGATTCATCCCGTTATATATAACGAGGTGATGTCGGCTTCTTAGCTCAAGTAGATGTCTTCCATACGCGGTGGTGTTTTGACCCATATATGCTGATACACTACTAGTGCTCATCTCATCCGGGTCTCTGGCCCTCATGAGATGTGGGTAATCCATGTCGTATGTCTCACACTGATGTGATTGAGTGCGGCCATTGAAGTCCCCCATAAGGAAGACCTCACCTAGTGTGTTATAATGTAGTATCTCATTTGAAAGTGCTGGGTATGGTGAGTCTCTGTCTCGGATCGGTCCCCCAAGTTCCTGACCTGCGTATCGAGATCCGCGTGGAGGGAAGTAGCATATAGCAATGTAAATCCAGCTCCCCTTTGCTATCTCCATGAGAACCCACATGTATCGTGCCTCCTCATCTCTTCCTATAATATGAATCTGGCTCTGTATCTACTGTCTAAATATGATGGCCACACCTCTCGACCCTCGCGCTGTACTCTGTCTCATCATGGTCCTGAATGCAGATTCCCAATGAACACCTGCAATGCGTGGTAGACCTCTCTCTCGGCTCTCGTGTGTCTTTGTGATGCACGCAAAGTCATGTGATGCCATGATCTCCTCGAGTCTGTTTGGTCGCGTCCAGAGTGCCCCATTGAAGTTCCACACTGCTCCTCTGAGTGGTGTCTCCTGGTGTAGTGATGTCTCATAGGCCGCGTGGCCCTATTTGATAGGGCGTCCATCTATGAAGACCTTACCATCTCGGTAAAAGGCCTTCCTCCCCTCTCGGCATGCCTAAAGTCATCAAGCGTGAGAAAGAAACCCTAGAAGAGGAGTTAGAAAATGAATCAATTGAAAGCACACCCAAAGGATACCCTAGGCTAGAATTACCAACAAATATGAATGTGTCACTTGATCATGTGCCTTCTTTTTCCATGAGAGGTGAACTGAAAAGAGCCAGTGAGGACAATGCTCCTAAAATTATCTACACCAAAGGAAAACCACCCAAATGGAAGTCCACTACTCGAACATCATATTCAGGGAATACTCGTTTACAATGGATTCGGAAGGATCAAAAGACTAAACCATGTGATTCCACTCAAAAGCACACCAATCTGTCAGTGAAAGTAAGAAGAAATCAATACTACTCAAAACCACAATCAAAGCCACCAAGACTTCTTTGTGTGTGGCTCCCAAAATCATTAGTAGAAGCCCAGAAAACACGGACGCAGATGTGGATCCCGATGAAGGTCAGACAGACTGCAAACCAAGAACTAAACAAGCTAGAGGAGATATCGTGCGCACGAAGCGAAACAACAAAGCCCAACAAGACCTATTGAAGATACAAGAGGAACAAAACATCAGACAGTTAGATTTCTGGAAAGCAGGAGCTAAGGGCGAGAGAAAAACCAGATCGACACAGCCAAATGCCTAAAACACCAACTACGAAATGGATGTGGAGACCCAAGAGGCAGCCAGGATAGGAACAGACGACTCAACAAGATTTCAATTGCACTCATGAAGAGTCTAGTGCACCTAGAGTATACATGCTAGGGCCGCACGACGAGGCCATGCATTCGGCACATAATCCTTTCAACGGTGCCGCCGGGTAGTCCACGTAGTACTGATCGACGTCTAAAAAAGGCAGTCCGTGCCTTCCTCGGAGCTCATCTTAAGGATGAGTGCTCCCAAACGCGATGTATCCCTCCCAACCCTCCATGTGACTGAAGGGCATGCTTTCGTATCCAAGTTGACGGCAAATGTCAGTGGCGTCTTCCTCCGGTGATGCTCCTTCGGTGTATCCTGGATTCGTGTGAGCTCTTCTTTCTGCACGTCTTCCCTAACTTCCTTCTTAACCCTGTTGTGTACTACTTCCACAACTCTCGAGTGGATTC
>CM035413.1:25413942-25616442 GCA_020310875.1 Ceratopteris richardii
TTTTCAGCTTGCATACCAGATGTTCTTTTGCAGGAATGACATATCCTTCTGGCTGTTTCATGTACAACTCTTCGTCTAAATCACCATGCAAAAAGGCTGTTTTAACATCCATTTGGAATAACTCTAAATCCAAGGCAGTTGTGAGAGCAAATAACACATGTAATGTGGTCATTTTAAGCACTATAGAGACCTCTTGGAAATCAATGCCCTCTTTTTGGGCATATCCCTTAGCAACTAGCCTGGCCTTATACTTGGGTTTTCCATCAACAATTTTGATTTTGTATACCCACTTGTTGGGAATGGCCTTCCTACCTTTGGGCAACTCAGCCCAATCCCAAGTATCATTTTCATGCAAGGCCTTTATCTCTTCTTGCATGGCTAACTCCCACTTCTTCTTCTGCTCACATAGCTTTGCCTCTTTATAAGTGAGGCTCACGCCTCATTTGATAACATAATGTAATGTACATAGGGGTCATATCTGTTCATAGGCATCCTAGGACGTGTAGATCTTATTACCCAATGATCCACATTCTTTGGCAATGGATCTACATCTGGAGGTACATCAACGTCCTCATTGTTAATGGGCTGCTTTACATCATTTCCAGCCTTGTTTTCAACATGAATAGGTGGCTGCATATGCCCATCAGGAGTCTCATTTTGCTGTCCAACATCATCTGGCGTAATAATCATTGGCTCATTTTCATTTATAGCCAAATGTGGTGCATCCCTAGGGCTCATATCAGATTTAACATGTGGCTGCACATGCTGAAATTTGACGTTTTTATGGTCACTTTTAGAGGCGTGATCTTTTTTGAGTAGCCTTGCCTCATTAAATACAACATTGCTTCTTGAGTTGAGGTAGCCAAATCATGTATCCCATTTCACCTTCATCTCCATAACCCATGAAGATTCCTTTTATGAACTTTGCATCTAACTTACTTCTCAATTCAGGCTTTATATGCACAAAAGCATCATAACCAAAGATGCGTAGGTGGTCATATGAAGTTGGTTTGCCATACCAAACCTCTTCCGGAATGCCACCTTTTAAGGACATATGAGGGGTTGCAAACATGAACAGTAGTTTTCAAAGCCTCTCCTCAAAATCCATGAGGGAGATTAGCTGTGGACAGCATGCATCTCACCCTGTCACATAAAGTCTTGTTATATCTTTTAGCCACACCGTTGGAAGAGGTGCTGTATGGGATTGTTAGCTCCCTCTTAATATCAAGGTTTTCACAAAATCTATTGAATTCAACACTTGTAAACTCACCCCCATTATTTATATGTAAGCATTTCAACTTTCTATCTGTTTGGGTGGTCACAAATGCATGAAATTTCTCAAATGCACCAAAGGCTTCATCTTTAGATCATATTAAATATACCCGAAGCTTTCTAGAGTAGCCATAAACAAAAGAAACAACGTAAAGAGAACCCCCCATAGATTTGTTGGGCATGCTACAAACATTAGAATGAACAAGATCAAGCACATTAGACTTACGAGAGATACCAGAGTAGTAGAAATTCTTTGCTTGCTTACCATATTGGCATTCATTACAAAAATCAAATTTTGAGCCTTTATCATCAAACTTTTCCAAATTACATAGTTTATCAAGGCCTTTTTGGCTCATGTGGCCAAGCCTTTTATGCCATAATTCCATATGTGAATGGATTTGAGCCAAAGAAATAAACTTGCCCAACAAGGCTTTACCATGCAAGCAATGCAGAGTTCCTTTCTTTGTACCTTTAAAAATCAGCCTAGAGCCTTTGATAGGCTTCCATGACCCCTTCTCAAAGAGGGTACTATATTCATGCATATCCATTTGCCCAACAGACAATAGGTTTTTCTTGATGTTTCGCACATACCTTATATCATGCAAAACAAGCTCATTATTACCATCTACAATGAGTTACACGTGCCAATACCTTTAATAGAACAAGCATGATTATTTCCAAGATATACATGTCCATAGCTGCCTACATGAAAGGTAGTAAAACACTCCTTAATAGGAGTAACATGGAACGATGCACTTGAATCCACAATCCATGTTTGTGACAAAGCATCATTCACCATAATCAAGGCATATCCTTTGTGATCTCCATATCTTGTGCATGAATATTGATAGAAACATCATTGACTTTGGCATGATCTATTGTCATAGTAGCACAAAGGATATCTTTTGCATCTGATAGCTCCTCGATGACGACACTAGAGGCCTTAATCTTATCATCAAATGCAGGTGATCCGGAGTCCTTCAATTGCGCAAGAGTACCTATAAAAGCAGAGAAGTGCTCAACTTCACTTTTTGACTCATCAAGCTCTACATACACACTAGTTTACGCATAAGATGCACTTGATTTATAGGCATGATATTTTCATAGGTAACCATCTTCTCCCATACTCCAAAAGCACTTGTAAGGCCCTTCAGATCCACTAAGATTTCTTGTGATATAATTAGTATATAAGTGACTTTAGGTTTGTCCATGTTGCATTTGTCATATGTTCAGGATTGACTTCCTTAAGAGCTTGTTCGCAATCTTTAAGAAAGAGGATGCCCAACATTCTCCCTTTCCACAAATCAAAACTTCTACCTTTGAATCTGTTGATTTCAAAGAACTTTTTGACATGAAGGGATACATAAGCCATATTTTTGCACATTGAGAGCTTAAAAATTTCACCAAAAAGGGTAAAATTTACCTGCTATCATGTGCACAATCACTTGACAAGATTATAGTAGAGAAATTAAGCCCAAAATCTCTTCAAAACTTGAAGAAACAAATTGCAGAAATTGTCTGCATAATGTTTTAGAAAAGTCAAGCAAGCTGTAACTGCATAAAAAACAACAATTTTTTTGTTTTTCAACCACAAAAGGCATATACATAGATGCAAAAGATAGTCAATGGGTGCTTGTTTTCACAAAAGCCCCAATTTTTGGAGAAATATGACTTGTAAAATCAAAGAAATGACATGTAATAAGTTTCGAGCAAGTATGTACTTCCTCAATCCTTGTACATGTACTTTCACTTGAAATGAGAAAGAATTTTTGCAACAAGAGTCCTGTAAATGAAAAACCAGTAGTGTGGATGCTGAGAATGACATGTGAAAATACGAGAAGAACAATGGAAGAGGTTCTCTGTGACATGGTAGCACCGGTACGTGAACCGGATCTATAGGTATGTTTTTTAGGTTCATTCCATTTGGTTCGAACTGGAAAATGCGGTGCTGAGCTTGCGAATTTTTTTCGGGGCCCAAAAAATGAACCCTAGAACAGATCATTGATCACATTTTTTTCGTGAACTACTTTCGATGCCCGACTGCTACCGAGAGCTACTGTGATGCTTCAATCTCTTAGCTACCCTCTTGTGCACATGCCACACCCCAAGCTCTAGCCCTCTTGCTCCCTTGGCACTTTTCCCCTCTTGCCCCCTTGGCACTTGCAAGGTCTTAGTTGCTACACATCCCATTATGGGCCACTCATCTTCTTGCTTGAGCTTTCCAGTGTCCATACGTCCACATACCTTGAGGCATGTGCTCCTTATTTCTTCCTTGATTTAAAATTATGCCTCATACTATTTTCCACCTTTGGACCCTTCACACTTCAAGCCATGAATTGGTTAATCGTACTGTTTTTGGCTCGGGCACATAGAGGTGGGTGTGCAAGTATTGTGAAAAAACATTTAACACAACAACTACACATCTCATTCGACATGTGTTAGCACTAGGAGGATTTGGCATTTCAACTTGTCCAAAAGTCCCCAATGATATAGCTGATGCTGTGCGGCATGAGCACAATCTTAACCAAAAGGCGGTGGCTTCTCGCAGGCGTGAGTGTGTTGCAACTTCTATTGATATATTAGAAGACTTGAAAGGTGGACTTAGTGTTGGACCTAGTGTTAGCTCATTTAGAAGCCGCACATCTACCCAATGAGAAGAGAGTGAAAGATCTATCCCTCTTAAGTCATCCGAGCCGCCAAGCCAGAGACCTAGACAAGGAGGTCTTTATTCTGCTTATCTAAGTACGGGCGTACAAAAGCAACGACAAAAAGTTGTAGAAATTGAAATTGAGCGTTGCATGCTTGAATGCAATCTCTCTTTCAATGTTGTTCGCACTGAAGCTTGGAAGAGGATGGTGAGGGCAATAGCCCAAGTGGGACCTACCAATGATGATTGGCATGGGATTCCATATAATCACCTACACACATCCATGCTCATTGAAGAGCAAGAGAGGATCAACCTACAATTAGGACCCATTAAAAGCGGGGGGCAAACCTATGGTTGCTCCATTTTATCCGATGGATGGAGCGATTTTAGACGACGCCATATTATCAATGTAATGGTTTCCTCTTGCTTAGGCACTTATTTTTTGAAGGTAGTGGATTGTAGTGATGTGGGTACCCGTATCACAGGGGAATATATTATTGAGCATATAAAATCCACGATAGAAGTAGGAGTCTCCGATGTGGTACATATAGTGATAGACAATGCCTCTCATTGTAAGAGGATGGGGGAGATGATAGAAGCTGAGTTCCCAAGCATTGTTTGGACCCCTTGCAACACACATTGTGTTGTTCTTTTCTTTGAGGACATAGCCAAACTATCATGGTTGGCTCCTGTGCTTTCAGATGCCAAACACATTATCTCATTTATAAGAAAGAATCACCAGGCTCTGAGTATCTTTCACAGTTATAGTGAGGAGTTAGTTCGCACATCAGAAACACGATTTGGATATATTTATCATGTCTTCTCCTGCTACACATGTGCATTGATTCCTTGAGGATGACCGTAATAGATAGGAAATGGATAAGTATGGCAAGAGGAAACACAGAGATTGCACACCATTATAAGCCTTGATATTAATTTTAGGATTGTTCGGCAAGCCCATGCGAGCGTAATTGGAGTGCATTCTCATTTGTGCATACCAAATTACGCAATTGTCTTAGTGTGGCAGAACTTCAGCGGTTGGTATATTGCAAAGCCAATCTTCGGCTTTTGCGATCATTGCAACATCTCAAGGATCCAAGACAGGTATTGTTTGGAGTCTGGACATTAAAGCCTATTACTTATAACTACTGAAGCTTGAAAGTTGAAGTTAAAAATTATTAGTTTCATCCATTTTGTAGGTTTCTCCTATTACATTTGAGCAAGGCTTTACGTCCATGGAAGATGTGGGAGGATCTGTGTTGATGCAATCTCATTTGTGCACACCAAATTACGCAATTGTCTTAGTGTGGCAGAACTTCAATGGGTGGTATATTGCAAAGCCAATCTTCGGCTTTTGCGATCATTGCAACATCTCAAGGATCCAAGACAGGTATTGTTTGGAGTCTGGACATTAAAGCCTATTACTTATAACTACTGAAGCTTGAAAGTTGAAGTTAAAAATTATTAGTTTCATCCATTTTGTAGGTTTCTCCTATTACATTTGAGCAAGGCTTTACGTCCACGGAAGATGTGGGAGGATCTGTGTTGATGCAATTAAGCCCAAGCCTAAATACTTGATAAACTCACATAAGCTTGATGTATTGACATTACACTTGGAAGGCTTCATATGTACAACCGCTTGTAACCTTGCCTCATAATTACCCATTGTAAAAGTAGAATAAACCCACGAGGAGTTAGAAAGCATATAATCTCGTATCATTTAGTAGTTGAGTCAAGAGAGAATCAATGCTATACTTTAGGATTCACTTTTAGGTAGCGATTTGAATTTGAATTTAAATCTTTGGCTCCAACAAAGACTATAAAAAGAGGATATGAAAGGCCCGCATCAATTGAGAGGATAAGAAATCATTTTCATGTAATTCCATTGAGAAGAGGAGCTCACCTCATAGCTCACTCTTTCCTCAGTCATTGAGCAATGATTTATTGCCAATGACATTGTACTTTTACATGCTTTAATACATACATGATCATTACTTCTTACTCTCATATCTCTGTCATACTCCATCAGAACAGTGAACTTGTCAGAGCTTGTTCTCATTGTATAGTGGATCATTTCTTGTGATTTAAAGCATGATAGCTTCAACATACTGTCTATTTGAATCCTACAAAGTTTCGTTAGTAATGCTTCTCGCAATCATCAGATATTAATCAATCTCTACTCACTGGTTTGTGACTATCAAGGCCCGTAAATGTCGAGATGCATGCTTGATTTGCCAAATATATTTCTCTATATATAGTTCATCATTTTTGATGATATCACTCATGATTGGTAGCTTGTTAAGCTAACTGAAGTTCCCCAATAGTTAACCAAAATAGCAAGTTTTGGACCTTGGATCATAAGCCTACCTATCTGTTTTGATCCTATTATTAGTGGATCATTCTTCCAAGCAACATATGCCTTGGGTCTTTCTTTGATGTGGATTCTCTCTCCATCATGTGTCTTTCATTGTCTTCAACTTCATTACCAACTTCATCCAACTCTACCAATGTTGCTTTGCCTTTGTTGATTGATTGTGCTTTATACCTTGATGAAGAGATCCTCCTATAGGGTGAATTCATGCTTGAACTATCTTGGTTGATGGAACTCCTTGGGCCACTTAGCTTTATGTCAATTTTTCCTTCATCATCTCCATGTATTCTTCTTCACATTCGTGCATACAATCATATTTGTTATATCAAGGGAGTAGCTCATCAAAGGTGTCATCCCTTGACATCCTTATTTCATTTTTGTTTGGGTTGAAGAACCTATAACCTTTATGATCATTTTAATATCCTAGAAACACACACTTTTCCACCTTTGGTTGTAGCTTGTGCCTCAATTCACATGGCACATGTGCATAACAAGTACATCCAAATATTTTCAAGTGGGTAAGATTGGGTCCCTTACCATAATAAGCTTGATATGGTATTAAGCCATGAATACTTGATGTAGAATCCCTCTTCATAAGGTACATGATGGTATTTGCTTCATCACTCCAAAACATGTTAGGTACATTCATATCATTAAACATTGCTCTAGCAATGTTTGCTATGTAACTATTCTTTCTCTCTGCTACCCCATTTTGTTGGGGTGTGTACTTGCATGTTGCTTGCTTCTTGATGCCTTGATCCCATAGAAAATAAAAAATTCATTGGAGAGATGTTCTCCCCCTCCATCAGACCTTAACATCTTGATGTGTGTACCTGTCTCCTTCTCTTTGAAACATTTAAACACATCTCATTTGTATTTGATGAAATAAACCAAAACCATCCTTGTCCAATCATGTATAAAAGTGAAATAGTACTTATTACCTCCAATGGATTGCTCTTTGGTTAGACCCACACATATATATGTATCAACTCCAATGGGTGTTGTCTTATGTAGCCACTCTTTTTGAGTGGAAGCCTAACTTGCTTCCCTATTTGGCAGGATTCCCGTAAATGATTCGTATTGTATCCTTGGCAGTAAGGCAACCCTTCAAGTGTTGACATATTTTTTGGTGGAATGTATGTGAATGCACTTAAGACTGTTGGAGAACATTTTTCCCTCTTTAGGATGTTTTTTCCATAGCTTGTATATACACTTATAATCCTAACATGTTACTTATCTTTGTACATTACCTTGGTAATTCATTCAATGTTGTGTTATGCTCCAGGATTCTTCTTCTATGTGTTATTCGCGTGCTTTCGTAGACCTCAAACTCCAACAATTGATATTAGAGCAGGGTGTTGTTTCATCTAAGGCATCGTCAACACCCCTCTGATCACAATCTTACAATCACACAAAAAATTGATGAGCATACCAAGGGCAATTAGGACTTCAATACAGCTTCATTGTGCTGTCAAAATTTTGATCTTAGATCGTTTGCCTCCGAACGCACTAGCACACCAAGTGTGCATGCAATTTCATCCTTTTGTACCAAACATATATATAGGTTTCGGTTTGCCAATACAAGCACCTCAAAAGTCTACTACATGTTTAACAAAGCTCGACAGGGTGATTTTGTTCAACTTTTTGAGATAAAACCATTTTTCTATGTAAGGCGCACCTACAACTCCACTTATCTTGTAATGGGAGTTGATAAGATCATTTTGACTACTATTGATCGTAGTTCTTTCACATTGTCAAATGTTTTATATGTACCAGGGATCAAGAAAAATCTATTGTCAATTTCAGCATTAACCAAGATTGGCTTGGTTGTCAAATTTGATGATGATAGATGTAGAATTCAAGATCTCTCAAATGGTGATGTTATTATTGCTTATGGATCTCTATGTGGTGGGCTACATAAGGTCATAGACTATGCAAAATTTGTGCAAAATTTGTGAATGACTCAACATGTGTAGCTCAAGATTCTGAGGCTACCTCAGATGCAAAGCTTGTTGATATATTTAGGTAGTGATGTATGTGAACACACTAGGATTGCCCGGGCACTTTTTTCCCTCTTTAGGAGTTTTTTTGCCAAAGATATATATAGGTTTCTGTTCGCCAGTATAAGCGCCTCGAAGTCTACTACAGATTTAGCAGAACTCATCACGGTAGTTCTGTTCAACTTTTTCAAATACAATCAATTTTCTGCATCATGGTATTTTAGTCAGTTGCCATGGCTAAAAACAATGATGTATTTCGTATGTTGGCTATTGAGGATAAGTTGGATGGTACAAATTACCCATTATGGGCTTATAAGATGCGTCATGTATCAGTTAGAAAAGGATTGTGGAAAATTATGCAGGGTGTTGAAAAACGTCCTATTACACCTACAAATATAGGTATTGAAGCTGATGCAGTTTGGTGATATTTTGCAGATTCCTATTTGTGCTCCGGTTTCTGCTGCACCTACCATAGAGCAAATTCGTTGGGATGGCAGATATGCTCAAGCATATGCATTGATAGCCTTGTCTGTCAAACATGCCATTATTCCTCACATTCACTCTTGCATAATAGCTAAGGATGCTTGGGATACACTTACCACTTTGTATCAGACAAGGAATGAGGCTCGTGTTGCTTACCTCTGAAAACAATTGGAGAGTGAGCACATGAATGAAGGTGATTCCATGGATAGTTTTCTGACAAAGATTAAACATTTGAAAGAACAACTGATTTCTGTTGATGAAGTCCTGCTTGACAATGCACTTGTGTAGACTGTTTTGAATGGTCTTCCTGACTCATATCCAAGTTTTTCTTCTACTCTTCATTTGATGATGAAAGGCAATCCAAATGCCTTAACATTTGAGGAGTTAGTCTCTATTTTGTTGCAGGAAGATCAGTCTAGGCAGAATATGTTCATTATGCATGTTGCAGATCAAGCTTTCTTGGCTAGTCAAAAGGGCAAAGTGTTGGAACCTAGAAGTTATGAAAGACCCATGAAGCTATGAAGGCTATGGAGTACTTGGAGGCCTCCATCGGAGCTAAGGATACTTGGAGGCTCAAGGCCTTGTGGCAGTCTCCCAAATTTCCCATCTTTTCCTTTTGTATACAAGTTTCTTCATAAGAACTCCCTCTTACTTATTTATGTGAGAAAACCCAAAAAACTCAATCTTACCCTTCTTTTTTTTTGTAAAAAGTTTTTTTTTTTGAATTCTTGCCTTATTTTAGAAATGAGAGCTCTCTTTTGGATAAGTACAAAGAGCTCTCTCTCTCTAAGAAGATTCCCTTTTTGATTTTCTCAACTACCTATCTTTTTTAGAATATCTCTAGTTAATGAAGCGTTTGGCCACTTGTTTTTAACGGATCTCTCTCCTCTCTTATATAAGGAGGACATCATTTTGTAAAAGGAGGTCTCTTGGCCATGACCTTGGGCCGTATGAAGAATAGAGAAGGTTTCATTTGTTATTCTCCTTCTTCCTTGTGTGCAAGGCGATGATCTATGTGTGTGGACTTGCATTTGGACTTGGCTTTGTGTGTGAGCATTGCCCTCCCTTGCTTCTTTTTTGATGTTTGCCATGGTGCCATTGTTCATGGGCATGGGTGTGGATGCGTTGCTTACACTTCTTGCAACTTCACTTAGAGAAGCTTCTCGCTTCCATGCGAGGGAGTTAGGGTCTGTTGCTTCCCCTTTTCTCAACATGGTCCTAATAAGGCAACTTCTCAGCCTTTGCAGGTTTCATGTGATGATGTAGATAATTCAATTTCTAATGCAGATTTACATGATGCACTTGTTGATGAGAGAGCTGATATTGAGGAGGCAAAAACTATGCCAAAATGGCTGGTGCAGAGTTTATGTGATAGCAAATTAAATGCATCTCTATCATATCCTACTCATTCATGCTCTCATAGTGCTTTTTTGCATGAGATTGCTATGCTATGGCTGCCTCTAGTCTCTCTGATGAGAATGAGTCTGTTTCATTTGATGAAGCACAAAATTCTGAAATTTGGATGGCTGCTATGCAATCAGAATATGATGCTATCGTAAAAAGTCGTACCTGGTCTTTATGTGACTTACCTCCTGGCAAGAAGGCCATTGGCACTAAGTGGGTAAACAAGCTGAAGCATAAGCCTGATGGAACAAATTGAGAGAATGACTACTATTCATAGCATCTGTGCACTTGTAGCTTATCATGGTTGGAATGTACATCAATTGGACATTAAAAATGGATTTTTGAATGGTGACTTGCATGAAGAAGTGTATGTTTTTCAGCCCCATGGCTTTGTACAAAAAGGGCATGAAAACCAAGTGTGTAGGTTGCAAAAGGCATTATATGGTTTGAAGCAAGCACCATGTGCTTGGTATGAAAAGATACATGCCTATGTGATTGCACATGGTTTTGAGAACAATCCAACTGAGAGCACCTTATATGTTAAGCATGCAAATGATGGGCTTTCAGTTTATGCAAGTTGATGGCGGAATAGCTTTGTGTCAAACGAAATATATTGACACATTATTACAACATTTTGGCCTTGAAGACTAACGAACCTATCGCCACTTCTATGGAGACAAGTTTACCATTGAGTCTTCATTTTTGTTACATGATGCTCTTGTTGATGAGAGGACTGATATAGACGAGGCAAAAACTATGTCTGAATGGCTAGTGTAGACTTTGGGAGATAGCAAATTAGATGCACCTTTGTTATATTGTACTCATTCAAGCTCTCATAGTGCTTCCTTTGCATCAGATTTCTATGCAATGGTTGCCTCTACTCTTTGTGATGAGAATGAGCTTGTTGCTTTTGATGAAGCACAAAATTTTGAAAATTGGATGACTACTATGCAATTAGAATATGATGCTATTATGAAGAATGGTACCTGGTCTTTGTAGTATTTGCCTCTAGGAAAAAATGCCATTGAAACCGAATGGGTATACAAGCCGAAGTGTTATCGTGATGGAAAAGTTGACATGTATAAGTCTAGGCTTGTTGCAAAAGGTTATGCTCAAGAGACAAGCATTGATTTTGATGAGTCCTTTGCACCCACATGGCGAATGACCACCATTCATAGCATTTGTGCACTTGCAACTCATCATGGTTGGAATCTACATTAGTTGGAGATTAAAAATGCATTTTTGAATGGTGACTTTCATGGAGTGTACGTAGTTCAGCCTCGTGGTTTTGTTTATAAAGGGCATGAAAATAAAGTGTGCAGGATGAAAAAGTCATTACATAGGTTAAAGCAAGCACCACATGCTTGGTAGGAAAAGATACATGCCTACTTGATTGCACATGGTATTGGGAATAGTCCAATTGAGAGAGCCTTATATTTTAATCGTGAAAATGATGTACTTATAATTATTGTGTACATTGATGATATGCTGCTCACTGGTCATGAGAAGCATATTTTTGGATTTAAGGCTGATTTTCATGCCTCTAGATGTCAAATTTGGGGCATTTGCATCATTATTTGGGCATTCAATTTATGCAAAGCGATGGGGAAATAGCTTTATGTGAAACAAAATATATTGACACATTATTGCAATGTTTTGGATTTGAAGATTGCAAACATATTGCCTCTCCTCTGAAAACATTTTTATGATTGAGTTTTCATGATGTTTGAGATTGAGTTTTGGATTATTGCAAACAAAATATATTGACACATTAATGCAATGTTTTGGATTTGAAGATTGCAAACATATTGCCTCTCCTATGAAAACATTTTTATGATTGAGTTTTCATGATGTTGTTCTCTATTAGTAGGCTATTGGATGCTTGATTGAATTATGCATAACTTGACCTAATATTCAGTTTGCTATCTTTAGATGACCATGTTTATGCATTATCTAAGTGTCAAGCATTGGGAGGAAGTTAAGTGCATCTTTTGCTACTTCGCGGTACCTAGCTACTTGGATTGTTTTATCCTGGGGGATCATTACCGCCATATTAACATGCTATTTCTGACTTTGAATGGGCAGGTTGGTATGATACTCATGTGTCCATCAAGGGTTTTTGTTTCATGCTTTGTAGCTCATGCATATCTTGTTTCAGCAAGAAGCATCTTGCTATGGCCACTTCTAGTAGTGAGGTTGAGTATAGGGTAGCTTTCACAACGATTGTTGAATGTCTGTGCATTAGACACCTTTTGGTTGATTTGGGTCTTGATCCATCTTCTACCACCACCATCTTCACTGATAGTTAGAGCACATTGGCAGTTGCAAGGAACCTTGTGTTCGAGGCTTGCACAAAGCACATTGAGGTGCACTATCATTATGTCAGGGAGGGGTTCTCTATTGGAGAGATCAACTTCAAATGTGCCTAGATAAGATAACGTCGCAAATATTTTCACAAAAGCTCTACCTAGGAAGAAGTTTGATGCTTTGTGAAAAGCCTTGAGATTACTTCCTTTTGTGTATTGATCTATTTCCACATAGCTTGGCACTTCCTTATACATGAGTGCAAGCTCCTTGTTCACCGCATCACTTCTAGGGGGATTGATTGATATATTTAAGTGCTGATATGTGTGAACACACTTAGGACGAGTGGCACACTTTTTTCCCTCTTTAGGAGGCTCCCCACTTGTATATATGCTTATAATCCTAATGGGTTACTTATCTTTGTACATTCTCTTGGTAATTCATTCAGTGTTGTGTTATGCTCCAAGCTTCTTCTTCTTCTTCTGTGTGCTGTTCCTGTGCTTTTGTAGACTTCAAATTCCAACATCAATGAGCCTCTTGAATTGCATTTTTCTTCATTCTTTGTAAGTTAATGTGGCCCATTCTTTTGTGCCACTAGTCCAACTCCAAAATCTATTTGTTGCCATATGTGAAGTAGACATGCTGAGTGGAATGAAAGTTTACCTCCAAAGTGAAGAGTCTCCCTTGCTTCCTTCCTCTTGCTATGACCTTGTACCCTTGGTTAGGTTTCTCCACAAAGCATCCACCTTTCTTGAACCATACTTGATACTTCTTTCAACCATTTTCCCTATGGACACCAAGTTCTTTGTGATGGTAGGTACATGTAAGACATCCTTGAGACATCTTCCTTCCCCTTTGTCATCCAGAGCTACATTTCCAACATGGAATATCTCATGGATTGTATCATCACCTGTTTCTACACGTCCTTCACCTTTGGGAGTATGTAGATTAGTAAACCAAGAAGCATTGCAACTCATATGGTTGCTACATCCACTATTGATATACCAAGTGTTATCTGCTTTGCTTGAGTTCCCAGTCATATGCATCTTCAAGAGATTATCATTTTCTAAACTTGTAGAAGCATAATTACCTCAAACTTTGTATGAAGAACCTTGATTATTGATCTTTTTCTTTCCTTATTGGTAGCAATCTCTAGCATATTGGCCAAATCACATGGCATCACATAGATGCATTCCCTTAGAGGGAAGGTAGGAGAAGAGTTGAGAGTAGGAACTCTCAAAGGATATATCTTATGAGTAGATGTATTGTGTGCTCGGCGGTTGGGCGGAGAACTATACGTGATTCTCTGTGTGAGCTCAAGTGGAGTGTCCATGAACGTCCGATGGAAAAACAGTTCTGAGATGGAGAAAGTATGATCGCAATCTGATAGTGGTATCAGAGCCGACTATAATCTACGTCGCCTCTGACTGCGCCAGATAGGGATCGAACTCAGACCACCAAATTGGGAGGACTTCGCACTATCCAAAGCGCCCATATTGTTTGATGTTCAAATATCTGCGTAACAACTACATAACAGAGGGTGCTGTAGTGGAATTCGGAGCAAGTAAAAGCACAAAGGTAGCTCCATGAGAGCTCAGATAGCTCTTCCTCTCTATCCTCTCTTGAAGATTGTACGTGGCCGGGTGGTTTGAAAAACAAGTCCTTTTTGTGTCTACTTGAGTTTGCCGGATCATCCATGAGCTTGAAGAAAGCTTGTCCAAAATGAAGATGTAGCATTGGTTAATAGCCTATCCATGCATGGAGATAGGGAGATTGCTCTTTGCTCTTGTTTTTGAGGCTTCAACAAGGAGGAGTATGACTTCAAGTTCTAGCCCCTCCAACAGTCCACTAGTTGGGCATGTCCCGCTTGGAAAAGCCATATCTTGGGCTAGAAAACTCCAAATTGGACGTGCTATGGCTCGTTTCGAAGAGCACAAGGTATACTTTCAGTTTATAAAAAGAAATTTTGGAAAATAAATATTTTGCAGGTCTGAACAGTTCTGCAAAGTCTAAATAATTTTTGGTAATTAACTTTCAGGAGCCATATCTTTCAAACCGAAAAGGCGATTTGAGTAATTTCACTTCAAGCTCTTTGCACATGCTATATATTTTAGTTTATGAACATTTGCAGGTCCTAAAGTGGTTTTTACAGGTCTAAAAAAAGATTACTAATGCATTTTTTGACTAAATTTGCATTATTTTGGTAATCATCCTGACCATGTTTTATGTTTTGGGAAGTGATCCGATGTTTTTGGACACTTCAAAGCTTATATTAGGATCTGAGGAGGATGGTGCAGAGGTCTCGAAGTTGGTTGAGAAAGATTGGATGCATGCAATTCCAAAACCAAAACTATTCAGGGACGTATGCTTTATGCTTCAGGCAGTTTACTTTATGTTATGCCATGTTCTGTATCTACATGCATGAATTGGATTGCATACATGAAATGTTGATCATTGTTTAAATTCTTAAATTATGGATCGACAGGCAAGAAGTATACTTTTTGATTGTTTGCAGGAAAGAGGATTGCAGAAACCATATGGCTATGCAACACAGAGAATGATTGCTAGCAAATTGCTTTTATGTTTTTGCAGGTTATGGAGTCCATATATAAGTTTATGGCGTGCATGGCATGGGCCTGTCAAGCCCTATGTGGTTGGGTGGCCTGTGTGCCACTGAGCTTAAGGTTTAAATTTTTTTGGGATTCCTTTTCTTGGGGAAATGCTATCGAAAAATTTCCCACCTCATGGCGTTATATACGCACTTAACTTTAGGTAAGAATGTTATGGCATGGGAACATGCCTGTCTGCAAACATCAATAAGACCTAGGCATGCTTGTAAGCATGTATTTGATGGATCGAGGACCATCATCGTAGTATACATAAGGCAACTTCAGTAGTAATAGGATACCTACACATAATCCTTATGGATTTAGACCATAGGATTGCTAAGGGAAGGAGCTACACCTTCACCATTAGCAATGTGCACAAGCAATCCTATAGGTTTTAGGAAGTTGCATATAGGCACGAGAGATACATATCTGATATTCTCCAAAGAAGTGAAGATTTACTTATCTTCACAAGAGTCTCACAGTGTGATTAGGACACTATGGGGTATTATTAGAAATACCCAAAGAGTGACTAGTTTCACTCATGCACACCACTTTCTTGACCAAGTAGTGAAGCGTTTCTGCTACACTACTAAGGAAACCAATTAGATGGGATCACAGATATGGGTTTCATGAGACAGCATCGACGGGTGCTTATGTGATTCGAGTGATGGTTAGGAAGGCCATAGGCAAGGCACTAGCTCTATGACTTAGAGCATAGATCCCTTAGTCAGGAGTAGTTGGGGTACCCATTACATGTATGTATATTGGGATCTACAGAGAGGTACTCGGACCTTGTCTTGGTACCTAAGAACAAGTTGGTTTGGAATAGAAAGGGATATCCATGGTCACATATTGACTAGAACCAAACTAACTAGTTCGAGGATATGGGATTCATTAGAGTCCACTTGCATATTCCATTACATATGTATGGAATATATATTCGGTTTAGTGTAGGTATGACACCGTGAATTGGAAGAAGTTTTCACTGGTATAGGACGGTGGAAATGACTTCCCTTTGAGCACTCTTCTTCTATGGCCAGGGAGAAAAGGACTCATTATTCATGGCGTCATGTCTCACTAGATCAGAGGAGAGTTCTTAGTAGACATCTCTTTAGAATTGGTAGTTATCCTTCATAATTTAAGGAAGATTTATTCTTCCAATAGAGAATGTGATGGGTGATTTTATCACCATTGGTATCACATACTCATTTTCAGGTTTTTAGGAAGGATAATTCCATGAGTCCTATGGGATCGTATAGACGCATCCATAGAGGATGATTGGTAGAGATAGTTCTTTATTATGGATACACATATGTTCACGGTATCATGTCATATCATTGCTGACCATTTTAGTAGAGGGCTTTGACCCTTATTAGGAATTTATTTTCTCCACTCTTCACTACATACACCTTCATTGGTTAGGGGAGATCTGTTCTCCATCTTCATAGGAATGTATGTAATCAGACATTATGCATTAGCATGGAAGACATGAGCAAATGAATTCATGAGTTTCTCTTTTAAGGAAAGGAGAAAGTGGGAATCAGCTTAGAGATCCATGAGAGATCTCACTTTAGTTCAGCGGTCTCACTTTAGCTCCTCCTCTTTGAGAGAGAAAGAAGGAAAGGAAAACATGATTTCTTCATACGAGAAGAATAGTGTATGTTTTCCTTTAGATAGAAGAGGTGTTTGGGAAACATCTCTTAGTCTTTATTTTAGAAGGAATTCATTTACTCTACTTTTCAGTATAATTTTCCTTCACATGGGAGTCTCGTTCTCCACTATTTTGGAAGGAAAAAACATGGAGAACTTATGTGCATGTTCTCAGTTATAGATGAGTATAGTAATTGGATTCAAAAGAGTCTCTTTCAAAGGGAAAGGGAAAGTGGAATAGATTCCACTACCAGAGCTCTTTTCCTTAGAGGAGTTTACACAGAGAGACATAGAGAGAGTTTCACTTTCTCATTGTGGTTGTCTTGTTAGGAGTGGCACTCTTCTATCAAGGAAAAAAGGAGATCAGTTAATCAAGATGGTTAGATTGAGTCTCACTTTTAGACTTTAGAGAGATGCAGTCATGTTTATTTCTAGTGATGGTCGTTGACTAGATGAGATGATCTAGTTATTGACATTAGTGAGACTGGCAGTAGAGATATGACTCTTCTCTTTACAGTTTATAGGAGATAGATATATATCTAACCTATTAGGGTACCAAACTCTTAGTCGGTGTTACATCATGAGTATGGAGTAAACATCAGTTAGGAGGATGAGTACTTAGGGATTATTTGAATCTCAAAGGGAATGCCTTTTGCATTCATATGGCAAACTACAGGAAAGAGAAATTTTAGAGTTTGTACTAGTGCCAATAGACGCTCTTCCAATAGAACTTAGTCCAATGGTAATGGATGAAAAACCATAGATTTCTTGGTTGGTGAAATGTAGAGATTGCATTTTACTACCATGAGCTAGATGATGGATCTGCATAGTTCACAAGGTAGTTAGGTTAAACTATTACTTGTGATTACACTCAAGGTTAGCAAGACCTAGAGTGGTATGAGGGCAATCTATCATTTAGTCTTAGATGGGTTTGGAGTCACTTGGTATGGGACTTTGTTCTATATCTTAGAGGATTCTATGGTTTATTATCTCCATTGTGGTACGGTCAAGCTTATAAGTTTGGCACTTTTACACTTGCTTTACATGCTATTGCTCCAAGGAGGATACATCATATGGACTTAGGTCATTTGGATGATGTTGTATGTTATGGGAGTGATAATTTGGAAGTTGAGTGTATGTGGGAGATAGTAGGCACCACTCAGACGGTTTCCCACCTTTGAGATGATCTCATATGAGATCTCTTAAGGGGAAGGATATGGGGAAACAACACACAGAAATGACCATGTACATAGAGTACATGGGGTTCAGGGGAGTCCGAGCACTTTCTTCTATCATTACAGACATTTCATTTACATTTTCGAGGACAAAAATGCTTTTAAGGGGAAGGAAATGTCATATTATGGGAACACCTCTTAGTTGAGGAGGCAAGCTTTGCCACATGGCATCACATAGATGCATTCCCTTAGAGGGAAGGTAGGAGAAGAGTTGAGAGTAGGAACTCTTAAAGGATATATCTTATGAGTAGATGTATTGTGTGCTCGGCGGTTGGGTGGAGAACTATACGTGATTCTCTGTGTGAGCTCAAGTCATGTCCATGAATGTCCGACGACAAAACAATTCTGAGATGGAAAAAGTATGATCGCGATCTGATATTCTTATTATAGTCATGGATGCTTACAAGGTATGAAGCTCCTCCGAACGTCTGTATAGACACTATAGATAACTATTGAAGAACAATACTTTGATTTTTCATCTCTTTTAGTATTGTCCCTCACACTATGGTGGGTTCTTGTTGAGGTGGAATAGAATTAGATTGATCTCTCTCATTGGCCATGTGATGAGATGCACCATTTTCTAGTACCCATGAATCCACAATTGATTCTTCTTGTGTTGAGGAGCATATGACCTTTGCTTTAGCTACATCTACCATCTCCTCCTTACACTTGTCATCTATCCTTTTGACATGACGATTTGCAACTATCTATCCCTTAATTTTTGCAATGGAAGCACTGTCCTTGAAGCTTCTTCTTACTCCTCTTCTTTTAGCTTTTACCTTTGGTTGAGGAACCATCTTTTCTGCATGCATTGGTGGAGAATGTAGCATATCCATTGCCACTTCTTACTTGGGCTTTGGGCTATAACTCCTCTTCCTCTGGTTGTGAGCAAAACTCAAATTTCAAAGCTTGAGATCTCACGTGAGTTTTGAGAGTAGTTACCCTTCCATTATACTCTAGTATAGAATTTTGGAGACATCTTTGAGCTAGCCCCTTGATAGTCTTCTTGATCTATTCACAAGACATTTCATCACATGGATTCTTGATTTGAGTAATGGATGCCTTAGCCTTCTTTCTTCTGCAAACTTCTTTGCTTCTTATTAATTTTTGAAATTCGGAATGCATGTTTGGTTATGCACGTCATAATGACTCTTCAATATACTCCATGCCGTACTTGCCTTGGATGTATGATAAATGAGAGGTAGAATAGAGTCCACATAATTGATCACCATGGAATATAGTGCATTTACATTCCTAAAAAATGACTTTACAAACTCCCATAACAAGATAAGAGGCATTGTTGGTTCATGTGACAATATTCCCTGTAGGAGCAGGCTCGAGTGAAGTGAAGAAACTACGCTGCAAGGTAATATGTTTGGTTGTCCCCCTATCAAAGTACCAAACATCTGCGTCTACTGCAAAGATACAATGTTCATGCGAAGACTGGTCATAATTGCAAACAGTAGTAAACACCCATTCTTCATTCTGCACAAGAGTTGCGGACTCTGATTTGGGTGTAGAGGCTTCTACAAAAACCATTCCAGCTTCTTCAACTCCAGAGTTTGTTACAAGTAAAGGCTTCAACATTGGATTTCTTGGGAGATAAAGGCTTCAATGCTATATCTTGTGTGTGGCAAAGGCTTCAATGCTATATTTCTCAAGATCCAAAGGCTTCAATGCTAGATTTCATGGGAGGAAAATGCTTCAAGGACTCAAGTTCATGGGACACAAAGGCTTCAACACTCTGGAGGTGTTAGCATATAGAAGTGTGTTGCAAAGTTAAAGAGAGCACAAAGCAGAGAAAAAGATGGGCCCCAAAATTTTTCCGATTTGGACATCATATTTTTGTATTATAACCATTCTTGTAATATATTTTCCGTTGTAAATGCACTAGAGGAGTCCTCTAGATGCATCCCCACAGAAGATTAGAAACTTACCCATGTAAAATAGTAGGAAATTAGTCTTTTAGTGAATAAAGTGCCGGTCTCTTGTGTGAAAGGACCATTTTTAGGGCACAAGTATATAAGTCAATTTGTGACTCTTTGTAAGGACTTTTTGGCCATTGTGAGAATAGAGAGCTCAGAAATTCAAATTTGTGTCTTCTTCACTCTGTATCTTCTTCTTGGTGAGCTTGTATGCATGTGTATTGATTGGAAAGAGTGTTAGGAAGTGTGGCCTATCCATGAAAGTGTTTGTTTGCTGTAGTGAAGGTGTGTGCGAAGTGTAGGAAGTGCTGAAGTGTAGGAAGGTTTTCCCGCGACTCAGTATTTTGCTCATAAATTGAGGTAGGAGTGTCAGAATTGAGTGAAACCACTGCCATTGGATGCGTCTTCTCGAAAGCTTCGAAACGCATATGCTATTTGCTATATTTGGAGTTTGGAGCTGAGAGAAAAGTCCAAATTACTGACGGCTGCTGCACCAAGTATCGTGACACCATGACCGACAGTTGAAGCTTGTTTGGATTAGTCTTTGCCTTGTTTGCACTCTTTGAGTAGTTCATTTGCATTGATCATCACTTGATTGCATGTCCTCATACACTCGGCTAGGTTTGTATACTCATCGGATTGATAATTAAAGCGTGAATCCCCACTATATGCACTTGAGGGGGATTGAGGTATAGTCTCTTTCTCCACAAGTCCCTAAGTTGGTACTTAGGTCAACACGTTTTTTGGCGCCGTTGCCGGGGAGTGTCGAATCAAACCGAGGCATTCGCGTGATGGTAAGTAGCTTTTTGCATTGAAGCAAGAGGAGGAGTGGTGATTTTCTCTTCTTTGGTAAGTCATTTTCAGCCGCACTTACTACTTCTCATTCTTGGAGTGTGTGTAGTGAGTTGTTAGTCTAGGGAAGTGAGTAGAAGGAGTAGAGTAGGAGGAGTAAGGGAGTAGGTTAGGTAGTTAGAGTAGCTTTCACTCCTTGTTTTGTTGTTTTATTTTCAGTAAGTAGGAAAAGCCAAGTATAAAAGCCAAAAAACTGCCATTTGAAAATCACTTGTCTTGTAAGCAAGTATCGTGAGCAGCGTCCATCGAATATCGTTTTCGGTGATAGAAAAGGTTGGGAGCTGCGCAGAGCAAGTCTCTTGTGAGTAAAGGGTTGAGAAAGAGGGCTTGAGGTAAGCACACTCATATACACTCATGATTATCATTTGAATTCAAGTTTTGCAGACAAAACGATCTGCGTCAGATATCGTGGGAAACTGACAAGGGTTAAAAAGTGTGCTTGGAGTGATACAGAGAGTGAGGAGAGGGTAGAAGAACTTGTAAAACATCTGTGTGCAATCAAAACTTAAAAAATCTAGCAGAAATTCGAAAAAGGGTCAAGTATCGTGTTCTCCCACGGTCGAGTATCGCGATACTTAGCAAGTATCGTGATCTCCTGTGGTTGAGTATCGCGATATTTCCCAGATATCGTGTATCGCTTTGCAAAGATCGCGATACTTTGCAAAGATCGTGTATCGTGCTGTCACCGATCGCGGTACCTACCGTGTATCGTGTATCGTGATCTATCGATCACAATACTTGAGAAGTATCGTGTATTGCATTTGGTCAAGTATCGTGTATCGCCTCTGGAAAGATCGCGATACTTTAGAAATGTCGTGTATCGTTTGAGCCAAGTATCGAGTATCGCTTTCAACGAAGTATCGTGTATCGTGTGGTCCAAGTATTGTCTCTCTCGAGTATCGTGTATCAAGTATCGTTTTTCATCAGGTATCGAGTATCGTGATAGTCAAGTATCGTGTATCGTGCATACAATGATCACGATACCTATCAAAGATCGTGTATCGTGTGGTCCAAGTATCGCGTTATCTAAGGATCGAGTATCGTCCCTCTTGAGGTATCGTGTATCGTGTAAGCTCAAGTATCGCGTATCGTGGTTCATCGATCGCGATACTTGCGAAGTATCGTGTATCGTTGTTGTTGAAGTATCGTGTATCGTGGGCATCCAGAGATTGTGTATCGTGGTCCTTGATCAAGTATCGTGTATCGTTGTGATCAAAGATTGTGTATCGTGAAGTTCTGAGGTCAAGTATCGAGACTTGAAAATTTCATTTTCAGTCAATTCCCAGCCAAAATTTTTCTGGAATTCTAATCCATAGTGAAGAGTTCTGGAAGCTAGAGGTTAGCAAGGACTGATCAGAGTTGTGAAGTGGATGAACCTGAGATCTGGAAGAACCCTAGGAAGCCGAAGAAGTGTAATCTCTTCTGTAGGTAGTGTAGCCGAGCCAAGTAGCCGTTCACATTACTCGGAGACCTCCAGTGAGTCAGAGGAAGAAATTCCCATGGCTTCAGAGGATATGCAGAACACAGTACCCATGATTGGCATGATGTCAATCATTGAGGGAGAGTACCGGACCTCCTTGGAGTATGTGAACACCAACCAAAATGAGATCCCTATTTATTTGGATGGTCTAAACAGATCAGTGGCCAGACTGAAGAAGGCTTCAGAGGCTTACATAGTGCCTAGGCCAGCAGTCAAGTATGTAGGAAGATTTTACATGGACAAAAGAGATATCCGGTATGTTGTCACAGAACACCCGGAAAACATTAATGAACATGGGGAAGAAAACAATGCTTCAAACTTAAATGGAGGAGGGAATGAAGAGCAAGTAACTACTCCTAGAGGGAGATCTACTGTTGCTAGAGTCTGGAGAGGAGACCTGATTCCCCAAGATGACTCCCTAGTGGATGTATACTTGATCAATGGGATGGAGCATCTTCTTAGAGCACATTCTTCCATATGGGAAGCTGCCCCTAATCCTGTTACCATCTATGAGTTACAAGATCCTGATTTCCCCACCATCATCACATATTTGGATAAGAATCAGAGAAGATATTGGCCCTTAACGGAATTGGAAAGAGCCGAGTTGAAATATCAGAATGTTCCAGTGTTTCCCCCTAGGGACCAAGCCACTACTTCGCGAAACCCACTTGGAACGTTCAGAATGACTCATATCAGCAGTTGGGTCAAACGCAACAAACACAACAAACACAAATCCCTGTCAGACCACATGTGCAGTTTGCAATGCCTGCAAATAATCCTAATTACCGACCTCACCCAAATGTTGACCCAAGACATGGAATTCCTGCCCTAGTCAGACCACCGGTAGCAAGAGGAAGACCAATTTTCCCAGTAATGCCTAGACCGCCCGAAGCAAGAAGAAGATTAAGGCCAATTCAAGTTGCCAAATGCATGAGAAACCACTATGATGGATCTAGTGAACCTTACAATCATATAGCTAAATTCAAACAAGTAATCAGAGCCGAACAAGTAGAAGATTTCTTGATCCAATATGAGTCCTTTGGTCTTACATTGTCAGACACTGCGTTTGCATGGTTTCAGCCATTGGACCATAATAATTTTCAAAACATGGAACAAGTCTATCAAGAAATGATTGAGGAATTCACTAAGTCGGGAATTAAAAACAATTCGTCATCATTGATCCATAGCTTTAAACAAACCCCTACAGAATCAGTAGGATTGGCAGCAAGAAGATTCAAGTAGTATGTGGACAGATGCCCAATAGAAGAGAGACCTACCCAAAATAAAATGGTGTCATTATTTTTGGAAGGATTATTGAACGGATCATTAAGATCTTTGGTATATGTGAAGAGAGTTCAAACTTTACAAGAATGCATGAAGGAATGTATTGATTTAGAAGACAACCTAGCGGAAGATTTGAAAATACCTCAAGGTAGCTTGAAAAGTGAAGATTCGGCTAGTAGCACATCAAACCCTAAAAACAATGTAGAGGAAATAGCCGAATTAGTAGCAAAGAAACTCAATGTTCAAGGACAGAGGAACTACCCCAGTAACCCTCTAAGAGTGGCCATGCTCAGAAGATGTATGCAGTGTGGAGGTGATCATCCTTCTCACTTGTGCACTAGGGGAGTAGTCCCACCACCTGCTTATGCTTATAATAGACCCATCGTCCCAGGACCTCTACAATATTGCAGTATAGAACAAAAATATACAAATCACAGTACGGAAAATTGCCTCTTACAATAGGCAATCGAGACCAGCACATCCATATATGAGACCTTATGGATACCAGCAGAGAGAGCAAGGAGGTGAAGCATGGAGATACCCTACTTATCAGCAGCAGGCACCAGTGCCACGACCATATGCGTATCAAGGATACACCCAACCACAACCAATACTAGGACAACAACCGCCCCATCCTCAGAACGTTGTCCTAGTCAAGATAGCTCAACCTGAAGAAAACCTAGAGAGAGCAATAGTCCCAGCCACACCATTGGCTAGTAATGAACCATATGACTCATCTTACGACCATAGTCAAGGAGCATATCCCAATTATGAAAGCTCTATGATAGAATATGGATAACTGTACGAACCATATGCCTATGGCATGGAAGTACCAGATAGTGCCTACGGATATGAGCAGGACTATGTGTCACTAATGTACACAGCCCCCAGAGCAACCATACCACCCCGACCCATGAACAGACCGCCTGTACCCAGAGGACCATGCTACAGATGTGAAGGTGATCACTATAACAGAGAATGCACATTGCCAAACCCTCCACCACCACAACGGGTCTGGGAAAGCTACTGTAGTGATTGTGGCAAGGAACACCTTTTCAGAGATTGCCCCAAGAACCCCAACAAGGTTACATCCAATGTGCAAATCAACGTAATAGAAGTAATCGAGTCATCAGGAAGTGATAAGGAATACACTATACCATTGAAAGCGATAACAAGACCCAAAGTTAGAGAGACCCCAGAAAAACTTGAAAAACACAATCAAAGTGACCCAGAAAGGAATACACCCACACCACAGAGAGTTGAAGACTCGGAAGAGCCTGAGAAAAGTGTTGTAAGTAAAAGAACACAAAGATGGAAGAACCGTAGAGATAGGATAAAAGAAAAGAAGTTACTACAGAAGAAGGAAAATAAGAAGAACGAATAAAACCCAAAGGAGGAACAAAAAATTGAAGAAGAAAACAAGAATGAAAAGTACAAAAAAGAAGAGGTGGGATCAGTCTTAGCAGATCCCATGCCTGAAGAATTAGCCATGTGGATTCAGGCATACAAGGCACGAATAAGAGCAGGACCGACCATCGAACAACATGAAAAAGAATATCCTAAAGGTGACCTAGAGAAAGAAAGGTTGGAGATCTGCAAAAAATTAATCGAAGTTGTGCAACAGACCTTAGAGAAACCTGCGTTGCCATTACCCAATACCCGAATTTCTGAAAGAGAATTCCAAGAGTGCGTCATCACTAATGACCACGAAAAACCCGAAGTAAGTAATACACAGAATGGCAATTATTGTGAGGATAAAAGGGAAGGATCCATTGTTCCCGAAGTAGAAGGGGAATGGCCTAAAGATTTGTGGGCTAGAGTCCAAGAAGACAGATGGAAGAAAGTGGAAGGAATTGAACCACCCTTTGAAGAACTAGAAGCAGACGATGAAATAGAGGGTTCAATACCTGAATTAAATTCAGAAGAAATTTTACCAATGGATCCAAGTGACAAAGGAGATGACGGAGTAAAGGCTTTGCCAAATTACACAGGAGAGTACGAACATAATTCAGAATTGTATTGCATCCCCTCAATAAGGGAAAAAGAACCGAACCCATCAGTCCAAACATCGGAAATTATACAACACCTTAGAAAGGTAAAAATCCCTTATACCTTAACATTAGAAGAACTGTTGAAGGTTAAACCACATTTGAAGGAGAAACTAATCAGCCAATTGGAAATCAAGACGGAAGAAAAAGAGATATCTGATGAAGTAAACACAGTAAAGATCCCAGTGGATAAGGTAGGAGATTTTAGTGAGGGAGATGAAGGAAACACTTGCCTTCCAATTACTTTCCGGGGTTATACAACCAAAGCCATCTTAGATTCAGGAGCTGGTGTAGGCATTGCTACTAGAGAAATCTGGGAGAAATGGGGAAAACCAGCTTTAAGACCAACGCGTATGAAGATACAAATGGCTGACGGACACACAGAAAGACCCTTGGGATTATTGGAACGAGTAGTTTTCACCACATGCGGAGTTGAATTTGAACACACCTTAGCAATATGTCAATTTGAAAGGGCGAGCAACTATGAAATGATACTTGGGAGACCTTTCATGAGACAGCTAAAGGTTGTGCAAGATTGGGGAAAAGATGCTGCATACTTACAACATGAAGGAACCACCACGAGAATAAATCTCCACACTTATACATATCAAGATGTTCCCCCCTTACAATGGAATCAAATTCATAAGGAAGAAGACGATCAGTCAATTCACAGCCTAGGTTCTAGTGACCAATCTTGGATGAACGAGGACACTCATCTATGAATATGCCAAACTGCCAAAAAGGAAGAGGATAGGAGAAAGGGATGGCAGCAAAGGCAAGGAGTAGCTAGGTCTATACAAGATCCAGCTTACCTACCTCAAATCTTTTTGGATGAAGAGTTTGAACCTCATGGTTGGATGGAGATTTTAGCGACCCTCGATGTATGTATGAACGAAGAAGTAATAACTATGAATGAATGTATTGATGAGGAAGGATATGACGTTAGCCTATATGTAGTAGTCCTTCAGGAGGCAGAAGAAGGAGAAGTGATAGAGAAAGAATGGAAGGAGGACTATGAGAGCATTGAGATGGAGCCCGAACCAATGGAACCAGAGGATGAAAATAAAAAAATAAGCGTCACAGCTAACAAAAACAACCAGGAACCTACACAGGAAGAAGAGCTGGAGTTCGATAAAGAACCAAAAGGTGAAGAAAACAGGCCACAAGATCAGTTTGAAGTGCCAGCCCACTTCAAAAAATATGAAGTAGAAGAGAGAAAAATTGCTATTCAAATGCCTAAAAGAGAAGCACAGCCAGGAATAGCATATGACAATAAAGAACAAACCAAGAAGATAGTAGTAACCTTAGAGGAATGAGAAGAACGGTGTACTTTCATAGGACAAGATGTCTCAATGGAGGAAGAACAAGAGTTAATACGCCTCATAAGGGAATATCGGGATGTCTTTGCTTGGACCTATAAGGATTTGAAAGGAGTAGATCCATCTATATGTGCCCATAGAATCCCCATGACATCCGAAGCCAAACCTTCTAAACAAAGACCATATACATACAATGATGTGTATTCAGCAAAGATAAAGGAAGAGATAGATAAGTTGTTAGATGCTGGATTCATATATGAGATTGAACACACGGAATGGGTGTCACCTTTGGTGGTTGTACCGAAAAAGAATGGGAAGTTAAGAGTGTGCATCAATTTGAAGAAAGTAAATGCCGCGACTATAAGGGATAGTTACCCATTACCCATTACGGATCATCTGTTGGAAAGAGTGGCAGGGAAGGAAGTCTATAGTTTTTTGGATGGCTTTTCAGGGTATAATCAGGTAGCCATTGCTCCTGAGGACCAACACAAAACCGCTTTCGCAACTGAATGGGGAGTATACGCCTTTAGAGTCATGCCTTTTGGTCTAACCAATGCCCCAGCCACCTTCCAAAGATTGATGTGCCATGTATTCAAAGAATTCCTAAGAAAAAGTATGGAGGTATACGTGGAAGATCTATGTACTTATTCAGCTATACGATCAGAGCACATCCCTGAACTAGAAAAGATCTTTGCCAAATGTCGACAATATCGAGTATGCCTCAATCCAGAAAAGTGTGTCTTCATGGTTCGACAAGGAAAAATATTAGGACATATTGTCTCTAAAAATGGAATTTCAACTGATGAAGACAAAATCAAAGTAATTCTGGATTTACCAAGACCAAAGACTGCTAAAGAAGTACAGGCATTTATGGGACACTATGGATACTATCGAAGATTTATACATATGTATGCCATAATTGCTAGACCTCTCTATGCACTCTTGACTCAATTTAATTGGACCGAAGAATGTGAGAAAGCCTTCAATGAGTTAAAGAATCGATTGAGTTCAGCACCAATCCTTCGAGTACCTAACTGGAATAAGCCATTTCACATTCATGTGGATGCTTCCAAGTTTGCCATTGGTTGTATCTTAGCTCAACCTACAGATACAGGAAAGCTAGACCACCCTATAGCCTATGCTAGTAGACAATTAAATCAAGCAGAACGCAATTATAACACCACGGAGAGAGAAGGCCTAGGGATGGTGTACGCAGTGAAAAAGTTCAGACATTACTTGTTGGCAAACAAATTCAAATTCTTCATTGATCATCAAGCCCTACTGTACTTAGTCAATAAACCTTGCAATACCGGAAGATTAGTACGATGGTTTTTATTGTTAATGGAATTTGATTTTGAAGTAGTAGTCAAGAAAGGAAATACTCACATAAGAGCAGATCACTTATCAAGAATGACCCATGGAGAGCCACCCATAGGAGTACTTGATGATCTGCCAGATACGTACCTTTTTAACCTGGAAGTATGTCCCCAATGGACAAAAAAGTTGATCCCTATACTCACGCATGGACCTAAAGATGGGATCACACCAAACCGAACCGATGACCTTTGGAAGACTAAAAACCTTCATATCATTGCAGGAAGTTTGTATCACCAAGATTCAAGTGGATTACTCATGAGATGCGTAGAAGAAGAGGAACAAGAAATGTGGCTTCAGAAAGCACATGTAAATCAATGGAAAACTCATTTGAATGCAAACGGAACATGGCAAACCCTGAGGAGATTAGGCATATATTGGCCAACCATGCAAAGGGATGCAGATAACTATGTATCAGCCTGCGAAACTTGTCAAGAACAAAACCCAGACGAGAACTCCACTCTATGCTATTCCACAATAGCACCAACATGGAGCATGCCCCTGGTAAAATTCTTAAAGACCCAAGAATACCCAGAAGGAGCCACTTACGCAAGGAAACGTGCACTTTTAGAACAGAGCAAGGATTATGCCATTATAGGAAAACAACTTTTCAAGCGAGGGAGAGATAATCAATTACGAATGTGCATTCATGAAGACGAATATCTTGTTGTTTTAGAGATGGCACATACAGGAGCTGCAGGAGGCCACTTCTCCGCAGATAAAACAGCAAAAATGATCCTCTTTGCTGGAATGTGGTGGCCAACTCTACATCAAGATGCTGTAACGTATGTGCAACGATGTGATACTTGTCAATGAACAAAATATCCAATTAGAGGAGATGAAATGCCATTGAGACCCATGATGAGCACCAGAGCTTTCACTAAATGGGGAATAGACTTCATAGGACCTATTAGCCCACCAGCGAAAGGATCCCATGCCGAATATATAACTGTAGCGACTGACTATTTGACCAAATGGGTTGAAACCAAAGCAACCAAGAAAAATGACGCAAGAACTACGACCAAGTTTCTCTTTGAGAATATTTTCACTAGATTTGGACTACCGATAGAAATTGTGAGTGATAGAGGTACACACTTTGTGAACGAAGTCATAGAAGCTTTATTGAATGAATTCCTGGTAATTCATAAGAAATCAGCTCCCTATCACCCACAAGCCAATGGACAAGCCGAAAGTTCGAATAAAATCTTGTGTACAGTTCTCACGAAAATTGTTAACAATGGTAGATCAGATTGGGATAAGCAATTACATCATGCTTTATGGGCTTTTCGTGTAGCCTATAAAACCACCATAGGCACTACTCCTTTTAACTTAGTATATGGACAAAATTCTATTTTGCCAATTGATTTCTTAATTCCCACTCTCAGAGTAGCAACCACTTACGAGTGGACAGGACATGAACTATCAGCTCAATTGGATCAAATAGAAAAACTTCACGAGACTAGGTTACAAGCAGTAGCAGGCATTTATGCTGCTAAACGGCAACAGAAAGCCTACTTTGATGCTCACATCAAGGACAAAAATTTGAAGGAAGGAGATTTAGTCTTGGTATATACCTTGAAACAACACGCTAAGAAGTTGCAGAAAAGAGGATATGGCCCATTAATCATCAATCGTATATCGACAAGTAGAGCCATCAGCTTAGCAACCTTAGATGGGGAAGTATTACCAAACTATATCAGTGGATGTCGAGTGAAAAAATATCTAGAACCGTTGACTGAAGAAACAATGTCTCGATTAATCAGGGCAAGAATAGACATATTGAGGAGGAAAGGATACGAGAAGAAGCGAGACAGGAAGGACTAGAACAAATTAAGAAACGGAAAGAGTGGATGAGAGAGAGAGAGATGAGAGATATCGATTAGGGGAAGAACTCATCCCAATGGCTAATTTTAGAGCCACTAAAAACCTAGGTTCACAGAGAACACAACCATATTTGAATTTGGGAGCAGGTAAAACGGAGTACCACTTAGTGGATGCTCTCATTGACACAGGAGCTGCCATAAGCTGTATCAGACTTTCCTTGACTCAAAAACTCAAGGAGGAATTACGTCCATCAATGGCACAATTGATAGGAATAGGAGGGACAATTACTCAATGTATAGGTGAGATCACCTTACCTCTGCATCTTGGCAACAACACTATGGAACAGAAGCTATTAGTGTGTCGTGATCAGGATTTACTCAAAGATGTAGTGTTAGGTCAAGACTGGATTTATGAATATGAGGTGACCATTCAATTGGCTTTAGGATACATCTCAGCCAGGATAGGACATCGTGAAGTATTCAGTTTGCTAGACGAACGACCAATCAAAGCCACAAGCATAGAGCCAAAAATTCACTCTAATGAACAAAGTCATGAGCATATGTTCAATAGCACTATAGAAACCCCTTCCTCAAGTACTTCATGTGAGGACACATTGAATTCTGTGTGCATTCCATCTTCTAGTCTAGCAAGTCACAAGAGTGTCAATCAATCTGAAACCAATCTCAGTGAAGCACCATGCACAAGAGAGACTAGTCCTCTGAGTAATTCAAAATCTGTACCTATTAGAATATACTCTATTCCGAACACTAAACAAGCTTGGATAAGAAAGGATCAAAGGGATGCATATCTTCAACAATAGAAACATCTTCGACATCGGAGCAACCAATCAAATAACAAAGCAAATAATTTTGAGCACCAAAGTCAACAACGAAGTACTAGGATATGGATTCCAAAAAAAGTAATAGCCGCCCAACCGGATCGAGTGCAAATATGGATTCCTAAATCATGTGCTCCAAAGAAGCTGAACCGAAACAATGAACCATTGCATAAGGAGAACAAAAACCAATATGGTCTACGGGCAAAACCACCAAAGAAGACTAGCTACAGGAAAGAAAAGAAGTCAGCAGTTGCAACACAAGCCAACCCGAGATTCAAAAAGCAAATGGAGCAGACGTACAACATGAGAAAAACCACATTCATCAAGAATGTTAGGGATACAATACGTCCCAACAGAATGAGGCAGATTTGGATGCCGAAAGACAAGAGAGACTGCACGCATCATCCAACTACTTCCAGTTGCACACATTTGGAGTTATCAGGACCCAAAGTATGCATGATAGGGCCACATTACAAGGCCAAGAATTCGGCACATCTCTCTTCTATTTTAGGATAGTCGAGCACATTTTCCTCTTGGGAAATAGGAGAGCACTTGTACATACATTAAGAAAATCACTCAAAAAATTATCACCGCTTTGGCAATGATCTAACTTTTCTGTTTTTCTTGTCAGATGAAAACATAAAAAATCTATAAAAATTTTGGAAAAAATCCAGGTATTACCTTTTTCACACCCACAGGAAAGGGACAACACCATTCACTCGGAGCAATGTCAAGCTTATGCCAAACAAATAAAGGAGGATTTCTGATAGTATATGGCCACTAATTAATACCCTATATTGAGTGCAGATGGCATCTACTAATTCCGAAGCTATGCAAGAGGAAGAGGTCGAGCTTCTTCCACTCGAATCCATAACAAAAGCAAGAGGCCATTGGTTTCGGGATGACCAACCAGTGTCAGACCTCATTTTCATGGCCACTATCAAGATCATGGATAGGGATCACTATTTCCCTATCATGTTGCAAGAGTTCAAAACTATAATACAAGGATTACCGCATATCGAGGATGTATGGAAACATGCAGGCCTAGAAACATTTCTCAAATTGCCAATTTACATACCAGATTTTCAGAGGTGTACACAAGTAATGAATACACTGCAGCCTGCAGCAACGAAGATATCAGTTCCCGAAGCACGAGTCTTGGATAAAGTAGGAACATGGAAAACCATTCAATTCACACATGAACTAATCAACAAAGCCTTCGGATGGAATCAGGAAGGGATCACTAATGTCAAAGAGGAATGTCATGATCCTAAAAAGAGGTCCTTTTTGGATATCAACAGGACTGATATTGAAGAGGCTGTTCGCCTGGTGCACCAACATTTTTGTTTCCCAAGTATGCACAGATATACTGCACCACAAAAGATTGTCGTACAACTACTCTCGCATGCAATGAAACAAGTTGGGAATAAAGTAAATATGACAGGCTGTGTCCAAGAAAGATTATTTGAAGCCCAGAAGAAGTGGGGCCAGAAGAAGTTTCTAAATGGAAGTTCAGCTTTGACATTACTTATATATGAAGCTCTTGAGATGAAAAACTGCTTACGTGAGATGCCAACCTCAGAAGGGCTAGCCAAATATCCAAAATCCGCGACGGTCCCCAAGAAAAGGAAACCAGTTGTTATGGTTGAAGAAGCAGAAACCAGTTCACAGAAACCATGAGGGGTACAAAGCGTCTAAGAGAGGAAGAAGCCCAAGCTACACCCCAATCAAAGCGGACACACATTCTTCCAAAGATTACGATGGTCCAAATGCCTATTACTAAGAGAGATCTCTCTGCCGCCCTAGAAGAGACACATCAGTACATGCAAGGGCAGGTAAACCTGAATGTCCAAGGTCATCACTATAGACAAGCAAGTCAAGAGAAACAACAAATGCGTCAAGAAAAGAGCCCAAAACAACCCGGGAGATACAAAGAACTGGGCATAGAAGATTCTAGTTCCAATACAGAATCCAGTCGCGAAAAAGACACCCTAGACACTGACATAGGGACAGAAACTCATGAAGAAGAATGGACAGAGACCAATCAAATCGAAGTGACGCCGGACAACCACGAAGAAACGGAAAAGAACATAGAAGATTCTAATGAACCTAAGCATGTCATTCAATTGAATGATACTACAAAAATCAGCATCAAAGAAGCTCCAACCACTGTTACATATGCAAAACCACCTATCAAAGAGGAAATACAAACTCCAGTAAACAAGGACTCAGAGCTATTACAAAACAAAGAACAAATAGTTATTGAGGTACCAGATGATACACCTCAAAGAAACATTGAACACATGGTGGCTGAGCCAAGGATCCAGCTTCAGATTAGGCAGCCCCATGACACCACATTACATGTGGCACAGGGCAAAGATGTCACAACAGGCAAGGAACCTAGTATACCAACAACATGGCTCAATGTGGATGTCACTCAGCTGAAGCCTGTAGTCAAGCAAATGATTCAGACAGCTATGGATACACAACAACAGATGATGGACATAGATGTAGACTATGATAAGGCCATGAGAGAAAAAAGTCAATTCTAGATAATGAGCGAACAATTGTCATCGCAATTAATCCAGGCCCAAAAGGAAATAGCAGTCAAAAGCACGGAGTCGCTAGAGGTAAAAACGCAGTATGACACATTAATCACTCAGCATCACCAATTGCAAGCACAGCTCGCGGATTTACAAAGATTACATGATGCAAGCAAAGCTGACAAAGAAAGAATGAAGGCTAGAAGCACTTTACTTGAGACACAGCTAAAGTTGTACATGGAAGAGAATGACACCTTACGAAGCCGGAATAAAGAATTGATGAAAGCATTAATATATGATCAACCTATTGAGCAACAGGAATTATCTAAAACTAAAGAAAAAGAATTAAGAGATCAGTTAGCACAACATGCAGATTTGCTGAGACAAGAGCGAGAATTGAAAGAAGAATGGGAACGGAAGTACAGTCAAGAAATAAATGAATTAACAAAGTAGTTGAATACAGCACATGGGAAACTTGCAGCAAGCTGCAGCGAAAACATGGACAATGTCGTTGAAATTGGTAATGAATTGCTTGCAGCAAAAGAAGCACTCAGAGCAGTCATAGAGGAGAGTAAAGCAAAAAATGAGCGAATAGAGCAACTAGAAATCCAAATCAACCAGAACGTAACGATCGGGACACCAGTAGTGCCACCGAAGGAATATTTTACTGACGAGGTAGAGGTATGTCCTCTATCTCCCCCGATCTATAATTCTCCAATACATGAGCAGATGGCAGATATACATGATGATCATCCAATGCCATACACTGCAGACATAAGTCAGAAGGAACGGGCACTAGTGGTGTCCCGATTGACAGAAAATTTTGAAAATGAAGTAATCAAAGTAATGAAGGAAGCCAAGATCAAGGGTAAAGACTTAGAAAAGATCATCAAGCCTTTCAACATTCCGTACGGATTATTGAAAGAGAAAACCAGACAATATATAAAGAAGATTACAAAGAAAAGTCCAGATGAGCAGCTAGATTTTAAACAGGACACATTCACATATAGTCAAGAAGAATTCGAAGCTGCACAACCTATTTGGCGAAGAAAGTTTTTGAAGAAACATGCCACACTACGGGTGCATTGGCAAGCAGCACCATATGTATTACAGGTAAACCCTTCCTTTTATCCTATACCACGCCGAAGGGATACTAGAGAATTTTTGGACCTACAAAGAAATAGCGCTATAAATAAACAGTGGCTGAATTACCCTTTGCTTCCAAGCCCACCACATAACTACTTGCCAACGGAAGATTACATGGTCAAAACCATCGAATTTTGGCTGCAGAATTATGCGACAGTACCCGACCTAACTGTCAAAATGACAAATAAAATACTCAGTATGATACTTACAGTACTGAAGGTCTTCAAGCATGCGGCCTACACATTTTTGAATTTCATCGGTATTAATCAGGGCACAAAGATCCTCATTTTTGACCTATCTATTATGCCTAGCCGACCAACAATAATGGCTTATTATTCTAGATTGATGTTCTTGCCAAGTGTATATATGCAAACTTTTGAAGAAGCGTTCTTTACATGATTTTTTGAAATTGATTCAGAAATATTTTTGAAGATGTCCTCTAATTTGAATGCCAGATTAATGGCATACGAACTTAGCTTCTTCGTCGATCATAGACAGCCACCCAATGACGGTGTAAAGGCAGAACAATGGAAACAATTAATGATACGTGAAGCCAATTTGCTTAATGAAACAGAGCAGAAAATATATAGAACATATGCCCGTCGCTCGTCAAAGCCTGTCGGGGACGACAGAGTCTAGGAGGGGGGAAATGTTGAGGGAGAATCAAGTAAAAGAAAGAAAAGAAGAAGACAACGAAAGAAGCTTCACTAAAAAGGAATATCTGAAGATATATCTCTGCAAGAAGCCCCGCAGGGGCGCAACACCCATCTCTTGAGGGAGAATCAAGTAAAAGAAAGAAAAGAAGAAGACAACGAAAGAAGCTTCACTAAAAAGGAATATCTGAAGATATATCTCTGCAAGAAGCCCCGCACGGACGCAACACCCATCTCTGCACAGAGCCCCGCAGGGGCGCACACACCAAGGAAAGGACGCAGCCCAAAAGGGTGTTACAACCTCTTGATCTTTGGCAGGTCCAGATCGAAGACTGTAGCACCTCATCCTCATACCTTCCACTGGTGGCATGTGTGGCAACCCGACTTATCAAGCAAGACAAATGTATCAGGCCTAGAGGATGTAAAACAAGAATTAAGAAGAGGCTGTCAAAACTGAACACCTGTCTAACAAACAAGTAAGACTGAGCAAGGGTTGCGTGCGGACAACAAACTAAAGACAAGAAGCAAAGCCTGTCAAGGGACCATAGAGGCAAAGAGGGGGAGAGTGTTGTAGAGTTAAAGAGAGCACAAAGCAGAGAAAAAGACGGGCCCCAAAATTTTTCCGATTTGGACATCATATTTTTGTATTATAACCATTCTTGTAATATATTTTCCGTTGTAAATGCACTAGAGGAGTCCTCTAGATGCATCCCCACAGAAGATTAGAAACTTACCCATGTAAAATAGTAGGAAATTAGTCTTTTAGTGAATAAAGTGCCGGTCTCTTGTGTGAAAGGATCATTTTTAGGGCACAAGTATATAAGTCAATTTGTGACTCTTTGTAAGGACTTTTTGGCCATTGTGAGAATAGAGAGCACAGAATTTCGAATTTGTGTCTTCTTCACTCTGTATCTTCTTCTTGGTGTGCTTGTATGCATGTGTATTGCTTGGAAAGAGTGTTAGGAAGTGTGGCCTATCCATGAAAGTGTTTGTTTGCTGTAGTGAAGGTGTGTGCGAAGTGTAGGAAGTGCTGAAGTGTAGGAAGGTTTTCCCGCGACTCAGTATTTTGCTCATAGATTGAGGTAGTAGTGTCAAAATTGAGTGAAACCCACTGCCATTGGATGCGTCTTCTCGAAAGCTTCGAAACGCATATGCTACTTGCTATATTTGGAGTTCAGAGCTTAGAGAAAAGTCCAAATTACTGACGGCTGCTGCACCAAGTATCGTGACACCATGACCGACAGTTGAAGCTTGTTTGGATTAGTCTTTGCCTTGTTTGCACTCTTTGAGTAGCGCATGTCCTCATACACTCGGCTAGGTTTGTATACTCATCGGATTGATAATTAAAGCGTGAATCCCCACTATATGCACTTGAGGGGGATTGAGGTATAGTCTCTTTCTCCACAAGTCCCTAAGTTGGTACTTAGGTCAACAAAGTGGAAGTGAACATGGAGTTGATGCAATGGAGTTTGCAATGCAAACACTATGGGTTTGTCTAGCAATCTTCAGTGAAGGCAAGTTAGATGGTACAAATTATTTTCTTTGGACGTTCAAGATTACAATTATCCTTGATTCTTATTACCCTTTGGAGTTGTTCATGGGAATTGATCAAAAGCCACAGCCTACCTTCAATCGATCATATCCGAGTATGGTGATTCTCCCAGACACAAAGATTCTACAAGCTTGGATAGACTATGCAAATTTATGAATGATTCAGCAGGTGCACTTCAAGATTCTTCGGCTATGTGAGATGCAAAGCTTTGGCATGCATGCTTTGGTCATCTGAATTTTGCTACTTTGCTATGCTTGCAAAAATCTGAAACTGTATCCTCTCTAGTAAAATTTGAGGCTCTTGGTAAACATGTCTATGAAGCTTGTATTTTGGGTGAAATGGAGCATTCCTTCTTCCCAAAAGATGGTTCACTTCGAGCTACTAAAAAATTGCAGCCTTTTCATAGTGATGTCTGTGGTCCTATGCAGACACCTTCTTTTGGGAACTATCTTTACTGTGTGACTTTCATTGATGATTTTTCTAGGCATGCATGGGTATATCCACTAAAAGCAAAGTACAAAGTATTTATGCGCATGTAAAATGGGCACCCTCCATTCTGATCGAGGGGGGAAATATATGTCTTCCAGTTTTAATGCATTTCTGGCTAAACGTGGGATAAAAGATGAGTGTACAGTGTCGTATACACCTCAATAGAATGGATTTGTTGAAAGGAAGAACAAGTCACTCATGGAGATGGCGAGGTGTATGGTCAAGAGTTAGGCTTTACCACATAGTTTCTCGCTTAAGACTGTTATGTGTGTAGCATATGTACTTAACTCGTATCCCACCAAAGCAGTGCAGTCTATCACTCCTTATGAGGGTTGACATGATCGCAAGCTATCTATTGCTCACATGCATGTCTTTGGTAGTCTGGCATATGCATTAATGCCTGAACAATAATGAGGAAATCGAATGATAAAGTAGTGAAATGTATTTTTTTTGGATACAATTCTAAAAGCAAAGGCTATCCTATGTATCATCCATAGACTAAACACATTTTGGTTAGCGGTGATGTTGTTTTTGTGGAAGATGCTATTCAACCATTACTTTCATGTACTAAGGAGACATCAGTTAGCTCCAAAGATGTGTATGATACTTTTTTGCCTCTTTTTACAGGTGGACAGTCTAGTGTTGGTCCAAATAAGGGAATTTCTCAGCCTTTATAGGTTTCACATGATGATGCACATCATTCCATTTTTGATGAAAATTTACATGATGCACTTAATAATGAGAGAACTGATATAGAGGAGGCAAAAAACTATGCCCAAATTGCTGGTGCAGACTTTGCGAGATACCGAATTAGATACACCTCTGTATATTGTACTCATTCAGGCTCTCATAGTGCTTCTTTTGCATCAAATTGCTATGCTATGGCTGCCTATAGTCTTTGTGATGAGAATGAGTCTGTTTCGTTTGATGAAGCACAAAATTCTAAAACGTGGATGGCTGCTATGCAATTAGAATATGATGCTATAATGCAAAATGGTACTTGGTCTTTATGTGACTTGCCTCTTGGCAAGAAGGCCATTGGCACAAAGTGGGAATACAAGCTACGACATAATCCTGATGGAATAATTGATAGGTATAAAGATAGGCTTGTTGCAAAGGGTTATGCTCAAGAAAGAGGCATTGATTTTGATTAGGCCTTTGCTCCTAAATGCCGAATGACTACTGCTCCTAGCATCTGTGCACTTGCCGCTCATCATGGTTGGAATGTACATGATTTGGACATTAAAATTGCATTTTTGAATGGTGACTTGCATGAAGAAGTGTATGTTTTCAAGTGCTAGGGTTTTATGCAGAAAGGGCATGAAAACAAAGTCTGCAAGTTGAAAAAGGCATTATATGGTTTGAAGCAAACACCACGTGCTTGGTATGAAAAGATACATGCCTATATGATTGCACATGGTTTTGAGAACAATCCAACTGAGATCACCTTATATGTTAAGCATGCAAATGATGTGCTTTTGATCATTTTTGTATATGTTGATGACATGTTGCTTACTATTCCTATTGAGAAGCATATTGATGATTTTAAGGTTGATTTGCATGCTTCATTTGAGATGTTAGATTTGGGGCACTTGCATCATTATTTGGGCATTCAATTTATGCAAGTTGATGGTGGAATAGCTTTGTGTCAAGATATATTGACACATTATTGCAACATTTTGGCCTTGAAGATTGCAAACCTATTGCCATTAAGTCTTCATGATGTTGGAGATGCATTTGATGTTGTCCTCTATCGGTAGGCTGTTGGATGCTTGATTTAATTATGCATTACTCAACCTGATATTTAGTGCTATCTCACAAATGAGCAAGTTTATGCATTGCCCAGGTGTGAAGCATTGGCAGGCAGTTAAGCGCATCTTTTGTTGCTTGAGTGGTACACAACTACTTGGATTGTTTTATCCCAAGGGGGGATCACTACTCCCATATTTACATGTTTTTTTTGACTTTGACTAGGCTCGTTGCTATGACACTTATGTGTCCACCAATGGTTTTTGCTTCATGCTTGATAGCTCATGCATATCTTGGTTGAGCAAGAAGGAGCCTATTGTGGCCACTTTTGGTTGTGAGGCTGACTATAGGGAAACTTTCTAACCGATTGTTGAGTGTGTGTGGCTCAAATGTTGATTGGCTGATTTGGGCGTTGGTCAGTCTTCTACCACCACCATCTTCACTCACAGTTAGAGCACATTGATAGTTGCAAGGAACCCTATGTTCCATGCTCGCACTAAGCACATTGAGGTGCACTATCATTTTGTCAAGAAGAGGTTCTTGGAGATATCAGTTTGGCATATGTGCCCATAGAGGAGAATAGTGTAGACCTTTTAACAAAGGCTCTACCTAGGGAGAAGTTTGAACCTTTGTGCAAAGCTTTGGTCTTACTTCCTTTTGTGGATTGATTCCATATAGCTTGGCTTGTCCTTATACATGAGTGCCAACTCCTTGTTCAACGCATCACTCCTAGGGGGATTTGTTGATATATTTAGGTAGTGATGTGTGTGAACACACTAAGACCACGGGGGCACTTTTTTACCTATTTAGGAGGTTTTTTCCCCCTGACTTGTTTATATGCCTATTACCCTAATGAGTCACTTATCTTTGTATATTCTCTTGGTAATACATTAAGTATTATGTGTTGTGCTCCAAGCTTCTTCTTCTTCCTTGTGATGTTTGCATGCTTTCGGAGACCTCAAACTCCAATAGATTATTCGTATAAGAACTAGGAGTTTGTATCATGAATCAATCATTAATGGTGTAGGTGCCTAGTTCTATTGAGACATACTCGTTATTTACCCAAACCTGAAGAATTCCACTCCTTAGGATAAAGGTGATTGCATGATCATAAATCCAATCTTGAACGAGGATGAAAGATTGAATAAGGTCTCCATCATGAAACATTACCACTTTGATTGTCATATGGACATCTTGGATGGGGATAGGAAGCTCCACCTCACCCATGCAAGCAGTTTCTAGTCCTCTTAATCCTCCAAGATAGGCTTCAATAGGAGTAATTCACAATAACATGTCTAATAAGAAAATCTAATAGCACTAGTGGTTGCTCTTGAGTCAGTCAATGCCTTGATTGTTTTTGCAGTCATGACCTTTCATAAATCTAGGGTTATAAAAGGAAATCTAGAAATTATACGATGAGAGGGAACACTCTTGTTTTGCACATAGCCATTGTGATACCTTGGAGTTTTGTGATTCACGTGCCTAGGGTGATCTATACCTTCTCTTCTCAACTTCCTAGGTTGGATACATTCTAAGGCCTCTAATGAGCTTCTTCATGGATTCATTTCTCTTCTTCCTTGCACTTCTTTGCTATATTACGTCAATTTAACATTTCTTTAGCTAATGGCTCTTGGTAAAGCTTTACTCTACAACCACTAATGTAACGTTGTAAAATTTTTCTTTCTAAGGTTGCTAATTGGACTGCTCCACTTGTTGACATCCCATTAATGATCATTGGTCCATAGCCACACTTTTCCAACTTTCAAGCATGTTTATTCAATGTATACAATAGGAGTAGGTTTCCTGCTTTTAATCCTTTTTCTTTTACTTGCGCATCAAAATATGCCTTTTGCCTCTTTTTTGCGGCATATATTTTTGCAATTGCTCTCAATCTAGTTTCACCTAATTGTTCTAAATCAAAAATCTTGGATGATGGCTCATGGCTTGCCCATTGATGCTCTTGTACCACCTTTAATGTGGATATTAGAAATTCTAATGGAAGTATTGAGTTTTGGCCAAACACCATCTAAAAGGGGATGGCATTAGGTACCATTTTGTAGGAAACTCTATATGCCCAAACAACATGATGTAGTTGTTTGTCCCAATCATAACACTTATTATTAACAAGCCTGGTCAACACAATGCATATGATCTTGTTCATGATCTCTGCTTGTCCGTTGGCTTGTGGGTGGTATGGGGCAGACTTCTTGTGAATGACCATGGATTCTTGTAATAAGTATTCAATGACCTCATTCAAGAAGTCAGTACCACGATCACTTACCAATTCTATCGATAATCCATATCTTGTGAATACATTTTCAAATAAAAGCTTGACTGCCGTTTGCACATCATTCTTCTTAGTTTCTTTGACTTCTAACCGTTTGGTCAGATAATCCGTTGCGAGAATGATATAATCTGCATCTGAACTCTTGCTTGGGGGATTAATAGGACCTACAAAGTCTATTCCCCACTCAGAGAATGCATGTCCTCCCATCATGGGTCTTAGTGGCATCTCATCCTTATATACAAGATATTGAGTTCTTTGACATATATCACACCTCTTCACATAGGTATGAGAATCCGTATGAAGGGTAGGCCACCAAAGACCTGAGAATAGAATCTTTTTGATCACTCGATCAGGGACAAAGTGTCCTCTTGCTACACCTTGGTGTGCAATTTCCAAGATCTTTTGATACTCACTTTCATGGATACATAATCTGAGATATCTGTCTAGTCCATGACTCTATAAAATATCTCCAATGAGTATATAATTTTGAGCCTCTTGCTCTAGATTCATTCTTCTTGTTAATATCATCTCTTGAGGGAATGTTTTTATCCTCAAAAATTCAACGAACGGATTGATCCAATCTGCTACTAAAGACACTTGATACAAAGTAGCATGATCCATTGGAGGTCTGTTAATACATTGGACAATCTTTACACATCGTATAGACATCTACTTCCATAGGTGGCCAATACACACCTAATCTTGTCAGAGTCTATAGGGTTCGATGTTTTGAATGGTGTTGCTCTAACGTGCATAGATGTGCTAATTTCAACCATTTAGCATTTTCATCTTCTTCCACACAAAAACTAAGATTCCTTGATTTGTGTGTTTGTATATAGCACTTGCCATTATATGATACTTTTGAGACTGGACCACCTCTTTGTCTTTAGTTCTAAATATGGGATGTTTGGGTCCAAAGGTAAGAATCAACACGATAGCTTTAGCCGAATAAAGTATTACTTCCAAGGTGAACAAGTAAGCATCAAGATGTTCATCCGATACTCCTTGTGGTGGTTCTTTTGAAGTTAGTCTAGATAGGTGATCCACCTGAAGGTGAGTCTTGACTTTCTTGACCATTACTTCAAAATCGTATTCCATTAGTAAGACAATATCTTACTAATCGGTCTATGTTGTAAGGTTTGTTCACTAGGTATGTAGAGCCTGATGATCTGTAAAGAACTTAATCTTATTTGAAAGCAAATAATGTCTAAACTTCTTGAGCACATACACCATGCCTAATCCTTCCCATTTTGTAATTGTGTAATTTCATTTGGCTACATTCAACTACCTATTGGCATATGCAATTGGAAGATAAATGTTTCCTTTGCCCATAGGTTGTGCTAGCACACATCCAATAGCAAAATTAGAAGCATCCACATGAACATGGAATGGCTTAGTCCAATCTAGTGTTGTCAAAACTAGTGCTGAACACAATCATTGTTTAAGCTCGTAAAAAGAGTTTTCACACTCTTTGTTCCACTCAAAGTTAGTCAAAAGGAATGTATAAAGGCTTTGGAGTTATTGCATAAATGTGGATAAAATGTTTATAGTATCCACAATGTCCCATAAAAGCCTATACATCCTTAACCATCTTTGGCTTAGGGAGTTCTACAATGTCTCAAAATTTATCTTCATGTGTTGATATCCCATTTTTTGACACTATGTGTCCTAGAATCTTGCCTTACCAGACCATGAACATGCACTTCTTTGGATTTAGAAAGACCTAAAATTCTCTAAATTTTTCAAATATCTGTTTAAGCTCAAGGATGTGGGTTGTTTGATGTTGGAGCGAGCGCATTGGTCATCAACATAGACCTCTAAGTTCTTTTGCAAAAATTCCTTAAACACATGATACATTAGCCTTTGAAAGATAGCAAGAGCATTGGTGAGCCCAAATGGCATCACACAAAATGCAAAGATACCCCACTCTCTGGCAAAATCCATCTTATGTTGGTCTTCAAGGGCGATGGCCACTTGGTTGTAGCTTGAGAATCCATCAAGGAAGCTATGAACTTATGCCTACTACTCATTCTAAGAGATGCTGGGTGATAGTTATATAGTGGCTACATTAACTTTTTTCAAGTTAATGCACACACATAGTTTTCCTTTTTCTTTTGGCACAATGAGAATGTGGAATACCTATTTGATATGCTCGATTTCATAGATAAAACCTACTTTTATCAAGCGATCGATCTCTTCCTTGATTTGGTTGCATAAGTATCATTGTAGGTTTAAGGTTTCCACCTGGTGGGATTGGTTGCTAATGACATTAGGATTTAGTGAGAAGAAACACCTAGATCCACTCCCTTGAAATCCTTGTATCTCCAAGCGACAACATCTCTATATTCTCTCAACAAATCTATCAACTCTTGTTCTTCTTCACTTAAGTCGTGCCCTATGTATGGATACTAGGATTTCTTAGTCTTCTCTTTATTGTCATAAGCTTCTCCTGTGACTGCTTCTCTTTTAGGCATTCTTATCATCATCTCCTCTCTTGTACCTCGTATTTCTTGAAGTTCTCTAGCACTTGAAACATTGCTTCTTCTTTCGCTTGCATAATGACTAGCTTCTTTCCTTTCTTCTTCTCACTTTGATCTTCTTCTATTGTAGTCAACATCTTTTCTGGTTTACATTCTTCTTGTTCGTGAGTCCTAGCATTGAATAAATAAAGGTACTCTTCTTCTAAGGCACAAAAAGGTTCCATGATGATGGACTTCTCGTCCTCATCGCTAACTTCCTTGAGTGTGGTATTGCTAGGCTTACATGCATCAATAATTGAGTTAAACATAAGTAGTTCTATGGTGAAAACTAAATATCATACCCCTCTTCATCGCAATGAGGGGTCCATTGCTCTTCATTGAGAGCTATGTCCATCGTGGCTAAACACACCTATGCTTCTCAAGGATACCCTTTTCTCTTCTACCACTACAACTTTACATATCCATAAGTGGGTATCTTCATGCATCCATGAGGACTTTGCTCCTATGCAATGCACCGACTCCTCTAATGTTCTATGGACTTGGTTCCATTGCAGGCGTGGTACATCCCTATGGGAATAATCTTTGAAATTGACTTTAGTTCTCACCCCTAGATGCTATAAGTATAAGGAATTGGTACTCTGAGCCTTTGGTGTAGCCAACATCTTAGGTTTAGCTATCAATCGCTCTAACCTCTCCAATAGTCCTTCCAAGTGTAATTGTGACTTTATTGAGTTAGTGTGATCGAAAAGAGAACTTGCATCGTACATAGCCTGAGCCCGTTCCACCATTTTCACACAAAGATTTTTTCTCTCAATCTCTAGGTCTGCTTTGGGATAACAATTATCTAGCTCTATAACATTAGGCCCTTCTCGAAGTTAAGAGTGAATACTTGGCCTATTTGCTTGATCTGTGTTGGCTCCCTTGTTTGATCAGTCCTACTTGACCTTCTCTCTACTCTTGCTCTCTATGGATCAATTTTCTTAAGATCCCTTGTTCTGTTAGACCACCTGGACTGCTTACTTGGCTGCGAACAATGTCACTTCTTGGAATGTGGAGGGACTGACATGTGTGCTAGGTGTACTGTCCATGGCTGCCTTCAGGTTGTCTTGATTTTATTGTTGAAGGTGCTCATTCTCCTCTAGGGCCACTGACATACATCTTCACAGTAAAGCCATAGTACATTGGAGCTTTACATTCCACTCTGTTTGTGCACGTAAGAGGTCTTTAATCTCTTTCATTGCCTTTTGGCCCATATGTTGAATTTTGGAGTCTAATTCATTGTGGGTGAGTTCCAAAGTGTTGTAGTATTTGTGTAAGATTTTTTTGCTCATTCCAAAGTGCATCATTTCACTCTTCTAGGTGTTGATACTCTTGTTTTAGTTGATTCACACATTGAAGCATGGTGTTAAAAGCATTATTTACATTTATAGATGCAGTTTGGATAGATGTAAATGTAGAGGACTAGGAAATGGGAAGGGGAGTAGTGGATGTTGTGCATGAAGAAGGTGTGATTGCTGATGCTGTTGTTGGAGGGGGAATGGAAGAAGGTGGGATGTGGGGGGTGCAGGAGGTATGTTGGGAGGTGATATGTCCATGGGATGAGAAGTGGAAGTGCATCATGGTTCTACCATAAATATAGGTACGGTAGGTGCTGTGCTTATGGTGTTTGTGAATAGTGAAGAAGAAACAAATGTTTGAGAAGTAGATTGAACGAGTGGTTGGAAAGCAACTTTGTAGAGGGATGCCCAAGCAAAGAGGGTAGTTGATGTTGGTGAATAGGGGAATGTGGAAGAAAACATGGATGAATAAGGTTGGGGGAAGGATGGTTTGAGTGTGTTGTATTGCAGGGACACCAAACATAACTATGTGGTTGGAGCTAGTAACCTCTAACAAGTTGGCATATTGGGTGGCCTAGGGTGGGTTGTGGCAGGGTTGAGGAGGTATTATACAATGGATTAAGAATGGAGGAGAATAATTTTGCATGGGAAACAGAGTTACAGAAACTAAATTAAGGTGTTGAGGTTATTATTCCAATTGTTCTTATAGTTACTTTGGTATGCTGTGGTGAATGGAGTGGGGTATGGAAAATAGGCTCCTCTGCTTGGGTGGTTTTGGCAGTCGTGGTTGTGGTTTGTGCTTCTTGGGTTCTGGGTGGGGATGGAGGGTGTGGCGATGAAATATGCAAGGTTTGTATGAAAGTTTCTTCAGTGAGATCAATGATATATGGTGATGTTCCTTCCTCATTTGTGGTAGAAAATTATGCGATAGGCATTTCAATGTCGTTTCCTTGTCTTGCTTAGTGTCGATTCTTCATTGGTTGTATTGAGGTTGAGGTCTCTGTAGCATAGTATTAATAACTTCAATAGTTCTAGAAGTCTCTACTAGTAGGCTAAGGGACTTGATGAATTGTGGATTGACACCTACTAATATTTGATTCATTAATAACTGGATGGTGTGGAATGATATTTGGCCTCTTGCTTGTATACTCATTATCGTTTCATGTAATCTTTGGAGCTGCACGGTTTAAGCAGGGGCTCCTTCCTCTTCTTCATGTTTGTCTTCTTCTATTTCATCTTCTCGTTGTTCTTGGTGTTTCTCTTGCTCTTGTTGGTGTTGATGGTCACCAAGAGCCTATTTGTCTTTTGAATCCATATCTACCTCCCTGAGAATTTGTTTGAAGTCTACATTGCCAAATTTCTCGAGATCGATCAATCTAGGAAATTCTAAATCCTCTTGCGGGGCCATCATTGGTTGGCGGTGTGGATTTGATCGAGAATCCATATCGGAAGGTTGATGGTCAAATGATTGGTCTTGACCAAATACGAACTAAGCCGAATCTGCTTATGCAGCCGGCTGAACCAATCTTGCCCAAGAAAGGCAAAATGCTGCATACATATTCTAAGATGGACTACAATGTTTGTGCTCATAGCTACCATGTCATTGAGCTTAATAAGGTTCCTATTCTTCATGCTCTCTCACTAGCATTTCCTTCTCTGTAGGCATATGCATGCCCTTCATGTCAAGGGTTTCCCAAACTAAGTTGAGGGTAAGCCTAAAATTTTTTAATCCATTCCCACATGTCAAAAATGGAATGAAAAAGATACTAGGTACCTTTTCATCCGTGTTAGGTTGAAGGGTGTTGATGAGGTAGTAGCATCACATGAAATTGGGTTTAGGTAGCCATGCGCTAAGGTATTCTGCCAAGCCTACCTTTTACCATATGGGTTGGAATTCTTTGCTATTCTACAACTTCTCAAACTCTCCTGTAAAGAATTGAAACTTCCCCAAATAGTATTAAACTGACATTGTGCTTCCCATATACAAGACACATCTCGTAGTGATCCATCCATCTCGTTGAACCACTAGGAATGAGGATTGACTTTTGTTGTGTGGCCCATAGAGGGATCTTGAATGGGGATTTTTTGCATATATACTAGTGCTTCTCATCTTTCCTTAGGTTGTTTAGAGATAGGCAAGGTGTCAATGTCTATCATTTGGTGATGAGTGTCAGCCTGGAAACTAGTGCCTGCTTTAGCCATGGCTATAGAGGTAGCGGATGTTCTATGTGTCTACTAGAAGAAGAGGAATCACATTAGTATTGTATTAGAAACTTGATGAGGCCTTGTTCCCTTTAAAATACCAACATGATAGCCTTGAGCGTTTGGGTGCGTGAGAGTGATAAAAAGTGTTATGTGTGAGGTTAATGTGGATGAGAGTTAATGTGGTTAGTATGTAGCCTAGATGCATATTTGGGAGATGCAATGAGCTCCGAATGCATCTAGTAGTGTATGGGGATGTTACAATGTGGGGTTGGGTGGTTTGTTAGATGACTTGACTCTCGAGTTCCCTTATGGGATTAGAAGTTTTGCATGTGAATACATATAAAGGTTTTAGGGATGACTTCACCTAGCCATGGGACTTTGTAGGTACCCATTTCGGAGTTATGATAGGTTGGAATTTACATGAGTGTTTGTATTCAACTACTTGTAGTGTAAGCTTTTGAGGGTGGGGATTGGTGAGAACGTATAAACTCATGGATCGCTTTGCCTTGAGATGCCATGAGTCTACTAGATTCCATAGTCTTTTTAAGCCCCTTATCATATATCCTCGATTGAGGTGCTAGGACTACTAGTGTCTTCGGAAAAGAAGGGATTTTTGTCCTTTCTTCTACTAATTCTTCAACAATCGAATCCTTCTACATTATATAGCTTTGGAAAAGAACAACTTCTTTTTCTTCATGATTAACCCTAGAAGGACTGGAGCCTATGCTATGCTTAGATCATTGATTGTGTAGTTTCCTAGTTTGATTGTGACCCTCTGTTTGATTTACCCAAACCTAAAGAAGTACACTCCTTAGGTTTAAGTTGATTGCATGATCATATATCTAGTCTTGACCAAGGATGGGAGGTTCAATAAGGTCTTTGTCATGGCAAACTAGAACTTAAATAAGGTACACTACTTAGGTTTAAGTTGATTGCATGATCATATATCTAGTCTTGACCAAGGATGGGAGGTTCAATAAGGTCTTTGTCATGTCAAGGATGGGAGGTTCAATAAGGTCTTTGTCATGTCAAGGATGGGAGGTTCAATAAGGTCTTTGTCATGGGATGGTTGTCATATGGACATCCTAAACAGACATAGGAAGATCCTGTTAGTATATGATCAATGTCTACCTCTCATGATTGTATGCACATTTTGTAAGGCCCCCATTATGAGGAGAAGCCAAGCATGCATTACCCAATTGATGGGAATCCCAACTTGCATGTTGGATGAAGGTCATATTGGACCATATAAGGTATTGTAAGGAAAGGGAGTTACTAGGGTCCCCAATTGTGGGGTATGGGGTAGCGGTGAGCAGCCCTGGCTAGGGTGTCCAAGGGGGCCAGCGGGCCTCCTGGCTGGGGGGTCCCAGGGGGCCAGCGGGCCCCCTGGTGGGGGTCCGGGGGCAGCGCCCCTTGCGTGACCGTAAAGGGAATATTCCCTCTCGGAGTCAAAAATCATTTATATTTGTTAGGTCGGTTCAACTCATCTAAGCCGTGTATGGCAATTATGCGGGCAGTGGCCGCCCACGCTCTACTGCCCATGTATAGCCGTCCACAGAAGGCCACCCATGATCCTATATATATATGACTTTTGCACTACCTAAGACATTGAGTTGAGCCAGCATACCTCTACCTTATATCTCTCTATCTAGAGTTGTCTAGATCACCATTTAAGCTCTACCTTGAGAGCACACGGGTGGACAATGCCATCATCTTTGTACTTGCTGTTCGTAGAACATTGTTGAGATTCTCCTATATCTGTTATCTTCTCTGCTACTGCTCTTGTGTTATATTGCATAACTATTGTCTTACAGATCCACCTTGCCTATGCAAGGGTTTTCCATTCCTCCCAAAACTACAAGGTAAGCTTCCATAGGATTAATTGATAAATCGATGTCTTGACAATAGGAATATCTAATAAAGCTAGTAGCTACCTTTGAGTCAATCAGGGCCTTTATTGTCATAGGAGTCATGCCCTATCTTAATTATGTTCTTATAGAAGGATGTCTATCAATGCTCCAATGAGAGGGAGCACTCCTAGAGTGGCACATGGCCGTAGGATACCTTGAGACTTCATAATCCATGTGCCTAGGTTGATCTATGCCTTGTCTTCTTAGCTTCATATGTCTAATATGCTCTAAGGCCTCTATCTATGCTTCCTCGCGGATTCTTTTCTCTTCTTCTTTACACATCTTAGCTATATTAAGTGGATTTAGCATCTCTTCCATTGAAGGCTCTTGATAGAGATTTACTCTACATCCTTTTCTATAAATTGGAAAACCCACTTGTTGATATCCTATTGATGATCAGTGGTCCATATCCCTGCTTTTCTAGCTTCCATGCAAGTTGTATCAATGTATATAGTAGATGTGCATTCAAATATGCTTTTTGCCTATTCTTTATAGCATATATACACGTGGCTACTCTCAATTTGGTTTCACCCAATCGTTCTAGGTCAAAGATCTAGGATGATAGCTCATGACCAATCCATTGATGCTCTTGTGCAACCTTGAGTGTAGGTATCAAAAAATATAATGGAAGAAAAAAATTATGGTCAAACATCATATGAAAGGGAGTGGCATTGAGTACTATTTTGTAGGCAACTTGATAGGCCCAAATAGCATGCTCAAACCGTTTGCCCTAGTCAGAGCATTTGTTATCAACAAGCTTAGTCAATAGATTGCATAGGATCTTATTTGTGTTGTGAGCTTATCCATTTGCTTTTGGGTGATACGAGGCAGACTTCTTGTGAATGACCGTGAATTCTTGTAAGAGATATTCAATGACCTCACTCAAAAAGTTGTCACGAGGAAGGAGATAAGGAAGAGAGCTCACATACACACTCTCACTCTCAAGGAGAAGCACACACACACAGATTGAGGCAAGGAAGAATGATCTTCTTCTTCTTCTTCTATTACATAAAAGGAATGTACAAGAATGACCTAAAAACAAGAATACAACCAATGCAATATATAAAGACCAGTACATAAGGAAAAACCTAATGTCCGCGAATGAGTGAGCTGGCAAGAAACAAATGTGCCATCACTCTCGGTAGATAAATCTAATAAAGCTCAATGAAGTATCCCTGACATATACCGGCGTGACCACTATACATGTCAGAGAAACGAAAAACTGGTACGTGTCATCCTGGATCATCACATGTTGAGCTTGATATCTCAACACTCCCCCTCAAGCTCAACGCCATATCTTGTAATCCAAGCATCTTCCGAAACTTCTTCAACTTCTCAGCTCCAAGTGCTTTGGTGAAAATATCAGCAACCTGCTCATCTGTTCTCACATAAACAAGATCAATATCACCTGCTAATACCTTCTCTCTGATGAAGTGATAATGTACCTCGATATGCTTTGTTCTAGCATGGAAAACAGGGTTCCGTGCTAACTGTATGCTGCTAAGATTATCACAATAGATAGTGATAGGCTTTTGCACTTCCACACCTAAATCTGCAAGTAACATCTCCAGCCATGATGCCTCACATGCTACCATTGTAGCACCTCTTTACTCAGCCTCTGTACTCGACAAAGCAATAGTGGGTTGCTTCTTACTGCTCCATGTAATAGCTGCACCTCCAAGTGAGAAAAGAAGGCCACTAGTAGATCTTCTATCTGGAGTACTACCAGCCCAATCTGCATCGGTGTATCTATAAACCTGCAAATCTACACCAGCTTCATAAAACAATGCATAATCCAAAGTAGCACTCACATAACGTAGAGTGCGCCTCAGAGCATCCAAATGTGGCTTCCTGGGAACCTGCATAAACTGACTTTCAAGTCCAACAGTATAACTTAGATCAGGCCTTGTAATTGTGAGATATATAAGACTTCCCACAATTTTCTTGTACATAGTAGCATTTTCCAATGCTTCACCTGATGTAGTATCCAATTTCAAATTCTGATCTAATGGCATAGAAATTGGCTTACAATTAGCCATACCATACTTTTGTAGTTGTATGAGCATCCATATGAAGAGTTGGCCACCACACACCTGAGGATAGAATTGCTTTGATCTCTTATTCTGGTCCAAAGTGTTCTCCTACAAAACCTTAGTGTGTAGTTTCTAAGATCTTTAGATATTCACTTTCATGCACACATAGTCTGAGATATCCATCATGTCCATGCCTTTATAGATTATCTCGAATGAGCATATAGTTTTGAGCCTCCTGTTCTAGGCTTCTCTTTTGTGCTAAAGTCATCTCTTGAGGGAATGTTTTGCCCTCAAAAAGTCAACTAGTGAGTTACTCCAACCTAGTATTAATGTCAGTTGATACAAGGTAGCATGCTCCACAAGGGTCTATTGATACAAATCTGACAATCCTTGCACATCCTATAGGCATCTGCTTCTATTGTTGGCTAATACATGCCTAACCTCTTCACACTCTGTAGGGTCTGGTATTTTGAATGATGTTTCTCCAATGCACCTACATGTGCAAATTGCAACCATTTAACATGCTCTTCTTCTTATTCCACACAATAAGCTAAAATTCCTTGATTGGTTTGCTTGTATATACTTCCTACCATTATATGATACTTTTGAGAGTCAACAATCTCTTTATCCTTTACTACCTCCAAGTTGAACAAGTAAGCATCAGGAAGTTCATCTAAGCAATAGTAAGGTGTCGAGTTATACCTTTCTCATCAAGAAATGTCTGAAACTCATTTGACAAGTATTCTCCACCTCTTGCGGTGGTTCTCTAAAGTAAGTAAGAAAGGTGATCCCTGCAAAGGTGATTCTTGCCTTTCCTCACTACCACTTCAAAATCATATTCCATTAGTAAGAGGAACCATCTTACTCATAAGCCTGTATTGTAGGGTTTGTTCACAAGGTAGAGTAGGGCCTGATGACTCGTAAAGAACCTAAACTTATTTGCAAGCAAATAATGTCTAAAATTCTTAAGTGCATATTCCATGCCTAATCCTTCTCTTTCCATAGTGATGCAATTTCTTCCTACTGCATTCTGTTACCTACTCACATAAACAATGGGGATATCTATGTTTCCTTCACCCATGGGTTGTGCTAGCATGCATGGAATAACAAAATTGGAAGCAACCACATGAATATGGATCCAAACTAGTGTTGTCAAAATTGGTGTTGTGCACAAACATTGTTTGAGGTCACTGAAAGAGGTCTCACACTCTTCATTCCATTCAAAGTTAGTTAACAAGTTGTACAGACGCTTTGCAATTCGCATACATGTGATTAAAATGTCTAAAGTATCCACAATGTCCCATAGGAGCTTGGACTTCCTTGACATTCTTTGGTCTAGGTAGCTCTACAATGGCCCTAACCTTATATTCATCTATTGAGATCACATTCTTTGACACTGTGTCCTAGAATTTTTCCTTGCCTGACCATGAAAACACATTTTTTTTGTGTTTAAGCAAACTTCATATTCTCAACATTTGTCAAAGATCTATTTAAGCTCTAGGATATGTGTTTGTGTGATGTTGGAATGAGTGCACAATTCATCAACATAGAATTCTTGGCCTTTTCCTCAAAAAATCCTTAAACACATGCCACAACAACCTTTGAAAGATAGAGGGTGCATTAGTGAGCCCAAAGAGCATCACACAAAATGCAAAGATACCCGATCCTGTGGCAAAAGCCATTTTATGTTGATCTTCAGGGGCAATGGCTACTTGATTGTAACTCAAGAATCCTTCAAGGAAGCTATAGACTTCCTTGCCTGCTACACACTCTAATACGTTCTCAGTGATAGGAAGTGCATAGCTACCTTGTAGGGTGGCTGCATTAACTTTTTTCAAGTTAATGCATACACATAGCTTCCCATTCTTTTTGGGCTCTACCACAATGGGTGATACCCATTCAGTATGCTCAATTTCATAGATAAATGTTGTTTCTATCAAACAATCAATTTCCTTCTTTAATTTTGGCTGCACAATTATCATTATATGTGTAATGTTTCGTACACATATACTGGGGATGCTTATCTTCTAAGGTCATGGGGATCCTATGAGGGTAGATATCCTCTAAGGGTCTATTCCTTTTAGGTCCTTGTAAGTCGAAGCAAACACATCTCTATATTCTCTTATAAAATCTATTAACTCTCGTTCCTCTTCCTCACTCAGGTCCTGGCCTATAGACGTATACCTTTTCACCATCTTCTATGGTCACTACAATCTATTTGTTCTTCTCCTTGTCATAGGCTTCTCCTAACTAGTGCCTCTATTTTAAGCATTCTCATCATGACTTTCGTGTCCTCAATCTTGTATTTCCTAAATTTTTCTAGCACTTTGAATAATGATTCCTCCTCTTCTTGTATGGATAGCTTTTTCTTTCTCTTTTCTTTACTATTTTTATCATTCTCATTCATGATTGACTTCTGTATAGTCTCATCTCTTTCCAACCACTATGTTCTAGCTTCTATCATATAAATATATTCCTCCTCTAAATAAAAAAAGACTTCATGATGATGGATTCGTCATCCGCATCACTCATGTCAATTAATACTGTTACTAGGCTCACATTCTTCTAGAACCGAATCAAACATTAGAGATTCTATGGTGAAACCCAAGATGTCATAGCCATCTTCGTCACAACCGAGCTTTCATTACTCCTCATTGATAGCTACATCCATCATGGTTAATATTCCAACCCAAACATGAGGTTCATACTCTTCATAAGGAAACAAAATAGGTGCATAGGTTGGGTCTTGAATTGATCTAGGATTTTTGCTAGCATCTACTTCTCTCGTGTTTAGCCTCTTTTCCTCCTCCATTGTAGATTTATACATCCATAACTAAGTGTCTTTGTGCATCCATGAGGATTCTCATCTGATGGAATGGATTGAGCATATCTCATCTAAAGTTCTATGGATTGAGTTCCAGTGTAGGGGTGGCATGTTCCTATGTCTCTTGTGGGAATTGATAATGAAGATCATCCAATACTTCAAAGGAGGAGGATGCTCTCTCCCCTTGGCCCATTTCTCTTCTTGTATCTCTCTCAAGAACTACTCCGAGTAATGGTTTATCAAGGAAGGAATTCCTTCATCCGTAGAATTAGGACTATAAGCTTGCTATGGTGGTAAGCTCATCCTATTACTTCCCATATGTATGTGTTGTGTATGCGTATGTGTATGTGTATGTGTCTATGTATGTGTATGTGTATGTGTATATGTATGTATATGTGTATATGTGTATATGTAAGTGTATGTGTATGTGAAAGTGCATGTGTATATGTATGTGTATGTGTATGTATATGTGTATGTGTATGTGTAGGTGTATGTGTATTTGTGTGTATGTGTACATGTATGTGTATGTGTATGCGTACGTGTATGTGTTTGTGTATGTGCATGTGCATGTGCATGTGCATGTGCATGTGCATGTGCATGTGCATGTGCATGTGCATGTGCATGTCTATGTGTATGCACATGTGTATGTGTATATGTATGTGTATGTGTATGTGTATGTGTATGTATATGGGTATTTTTATGTGTATGTGTATGTGCATCTGTATGTGTATGTGTATGTGTATGTGAATGTGAATGTGTAGGTGTACATGTAGGTGTACTGTATGTGTATGTGTATGTGTATGTTTATGTGTATGTGTATGTGTGTGTATGTGTATGTGTATGAGTATGTGTGTGTATGTGTATGTGTATGTGTATGCATATACGTATGTGTATGTGTATGTATACATTTATGTGTATGTGCATGCACATGTGCATGTGTATGTGTATGTATATGTGTATGCATATGTGTATGTGTATTTGTATGTATATGTGTATATGCATGTATATGTGTATGTGTATGTGTATGTGTATTCGTATGTGTATGTGTATGTGTATGTATATGTGCATGTGTATTTGTATGTGTATGTGTGTGTTTGTGTATGTCGATATGTATGTGTATGTGTATGTGTGTATGTATATGTTTGTCATGTGCATGTGCATGTGTATGTGTATATGTATATGTATGTGTATGTGTATGTGTATGTGTATGTGCATGTGTTGTGTATGTTTATGTGTATGTGTATGTATATGTGTATGTGCATGTGTATCTGCATGTGTATGTACTTGTGTATGTGTATGTGAATGTGTATGTGTATGTGTATGAGTATGTGTATGTGTATGTGTATGTGTATGTGTATGTGTACGTGTTTGTGCATTTGCATGTGCATGGGCATGTGCATATGTATATGGATGTTTTTCTGTTATATTCATGTGTATGAGTATATATATGTGTCTGTGTATGTATATGTGTATGTGTATATGTATCTGTATGTGTATGTGTATATGTGTCTGTGTATGTGCATGTGTATGTTTATGAGTATGTGTATGTGTATGTGTATGTGTATGTGTATGTGTATGTGTATGTGTATGTATATATGAATGTGTATGTGTACGTGTATGTGTAGCTCAGTGATGAGTAGCACCTCCTTTAATGTCAATCCGGGAAGACGTGAGGATGGTATGAAGACCACGAGCAAGTGGAAGCACAAGTGCGTGAGTGAGAAGCACACAAGCATGCACACACATACACGCACACGCACTCATACGGCAAGAACAAAGAGAGTAAGACAATGGAATCACTTATATTGCAACCAAGTTCTCATACAAGCTCAAAACTATCAGAAGCTAGCCCAAAAATGAGCTCTCTAGCTCTATTTATAGTTTTTGACTAGCTTTGGCCCTGTCCAGACCTAGTGTCCGGCCTAGTTAAAAATTAGGTTCCCGGGCTTATTTGAGGGCTCAAACGAGATCTAAAAATTATGAAAATTGACAGGCAACTACTTCTAAGGCTCCCCAAGCTCGAGGACTCCTCGGCTTGTACAAAATGGAGCTACAAAAAGGTGAAATGATATTTACAAGGGTTTTTAGTGATGAGAATCACTCTATAATGATGTAAGGGTTTTGAAAAAAAATGAAGGGTTGCCTTAGTGCTAGATCTGCATGTGTGTCCGTACTTGCTTCTTCCCGTGTGCTGTCAACACTCTCCCCCCCCTAGCGTCTGTCGCCTCTGACAGACCTCTGCTCCACTGTTTGATCAATGTAGTTCTGCAGGAGGCCGGTTGCCACTTCCTGTTCCTTGATGCGTAGTCCCCGAACCAAGTCTCTCTGGAGGGCTTCCCAATTGATTGCACCCGGTATGTTCGGTTGTGGCATTGTGTAGAGTTCTGAGTGCATCGTTTGTTCGCATGCAAAGAGGTGTAACAAATGGGTGGGCCTTGGCGCGAATACCTCTGAGTGTGCTTCCCAGAACCCTGTGGTGAACATATCATCGAAAGTTTGCTTATAGCAGGCAGGGAGATATCTGATGCGTGCGTGCCATGCATAAGCAACGCGTATGCTCGGGGTGGTGCTCATATCATATAGCAGGTCATAATTACCATTGACAAACCCGGGAATCGGAGGCTGAATATGGCATACATTGCGGAAAGTTTTGAGCACCACCTGCATCATGTCGAATATCTTGAGCATCATCTGGGCAGCTACATCTGACATGGGGTGGAGGCGTGGCATCCAATGTCTAATGGTTGCAATCATGTAAGATACTGTGGGGGTGCCGGTTGGGGGTGCAATGGCGGGGTAATTAAGCCATTCTCTACAGTTTACGTTGTTCTGAACCTTGATGGCGAAGGCTTTCCATGATCTTCTTCTTTGCACTGGCCCATAACAAGGATTATACTTCAAATGCATGGGAGCATGATCCCATGTTCTCAGCATTTCCGGGTATGTTTCCAGTAATCTTTGCCTCCAAGTAGGTTGAAATATCGCCCCTTTTCTGGCTGCCTCTGGGATGTCCTCTGGTTCGAACTGTGTTGCGAACGAGGGGTACTTGTTGGTTATGCGTTTGATCTCAGCATTGTAGTCCGCCAACAATACAAAATAAGGTTTGTATTGTAACTCTGAGCTAGTTATCAACCGCCTAGGAGCCAAGTTTGAGAAATATTCAGACTTGAGTATGGTCTCCTCTATGGTTTTCATGGCTAGCATCTGAGTTGCAACACGCTCTTCGTGAGTGTGGCCCATCTCCTCGACCTGCTTCATCCATGCTGACGGGGGCTCCTCATATGTATCCTGTCCCTCTTCAGTGATCCTGCCACCTGGAAGAGGTTGTGGCTCATAAGTATCTTCGAATGTTTCCTCCACTGGAATGACTACTGTGTCTTCTTCGATGGTTTGATCAGGTGGAGAGGGAGGTCGTTCATACTGTAACAATTTAATTTTTAGTTCTGCCACCTGCTGCCGTAGCTCAAGTACCTCATTGGTTACTGATAATTCCGGCTCCGGTGAGGTTGCAACGTTGGCCATCTCTTTAGGTTCCTGTTGGTGTTGTGTAGGCACTTGGGCTTTCTGTAGATCTTTAACTTGGTCAGTGAGCTGATCATGAGCTTCCAAGAGATTGGCATAAGCTTCCAATATTTGTTGTATGTTTTCTGAGGGGATGGCTTGGAATTTAGCAGGGTCGATGGGTGCCCCTGGAGTATTTTCCATAGCTGCTTCGAGGTTGTCTTGATTTTGTTGCTGTAGTCTTTTGTTCTCTTCTTGAGCTGCCGCTAAATGGCGTCGGAGTAGAGCCATGTTTCGTTGTAGTCTCGCATTGCGGCTCATTTGCTCTCTGAGTTGTTCCTCCATAGCTTTGCTTGACTCTGCATACTTAGCTTCGAGTTCTGTCTTTGATTGTTGGAGGTCAGCCACCTGATGTTGTAGTGTTGTATTGCCTAGTTCCAAGGCATCGACTCGGGCCTGGAGTTGGGCCGAGAGATTGCACAGCTCGGTGTTATTTTCCTCTAATAGCTTATACTCTTGCTTAAGCTGAGTGGCGGCTTCAACCATGGTGTCTAGTGCATTACTAAATGATGTGGATGCATGGATAGAGGTGGAACATGCAAAGGGTCGGGAAATGGGGAAGGGAAAGGTGGATGATGTGCCTATGAGTGAAGTGAGTTGTGATGATGGTGGAACAGACGTGGCGGTGGGTGCTCCTGTGGATGGTGAAATGTCCATGGGATCGGACGTGAGAGTGTGTGATTCGTGAACTGTGAATACAGGGATGGTGGGTGGTGTAATAGTGGTGGCAGTGAATGTGGGGGAGTGAGGTTGGGAAAGGGACTTTTTATTATAATTATCCACCTGCTGGAGTATATTTACAAGATTCGTCCAGAATGACGGTTGTGTGATTTGGTTGGAGCATGAGGCAGTTACTAAGGAAGTGGTGGATAGGGTTTGGGTGTGGGTGAATGGAAAAGGATGGGATGAGGTCTGGCTAGTGGCAAGAGGTTGACCAAGGGTGGGGAGATGGGAAGGGTGACCCATTATGGTTTGATCGGTGGCCGGATGACCGGTGTGAGGTCCAGAAATGTGGGTGGAAGTGCTGGATGTGGGTAGAGGGAAGGATGTAAAAACGGAGGTGTGTACAAGAGTTTCATGATGGGTGGATATCGGTTGTTCAGAAGGGTTAGTGGAGAAGGGTTCTGAGGGTTGAATGGATGGTGGCGGTGGAGATGGTACCTGCGTAATTACCTCTTGTTCGTTGGTGGGACTTGGGCTCCTCATGTGAACATCCTCTGAAATTATAGTAGGCAAGGCAGTGGAGACTTCCATTTGAATCATTTTCCCGCGTCGTGGCTGTGTATCAATCCTTCGTTGATCATAGATAGGGTTTTCCTGATAGACCATTGTCCTCAATGCTTCCCCGATCCCACACGTTTCTGCCAATAAATTCAATGATTCCACAAAATGTGAGTCGACATTCTCGTTTTGAAGCATCTGGTTCACTAGAGCTCTGTTCGCCTCTTCTGTCATCTTATGTCTCCTCTGTACCTGCTTGATTGTCTTGTACAGTCGTCTGAGTTGTGCTGTGTAGGCAGGGGCTTCCTCTTCACTGTCTTCTGGTTCATTTCTTTGTGCACCTTCCGGAGTTTGAGTGTTTGGGTCATGAGGATGTTGTGCCACTTCTTCCCCAAGTACTCTGCTCGTCTCGCCCTGTGGCTGTTCTCTTTGGACTGATGCACCCGGATCAACATTGTCAAGGGAATCTTCACTGTCTGATAGGGGGACCGTCTGCAGGAATCTTTCAAAATCGAAGTTTGGATCCTCTGTGAAGGTGGCCATAGTTGCAAACTCTGCATCGGTAGGTAGTGGAGGGGCGGATGGAGCGGGTTGTACCACCTCCCTAGCTTGAACTCCTTGAAGATGGATCGTGAAAGGTGTGACCTGAGCTTCTGGTCGGGGAGAAGCTTCGGTCGTGGCTTCTTGAGGGATCGTTACCTGGGAGAGCGATCCACGCATTCGTTTTGCAGGCTGGCTCCCTGACTTCCGCCCTTTGAACAACTCCAATTGTGCATACTTTAAGGCTCTGGCAAGTGGCACATCATATGCAAGACATCTATAGATAATTCTGGTAAGTGCACAACAGCCATGTAAAGTGGGCTTCCTCACACCCCGCTTGCCTGCCTCATACACTTGGTCCAAGATCCATACAGGCATCTTGATGGGTAAGCTTCCAGTCTCTGCTAGATATAGCCCATACCATATTTTCTTGTGAGGTTGAGTGAAACGGTCCTGAGCGGGGAATGCGAAGTGTTGGAGGCACATCCGCAAAGGTATGGCGATGTTGGGGGTGAGGGCGCACATTTCTTTTAGCTTCTTGATTCTATTGCTTTTCATTGACTCAGGTATCAAGGGGTCGCGGTCAGAAGGTACATGCGTGCCATACATCTGAAGTGCTTCCCTGATTAAAGTAACATTCAATTCAAACTTCCTCATTTCCTCCAGATTTGACAAGGAGGGCACCCAGAAGGTGCCTGAATGATCTTTATCCCCTGTCAGCTTCAGCGTGGCAATTAGGTAGTAGCACCTGAGGAAATCGGGTTTAGGCAGAGCTGCACTAAAATACGTTTGTAATCCTGCTTTCTGCCAGATATCTTGAAGTGGAGCTGCATTTTGCAATGCTTCAAATTCTCGTGAGAAGAACTGGAAGGTCCACCACACTCCTCCACATTCCATCTTGGATTCCCAGATGTGATCCGCGTCTCCCAAATCTCCTGGCATCTCATTGAACCAGTGAGAATGCCCCTTTACTCTTTCGGTTAGGCCATTGGGTGGATCTGGAATAGGAATTCTCCGCACATTCACGAACTCTTGGGGCCGAGCTGTTGGTGGGGCCTCCACTGGCATGGCATCCCAATTGATTGGAGCACCAGAGCCTGCCTGAGAGCTTATGCCTGCCGCTGTTGCCATGAGAGTAGGTTGCTTATCTGCTGGAAGAAGAAAGGCACATTAGTGTTGCATAGGAAACAAGATGTAATGGTGTTCCCTTCACAATACTAACATGACAATCCCGGAGGTCAGTGGTTAGTGTTGAAGTGTTTGTGATAGGTGTGAGTGGTGATTAAAGGTCAGTGTCATCCTAGATGCATACTTTGGTTATGCAATGGGCTCAAAATGCTCCTGTGTTAGTGTGGACAGATTTACAGAATGGGGTCAGGGGGTTTAATACACAGTTTAATTCTCCAGACTTTGATAGAGGAGTCGTAGCTCTTAGAGTTAAAGACAGGTGAAGATTTCTGGATGAGAGTGTGATGTATTTGGGACCTTTTGGGTACCCATTTCCAAACATTCCTAGGGTTGATGGGAGTGGAGACAGTGAGAGGTGTAGGTATCTTTTCATTTTCTGAGTAGTTGGCCATGAGTGTTTGTGAATGTTGCTTCATCCTAGTGCCTGAAGGTGAAGTAATTTGAGCTTGTAAGCAAGCCTTGGGCACCCATATCTGTCTAGCATTAGGGATGGCCTTCATTGACCGCTTAGGAACCCAAATAGAAATGGTATGCCTAGGGGTTATCTTAGAGGGCTTCGTCACTTTGTTCCTTGATGGTGAGGCTTGTTTCTTGTCTCCTTGAGAGTCTGCTATTAGAGTTGTGGGTCTTCCATCCTTGCGTATCCAGATCTGCTTTGCGCCACGAGATGCTCCATGTTGCAGGGGTTGGCGCTCCTGCCTCTTGATCATCAGCCTCCTTTGTGTCGAGTGATGTTCGGTCTGCTCATTTAGAATCTTCTTTGGATCAGTTAGGAACTCCTTATTGGCTCCTGTACCTTCAGTAAGATTGACAATCCTCTGCACCATAGAAGTTTGTACAAGAACAACATTGTTATCTTCATGTGGATTCCTGGAGGGATCAGGAGTTGGTGCATGTTCTATTGGTTTGAGTGCTTGATTTTCTAATTCAATCGTGAGACGGCTTTGGCCTACCCAAGCCTGAAGAAGTTCACTTCTTAGGTTGAGGTTGACTGCGTGGTCATAGATCCAGTCTTGGCCTAAGACAAGAGGTTCGGTCAGATCCTCGTCTTCACACACTAGCACTTTTGCTGGCATGAGGACCTCTTGTATGTAGAGGGGAAGATCCACCTCTCCCATGCAAGGGGTTTCAACGCCTCCTAATCCTATCAGGTATGCTTCTAAGGGTTTTACCTCCAATTGCAGCAGCTGGCAATAAGAAAGCCGAACTGCACTTGTGGCTGCTCCTGAATCAATTAAGGCTCTCACGCTTGTTGTGCTGTCTCGTTGTCCTATTTCTAGGGTCACAAAAGGTCGTCGGTCCACTATCTTATGGGTACGTTCACCTGAAGCCTCACACATGGCCATGTGATAGCCTGGAGACGCTTGAGTGTCAGTCATAGGCTGATCCCTCCCTTGTCTCCTCAACCTCATTCGTCTGATACGCTCTAAGGCCTCTGCCTGAGCTTCTTCTCGAATTCGTTTTTCCTCCTCTTTACGTTGCTTAGCAGTATTGAGTCGACTTAGCATTTCCTCCGTGAGGGGTTCCTGATACAGCTTGACTCTGCATCCGCTAATATAGTTTGGGAGAACATCCCCCTCTAGAGTGGCTAGTTGTACTGCTCCACTCGTGGAGATCCTATTGATGATCATAGGGCCGTAGCCTCTCTTTTCTAGCTTCCTTGCATGTTGTTTCAATGTGTAGAATAAAACTAGATCTCCTGCTTTTAAACCCTTATCCTTCACATGGGCATCAAAGTATGCCTTCTGTCTCTTCTTAGCTGCATATATCCCTGCAGCTGCTCTCAGTCTGGTTTCTCCTAACCGTTCAAGGTCAAAAAATCTAGAGGAGAGTTCATGACCCGTCCATTCGTGCTCTTGTGCTACTTTCAATGTAGGTATTAAGAAGTCCAACGGTAGCACTGCGTTTTGGCCAAATACCATCTGAAAGGGGGTGGCTTGGAGTACCGTTTTGTAGGTGACTCGGTATGCCCAAACAGCATGGTGTAGCTGTTTGTCCCAATCAGAGCGTTTATTGTTCACTAATTTTGTCAATACATTGCATAGGATCTTATTGGTGCTTTCGGCTTGCCCATTGGCTTGAGGGTGATAGGGGGCAGACTTCTTATGCACTACCAAGAATTCTTGGAGCAGATTTTCAATAACTTCATTCAAGAAGTGAGTGCCTCTATCACTAACTAGCTCTATGGGTAGCCCGTATCTTGTGAATACATTCTCAAACAAGAATTTAGCAGTTGTCTGAGCGTCGTTCTTCGTTGTGGCTTTTACCTCTACGCACTTGGTTAGATAATCCGTGGCAACGATGATATACTCAGCATGGGAACCCTTAGCTGGGGGATTGATAGGACCTACAAAGTCTATTCCCCACTTAGAGAATGCACATCCGCCCATCATAGGCTTCAGTGGCATCTCATCTCTGCGTATAGGATACTGGGTTCGCTGACAAATCTCACACCTCTTCACATAGGTATGTGCGTCCATGTGAAGGGTGGGCCACCAAAATCCTGCAAATAGAATTGCTTTGATCACCCTATCTGGACCAAAATGTCCTCCTGCTACACCCTGGTGAGCTATTTCCAAGATCTTTAGGTATTCACCTTCATGGACACATAGTCTCAGGTAACCATCCTTACCCCTTTTGTATAAATTATCACCAATGATGGTGTAATCCAAGGCTTCTTGTTCCAAACTTCTTTGCCTGGCCAAAGTCATATCTTGAGGAAATGTTTTCGTCCTCAAGAAGGATACTAGGGGTTCACTCCAATCAGGCACTATGGACACTTGATAAAGAGTGGCATGTTCCACAAGTGGTTTAGTGCAGCAGATTGGGCATTCCTTGCACAACTTCTGGACATCCGCTTCCATGGTCGGCCAATGCACTCCTAGTCTCCTCAAGGTCTGTAGGGTTCGTTGTTTTGAGTAGTGTTGCTCTAATGCACCTACATGTGCTAATTGCAACCACTTAGCGTACTCGTCCTCTTCTACACAACAAGCCAAGATTCCTTGATCCGTGTGCTTGTACATACTTCCAGCCATGATGTGGTACTTTTGAGCTTTGACTACCTCCTTATCCTGTGTGTTTACTATTGGATGATTAGGTCCATATGTAAGTATTGGCACTAAGGGCTTGGCCCATTGGGGCAGCACTTCCAAGTTAAACAAGTAAGCATCAGGTAAGTCATCTGACACTCCTTGTGGGGCTTCTCCTGATGTGAGCCTTGAGAGATGATCTGCTCTTAGGTGAGTTCTGCCCTTTCTCACTACTACCTCAAAGTCATACTCCATTAGTAAGAGAAACCATCTTACTAATCTGCCTGTATTACATGGCTTGTTCACGAGATATAACAATGCTTGGTGATCAGTAAAAAATTTAAACTTATTTGCAAGCAAATAGTGTCTAAATTTCTTGACTGCATATACCATGCCTAATCCTTCTCTTTCAGTAGTGGTATAATTTCGTTCAGCTGCGTTCAACTGTCTACTAGCGTAGGCAATGGGAGATCCATGTTACCTTCGCCAGTAGGTTGCACGAGTACACACCCAATAGCATAATTGGATGCATCCACATGAACATGGAAAGGTTTATTCCAATCTGGCGTGGTCAAGATTGGTGCTGAACATAATCTTTGTTTAAGCTCCTGGAAGGAGTTCTCACATTCATCAGTCCACTCAAAATTAGTCAGAAGTCCGTACATGGGCTTTGCAATGACGGCATACATGTGAATGAATCGTCGGTACTAACCACAATGCCCCATGAAAGCTTGTACTTCCTTGATATTCCTTGGCCTAGGTAGCTCTGCTATGGCTCTCACTTTCTCTTCATCAGTAGATATGCCATTCTTTCACACTATGTGTCCTAGAATCTTGCCTTGCCTGACCATAAAAACGCACTTTTCTGGGTTCAGGCAGACCTGATATTCTCTACATTTGTCAAAGATTTGTCTGAGTTCAGGAATATGGGTTTGTCTAATATTGGAATGAGCACAAAGATCATCAACATAGACTTCTAAATTCTTCCTCAGGAACTCCTTAAACACATGGCACATTAATCTCTGGAAGGTAGCTGGTGCATTGGTAAGCCCAAATGGCATTACTCTGAAGGCGAAAATGCCCCATTCTGTGGCAAAGGCTGTCTTATGCTGATCTTCTGGAGCTATGGCTACTTGATTGTAGCCCGAAAATCCATCTAGGAAGCTGTACACTTCCTTGCCTGCTACCCTTTCTAATAGATGCTCAGTGATAGGAAGCGGATAGCTATCTCTAATAGTGGCTGCATTAACATTCTTCAAGTTAATGCAAACTCGTAATTTGCCGTTCTTCTTGGGCACCACTACAATGGGGGATACCCATTCAGTGTGCTCAATTTCATAGATAAATCCGGCTTCCACCAAGCGGTCTATTTCTTCTTTGATCTTAGCAGCATAGTTATCATTATATGTATATGGCTTTTGCTTAGAGGGTTTAGCATCTGAGGTCATGGGAATTGTGTGTGAGCATATGTCTGGGTCAACACCCTTCAAATCCTTGTAGCTCCAAGCGAATACATCTCGGTATTCTCTTAGCAAGGCTATCAGCTCTTGTTCTTCCTCTTCTGTTAGGTCATGACCTATGTATGTGCATCTTTCTTCTCCTTCCTCGATGGCGACAACTATTTTCTTGGTAGTTTCCTTGCTATCATAGGCTTCTCCTGCTTGTGCCTCACGTTTAGGCATTCTTATCATGATCCTCCTATCGTCTATCTCATATTTTTTAAAGTTTTCAGGGACCTCAAACAAAGATTCTTCTGCCTCCAGAGTGACTTCCTTCTTCTTTCTTTTCTTTCCTCCGCTTTTAGAAGCTACTTGTGTGGCTAACCTCACCTCATTTGTAAGCTCTCCGTGCCTCTGGGGTTGAAATTCTACTTCATAGAAGTATTCTTCATCTGATGCAAAGGGTGGGTCCATAATGATTGACTCTAGATCAGAGTCACTTGCATCCTCAAATGCATCAGGGATAGGTTCGCATTCTTCTAGAACTGCCTCTCCCATGATTGGCTCTATGGAGAAAACTGAAATGTCATAGCCATCCTCATCACAGTGGGGTGTCCATTGTTCCTCATTGATGGCTACATCCATGGTTGCTAGGATTTCTGCCCAGCCGTGGGGTTCGAATTCTTCGTCAGGAAATACTACAGGTGCATAGGCTGGGTCTTGAATGGGTCTATGTGTTTCGTTTGCACCTATATCTCTGGCCTTTTCTCTTTTCTCCTCTTCTACTGCTACTTTGCACATCCATAAGTGGGTGTCTTCATGCATCCATGAGGATCCGGATCCTATGGAATGCACAGACTCAGTCTCCTCTTTGGCTCTATGGATGGGATTCCATTGAATAGGTGGTACGTCTCTATGAGAGTAATCCTTAAGATTAACTTTGGTTGTGACACCTAGATGTTGCAAATACAAGGAATTGGTTCCCCAATCCTGTACCACTTGCAACTGCCGCAGAAATGGTCTTCCCAAAATCATTTCATAGGCATGATTTTTGCTAAAGTCACATATAGCAAATGTATGTTCAAACTCGACACCACAGGTGGTGAGAGTTATTCCTTCTAGCAATCCCAAGGGTCTCTCTATGTGACCATCAGCCATTTGCAATTTCATCCTTGTGGGCCTGAGTGCGGGCTTGCCCCAACGTTTCCATAGGGATGTGGTGGCAATTGCAACTCCTGCACCTGAGTCCAAAATTGCCTTGGTGGTGTACTCCTGATAAGTAATGGGAAGATAGGTGTTCCCTTCTTCACCTTCACACATATCTCCTATCTTATCCAAGGGTATTTCTGGCACTGTCCTATGTGATCCTACTTGGGAACGAGGTTTTGCTATCTCTGGTACTTGTTTGGCTACATGTTTCCACACTTCTGGTCTAACCTTGAGCAGCTCTTCCAAAGAGAGATTGCACTGCACTTTGGTGTTCTTCACTACCTCTGTGTTCCTAGGTATGACTGAATCTTCGTTTCTTACCATGACTGTGGGGGTTCTCATACAAGTAGACTTGGCTTCCCATGGGCCCGTGAAGTGGGGTAATTCCTATAGAGAGTTAGACTCGAAGTCTAATCTTTCTTGAGATTGGGTGCTCTCCTGCTCCCCGTAAATGGATGGGATGTCTTGTGGGAATTGGTCATGTGCATCATCCACAAGTTCAATGGGAGGAGGGACTTCACTTTCCTTAGCCCATTTGTCTTCTTGAATCTCGCGTAGGAATTCTGGTGTGAACCGATTCATAGAAGATGATGTGTCTGGCTCCGTAGAGTTAGGCACATAGGCTTCAGGCACATAGGCTTTCTGGGTAGGAAGACCTGCTCTTTCACTAGCCTTGTCATGGTGTTGAGGGGCAAGTTCCTTTTGTGTTTGTGCTATTAGATTCTCCATTCTTTCTAGAGAAGGGGGGTTGTCGGGTTTAGTGGAATTGGGCACATAAGATTTTGATGGGGGATGGGTCATGTTTTTGTTTGCCTTACCGCTCTCTTGATTTTTTTCTTCCTCGGCAGATCTTGCAATTATGCCCTCTAACTTCTCTAGAAGTCCGTCCAAGTGTAATTGCGTCTTGGCTGAGCCCGAGTAATTGAAAAGGCGACTGGCTTCAAACATAGTCTGAGCCAATGTGACCATTTTCGCGCAAAGCTTGGTTCTTTCTATCTCTAGGTCAGCTCTAGGGTAGCACTTGTCATGATCCGTTACATTTGGCCCTTCTTGGATTCTGGCCTGATATGCTTTAAGCATCATGTCTATATCTTCAGGAGTGGGATCGGCTAATACTGATCCTACTCGGGGTGGTGGATGGGATACGTGGGGTGTATTAGAGGGTGGAGGGATGGAGGGTGATGGGGATGGTAGCGGTGGGAATGTGTGAGAGTGCGATTGAGATGTGATCTCTATGATCTTTGCTTTGGTTTCTCTCAAGCTTTCTTCAAGTTCGCTCATCTTTTTTGCCCATTGCCTTTTCATTCTTTCACGACTATCCTTCCAGGCTCTCGTTCTCTTTTTGGTTAAGCTCTCTGTTTCACTCACCTCGGGGCTCTTTTCTTGACCAACACCTTGGTTTTGTTGTAGTGCCTGGGCTCTTGTGATCACCTGCACAGGTGCAGTGGAAGTCACACTCCCTGTGGAGTCTACAACTAAGCCAACAACATTGATAGGAGTGATTTTAGGCATGTTATTAGGGTTCTTTGGGCAATCTCGTAGGAGATGCTCTTTCCCACAGTCTTGACAGAAACCCTGAATGGTTACTGGTTGAGGTTGTGTAGGGGCAGGTAGTGGACAATCACGTATAAGGTGATCTCCCTGACATCTGAAGCATGGTCCCCTAGGAAATGGGGGTCGTACCTGCCTAGGTTGAGGTCTAGAGTTGGGGTTTGTGTACATGACATTAGCATACTCAGGTTCCCCACTATTTTCACTTGGGTCCTCATAATAGTATGACTCGTTATGCTTGGGTGACTGCATGTAATAAGCCTGTGGGCTATCAATATGCGTGGAGTCAAAACTATGGTCACTTGGATCACTGTCTGATAGTAATGGGGTGATTGGGACTATGGCTCTGTTCGGATTTTCTTCAGCAGATGCATATTTCACTGGGATCACATTGGTTGGAGCAGGGGGTTGCTGTACTAGGACTGGTTGAGGTCTCTGCTGCCCTTGATAAGGTGGCTGATAAGTTTGCTGTGGTCTGTTGTATTGTTGTGGTGGGTACTGATTCTGGTATCTACCCTGTTGTGGATATGGCTGCGGGTAATTTTGCCTAACAGTTTGTTTGTTATATGGGCAGTCTTGTGCAGTGTGGTTTGTGTACCTGCGCTCTATGGTGCAGTACTGGCTATTAGGATTCGCCTGGGGTTGGGCCATAATGGGACATACATTTGCCATATGGTCACCGCCACAATTGTAACATCGCTTAACTGGGGCAAATCTCGGAATTTGTTTGCTAGAGACACCTAGTTTTTGAGCTACCTTCTCTGCAAGTTCCTCAATGGATGTGGATTGACTAGATGTGAGGCTACTAGAGCTATCAGAATCCTTATAGATTTTTGATAGTTCCAATTCCTCACCTAGATTGTCCTCAATGTCTATGCACATGCGCACGCACTCTTCTATCGTTCTGGGGTCCTTTAAGTACACATATGATCTGAGCTTGGTGCTCAACAATCCATCTAGGAACAAGGCCACTTGTTTGGCTGGTGTGGGTAACTCCGGCATCGGGCATCTCTCCAGGTACTGCCTAAATCTTCTTCCAGCTAGTCTGACCGTCTCTGAGGTGTTTGTTTGAAGCTATGAATTAGTGAGGAGGTGTTATGCCTGATTCCACTCTTAGAAAACTCAACAATAAATGCCTCTAAGAGCTAGTTATGTTTCTGAAATGCCTCTCGTTTAGTGGTTGAAACCACGTAAGGGCAGTGTTCCTAAGGGTTAGACCAAAAGCATTATATTGTGTGAACAGGTCCTCTACCTGCTCAGCTTTCAAGACTTGCCGAAATTCTGCCACATGGTCATAAGGGTCTCCAGTGCCATCGAAGTAGTTCTTCATGGACTTCACCAGTTGAGTTGGTCGCAGGGTCCTAGTGTGTTCTCTCGGTCTTAGCAAAGGAAAATCGTCAGCATTCCTTTGATTCCATGGGGTTCTATGTCTCTCAGGTTCCACTCTATTCCTTTCCGTTCCCGTTCTTTCTCTTCCCAGGGAGTTGGCAAAACTTACCTCAGGTTTGTCTCTACTTCTATCTCTTTGAGCTCCATGAGCTTGGGAGGTCCCAGCTCCTTGGTGACCAAAGAATGCATTAGACCTTGGTTGGGGAAAAACAAATTCACCCTTCCATGTGTAGGCATGTCTGCCATGCTCCGTGACCACGAAGATCCTCTCTGATGTATTGTCTAGGTACGTTACTTTACCTGGGCAGTCAGGGTCTTTAAACTCATATATTGTGAGGGCACTCACTTCCGGAGGTTGAGCAGATTTATATCTCCAAAAAGCCTCATCGGTTTCTCGGTTTAAAAGCAGATCTATGCTTTTATTATCCTGTGGAATCCACTCTGGAGTCATGATTCTGGTCAAGACAGATTTACCACGGGGAGTTCTTGGCTCTCTCTCTAAGTTCCCTTGCTCTATATCACCCATGTCGGTCTCCGCAATCACATTTCCAAACTCATCAGTTCTATCAGGAAGAGTGGTGACTACATATATAGTCCCCTCTTTATCTAGGTATGCTCCATTCTCAAACTTGACTACTGGGTGGTCTAATCCATGGGGTTGATCGGGGTTCTTAATCTGTACCACCGATCTTCTCAGGCCATCTTCATAGATGCGAGCACCTAGATGATTAGTCCTGATGTATTCCAGTTGAGTCTTGTAAGGTCCTTCTGGCTTTTCTAGATAAGCCAACCCTGAACTGCCTACTGGTCTCTCCATGTGATAGGACATCTCAGAATCACTTGTTTCTGATCTGGGGGTGTATGGGTAATCACTCAACTGTTGGGCCCAAGACCTGGCAGTGTGATTGACACTAGCTTCAGAAGATCTGAGGCTTTGTCTGTCTCGGCCTAAGTGTCTGCCTGATCTAAGGTTCATATGCCTGATTTATCTACCCCCTTGGACCTAAGCACACTCTCGTCGCAAGTTAATTTGCACCAATCACTTTGTTCTTTTGAGTTGAATATTATGTTTATGGTCTTGTTTGAAATCGCGTCGTTAGTAGTACTTAAGTGAATTTCCGCACTTGATAAGTGATCGATTCCAGTTTACCTTTTGTCCCTTAGGGTTTTCGCACTTAAGACCTATTTACTTCTTGCACTTGGTTGATTAATACTCTTGGACTTGATTCGTTCCTAACGTTGCCCTAATTAATTACCACACCTAAGTCGTACTTAGCCTAGGCTAGGAATTGACAAAGGAGGGTTGAGAGATCTTCCAACCTCAATTAGCTGGTTGACCAGACTGCTACACAAGCCCAGGAAGCCTTCTCCCAAGCTTGGTACTCACCCTTGCTAGCTTGCTTTGGACTGCCTTGAGTGCACACAATGTTCCTGCAAAAGCTCACCAGTCAGTATAGCTCTATTACCACAAGTATTTGAAAGACACACATCAATATTTTCAGCCCCCCCCCTGGAGTAACTCACTGTACCCCCTCAATCTTAGGACCACCTAGTCTCACCTAAAGGCCAACTTGAAAATACATGTTCTAAAACTCCACGTATGATTCTAGAAAAAACCAGTCAAGGTCCACGTAGGATTTTCAACAAGCTTTCCAACGAGACCAAAATCTCATTAATCGGAGTTCGTATGGTGAAGTTATGACCATTCAGGCACTTAGGGGTCCAAACAGGCTCTTAGGGTTCAGGAAATTCCTCCCTGGTTTTTAGGTCTTTTGCCCACTCCTAAGGTTCTAAAGTTATACCAAGGTGCCTAAAATTAAGCTCAACTACCCTTCCAATCACTCAAAAATAACCCTAAATTTTCATGCGTTTAAAGGCCGTGTATCGCGATAGGTCGGGTCGAGGTGTCGCGATAGGTGGGAAGTGTCGCGATAGGTCGAAGTGTCGCGATAGGTCGTGAGGTGTCGCGATAGGTCGTGAGGTGTCGCGATAGCTCGTGAGGTGTTGCGATAGCTCGTGAGTGTCGCGATAGGTCGTGAGGTGTCGCGATAGGTCGTGAGGTGTCGCGATAGCTCGTGAGTGTCGCGATAGGTCGTGAGGTGTCGCGATAGGTGGCGAAGTGTTGCGATAGCTCGTGAGGTGTCGCGATAGGTGGCGAGGTGTCGCGATAGGTGGCGAAGTGTCGCGATAGCTCGTGAGGTGTCGCGATAGCTCGTGGGTGTCGCGATAGGTCGTGAGGTGTCGCGATAGGTGGCGAAGTGTCCCGATAGCTCGTGAGGTGTCGCGATAGCTCGTGGGTGTCGCGATACCTCGAGGTGTCGCGATAGCTCGGGATATGGTGAATTTTACTGTTCTGTCTAGTGATCCTGGGAGCTCTAGGCCTGCGCAGTGTCGTGGTGCACACAGAATCGTGATTGGGTGAAATTTTCGGAGTGTCGCGATAGCTCGAGGTCAACGCCTCGGGGACTGTGCAGACAGATTCTGTACCTGCTGAGCTTGCTGGAGATGATGATGGAGCTGCAACCTGCAAGAAACATGCAAAAACACACAAAAACAAGCACACACACTCGCTCTCTCTCAAACTCGCACACAACAAATGAGGGAAATGACAAGGAAGAGGGAATATGTAGTGGGGAAGGAGAAGGAGGTGGAGATGGAGAAGGAGGTGAAGATGGAGATGGAGATGGAGAAAAATCAGAAATTTACCAACTACTTACCATTCCAACGCGTCCTCTCTACGTCTTACCATCACACGCTCGTCCTCAAAGCTCGGTCCCCGGCAACGGTGCCAAAATTTGGTGTAGCTCAGTGATGAGTAGCACCTCCTTTAATGTCAATCCGGGAAGACGTGAGGATGGTATGAAGACCACGAGCAAGTGGAAGCACAAGTGCGTGAGTGAGAAGCACACAAGCATGCACACACATACACGCACACGCACTCATACGGCAAGAACAAAGAGAGTAAGACAATGGAATCACTTATATTGCAACCAAGTTCTCATACAAGCTCAAAACTATCAGAAGCTAGCCCAAAAATGAGCTCTCTAGCTCTATTTATAGTTTTTGACTAGCTTTGGCCCTGTCCAGACCTAGTGTCCGGCCTAGTTAAAAATTAGGTTCCCGGGCTTATTTGAGGGCTCAAACGAGATCTAAAAATTATGAAAATTGACAGGCAACTACTTCTAAGGCTCCCCAAGCTCGAGGACTCCTCGGCTTGTACAAAATGGAGCTACAAAAAGGTGAAATGATATTTACAAGGGTTTTTAGTGATGAGAATCACTCTATAATGATGTAAGGGTTTTGAAAAAAAATGAAGGGTTGCCTTAGTGCTAGATCTGCATGTGTGTCCGTACTTGCTTCTTCCCGTGTGCTGTCAACACTATGCATATGTGAATGTGTATGTGTATGTGTATATATATGTGTATGTCGATATGTATGTGTATGTGTATGTCATGTGTATGTGCATATGTATATGTATGTGTATATGTATGTGTATGTGTATGCTCATGTGTTGTGTATCTTTATGTGTATGTGTTTGTGTATGTGTATGTGTATATGTATGTGCGTGTGCATGTGTATGTGCATGTGTATGTGTATGTGTATGCTTATGTGTATGTGTAAGTTTATGTGTATGTGTATGTGTATGTTTATGTGTATGTGTATGTGTATGTGCATATTTATGTGTATGTGTATGTGTATGTCTATATATATGTGTATGTGTTTGTATATGTCCATGTGTATGTGGATGTGCATGAGCATGTGTATGTGTATGTGTATGTGTATGTGTTTGTGTTTGTGTGTGTGTATGTATATGTGTATGAGTATGTAAATGTGCATGTGCATGTGCATGTGCATGTGAATGTACATGTGCATGTGCATGTGCATGTGCATGTGAATGTACATGTGCATGTGCATGTGCATGTGCATCTGCATGTGCATTTGCATGTGCAGGTGCATGTTTATATGTATGTGTATGTGTATGTGTAGTTGTATGTGTGTGTGTATATCTATGTGCATATGTGTATGTGTATGTGTTGTGTGTGTGTATGTATATGTGTATGTGTCTATGTATGTGTATGTGTATTTTTCTGTGCAATTGCATATGTATGGGCATGTGGATATGTATATGGATGTGTATGTGTATATACATGTGTGCAAGTATGTGTAGGTATATGGTATGTATATGTGCATGTGTATGTGTTTGTGTATATGTGTTCCTATGTGTATGTGTATGTGTAGGTGTATGTGTAGGTGTATGTGTAGGTGTATGTGTATGTGTATGTGTTTGTATATTTGTATATGTATGTGCATGTGTATGTGTATATCTATGTGTATGTGTATGTGTATGTGTATGCATATGTGTATATGTGTATGTGTGTGTATGTGTGTGTATGTGTATGTTTTTGTGTAAGGGTATGAGTATGTGTATGTGTATGTGTATGCGAATGTGAATGTGTATGTGCATGTGTATGTGTATGTGTAAGTGTATGTGTATGTGGATATGTATGTGTATGTGTATGTGCATGTGTTGTCTATGTTTATGTGTATGTGTATGTGTATGTGTGTGTATGTGTATGTGTATGTCTATGTGTTTGTGTATGTGTATGAATGTGTATGTGGATGTGTATGTGTATGTGCATGTGGATGTGCATGTGTATGTGTATATGCATGTGTATGTGTATGTGTATATGTATGTGTATGTGTATGTGTATGTATATGTGTCTAGAATGTACTTCCTTTGCATCAACATGATTTCATCCTATTTGTAAAAAAATTCAATGCCAAGAAAATATCTCAATTCCCCAACATATGAGATCTTTAATTCTTTACCTAGCTTGGATTTGATGTCTTCAATTCCCTTTACGTCATTACCTATGATAATAAGATCATTGACATACACACAAATATAGGTTGCTAGTTGACCTCTTTGTTTCATGAAGGGAGTGTGGTCTGTATCACTTTTTTTTTGTCTCCACACGATGCGATATTCCATCATTCTATGATTTGAGGGCTTTGGTGCTTGCTTTATGCCATAAAGAGCCTTTTTCAACCTACAAACATGTATAGGAAGCTTATTACTTACAAAACCTTGTGGTTGCTCCATATACAATTCTTCTTCTAAGTATCTATTGAGGAATGCATTCTTGATGTACAATTGGTATAATTTCCATCCTTTGGTGGCTGCCATAGCTATTAATGTTCTGATGGTGCTCATTTTAGCCACAATGATGAAAGTTCCTTCAAAATCCACTCCATATGTTTGTGCAAAGCTTTTCATAACAAGCCTCACTTTGTACCTAGAGACAGTCCCATCGGCTTTCGTCTTTGCCTTGTAGATCCACTTGCTTCCTATCAATTTCAAGCCTTCCTTCTTGGGCACAAGACTCCAAGTCTTTTTCTCTTCAAGAGCTTCAATCTCTTTCTTCATAGCTTCCTTCCATTCATTAAACCCATTTGCTTCTTCAAAACATGTAGGTTCATGATCCTCTACAGCTTTATTCATATAGGCATAATGAGTTGCCATAAATGAATCATATGTGAACCTATCTATTGGATGCCCTGGCCTTAAGGACTTCCTCTCTTCACATTTTGGAGGTATGAACCTTGTGTTCCTTGGCGTGTGACCAATTCTTTTGTGACATATGTACAACTCTAAAATCGGCTTATTGCCAAAAGTAAAGTCTACATGATGGGAAGGATCTGGTTTTACCTCTAATGTAAACACTCTTCCTTGCTTCTTTCCTCTTGCAATCAGCTAGTAGCCTTGTTTGGGGTTCTCCAAAAATCATCCTTCTTTGTTGAATCTCACTCAGTAACCTGTATCCACCATTTTTCCCCCAAATATGAAGTTCTTGGTGATTGTAGGTACATGAAGCACATTTTTATGAGACCTTCCTTGCTCTTATTCATCTTAAACCACATCATTCATGCATGATCTCATGGGGTGTATCATCCCCTATTTCCACATGCCCTTTATGTTGAGATATCAAGCTCAACATGTGAAGATCCAGGATGACGCGTATCGGTTTTTTATTTCTTTGACATGTATAGTGGTCATGCTTGTATATGTCTGGGATACTTCATTGAGCTTAACTAGATTTATCTACCGAGAGTGATGGCACATTTGTTTCTTGCCAACTCACTCATTCGTGGGCATTAGGTTTTTCCTTGTGTACTGTTCTTTATATATTGCACTTGTTGTATTTTTGTTTTTAGGTCATTCTTGTACATTGCGTTTATGTAATAGGAGAAGAAGAAGAAGAAGAAGATCATTCTTCCTTGCCTCAATCTGTGGGTGTGCTTCTCTTTGATTGTGAGTGTGTGTGTGTGAGATCTCTTCCTTATCTCCTTCCTCGTGACATGGTATCAGAGCCAGTGTGGCTATAGAGAGCTTGTGGAGAAGGTCGGCAATGAAGAGTACATGAAAAGGCATGGAGAAAGTGCGATTCACAAACGACCTCAGATTGCTATGAAAATTGGTATGAAGGTAGAATGCCTCAAAATATTTTTGTAAGTCATCCCTTTAGGGTCACTCGTTTTTGTCAGATCACAATCTCAGAGCCATCTCGACTGTCGTTTTGAGCCCGCAATATGGGGCCATAAAAAAACCAGATCAGTTTGCAAAATTGTAACTTGCATCATGTTCAACAACACTCATATATTCCATATCCAAAACTTTCAAGCAATTTGGTGTACTGTTGGTACACAAAAATTATGTTTTTCTGAGATCAAACTGTCAGGTCATAGTGCGATAGTGTTCAAGCAGAAGTGCTGCTTGTAGTTTTTTGAAGTGTTGTGAATTGCTCCAAAAATGGCAAACGCAAATGGAATGAGTTAGCTTATGAGCGATAAGCTGGACAAGAACAACTTCCATGCTTGGAGATTCAAAATGATGAATTTCTTGATGGGAAAAGGCTACTGGAAGTACATCGAAGGAGAGAACGAAAGCGCTCTGTAGTTACCAGAGAGGAATCGAAGTGCAGACTAGTTAAGAGCGTATGAAGAATGGAATCAAGGAGCATGAAAAGTAATGTATTGGCTATCTGTTAGCATAGAGGATAGCATGATTCGGCACATATAGGATGCCAAGACTCTGAAGGAGGCTTGGAACAATCTGATCACATTGTATGAGACCAATACAAAGGCACAAAAATTTCAACTCAAGAACAAACTGCATACACAGGAGAAAAAGGGCATGTTAATAAGTGACTACACCCTGAAAATCAAAAGCATATGTGAGTCACTTGCATCTATTGGCGTGAATGTAGATGATGATGATAAGGTGGAAGTATACCTTCGTGGTTTAGGAGCCGCATATAAGCAGTTTAGAATGTCTATTCAGACTAGTGAAAATATTTTGAATTTTGCTAACTTGGTGTCCATTTTGATTATTGAAGAAAAGAATCTTAGTGAGGACTCCAACTCCCAAGGAAAACTTAGTTCTAAGTAGGTATTCGACTATGGAAGAGGTAGAGGTAGAGGTAGAGGCTTCGAAAGTGGAAGAGGACACAATAACCAAGACCAAGGTCAACAACAAAATCATGCAGGAGGTAGAGGACAATTTCGAGGCAGGGGGAGCCAAAGAGGCTGTAGAAATTTCCAAAGAAATGATTCAGGTAATGATAGTAAAGGATGCTGGAATTGTGGTAAACCTGGATATTTTGAACGTGATTGCAAGTTGAAGAATAAAAAATAACAGAAGGCAGCAAAACAACTATGCATCCACAAGTGCAGATGATTCTGAGAAGCTGTTCATGGTTCAACATCACATGATGGGAACGATGTCTACTGATGTTTCAAAATTGAATGGTAATGTTTGGTATGTTGATTGAGGTGTTTCAAATCACATGACCAATCATGCAAAATGGTTTAGTACTCTTGAAATGAATGCAACCATGTTTGCAAAAGGTGCAGGAGTTATTCTTGATATAGAGATCTGACACAAACGAATTGGACATGCAAACTTGCAGAGGCTGAAATTGATGTAGTCAAAGGAGATTGTCAATGGACTGCCAAATTTCAAAGTTGCAGAAATGCAAAAGGTATGTGCAGCATGTCAATTTGGTAAACAGTCAAGAGGCTGAAATTTATGCAGTCAAAGGAGATTGTCAATGGACTACCAAATTTCAAAGTTGCAGAAATGCAAAAGGTATGTGCAACATGTCAATTTGGTAAACAGTCAAGAGCATCATTTTTGCATGACAAGCATGTTAGTGAGAATGTACTAGAAATAGTACATACAGATGTTTGGGGTCCTGCAAAGACCACATCTATGGGCGGTTGCAAGTTTATGTTACTTTCATTGATGACTATACATGAAAAGTATGGGTATATTTCATGAAAGAGAAGAGTGAGGTGTTCACTCACTTCCATAATTTTAAGGCCATGGTGGAAAAGTAGACATAAAAGTATATTCAAACATTAAAGTCTGATGGAGGAGGTGAATACATGTCAAATGAGTTCAACAACTTTATTAAAAATCATGGAATTCAACATCCATTTTCATGCAGATACACACCACAACAGAATGGCATTGTTGAATGCAAAAATAGACATATTGCAAAAATAGCAAGAGCCTTGATGGCTGAGAAGAATATGCCTCATTGTTATTGGGTAGAAGTTGTGCATGCTACTGTATACATCATGAACAGAACTCCAATTGTCGTTGTACATCAAGTTACACTTGAAGAGAAGTTTAGAGGTAAAAAGACAAACTTATCACATATAAAAGTATTTGGATGTATTGCATATGTACATGATCCAGATGAGTTGAGGACAAAGCTTGATCGAAAGGTAGAAAAATGTATCTTCATTGTGTACTCCCTTGAGCAAAAGGGGCATAAATGTTATAACCCACTCACATGATAGGTGAAGGTAAGCTGAGATGTCGTATTTGATGAAATGTCAAGCTTCTATGCAGATGCCAAAGAAGGACTGAATCTTGAACCACATGACAAAGAAAATGCTAAAAAATCAAGTGTAGAATATGAAGTTTTGAGTGGACCGGATGCATCACCAAGAAATAGTTCCAACTCAAATCCATGGAGTTGAAGATTGCATGGAAATTTCAATCCAGCAAATTCATCAAATACATCTAAGAAAGGTAAAGAAAAGCTTTTTGCTGGTAGTAAAACATGTACAAGTTTTGAAGACGTTGATGGAGATTCAAGCGGTTCACAAAAGATTCTTGATGAGGAACTTGGATTGCCCTCTATGAAGACTCCATGAGTTAGAAAGGCACACGTAGATGATACAAGGAGAAGTGACTGGGGACCAAGAAGATATGGGAGGATGCAAAATTCAGTGCAACGATTGATGTATGGCAGTTATATGACTCGTCATTGTGTCTACAGGACCAAGGTAATACAAGATGCTAAACCTTCTTGTTTTGAAGATGCAATTGGAAATGCAAATTGGGAAAAAGCTATGGATGAGGAGACGGCTGCACTTTATGGAAACAAAACCTGGAAGCTAGTTCCATTGCCATAAGGAAAGAAACCCATAGGCTGCAACTAGGTCTGCAAGGTAAAGCACAATGTTGATGGTAGCATAAGAAAGTACAAAGTACAATTGGTAGCAAAAGGATATAAACAAACATATGGCATTGATTATGAGGAAACTTTCAACTCTATAGCAAAAACATCTACAGTCAGAGCACTTGTTGCATTAGCTACAACAAAAGGATGGACTTTACATCAGATGGATGTGAAGAATGCTTTCCTACATGATGAGTTACAAGAAGAAATATATATGGACCAACCACAAGGATATGAAGATTCAAAGCACCTAGAATATGTTTGCAAGTTGCAACAGGCTTTGTATGGGCAAAAACAAGCTTCTCGTGCTTGGCATGCAAGAATTGCTTACTACTTAACCACCATTGGGTTTTTTATGTGTGATGTAGATCAGTCACTATATGCAAGGAAGGATGATGATGGCATCATGATTGTGGCTATTTATCTTGATGAATTGATTGTAGGTGGTGATAATGAATAAAGCATTAAAGAGGTAAAACAACTTCTTATGCAGGAATTTGACATGAAGATCTTGGTGTGCTATGCTACTTCTTGGGCATTGAGTTTATACATACAGAAACAAGTATATGGATCTCAGAAAGGCAATATGCCTTAAGTAGGCTACAAAAGTATGGTATGGCTGATTGTAAGTCAATTTCTATGCCATTAGATCAGAATTTGAAGTTGGATACTACATCAGGTGAAGCATTGGAAAATGCTACTATGTACAGGAAAATTGTGGGAAGCTTGATATATCTCACAATTACAAGGCCTGATCTAAGCTACACTATTGGACTTGAAAGTCAATTTATGCACATTTGGATGCTTTGAGGTGCACTCTATGTTATGTGAGTTCTACTTTGGATTATGCATTGTTTTATGAAGCTAGTGTAGATTTGCAGGTTCATGGATACACCGATGCAAATTGGGCTAGTAGCATTCCAGATAGAAGATCTACTAGTGGTTTTCTATTCTCACTTGGGAGTGTAGCTATTACATGGAGCAGTAAGAAGCAACCCATTGTTGCTTTGTCGAGTATAGAGGCTAATTATAGAGGTGCTATAATGGCAACATGTGAGGTATCATGGCTAGAGATGCTTCTTGGAGATTTAGGTGTGGAAGTGACGAGAGAAGTATCAAATCCATACCTTTCTGGCTTCTTCTTTTCCCTAGTTGATCTCCTTATTGTTTGTTGAGAGGATTCTGCAATATTTCTCAATTCTTGTATCTTCTCTTTACCTTTGTTGTTTAATACCTTCAAATTCCTCCTTGGTGTCTTTTGATCATCATCAGAGTCACTTGTATCTTCATGTTGTTGATCATTTGCCTCTTGTAGTGTTGGAAAGTCCTCCTCTAGGTCATAAGGTAGCTTGATGTTTCTGCAATCATCTTCAAACCAAGAGTTGTTTTCATCAAAGACAACATCTCTGCTAACAATAAAGCCTTTAGTACTTGGATTATACAACCTATACCCTTTTTTATTTAGATCATATCCTATAAACACACATTTCTCTGCCTTAGGATCCAATTTACCTCTGATTTGTGATGGAACATGTGCATAAGCTATGCATCCAAATATCATGGCATGATCTAGGCTAGACCTCCTTCTATTCCAAGCTTCATATGGTTTCATGCCATCCAATGCTTCAGATGGGAGCCTATTGTGAGATAAGTGGTTGTGGACATAGCCTCTCCGCATATGTAGTTGGGTAATTTCTTCTCATTAAGCATGGACCTTGCTGCCTCCACAATGGTCCTATTCCTCCTCTCTAGTGCATTTTATCTTGGAGTGTATCTAGTGGTGATCTCTCTTTTGATGCCTCTATCTTGGAGATATGCATCAAACTCATGGGAGAAGTATTCTCCCCCTCCATCTGACCTTAGCCTTTTCAAGGTTTTTCCTATTTGATTTTCAACAAGAGCAAGATATTTCTTGAAACAATTGAAGACTTCATCCTTATGCTTCATGAAGTATAGAATAGTCCATCTGCTACAATCATCAATGAAGGATACATAATACCTGGATCTTGAAATTGAAGGTTCCTTGCTAGGTCCCCAAACATCTATGTGGACTAGTTCTAATAGGTCACCCTGGATGTAACCTTCCTTCATAGAGACTTCCCAAATTGACATGCACTACATTTATAAATCATATGTTGCTTGGATATATTTGGTAGACCAAGCACACTTTAATCCCTACATATTTGATTCAAACTTCTTTCACCTATCTGAGCCAATCTTTTGTGCCACATTTCTAATTCTGATAAGGTTTCTCCTCCATTATTGAGGAGTGCTATATTCCTAGTATCTTCCAACTCAAATGTAAAGACTCTACCTCTCTTTTCACCTTTTGCAATCCCCTTGAATCCTTGTTGGGGGTCTTCAACAAATGCTCCATTCCTTGTGAACCTTACTGCAATCCTTTCTCTACAATTTGTCCAACTCTTATCAAATTTTTGGTTATTGTAGGTACATATAATACCTTATTGAGTAGATTCATATTTCCATCTAGTGTCTTCACATTTCGTATCTTTTCAACTCAATGCCTTGTGTCATCTCGTGTTTGAACCTCATGTTTGTTCCTTCGATCTTCCAAGTCAGATAATAATGCAACATTTCCTGCTACATGATTCAAACAACCAGAATCTATATAAAACACATGTTCATCTGCTTTACCTTGCTTCATGGTTATGTTCATCAACAGAAGGGAGTCTTCTTGTGTCTTCTCCTTAGTGTAATTGTTGTAATCTCTTCTTCCTCTATAGCTTCCTTGGTTATTGGTGTTGTTGTAATTGTTGTTGTTGTAATTGTTGTTGTAGCCATTGAAATTGTTTGATCTTCCTCTTCCATAGCTTCCTCTATTAAAGCCTCTTGTTCTCTGATTCCTGGGATTCTTGAAACAATTCTCAGTTGTATGGTTAGTCAATCCACATATGGCACATGGAGAGGTGCTTTGGAATCTCCCCCTGCCTTGTTTGCCTCCTCTTCCTCTTCCTCTTGTACCTCTACCTTTTCCTACAAACTTAGCTTGGGAGGAACTAGCTTCATCATCTGATCTTTTGCATTTTCCTTTGCTATCTTTACTCTTATTTTTATTAGTGTATAGGGCAGATGATTGATTACCTTTTGAGTTGTCATTGTTCTTCACAAGCTTGGCTTCATGAGTGAATAGTTGCCCCATTAGAGTATTGAAATCAGGTACCTGCATATCCATGTATAGATCCATTGCTGTGGTGAAGGCTTCCCATTTATCATCTACCTTAATTCCATTGATCACTTGTCTTACAATCTACTCCTCTTCAATGACTTCTCCAATGCTTCCAAGTTGATTAGCCATGTCTTTCATTTTGGTTACATAATCAGTCACACTTTGCTTGGGCATTTTTTTGAGTGTTGTGAACTCCATCCATAGTTGGTTCTTCCTTGCTCTAGTGCTTGAAGAAAAGAATGCTTCAAGTGCATTCCAAGTCTCTTTTGATGTCTTACAATTCCTAATGTGTGGGAGTAAGAAATCAGAAACTGAGTTGAGAATATAAGACCTGGCTAAAGCATCCTTTGAGAATATAAGACCTGGCTAAAGCATCTCTAGATATGTAACCATAGATATTTCTTCCTTGTAGATATGCCTCCATTCTAATAGATCAAGCAGAGTTATTAACTCGATCCAACTCGTCAATTGATGATGGGAATCCATCTCCCATGTTGAGATGATGATTGCTCTGATACCACTGTGAAGAGATGGTTGGATACACTCCAAAGATGAGGTGTGCTACACAAATGCTGCTCTACAACTGCCAATGTAGCTTCAAATTATCTTAGTAGACACCTTTAATCTTCCCAAATATGCATTTGGATCCATAATGTGCCTTGGAGCATCGGATTCAAATAGTTATGTTAGAATAGATAACTTTCAAGATTGAAGGATTCCAAAAACTCACTATTTTTGGTCTTGGTTCTTCTAAAAAAAAAGAATTTAGTACTCACCCATTGATTACAATTGTCCCAAGAACTTTTAGACATAGCTAAGTGAAGCCCTAAGCTTGCTATAGGAAGTAATTTCAATAATTTAGGACGAGTGCATGATGAGGAATCATATTAAGAATTTAGGGGTGTAATCCCGACTTTTTAGGAAGATGATAGTGAGCAGACATAGGTGACTTGCAGAGAACTTACCTCACAATCTACATAGGGGTGTAATCCCGACTTTTTATGAAGATGATAGTGAGCAGACATATCCCAAGTTGAATCACATCAATTGGATAAGTATTCACAGAGAACTCCTCCAAACAAATTTACTGAAATGAATACTTAGTAGGAGATAATAGTAGACATTAAGAAGCTTGTACTAACTAAATCAGATGTATAAGATTATGAATGTATGATATAAAGGAGATGATGTAGACTTACTCATAGATGTGTGGGCTTAGCGTAGCCACAATCTTGAAGCTCAACGAGTCCTTCTTCGTGCTGTTTTTTTCACGACTAAACATAAGTGCTTTTAATGGATGTGAGATGATTTTGAATTTTGAATCTACCACCTAAAAGGTGATCCCACCTTTTAGGATCTTAATTGATTTGATTCTAACTACTAGGTGGGTATGAAGTGTATCTCATAAAGTCAAAAGATTCTCTCAATAATTACCTTTTACATTCATCTTGAGTGTTAAATGCATAGCTTTTTACAAGAGGTGTTTATATGTGACTTATGAGTACTCACTCAAGACTTTATGAAGTAAACCTTGATTTTTGGTCAAGCATCAAGGCTTGCCAAATGCACCAACATATACACATTCTCATGCATTTCTCTATGGTTTGGGGCTCTTTAAGATAGAAGTATGATTGTAAATTTGCACTCAATAATCCATCTAGAAACAAGGACCTTATTTGGCCTGATCTGAGGTAGCTTTGGGATAGGGGATCTCTCATTGTATTATCTAAACCTATGTCCTACTAATCTCATGGTTTCTTGTGGTGTCTACTTGAAACTATGGATTAATGATGAATTATTGTGTCTCATTCCGCTCTTAGAGAACTCCATAATGAATGCTTCTAGCAACTAATGAATATCCCTGAATTGTCCTTGATGCAAGGTTTGAAACCATGTTAGGGAGGTACTCTCCACGGTTAATCCAAGAGCATTGTATTGAGTGAATAGATCCTCAAGTTGTTCAACTCTCAACACTTGCTTGAAATCTGCTACATGATCATAGGGGTCACTTATACCATTGAAGTAATTCTTCATGGATTTCACAAGCTCTATGGGCCTCAACACTCTAGGTGTTTCTCTTGGTCTAGGGTCAATAAAGGAGCTCATTAAAATACAAACACAAAAAAGTCTATAGGGCTACTATCACTACCCACAATCGTCTGAGAATCTACCTTCTTGCTACAAAGTCAACAGATATTGCCAATCTATAGATTCAGATGATAGATTTGCAAGCCAAGCTACACGATTATGAAAGACATGCATCCCTAGCAAGCACAGTGGACCTTGAAGAAATTGTGGAAATTCTAGCTGAACACTCATTTGAAGAAGAATATTAGACACAACCAACACCAAGAGGTTGAGTCACAAACAAAGGCCAAGATACATATGAACTACTTAAACCTGTGTGGCTTAAACAAGTAGATAAAATTGGAAAGACCCATGCTAAATGGGTGGAATTACAAGTATTGGCCATGGAAACCATTGAGGAGACCATATTATAGTCATAATATCTCTAGAATCAAACTCCTTGCAGGATTATTTCCAGTTTGGAACTAAGTATATGGAAATTCCTGAAGCAACACAAAAAGGCATGGTCTTTCAACCTAACTAGAGGGCCTAATAAATGATGCGCATGTGGTCAAATACTCCATTGCATGTTCTATACAACCTATGCTATGGACCCATCCCAGAAAGCATTTGCAATCAAGGTCAGAAACAATGCATGATGCATACATTGGGTTAAGTACCCATATCTTGCACCTCCAATCGTTTATATGATGACTACTATATACCACTAGATATCGAGGTTCAAAACAATGTCAAATGTTGTTGCCCGTATGTTCATGAAGATCTCTAATCTTATGCAAGTTGTGTTTAAAACATTTAGGAATGTCACAACACCTCATGTGTCCATGCTTGAACTCATGGCAATTTGTATTTGGTTTATTACTTTAGCACAATACCATTAATCGAATTCATCTATGCTTGGAACTATAGGATGAAGTATCTCCAGGCCTATTACAAGAAAACATTTGAAGACATGTTCACCACAAGCTTTTGGGAATACCACTTTGAGGTGTTCATATCTAAACCCACATATCACTTGCAACTTCTTGCGTGTGAGTAGGCCATCTACTAAATGCATTATAGCTTTTCTCAGTTAGATGGGATCTCTCCTTAAAAGAACAAAAATTTTCCACCGACATACTTCAATACTATATTGAGCACCCCATACCACAAGGTTCTATCATGGAGGACAAACTCGCTATGGGGGGTGGGAGTGTTAGCAACAGAAAAGACCAAGGAGGTTTAAACCGATAGGGCAAGCTAAGGGAAGGTAGCCAAAGAGAGGGCTAGGGTAGAGATACATGCATGAGCATCAAGGGAAGCTAGAGAAGAAGAGGAGGATAGTTAAGCCTCCAAATTCTTCCAAAACTTTATATTAACAAACATTGGTCTTCATCTTACAAACCATTGTAAATAATCATTTTTTGGTAATGTCAACTCCATTTTGTGCAAGCTGAGGAGTCCTTGAGCTTGAAGAGTAGAAGGAAGATCCCCATTTCAAAATTCATAATTTTTTGGAGCTCGTTTGAGCCCTCAAAATAGCTTAGGAACCTAAATTCTTACTAAGACAGACATTGGATCTAAAACCAACCAAAACTAGTAAAAAAACTATAAAAGGAACTGGAGAACTCACTTTGAGGTTAGCTAGTTGGAGATTTAGCTTGTATGAGTTGTAAAATAAATTGAAGTCAATAGAAGATCCCATTGTTTCACTCTTTGTGCTTTGCATCTATAGTATTTGAGAAAGAATGAGGAAATGTTGAGAGGCCAAAACAGTTTTATATTACCTTGGTGTCTCCTTATATGCATCTATAAGTTCTATACAACATGAATTTTGCATGTGTGAATGACCATTTAAAGGCCTCAGAGAGAAGAAGACACCAGAATGAGCAAACATTTCAGAACATGATGTAGTGTAAGAATCCAAAGATTATGCTCATGCATTACCAAAAAATTAGATAGGACTTATGATCTTTATTAATCATCAAAGATACAATAGTTGCACATGTGTCCTACCACCCATCATCATGGGCGATTTGATACCAAATTCATCCCAAGTCTAGGTTGGGGTTTTGGACACCATCCCCAAGGAGATGCAATCACAAAAACTCCAACTCAAAAAATAGTTTGACTCTCATATCTTCATACCAATAAATGAACTATAGGGGACCGTAGAGACGTTGAAAAGCATAGGCATCTTATTAGATCATTCAGCATATACTTGCAAGACCAAAGAGGATACAACAACAAAAAAGCTCTAAAGCATGAAAACTCAAGGACGCATTGTTTAATCTAGCTGAGTTTTTCAAGTAGCGGCCAATGAGTGTGCACACGATCTCCCTAGGCAATCAACACATGTAGACCAAGCACCTTGTCCCAACAATGTTTTCACACCTTAACTCTTGATCATGAACCATTTTGTATAGATTTTTGAAGCACCGAGATGGACCCAAGATAAAAAAATTGATACAAATCCAAGAATAACCATACATGGGAGTTTAAAACCTATAGTTTTGAAAACAAGCCCAAATAGACATCAATGTTAAGAGTAGAAGTCTTTGTAAAAGTAGCTGAGTCGAACATTTATTGTTTGCTAGATTGGAATGACCTTAGCTGGATTTTTGCTGAATCGGATCTTTACTAAGTCTGACTTTTGACAGTTAGTTATAATATAGGTTTAACGACTTTGTCGCATGATAAAAAAAATGTTTGTATTTATGCGATGCAAATGCTCTGTTCTTGATTAGGATTTAGTTTTGTATGTAGGAAAGAAGAAGAAAGGGCCGGACTATGTGAATTTTTGGGTATTCCGCAAGGAAGATGGTTGTAATTCTGTACTTCTTGATTAGTGTTCATGCTCTATATTTTGAATGATTTCATATTTATGTCAATAGTTTTGTTCAATCTAAGCAAGCCCTTGTGTGTGTAGTGTGTTCTGATTATGGGTGAGAAGTGATGTGTTGAAGAACCCCAACACATTTTGCGATCCTACTGTGCTTGCTCAAAGAATCAAGAAATGAATGTCGCAAAGAAGGCCAAGAGTTGGTAAAATATATTATACATGAGTGCAAACTCAAGGTGGTAATGTGGATCCATTTCGTGATTCATATGATTGGTATGATGCACAACAAGATTCGATTTCAAAATTGGAGGAAGAGGGAGGAGGATCAGGTGCAGTAGAAGCAAGGCTGGTGGGCAGAATTAGGAGCCTTGATCCTGACAAAAGCAGCTGTTGGAGTAAGAAGGCGACTCCAATTCGACTTGCTTGCAGGGTCTACCAAGTAAAGACCTAGGGGTACACCTCAACCATTACCTATGGTGCAACCACCTCCTAATCCCAAAGTCAAAGCAGCACATTTTTGAAAAGGATCAAAAGAAGATGTAGATTGCCATATTGCTCAGTTTGAAATCAAATGGACAGCCAACGGTTATCCAACATTATATGATGATGCAGTTAAACTACAACAATTAGCAGCCACACTAGAAGGAAAGGACATGAGTTGGTTCAACCAATATGGTATTGCTCATTTAGCTACTTATGATGCATTAAGAACAACATTTTCGCAAAGAATTAGGAGAGAAAAGAATCCTTCGTGTTCTAACAAAACTTAGAGCAATTAGACAAAAGAATATGTTGGTAGAAGATTATGCTCATAAATTTAGAATTTTGATGGAAAGATTACAAGGTAATGAGAGACCTATTGATGAGATGTTACCAGGCTATTTTCTAAAAGGATTAATAAGCAGTATTAGGCATTCCATAGCTAGTATTGATATAGCCAATGGCTTTGATGTGCTGGTGGTAGCAGCTGCTAGGGTAGAAAAGAGGTTTGGTAGAACAAAGAAGATGTATAACAATTCGATCTCTGATGAAGAATCCAATTCAAAATCAGATTTTGGAAAAGCTACAAGTGATTGGGATTCAGAAAGTGAAGAAGAAGAAGTTCCTGTACGAAGGCATCATAAGTCAAAAGGGAAACAAGACAAGGAGGTAGCTCTCATTAGTCGTTTAAAGAAGCATGTGTATACAATACTTGCACCTAAAGAAAAAAGGTTTTGTGAAATATGTGAGAAAGAAGGTCATACCACAAGTCAATGTTGGTATAATCTAAAACATAGAGGTCAACAATCAAGGTAGGATAATAGAAGTAACAATGAGGTTGCAAGAAATCAAGCCATTCCAGTTTAGGGACGAGGTGGTTTTTTGAGGGAGCAGAAAGGGAAACCTCCATGGAGAGATCAAGGAAATCACCAAGGAAATCACTAAGAAAATCAACAAGAATGACCAGTTCGAATAATGCCATGTGCATATTGCTCTGCTCCATATCACTGGATTGGTCCTAATTGCCCATTATGGGTTAAGCATAGAGAGGAAAGAGGTATACCAGTTACTCGGTATAACCAGAATAACCAACACGGGCCGCAACCATAATAGGCCCAGTTAGCTTCCCAGGCAAATGTCATTGTAATCGATTTATCAGATGAAAATCTCTAGAGTGTGATCCAAGTTCAAGTACATTAGAAATAGGAAACAAGGAGCATGAGGATTGATGGATTTGTGATTGTAGACAATGTAGTAAGATGAAGGATGTGGAAGTTTAGGCAGTAAGAAGATAAAAAAATAAGGATCCGATTGATTGGCAAGAACAAAGGCAGATTAGGGATCACGTACAAAAACAAATCTAGTAGGATGAGGAGAAGCAGAATAAAGTTCAGAGTGTATCAAACGTTGACGATAATGTACTGCCCACTAATACATGAAAGAAGGATGATAGGGTGGACGCTAAGCAAGAGCGGGACAATGATTGGTTTGGGGTAATTATTAATTCTTCTATGCAATTATATTTGGATCAGTTATTATCTTTAGTGCTAGCTTTTAAGGAAAAGTTGTTGAAGAAGCTGGTTGGGCAGAAACCAGAGCCACGAAATATGCCTACAATTTCAACATCAGTCGATAATGTTGATCCAGTAGATGTGGATTTTGTAGTACCAATCATTCAAGCTCAATATAAGCACAGAGTATTTGATGAAGTTTTGTTGGATGGTGGTTCAGGTTTGAACATCTTATCGAAACATATTTTCAAAGAGATGGGGAATGGGGCTTTATCTTAAGCACCTTTTCAAGTCAGGATGGCAAATCAGACCAGAGTTCAACCTTTAGGAATTTTGAAGCAAAAACTAATAGTAATTGCAGGCCTGAGATTTATGGTCAAGTTTGTGGTAATTTGAATGGCAGAATCTACTTACCCATATGAGATGTTGTTAGGTAGACAATGGTTCAAATTAGCCAAGGTAAAGCATGATTGGGTTTTAAATGTGGTGGTTATCACGAAGGGAAAAAGGGAACTTACAATACCAATGCAAGGAAGAAGGAACATGTCAATAAAACAAAAGCCTTTAATGGCCCAGGCCATTAGTCTAGCTAAGGAAATAGAGGATGATGAAGAAGAGGAATTTTTGAAGGCAAATACAAGTGTGGTTCTAGTGTTGGAAGTGGATGTAGAAGGAGTACTATGCAAGGAGGAGCAATTGCTGGAAAAAAGGAGCGAGCCAGCTGTAGGTGAAAAAATCAAATGTACAAAGGTGAGATAGTTATTTGAGAAAAATTTGGAAATTCCAACTCAGTAGAAATTGGATCAAGAAGAAAAGGAGGTAATAAATTCGATAGAGAAAATATATGAGCAAAAGTTTGCACAATTTGGTAGGGTGAAGGAAGATGAACTTTAGGAAGTTAATTTAGGTACTAATGCGGAACCCAAAATGGTGCTGGTAAGCAAAGAATTGGATGGTCAATTTTTACAAGATCTGATTTGTTTGTTGAAGGAGTATATTGATGTTTTTTTCTTGGGATTATTCTCGAGTAAAAGGGATAGACCCAGATTTACATCAACATCGGATTAATTTGAAGACAGATGCTATTTCGATGGTGCAACAAAGATATAAGATGAATCCAAATTTTACAAAATAGATCAAAGAAGAAATTGACAAACTCTTGGCAGTTGGGTTCATAAAACTACTTAATCAAGTAATGTGGTTATCTCCCATTATTGTTGTTCCAAAAAAGAATGGGAAATTGAGAATTTGTGTGGATTACAGAAAATTGAACATAGTTACGATTACAGATCCTTTTCCCATTTTGTGATGCAGTATTAGATGCAGTGGCAAGGCATGAAATGTACAACTTCTAAGATGGATTTTGTGGCTATAATCAGATTCGTATGGCCAAAGAAGACCAGCATAAAACAACATTTATTACAGAATTTGGGGTGTATGTGTTCACCGTTATGAGTTTTGGACTTAAGAATGGACCATCTTCATTTAATTATGTGGCACATAAAGCTTTTGAGCCCTATTTGCAAGACTTTATGCAAGTATTTGTTGATGATTTTTTAGTGTTCAAAAGGAAATCGCAACACTTGCTGCATCTAAAGTGAATGGTGTTGAATCCGTTTAAAAGTGTTATTGCAGTAAAGAGGGGTATTTTGTTGGGTCATGTTATTTCAAGTAAGGGAATGGCTATTGATATCAAGAAAATTGAGGCTATCAAGACAGAAAAACCCCAACTAATGTAAAGGAATTAATAAGGTTCGTAGGTCAGATTAAATGGCATGCTATATATTTGAGATACTTTGCCAATATCTCATCACCCTTGACACACTTAACTAAGAAAGATGTTCCTTTTGTATGGGTTGACGCTCAAGAGAAAGCTTTTCTTTTACTAAAAAAGATGGTTTCAGTAGCACCAATTTTGTAGCCTTCGGATTGGTCTTTACCTTTTCATATATTTGTAGATGCATCGGATGTAGCACTTGGAGTAGTGTTGATGTAGAAAAAAGAGAAGATATGGTATAGACGAGTTTATTATGCTAGTAGAGTTTTATGTTCAACAGAAAGAAATTATGTGGTAACTGAATGAGAAGCATTGGCAATGGGTACTTTGAATAAATTGAGGCATTATTTGTTGGGAAATAAGGTCATTTTTCATGTGGATCATCAAGCTCTTGTATATCTTTTTAAGAAGCCTTTTTTAATAGGGAGATTGGCAAGATGGATGCATTTACTTCAAGAATTTGATTTTGTAATTTTCCATACTCTGGGAAAAGAGCATGATATGGCTGATTATTTTAGTAGATTAGAATCAAGTGAAGCACTAGTTGGAGTCAATGATGAGTTACCAGATGCAGAATTGTTTAATGTTGAGATTGCTAATTTTGATTCTTGGTATGATCAATCATTGGTATTTCTAACGGATGGAGTGTTGCCTCAAAAATTTACACCAAATTAGAGAAAGAAATTTGCTTTAAAAAGTAGACCATATTTGGTGATAGCAGGTGCATTATATAAGAAGGGGGTTGATCAGGTAATTAGAAGATGTGTGCCGGATTTTGAGCAAGTTGTTGTGTTATAGGAAGCTCATTTAGGAGGAGCATGAGGACATTTATCAGGAGACATTACAGGTAAAAAGATTCTGCAGGCTGGGTTATGGTGGCCTATAGTGCTCAAGGATGCTCATGAGTTTGCGAAAAGGTATGCCATTTTCCAAAAAACAGCTCAACCAAATAATGGGGATATAATGACTGATCACCGAGTTTTACCATTAGACCCATTTTAGAAATGGGGGATGGATTTTGTTGGCCCAATTAAGCCAATTACTCGGCATGGCAATCGGTATATTTTGGTGGCAACAGATTATTGTACAAAGTGGGTTGAGGCAGTGGCCCTTAAATATAATAAGGCGGCTAGTGTAGCTAAGTTTCTCTACCATAACATTATGACTAGATTTGGATGTCCAATAGAATTGCTGAGTGACAGAGAAGCTCATTTTCTTAATGAAGTAATTTCGGAATTGACAAGGAAACATCTCATCATGCATAAAAAATCTATAGCTTACCACCCACAAGTGAATGGTTAGGCAGAGAGCACTAATAAGACGTGATTAAGGATTCTAAAAAAAATTAGTTCATGATAATCAGAAGAATTGGGATTTACTATTAGATTCAACATGTATGGTCAGAACAACTTTCAAAGTAACAACGAGAATGATGGCATTCAGATTAGTGTATGGTTTAGAAGCTATGGTCCGAATGGAATTTGTGGTTCCAAGTTTATGTGTAAGTAAATACCTTCTACAATTGGAGGAAGACTATTTAGTAAGTTCTTATATTACAGAAATTATACAAAGAAGGAGACAAGCTTGGGTGAACATGAATGTAAAATTTGAAGTATTTCAGGTTGGAGATTGGGTTATGGTGTATAATTCTAAATTAGGACCACATCCACGAAAGCTCACTTTGAGATATAAGGGTCCATATCAAATTGTGTAGGATTTGGGACAAGGGAATTTTTTGGTAGCAGATGGGAAAAACCTTTTAATGAGTTTTGCCTAAAAAAATTTTAGGGTAAACCTCCACATATGGATTAGTTAATAGAAAATTTGGTACAAATAGTGTGTGACTCGGATAGTCAAACCAACATCATTAATGGTCCCCAAAGCAGTTCAAGGTTTATGGTTTCTTCAGTTGGATCTTATACAATCGGATTTTTGATTACTTTAGCAAAATTAATTGGATGTTGGTTTGTCAGATTTTGTTCAATTGAAATTAATGGAATTGGAGTTTGGTCAGTTAAAAAAGATTAACAAAATAGTATTTTCAATCATGACCTTGAAGCGAGGGTAAAAATGCAATTATTATGTGGATTTCATTTGAAACTATTTAAATCATGGCTGAGTCGCATCAAGTATGTAAATAGTCCTGTTGTACGAACGAGCTTTGTTGTGCAAGTGCATTTTTGCTTGACTTGTATAGTTCAAGAGTGGCCTGCTATGCCTAAAAGCAAAACAACAAGTTTAGCAGCGGTCCTTTAGCCTACCTCTACGATGGAAATGAGAGGCAGACTGAGAAAGAGAGAAAGTGTGGTGTAGAAGGATGACACCATGACATACTGGTGCAAGAAGATGAGGAAGGAGTTCAGATGCCATCATCTGCTAGTAAGCAAGTGCAGTTGCTGATGGATCCTTATACAAACTTTAACTTGGAGATTGATACGAGTGCTCTAGTCAATGTTGCATGGTTGCAAAAGGTATGATTGTTCTCTTTTGCGACATTACCATCGGATAGCTCGAAATTAAATTATTATGCAAAGAGTCAGATTGATATTGTGCAAAAAAATAAAGGAAAAATATAATCACAGGTACAACTATCTCCTGAGTTAATTCCAGAAGTGTTTCAATTGCCTATTTCAAAGGAGCCCTCAGTACCCAAGTGACCAGATGATGCCCTGTACAAAGAATTTGGGCCTAGAGAAGGAGGTCAATAGTATTATATGCTAAAGAACATCTCGTATGCCAGAAGGGAACCATTGAAATGGTACTTGGAGAGGCTATGTTTTATTGTAAAAGATGATTACATGTCAAAGGAGAATTATGCACTGCTTTGTTGGGAAGAAAAGGGGGAGAAGATTAGTTAGGCACACTGGTTGTACGATCGCATGTATGGAGAAATTTTCTTATCTAATAGAAGGAACACAGTCGAATAGTCGATTGTCTGCGTACTTGGTGTTGCTATTTCAATTTGTGAAAAAGGTAGAGAAAGGTGAGATTGTGTGGCCGAGTTCAGTGCTCGAGCAACCCATGTCACCTGTGTCCAAGCAACCAGATGAAGAATGTGTTATTTTAGAAGAATAGTAGGAGGATACATATAAAATGCTGCTGAAAACTCGTTATGGAGCTAAGGAGGTACTATTAGTGGTAAAGAAGCTTAGAATAGAGACTCCTAAGAGGACGGGTTTACATCAAGAGTCTATTCAGATAATGGAGGAGCTAGAATTACCTAAGGTGATGGGGAAAATTTTTAGGCTATCCAAGAAAAGAAGATTAGAGTCAACATTAATGACGACAGTAGGCTGGTTATCGTTTGAAGAGTTGGGTCAACCATACTCTGAAGTTATCAAGGATCTTCAGGATGCACATAAAAACTTACAACAAGTGCAGCAATTTATAGTGCAACAACAAGAATTACTAAAAGAAGAGAAGTTGTTGAATGAGATATTAAATTCATATGAGTATCTAAAGCAACAAACACAAGTTTAGCAGTTGCAAAGGAAGTTGTAATTAAAATCAGAACAATATGAAGAGAGGATGTCAGAATTGAAGAGACAGCAAGCAGTGGAAGTAGTAAAGGTTAAAAAATCTTCGTAGGTATTTGAAGAATGTACAAAAAGAATACAAGAGGCAGTGAGCAACAAAATGCAAGGTTTAGCAAAAGCAAATGTGGCATTACAACTTGAGAATGAGGTGTTGAATTTATGAATTAAGCCATTGCAAGTGTTGGAAAAGCAAATGCTGTAGAATGAAGAAATAGAGATGGATGCGGTACTTATGTTTGAGACGGATATAGTTCTGATGAAGCAGCAAATACAAAAATAGATGTAGGAATTGTGGAAGGGAATAGTCAGATTTTTTCAAATCATCCATCGGGTAGTGCCAGGTGTTAAGAGTAGAAGTTTTTGTAAAAATAGCCCAATCGGACATTTACTCTTGCTAGATCGGAATGATCTCAGTGAGATTTTTGCTGAATCGGATCTTTACTAAGTCTCACTTTTGACACTTAGTTATAATATAGTTTTAACAACTTTGTCGCATGATAAAAAAAGGTTGTATTTATGCAATGCAAATGCTTTGTTTCTTGATTAGGATTTAGTTTTGTACATAGGAAAGAAGAAGAATGGGCTGAACTACGTGAATTTTTGGGTATTCCGTAAGGAAGATGGTTGTCATTCTGTACTTCTTGATTAGTGTTCATGCTCTATATTTTGAATGATTTCATATTTCTGTCAGTAGTTTTGTTCAATATGAGCAAGCGCTTGTGTGTGTAGTGTGTTCTGATTGTGAGTGAGTAGTGATGTGTTGAAGAACCCCAACAATCAAGACCAAGGAACTTCCATCAAACCTGAGATGTACTTGAAAACAAGTAAGAAAGCTTTGCCAATATCACATCCAAGGATAGCATCACAAAACTAGCAAATTCCCAAATTTCTTAATAAGGTAGGGAACCACCTCAATGCACCTCATGATCAATCCAAAAAACACGCAATAAGAAACTTTTATATCCCTTATCCTAGGAAGCATCCCTTACACTTCAATTGATTCCATGTGGAGAAAGGCTATTTTCTTGATTTAATCCATGTGTGACAAAGAGATGAGTGAACATTTAGGGTAGCATAATGAAAGAGGAAATCTGCACGTAAAAATCTCCTTGCTAGCTTAGAGATGTAAGCTTGTGACCTCCATGAAGAACAACCATGTTACTTATACCTATAATGCCTAGAGCTTGAAGCCATGCCAACAATGCTTTTTTCCATGCAAGTTGTAAGATATGAAAGTTTATGAACCTCCAAGACCTGCTATTGATTAGGAGAAAGCATAGAGGATGCATAGGCTATCTTGTTTAGCCCCCCATGATGTTTTATCCATCAAAAGCCCTTCATACCACTCTTGCCAAGAAATATGAAGACATACACCTTGCCCAATAGAGCACATAACAAGAAAACTTGCGTAGTATATAAAGCTTCCCTAAAAGGACATGGCCTATGAACATGGTATATGAGTAGATCATCCATCAATCAACAGTGGAGCATGAGAGTCTTGTAGGTGTGTTGAACATTCCTTCACAATAGAAATCTTTGCAACTCCACATACTTCCTCTTGGATCAACCAAGATGCAACCAACTACTTGTGCATGCATAAGGATGTATGATCTTCCACTGACCACTTTCAATCCTTGAGGTGGTGATGAAAGGTGTGGGTCCAAATCCAATTGTGTGATCCAACATACTTGCAAAGATCCACAAGCCGAAGGCAACAACATTTTTAAAAGTCATCAAAGACTAAGTAGGAGCTTGTTGATGTTCTCATACTCTATTGCTCCATACTTCATAGCTTAGATACAATCCCATACATGTGGGTAGTCACAAGTCCAAGAAGCAATGGCAAACCATGAATTGCAGCCGTGCTGAACAACCTCAAAAATCGGTGGCACAACCAAATCATTGTAGAGTAAACATGGTGCCTCCAATCATGACATAGAAGAGGTGAAGGGTGGATCATGAAGCACAATCTTGAGAGTAAGTAGGGAGTTCTAAGGCATTCTTCAATCAAAAGAATGATAAGGAATATTGGAGGAAGCTGCAAGTCATCAAAAGATCTGAGTGCATGACCAAGCATCACATGACTACCACACACATCATTGAAATGATGGACATGTAATAGTACCTTGCTCGAAATGAACCTTCACAACAAAATGGAAGCTTGGCCCCAAGACGATGCCCAATGGAGAAGACAAATCCCCAAAAACGTGATCTACCATATCCTCTAGTTTCACTTTCAAACTCATGGAAATGTGTCTCGAACATCTTATATTTGAAGAGGCAATAGGTCTTCTTGTAATGCCATAACTGAAGGCATGTAAAGAATCAGCAAGGGTGACATGTGGAGCACATTGGATCAACCTCGAGGAGATAGAAGATGAGGGCTAAAAGATCCAATTGCAAACCCAACCACGGGGGAGCTCAAGGCTCAACTACCACATCTTTGAGAACCAGGCAGAACCTCACCACAATAGCAAAGATGCCATGACATCACAACCAAGATAGAAGTAGGGGTAACCCGACAAAAATCATCCCCCCAAGAGGTAGGTGATTGGGGGATCACATATGGAGGTCAACCCCTAGCCATGTATGATGAGGAGGCAACACGTTAGACACAAAGAAATGATAGGTAGGAGATGGTTGAACCACACCCTACGAGGGAGGATTAGGAAGTAATCCTCAACCATGGCTTTTGGGGCAAGTGGTTAGCCCATTATACTCCTAGCTAGTAGCTAATCAATTCAATTCCCATAATTGGTATCAAAGCCTAGGAAGTAGGCTTGGGCAAGGTGGATGGAAGGTGTGTGCAATGATTTTAGAAATGATCCCAATAAAGATTAGAATGTATCTCCCAATCCCTAGGTCACATCTAGATGTATAAGGTACCATTGGAAAGCTCTCAGAACACAATTTCCAATGAAACCCCTAGATTGAGGACCCAAGATACTATCAAGGGTGAGAACTAGGTTCAAGATACTAAGGTTGAGAACAAGGGCTCAAGATATCAAGGTTGAGAACAAGGAAATTTCATAGGCAAGTGGCCAAGAAGCGGAAACGCAAGGTTCAAGACACCAAGGTTGAGGGCAAGCTGATTTTTTGGCCTAGCATAAACACATAGCAAAATATGCTCCTTCTGTTCCCCTTTCGACTAGCCCAATCATCATCTCTAAAGCCTTGTGGTTTTAATCCATCTCCGTAAGGGTAGTACAACCCTTGGTTGATAGTATGCTTGATGTAGCATTCCTATAAACATCAATTGATATATTCAAAAATTGAGAAAGAACTCATACAACATAGCACATGGCAGCTCTCATGATTCTAGTATAATTAAGGCTTCCAATTATGCTTCTATATGCTAAGATATCTTCAAGTGGCTTCCCTTTACATGCACATAACTTATTAATTTGATCCAAAGGTTATGTGAGTGGCCTACATCCACTCATACCATAATTATAGAGTACATCTAGGAAGTATTTCCTTTAAGCTAGTCACTTTCTGTTATGATCAATTCATCAACACATATGCATATGTAGACAACTAGTCCTCCTTCCCTCTTGAGGTATAGGGAGGGATTTGCATCACTTGGCTTGTATTCACACCTACACAAATACTCCACAAATCTTTGATTCCATGGTTTAGAAGAAGAGTACTTATAACTAGTAGAAGCTAAGACTCAAGGACGAGAAGACTTTAACAATGATGTGATGTTAGCTACACAAATAGACACATCAGATGAGAAGAAGAAAATAAAGAAAGTTCCCCCCACACAAGAAGAGGAAGATTCCTATTTGAAGTGCTTGATAACTTCAAGAAGTACTAAATAGAAGATAGGAAGATCATGGTAAAAATGCCTAAATGAAAGGTGCATAGGGGAGAAGCATATGATAACAAAGAACAAACTAAGAAAATCATAGTGGAAATAGAAGATGAAGAAAAGAGATGCACATACATAGGACATGATTTGAGTGAAGAAGAAGAAAAAGAATTGATAAATATGATAAGAGATTATAGAGATGTGTTTGCATGGAGTTATAAAGATTTGAAAGAAGTTGATCTCCACATTTGTTCCCATAGCATCCCCATGACTTTAGAAGACAATCCAACAAAGCAGAAGCCTTAGACATATAATGAAAATTATGAAGCCAAGAGCAAAGAAGAGATATATGGGCTGATGGAAGTTGGATTCATGTACGAAAGTACGCATAAAAGATGGGTATCTCCCATTTTGGTTGTGACCAAGAAGAATGGAAAGTTATGTGTGTGCATTAACTTGAAGAAAGTTAACCCCACCACCATATGAGATAGGTGTCCACTTTCTATCACTAAACACCTATTGGAACAAGTAGTGATGAAGGAATTTTATAGCTTCCTTGATGGATTTTCAGGTTACAATCAAGTAGGAATAACCCTAGAAGATCAACACAAGATGGCTTTAGCCACCGAATGGGGAAGCTTTGCATTTTGAGTGATGCCATTTGAGCTCACCAATGCACCTACTAAATTTCAAAGGCTGATATGTCATGTGTTCAAGGATTTCTTGAGAAAGAATTTGGAAATCTATCTGGATGATATATGTGCACATCCCCACATACGAAAAACACAAATCTCAGAACTTAAATAGATCTTTGACAAATGTAGAGAATATCAAGTATGCTTTTACCAAGATAAGTGTATGTTCATGTTTTGGCAAGGTAAAATCTTAGGCCATATTGTGTCAATTAATGGAATATCAATAGATTAAGATAAGATGAGAGATATCATAGAATTACCTAAACCTAAGAGGATGAAGTACAAGATTTTATGGGTCATTTTTGATATTATAGACATTTTATCCACATGTATGATATCATTGCAAAGCCTTTTGTTGGCAGTAGCCAAAGGCATAGAAGACGCAGAAGCATGTAAAGTTAGAGCAGGGAGTCAGTCGAATCAATTTTTCAAAGATTTATGTTTTATAAATACTTTTCAAAACCCCCAATAGTGATTTTCATCACTTTTGTAATATATGTAACATAGAAAAACCCTTTTTGTAATTTATAGCCCCATTTTGTGCAAGCCGAGGAGTCCTCAAGCTTGAGGAGCTTAGGTAGAATGAGCGTACCAATTTTGGTTATTTTTAGACACCGTTTACCCTTTCAAATAGCATCTAGGACCTATTTTTTAACTATGCCGGTCACTAGATGTGAAACCGGTCAAAACTAGTCTAGAATCTATAAAAAGAGCTAGAGAGCTCATTTTTGAGGTTACTTAGTGTTAGCTTGTTTGAGTAGAGAAGAGCTTAGAGCTATTTTGAGCTTGTAAGAATGTTCTTGAGTAATAGAGTTGATTTCTCACCTTCCATTGTGTCTTGCTTGTCTCTTCGTAGTGTGTGTATGTGTGTGTGCATCTTTATGCTTCTCACCTTCACTCTCACTTCATCTCACATTCACGATCTTCATATCACTCCTATCTCTTCCGCGGATTGACATTAAGGAGGTGGAGCTTCTTAACGTGGTTCTCACCATTGTGCTAGAGCAACACCAAATTTGGCGCCGTTGCCGGGGATCGAGTCTACGACGAATGTGTGATGGTAAGAGTATAGCAAGAAGTGGCATTGGAAGGTAAAAATTTCAGTTTTTGTTGTTGTTTTTAGTTAGTTTTTAGTGTTTTTCACCTCTCCCACACTCCATCTTCATCACCGCATCATCATCTTCCACTCCAAAAAAATCAGAAAATTCACCATATTCACCCATTCTACTCATTTCCCCTCATTTGTGCATGCAAGAGAGAGAGAGCTTTTGTGCTTGCATGTGCTACTGTGTTTTTGAGTTTTCTTGTAGGTACAGTGCTCCAGTGCATCAGGAAGGCTGCAAAAAGGTAAAATTTCACTTTCTGTCAGAGATCCGCCGTAGGTGTCAGACCATCGCGATGGTCTGCCAACTTCGGAATTTTTGGTAAGCGAGTTCACCACGAGGTAGGCGACACACGCGCATACACAAATCCACAAACCCATTTGCAAAAATTCATACTTTGGTGGACCATCACGATTGGCTCAGACCATCGCGATTGTGTCACACCATCCGGATTGGCTCGCACCATCGCGACGACTCGGCCGGACCATCGCGACGGTCTCACACCATCGTGACGGCTCACTTGAGCCATCACGACGGTTTACTTGGACCATCGTGACGATCCCGTCGACCCCACGCCATCGCTATTGGCTCATGCCATCGCACCGATGCTGCCACGTAGCAAGCTAGACCATCGTGATTGCTCACTAGTCACGCCATCGCGACTGTCCCAGGTACGCCATCGTGACGACCCAAAATTTGACCATCGTGATTGGCTCATGCCATCGCGCCCTTGACCATCACGACGGTTCACTCTGACCATCGCGACGGCTTGCGTTGACCGTTGACTGACGCCATCGTGACGGTTCATTTTTGGACCATTGTGATCATTCATTCCAGACCATCGTGACAGTTCACATTCACGCCATCGCGATCATTCACTTTCAGACCATCCCAACTGTTTGTCCCTTCGGACCATCGGGATTGTGCCACGCCATCGCGACGGTTCACCTGGACCATCGCGATGGTCCCAGACCATCGCGATTATCTCAGACCATCACGATTGCTCACCCCAAATACAATTTTTAGGGTTTGATTTTTTGACCGAATTTGGGGCTATTTTTGGCAAATTTTTGGGTGATTAGACTCATAGGAGACCCCTTAGCTCATAGGGAAAGAAAAAAAAAACCTGTTTGTCAGTTTTTACCCCCCAGGGCCTGAACGCTCATATCTTTTTCATCCGAAGTTCGTTTTTTGAGCTTAATAGCTCGTTAGAAAGCTCTTTACGAGTACTACGTGATCTCAATGTTTTTTTTTTAAGAATACGTTGATTTTTTGAGAGGATATTTTTGAGGTTGACCATCTGTGGGACTAGGAAAGAAAGGGGGCTTTGGAAGAAAATTTTGCCAAAGGTTAAGGGACTTTAAAAGTGTATATACTCAAGTGCTTGATCATCCATTTGTGAAATTGGTCTAATATTGGATTTTTCCAGGTCTAGCAAGGGTAATCAAGGGCAACCAAGGCAAGGTAGCAAAGAACGCAAAGCTTGGGAAGTGCGGCTTCTTGGGCATCAGGGAAACCAACAAAGCTGACTTGAGGTTGGAAGATTACTCTATTAGAGATAGACGTCTGCGGAAGCACGCGAACAACACAAGGAAGAAGAAGAAGCTTGGAGCACAAACACAATACTGAATGTATTACTAGAGAATGTACAAAGATAAGTAGCCCATTAGGGCAATAGGCGTATATACAAGCCGGGGGAAAAAAACCTCCTAAAGAGGGAAAAAAGTGCCCCGGAAGTCCTAGAGTGTTCACACACATCACTACCTAAATATATCAACAAATCCCCCCTGGGAGTGATGCGGTGAACAAGGAGCTGGCACTCATGTATAAGGAAGTGCCAAGCTATGTGGAAATCACTCCACAAAAGGAAGTAAGCCCAAAGCTTTGCGGAAAGCTTCAAACTTCTCCCTAGGCAGAGCCTTCGTGAAAAGGTCTGCAATGTTGTCCTGCGTGGGCACATATGCGAAGCTGGTCTCCCCAGCAGAGAACCTCTCCCTGACATAGTGATAATGCACCTCAATGTGCTTAGTGTGAGCATGGAACACATGGTTCCTCACAACTGCCAATGCGCTCTGACTGTCAGTGAAGATGGTGGTGGCAGAAGACTGGCCAACACCCAAATCAGCCATAAGGCGTCTGAGCCACACACACTCAACAGTCGCTATGAAAGCTGCCCTATACTCAGCCTCACAACTGGAAGTGGCCATAGTAGGCTGCTTCTTGCTCAACCAAGATATACATGAGCTACCAAGCATGAAGCAAAAACCATTGGTGGACACACGAGTGTCATAAGCAACCAGCCCAATCTGAGTCAGAAAAAGCATGCAAATCTGGCGGTAGTGATCCCCCCTTGGGATAAAATAACCCAAGTAGCCGAGTACCACTCAAGTAGCGAAAGATGCGCTTAACCGCTTTCCAATGCGTGACTCCTGGGCAATGCATAAACCTGCTCATTTGTGAGATAGGCCGAGTAATGCATAAGTAAATCAAGCATCCAACAGCCTGCTGATAGAGAACAACATCAAATGCATCTCCAGCATCATGAAGACTCAATCGTAAACTTGTCTCCATAGGAGTGGCAATAGGCTTACAGTCTTCAAGGCCAAAACGCTGCAATAATGTGTCAATATATTTCGTTTGACACAAAGCCATTCCACCATCAACGTGCATAAACTGAATGCCCAAATAGTGATGCAAATGCCCCAAATCAGACATCTCAAATGAGGCATGCAAATCAGCCTTAAAATCAGCAATATGTGTCTCAATAGGACCAGTGAGCAACATGTCGTCAACATAGACAACAATGATCAGAAGCACATCATTAGCATGCTTAACATATAAGGTGCTTTCAGTTGGACTATTCTCAAAACCATGTGCAATCAGATAGGCATGTATCTTCTCATACCAAGCACGTGGTGCTTGCTTTAAACCATATAATGCCTTCTTTAACCTCCACACCTGGTTTTCATGCCCTTTCTGCACAAAGCCACGGGGCTGAAAAACATACACTTCTTCATGCAAGTCACCATTTAGAAATGTTGTTTTAATGTCCAAATGATGTACATTCCAACCATGATGGGTTGCAAGTGCACAAATGCTCCGAACAATAGTCATACGGCATGTAGGTGCAAAGGTCTCATCAAAATCAATGCCTCTTTCCTGTGCATAACCCTTTGCAACAAGCCTAGCCTTATACCTGTCAACTGTACCATCAGGTTTACGCTTCAGCTTGTATACCCACTTAGTGCCAATGGCCTTCTTGCCAGGAGGCAAGTCACATAAAGACCATGTACCATTCTTCATAATAGCATCATATTCAGATTGCATAGCAGCCATCCAATTTTCTGAATTTTATGCTTCATCAAAAGAAACAGGCTCATTCTCATCACAGAGACTAGATGCAGCCATAGCATATCAATCTGATGCAAAGGAGGCACTATAAGAGCCTGAATGAGTACGATATGACAAAGGTGCATCTAATTTGCTGTCACGCAAAGTCTGCACCAGCCATTTTGGCATAGTTTTTGCCTGCTCAATATCAGCTCTCTCATCAACAAGTGCATCATGTAAATCTGCATAAAAAATGGAATGATTTGCATCATCATATGAAACCTGCAAAGGCTGAGAAATTGCCTCATTAGGACCAGCACTAGATTGTCCACCTGTAAAAAGAGGCATCAAAGTATCATACATGTCTTTGGAGCTAACAGATGTCTCCATGGTACATGAAAGCAATGGTTGAATAGCATCTTCCATAAAGACAACATCAAGGCTAACCAGAATGCGTTTAGTCTGTGGATGATACAGACGATAGCCTTTACTTTCAGAACTTTACCCAACAAAAATACATTTTACTACCTTATCATCCAATTTTCTACGATGTTGTTCAGGCACTAATGCATATGCCAAACAACCAAAAACACGCAGATGAGCAACAGATGGCTCGCGGTCATGCCAAGCCTCATATGGAGTGATAGACTGCAACGCTTTAGTGGGACACCTGTTCAGTACATATGCTGCACACATGACAGCCTCACGCCAGAAACTATGTGGTAAAGCCTGACTTTTGACCATGCACCTCGCCATCTCCATGAGTGACCTGTTCTTTCTTTCAGCAACTCCGTTATGTTCAGGTGTATACGGCACTGTACACTGGTGTTTTATCCCATGTTCAGCCAGAAATGCATTAAAATTTGAAGACATATATTCCCCCCCTCGATCAGAACGGAGGGTGCCCATTTTACATGTTGACAGATTTTCAGCCAAAACCAAAAACTGTTTGAAGCACATGAACACTTTGGACTTTGCTTTGAGTGGATATACCCATGCATGCCTGGAAAAATCATCAATGAAAGTCACGAAGTAAAGGTAATTTCCAAAAGAGGGTGTCTGCATAGGACCACAGACATCACTATGTACAAGCTGCAATTTCTGCGTAGCCCGAACTGAACCATCTTTTGGAAAGGAAGAACGCTGCATTTTGCCCAAAATACAGCCTTCACAAACATGTTTTCCAGGTGCCTCAAGTTTGGGCAAAGAGGACACCATTTCAGATTTCTGCAGGCGTAACAAACTAGCAAAATTCAGATGACCAAAGCGTGCATGCCAAAGCTTTGCATCTGACATAGCCTGAGAATCATGAACTGCACATGCCGAATCATTCACAGATCTTTCATAGTCTATGAGCTTATACAGCCCACGACATAAAATGCCAGAAGCAATAATCACATCACCATTTGAGAGATCATGGACTGTACACCTGTCATCAACAAATTTCACAACCAAGCCAATCTTGGCTAATGCAGAAACTGATAACAGGTTCTTTTTGATCCCCGGCACAAATAAAGCATCTGACAAAGTGAAAGAACTACCATCAGCAGTAGTCAGAATGATCTTAGCAACTCCCATAACAGGATAAGAGGAGTTATTGGCGCATGTGACAGTATTCCCTGTAGGGGCAGGCTCGAGTTAAGAGAAGAAACTGCGCTGTGAGGTAATATGTTTGGTTGCCCCACTGTCAAAGTACCAAACATCTGAGTCTATTGCAGACATGCACTGATCATGAGAAGATGGGTCAAAACTGCAGACAGTAGTAAACGCCCATTCTTCTTCCTGCACAAGATTTGCAGACTCTGTTTTTGGTGTAGAGGCCTCTGCAACAACCATTCCAGCCTCTTTCTTCTTTGCCTCTTTAGCAGCCAGTTTTGGACAGTTCTTTATAATATGATCATTTCCTTTACAGTACTTGCAGAACAATTTCTGCTTTTCTGATTTCTTCTCATCTTTATCCTGGTTCTTCGATTATGCAGCATTTGCAGATTTCTGCTTACTAGTAGAAGAGCTCCATTTTCCTTTGCCCTTCTGACTAGCCAGGAAAGCTTGATCTGCAACACACATAATGGATCTGTTCTGCCTGGACTGATCTTCCTGCAACAGAACAGAGACTAATTCCTCAAATGATAAGGCATTCGGATTGCCTTTCATCATCAACCGAAGAGTAGAGGCGAAACTCTGATATGAATCAGGAAGACCATTCAGAACGGTCTGCACAAGTGAGCTATCTGGTATAACCTCATCAACAGAAATCAATTGTTCCTTCAGGTCTTTGATCTTTGTGAGAAAACTGTCCATAGAATCACCTTCATTCATGTGCTCACTCTCCAACTGTTTTCGGAGGTAAGCAACACGAGCCTCATTCCTAGCCTGGTACAAAGTGGTAAGTGTATCCCAAGCATCCTTTGCTGTTTTGCAAGAGCGAATGTGAGGAATAATGGCACGTTTGACAGAAAAAGCTATCAATGCATGTGCCTGGGCATCTCTGCCATCCCAACGAATATGCTCTGCAGTAGGTGCAACAGAAACATCAGCACAAACAGGAATCTACGGAATATCATCTTCAACACCATCTTCATCAGCTCCAACACCTCTAGCACCTGTATTTGTAGTACCTGTAGTCGCAGGTGTAACAAGACGTCTTTCAACACCCTGCACAATGTTCCACAGTCCTTTTGCAACCAGTACATGTCGCATCATATAAGCCCATAATGGGTAGTTGGTACCATCCAACTTATCCTCAACAACCAACATACGGAATACATCACTGCTTTCAGCCATGGCCGGTGACTAAAATACCTTGATGCCGAAAATTGACTGTATCTCAAAAAGTTGAACGGAACTGCCTAGATGAGTTGTGCTAGACTTGTAGCAGACTTTGAGACGCTTAAACTGACGAACAGAAACTGGTATATACCTTCGGCACAAAAGGACGAAATGGCATGCACAAGCGCTGTGATAGTGCGTTCGGAGGCCGAAACGAGCTTAGATCGCGATTTCGGCACCACAAAATGAAGCTATTTTGATCTCGGAAACACCCTGAGTATGCTCACCAAATTTCGTGCGAATCTGAGACTGCAAACAGAGGAGTGTCGACGACGCCCTAGAAGAAGCGACTACCTGCTCTGATACCAATTGTTGGAGATAGACGTCTACGGAAGCACGCGAACAGTTCAAGGAAGAAGAAGAAGCTTGGAGCACAAACACAATACTGAATGTATTACTAGAGAATGTACAAAGATAAGTAGCCCATTAGGGCAATAGGCGTATATACAAGCCGGGGGAAAAAAACCTCCTAAAGAGGGAAAAAAGTGCCCCGGCAGTCCTAGAGTGTTCACACACATCACTACCTAAATATATCAACATACTCAAACCCCTCAGTCAATTATTAGCTTAGGCTAAAACGTTAGCATTGTGGATTAAAGACGATAGGATCGTATTAAGTTCAAGAGACTTAAATTTCTCAAGTCTAAGACAAAAGATAAAGGTGTGTGATACGAAAACCCTAAGGGAAAGAACTTAAGTCTGACGGAACGAGAACTCCAAAGGTACCACGGAAAGTCGAATTCCTGACGCATACATTGAGACAAGAATTTAAAGGAATTTAAAAAGAATCAAGAAAGTAAGAACAAAGAATCATTGATGATCAGAGCGTGTACTGAGTGTGCAAGGAAGAAAATTAATGAACCTTAGATCAGGCAAACATATAGGTAAGTCAGACCGATGAAGCCTTAGATCATCAGAAGCAAGTGTAGGAACCACTGCACGATCGTGGGCTCAACAATTGAACACTAGTTATCCCTACGAGAGCTCAGACACGAGTGAATCAGAAATGGCATTTAACACGGAAAGACAAGAAAGAGGGTCAAATGTAGCATATTTAGAAAAACTAGAAGGACCCTATAGGACTCAGTTAGAGTTTCTCCGAACCAACCGCTTAGGTGCTCGCATCTATGAGGACTGTTTGTGAAGACAAGTGGTGCAGATGCACAACCCCGATCAACCCATTGGATTGGAACGTCCAGTGGTAAAATTCGAGAGAGACGCATACATAGACAAGGAAGGTACAATGTACATCTTAAGTACTCATCCAAACAATACTAATGAGTTTGGCATAATTCAGTTGGAGACAGAAGCGAAAGCCCAAGGAAAAGAACCATTAGAAGAACCTAGGACACCTAGAGGGAAATATGTACTGACACGAGTACTAATTCCAGATTGGAACCCTCACGATAACAGAAGCATAGAATTTTTCGTGAATAAAGAGACAAACAAAGCATTTTGGAGATATAGAACGGAACAACCTAGTGAGATAGGTTCCAGCATAATCTACAAATTTAAGGACCCGGATACACCTGGAAAGGTTGTATACCTGGATGAAACTTCAGAAAGAGTATTTGTGGTACCTGACCACGCTAGAAATACCTATACATGGAGAGGTGATTTAGTATTCCCTCCATCACGAGCAAATGTGAACGCGAGCCAACAAGGGGCAGGAACATCCTCAGCCCATGGTATGCAAAGAGAGAAAAACAAAGAAAGACTTGAAGTAAGTTTTAATCATCCCATAGGGAGAGATAGAACCACCATAGACACGGATAGAGTGGAAAGACAAAGAATGCCAGGTGGTAGAGATGATTTTCCTCTACCTAGACCACGTGAACACACAAGTATATTAAGACCCACTCAACTAGTAAAATCCATGAAAAACTATTTTCATGGGAGAGGAGATCCCTATGATCATGTTGCGGAATTTAAGCAAGTGCTAAGGGCAGAACAAGTCGAAGACATGTTCACTCAATATAATGCATTTGGACTAACGTTAAAGAATACAGCTTTAACCTGGTTCCAACCATTGCAACAAAGGGAATTTAGAGATATCCATCACTTTCTAGAGTCATTCATCACAGAATTCTCTAAAAGTGGAATCAGGCATGATACGTCTTCGTTGATTCATAGCTTTAAATAGACCCCTCAGGAAACAGTCAGATTGGCAGGACGTAGGTTTAGACAATATGTGGAGAGATGTCCAATGCAAGAGCCACCCTCACAGGCCAAACAAGTGTCATTGTTCCTAGATGGCCTATTGAGCTCTAAACTACGCTCCTATGTGTACTTAAAGGAAACCAGAACGCCAGAGCAATGTGTAAGAATTTGTATAGACATTGAAGACAACTTAGGAGACGAGTTGGAACTCTCAAAGGTCTATAAGGACTCAGAATGTTCCTCTCTAGCATCATCAAAATTGTCTAGCTCAATAGAGGACCTAGCAAAAAAAGTGGCCCAGAAACTACAAGTTTCTAGTAAACAGATGCCTAGGGTAACAACAAACAAGCGTTGTTATACCTGTGGTGGCGATCACATGGCAAATGTGTGTCCCAATGCAACACAACCACAAGCCAACCCTAGTGGCTAGTACTGTACAATTGAGAGAAGATACAAAAATCACACGGCTCAAGACTACCCATACAACAAACAAGCAGTGAGACAGAACTACCCGCAAGCATACCCGCAACCAGGTAGGTATCAAGGCCAATACAATGCTCAGCCACATTACTATAGGCCTCCTCAGAACTATACTTATCAGGCTCAACAGAGACCACAACCTGTCTTAGCTGAGCAGCCACCCCCACCAGCTAATGTCATCTCAGTCAAATACGCTGCTGCAAAAGAGAACCTGAGTAGGGCTTTAGTTCCCTCTTCACCCTTAATTAATGAAAGTGACCCGAACTCAAACAATTTTGACTCTACACATGTAGATAGTCCACCCGCGTACTACACAGAGTCACCAGAACACGTGGAAACATATCATTACGATAGTTCACCTTTGGAACCTAGTTGGGAGCCTGATTACGCTAATGTGATGTATACAAACCCGAATCCACGACCCCAATTCAGACAGCAAAGACCATAAGGCCCTAGATGACCATGCTTTAGGTGCCAAGGAGATCATTTCATAAAAGATTGTCCACATCCTCTGATAGCAGGACAGTCATAGTACTATAACATACAGGGCTTTTGTGCCGATTGTGGCAAAGAGCATATAATCAAAGATTGTCCTAAGAACCCTGCCAATGCTTCAATTGTGACACCAATCAATGTGATAGGTATTGTGCACAATGCAGATGGATCCAACCCTACATACGTGCCTATCCAAGCTATAACCAGAGCCCAGGTGCTCTTACAGAATCAGCAACACAATCAGGAGAAAACAGCCGAAACTAGTGAAGTTGTAGAATCTAGCAGTAAAAAAACAAAATCTTGGAATGATTCTAGAGAAAGAATCAAGAGAAAGTGGAGTAGGAGGATAACTGAGCTGGAAGGTAGTCTCAAGGAATCGAGAGCCAAAATCCTAGAATTGACTTCACAAGAATTGAATCAAGAGAACCCAGCTCAAAAATCAGGATCAGTTTTAGCGGAATCCATACTGGAAAATCTAGACATGATGTTTTGCGCATACCAAGCAACAATAAAAGAAGAACCCCAGATAGCTGAAATGAGTAAGAACTACCCTCGAGCAGACTTAGAAATTGAGAGAACTAAGCTTTGCATGAATATGGTAGAATTAGCACAAGCAATGTTCGAACCCTCTAAATATCTTAATTGGAATAACATGGCAAAACGAGAACTACACTTTCAAGGACTGATGGAGAGGCTAGAATACTTGATTGATAGCAAAGAGAAAAAGGATCAACATAGGAACCCTACTACCTCGGAGACCGAGGAAAGGAATGCACCATCCCTGTCTCGAGTACCCACCACGGAAGGTGAAGACAACCTGTCTTCCATACATAGATACTCACATGAATTTTTAAGATAAATCCAAGAAGAGAAATGGAGAATAGAATAAGGAACCCATCCTCCTATTCAAGAAATAGACGACTTGCAGGAACAATTTCCCCAAGACATCCCCTCTATTTACGATGATGTAGAGGAAGAACAACTGAGTGAACACACAGGTTTTGAATCCAATTCTTTGCAAGAATTACCTCAGTTCACAGGAACTTGGGAAGCAAAGTCTATTAGTATGAGAGCACCCACTATAATAGTGAGGAATGAAGAATCAGTAATCCCAAGAAACATGGAAGTGATCAAGAATACCAAAGTACAATGTAATCTCACTCTAGAGGAATCGTTAAAGGTAAAACCAGAATTGTGGAAACATGTAGCAAATCAATTTTCTGAGCTTGCTACTGCTCCCTCTCAGATAGGAACACACAAGAAGGTACCAGAGATACCTGTAGAAAAGATTGGAGATGTAAGCGAAGGAGAGGAAGGTAACACTTATCTTCCAATAACCCATCAGGGCTATACCACGAAAGCCATCTTAGATTCAGGAGCCGGAGTAGCCATCACTACCACCGCTTTATGGAAACGTTGGGGTAAGCCAGCATTAAGACCTACCAGAATGAAGTTACAAATGGCTGACAGACACATAGAAAAACCATTAGGCTTACTAGAAGGCATATCTCTCACCACTTGTGGTGTGGAATTTGAGCATACCTTCGCCATTTGTGATTTTGCGAAAAATCATGCTTACGAGATGATTTTAGGACGACCATTCATGCGTCAGTTGCAAATTGTACAAGATTGGGGAACTAATTCTTTGTACTTGCAACATTTAGGAGTGACTACTAAAGTCAATCTTAAAGACTATTCACATCGAGACGTACCCCCACTACAATGGAATACCATCCATAAGATGTAGGTAGAAACGGAATCAGTACACTCATTGGAGTGAGACCCCTCATGGTTGCATGAGGATACTCATCTATGGATGTGTAAGGTAGCAAAACAAGAGGAAGAAAGGTTAGAAGCCAAGACCTTAGGTGCAGAACAACATCCACAAACCCTTCAAGACCCAGCTTACACACCTGTACTATTTCCAGACGAAGAGTTTGAGCCTCATGGTTGGGCAGAAATCCTAGCAACCATGGATGTAGCCATCAATGAAGAACAATGGAAACCCCATTGTGACGAGGATGGCTATGACATCTCAGTTTTCACGATAGAGCCAATCATGTGTGATTCAGTTTTGGAAGAGTGTGAACCTAACACTGATGCATTTGAGGATGCGAGCGATTTCGACTTAGAGTCAATTATTATGGATCCGCCTTTTGCATCAGAGGAAGAATAATTTTATGAAGTAGAAACTCACCCTCAGAGACTCGAAGAACTAATGAATGAGGTGAGGTTAGCCACACATGTGACCACAAAAAGTGAAGGAAAGAAAAGAAAGAAGAAAGAAACCATGTCAGAAGGAGAAGAATCCTTGTTTGAGGTTCCCGAGAACTTCAAAAAATATGAAATAGAAGATAGACGAATCATGGTACGAATGCCTAATAGAAAAGCTAATGATGGAGAAGTATATGATAATTGAGAGAAAACCAAAAAAATTATAGTCGCCATAGAAGGAGAAGAAGAAAAATGTACATACATAGGGCATGATTTGACGACAGAAGAAGAAGAAGAATTAGTTGCCCTATTGCGCGAATATAGAGATGTGTTCGCATGGAGTTACAAAGATTTGAAAGGAGTAGATCCAGACATATGTCCTCATAGAATCCCTATGACTCCAGATGCAAAACCTACGAAACAGAAGCCATACACGTATAATGATAATTACGCTGCGAAGATTAAAGAAGAAATAGATCACTTGATAGAAGCAAGATTCATATATGAAATTGAGCATACCGAATGGGTATCCCCCATTGTGGTTGTGCCCAAGAAGAATGGAAAATTGCGTGTGTGTATTAACCTTAAAAAAGTTAATGAAGATCAACATCCTGTTCCTATCACGGAACATTTATTGGAAAGAGTTGCGGGCAAGGAAGTTTACAGCTTTCTTGATGGTTTCTCAGGCTATAATCAGGTAGCCATTGCTCGAGAAGATCAACACAAGATGGCTTTTGCCACAGAATGGGGCATTTTTGCATTTCGTGTGATGCCTTTTGGCTTAACAAATGCACCCGCCACTTTCCAGCGACTCATGTGTCACGTTTTTAAGGAATTCTTACGCAAGAATTCAGAAGTTTATGTCGATGACCTATGTGCTCATTTAAATATCAGACAGACTTATATCCCAGAATTAAGACAAGTATTTGACAAATGTCGAGAATATCAGGTTTGTCTCAACCCAGAAAAATGTGTTTTCATGGTCAGACAAGGCAAAATTCTAGGAGACATTGTGTCAAAGAATGGAATCTCTACGGATGAAGAAAAAGTGAAAGTAATTGCAGAATTACCTAGGCCAAATAACATAAAAGAAGTACAGGCATTTATGGGTCATTGTGGTTATTACAAACGATTCATACACATGTATGCAATCATAGCTAAGCCTTTGTACTCTCTTTTGACCAATTTTGAATGGACAGATGAGTGTGAGAATTCATTCAATGAACTTAAACGACGTTTGTGCTCGGCACCTATATTGACAACCCTAGATTGGAGTAAGCCATTCCATGTACATGTGGATGCATCCAATTATGCCATAGGATGTTTGTTAGCACAACCCGCGAATGAAGGTTGTGCTAGAGACTACACACCAAGGTGTTGCAGGAGGTCATTTTGGACCCGATAGGATAATCAAAGTCATCCTCTTTGCAAGATTATGGTGGCCCACTCTTCACACGAATGCGCATACCTATGTAAAGAGATGTGATGTGTGCCAGAAAACTCAATTTCCTACTCGCTGAGATGAAATGCCATTGAAACCCATGATGGGAGGACGTGCATTTTCTAAGTGGGGTATAGACTTTGTAGGACCCATTAACCCCCCTGCAAAAGGTACACATGCTGAATACTTTATTGTTGTGACTGATTATCTTACCAAATGGGTAGAGGCAAAAGCCACAAAAAAGAATGATGCACACACGACTGCAAAATTCTTATTTGAAAATGTCTTTACAAGATATGGATTGCCTATAGAGTTAGTGAGCGATCGAGGAACTCACTTTCGAAACCAAGTCATTGAAGATTTGTTATAGGATTTTATGGTGATTCACAAGAAATCCGCACCATATCATTCTCAGGCCAATGGTTAGGCTGAAAGCACTAACAAGATCCTTTGTAATGTACTGACGAAACTCGTGAACAACAAACGTTCAGATTGGGACAAATAGTTACACCACGTTGTTTGGGCATATCGAGTGGCCTACAAGACCGTACTCAATGCAACTCCCTTTCAGATGGTTTTTGGTCAGAATGCTGTGCTTCCTTTGAACTTCTTGATACCGACCCTTAAGGTTGCACATGAACATCAGTGGACCGGCCATGAATTATCAGCAAGAATAATGGAATTGGAACGATTAGGAGAAACCAGGCTGAAAGCAACAGCAGGCATATACGCAGCAAAGAAGCGATAGAAAGCATATTTTGATGCATATGTGAAAGATAAAGGCTTAAAAGAAGGAGATTTAGTCCTAGTATACACGCTGAAACAACACACACGGAAGTTAGAAAAGCGAGGTTATGGACATATGATCATTAACAGACTCTCAACAAGTGGAACAGTACAGTTAGCCACCTTAGAAGGAGACATAATGCCTAACTACATTAGTGGCTGTAGAGTCAAGTTATATCAGGAACCTCTTACTAAGGATATGCTTAGACGACTCACGTTGGCAAAGAAGCATAAGGAGGAAGAAAATAGAATACAAGCTGAAGCTCAGGTAGAAGCCATAGAATGCATTAAGCGCATGAAGCTAAGAAGACAAGGACTAGGGAGAGAACATTATAACCATCTGGAAACATCACCCAGATATCCCATGGCCATGTGTCAAGTAAAGTCAACCACTCATCCTAGCATAGTGGACAGGAGACCATTCATTACAGTCAGGCTAGAGCACGACAACCCTTGCCAAGAGCTCAGGGCTTTGATTGACTCAGGTGCTGCTACTAGTGCGATTAGATAGTCCCACTATAAGGACTCAGGAATAGAAATATGGCCAATTGAGGCATACCTCATAGGGCTAGGAGGCATGGAAACCCCTTGCATGGGTGAGATGGACCTTCCTATCCTCATACATGATGTGAACATGACAGCGAAGCTACTAGTGTGCCATGATGATGACCTGATAGAACCTCTAATCCTTGGCCAAGATTGGCTATACGATCACTCAGTGGACCTAAACCTTAGACAAGGCTCTCTGCAGATTGGAACCTTAGATCAGAAGCGAGTGATACCGCTTGACTTCCCTAACGGCATTCTGACTGAGGTATGTAAACCTAGACCATATGAACAACATGGGAAGGAAGACCAGAAGATCTTTGGTCAGCTGAGTCACGTTACGTCTACACCAACCCACACGTGCTTGGCAATGGACAATTGTCAATCAGAAGGACGTCAGGAGATTTTCCCTTGGGCTTCCTGCAAACTAGAAGGGGCAACCACCCAATTGCTTGGTCAAATGGACACCATCAGCGGTTAGGTAGGTTACATTAGCTGTCAGGTGGACTGCATCAGCAGCCACATGGGCAAAACATCCCATAGTGCCCATCCTTCCACACTTACTGCAGACTGGCCTAGATCTGTGGTACAAAGTGCCTCACCTCTTAATGGACAAGTTTCGCAAGTGTTGGATCTCCCTTCTTTTCCAAAACAGAGTGTCCCTCCGACCTCTCAACCTCAACCACAAAGGAGTCAACCACGATGAAGGAACCCAGACCGACGACAACATCAGACGACACAAGGAAGAAAGCTGTAGAATCAGTATCATAAAGCAAGAGGCACGAGACAAATATGGGTGCCAAAAGGACAACAAGCATCGACTGATTTCAACAAAACAGACATTGATACAAAGAAATCAAGGCAGAAGTAGAATCAGTATCCAAAGCCTTCTTGACCTTCTTCTACGAATACGAACGTTCGATAAATTTGGATCGCCAAGAAGTACCTTATTAAACGACCCATACCCACGCAGATATGGGTACCCAAACAGTGTATTATAACTCAACCCTCAAGCCATGTAATATATAACCCTCAGAAATCTCTTCACCCTTTAATCCCACCACATCTCATACCATCTTTTGTCCCTCAGAAGAAACATATCACGCGTTCACAAAATCTTAGGAAGTGGATACCGAAACGTATCTAGAAGTCTTCTCCTAACCCATTGTCTAACATAACTCCCACCCCGACTAATCTACAACCTTGTAATAACTCATTCACGACTGAACCTTGTACAAATCCACACACTATAACCCACGATCACTTGCAATGCCACCTCATCAAGAAATGTATGCATCATCTCAAGCATGTAGGTGTCTAGAGACCTGCATTAGTTTTGCAACAATCATTCCATAAACCACATCACAACACTCGGCTACACGGGTTACACATCGGTTATGGAAAGGGATTGCAGTCTCACTTTAATGGGATCATAATTAATGTCCATACTAATGTGTCAATCTTATGTAGCAGATCTACCACGCATTCGCATCAATCATCATGCAGGCAGAAGGACCATCAGAAGCTGGCCCCAGTGTACCCATGGCCAATATTGGAGAACTACTAGCGGAGCCCCATCCTACGGCTCAACCCCCATAATTTCAGGGATTTCCAGGACCCATGTCGATTGACGATCCTCCTAGGGGATATACTGAAAAGATTCATCGCAATTCTCACTGGTTCCAAGGATTAGCAGGTCTGCTAGCGGATGTAGATTTCATTTTTGAGGCCAATTTGGCATTTGATCACCGTACTTGGGCCAAGTATCAATTCTTCTCAAGATAATTCGAAGGACTACAGAACACAGAAGATTTAACGCATGTTTGGGCAAGAGCAGGCTTTACAGTATATTTCAGTGATCCCTTGCCTAAACCTGACTTCTACAGATGCTATTACTTAATCACCACTTTGACAGCTTCGGAGAACAAGGATCTACCAGGAACATTCATTTTGCCGTCATTAGTAAATGATCCGCCATATAAGAGGTTTTACCTTTTTAAAGATCTGATTCGCGCTGCAATCAAAATCCATGGTACGCACACTCCAACAGAATGAGAAAGGCTGGTTCCAGAGCCAATGAAACATGGAGATCATGTTACTAAGTGGGAAGATATTTCAGCAATCACACCTGAGCTCTCTAAACCATTGAGGATATGCATGCAACATTTCGCTTTCCCCGCTCAGGATAGATTCACCATGCCCCACAAACATATCTGGTTTGGTTTATATTTAGCATGTACTGGGCCACAAACAGTAGACCTAGCTAGTTGGATACTTGATCAGATGTACTTAGCACAACACAAATGGGAAAGAAAGAAATTAATCAATGGATGTTGCACCCTCACGCGCATTGTATATATGTGTTTGGCATACGATTTACCGATCCAGCGTGCAATGACAAGCGAGGAGTTGAAAGCATTCAAAGGGACAACAAAAAAAGCTAGGAAGCCCAACAAAGCACGAGCAGGGAAGTGCATGAGAGGTACTATCCCATGCCTACAGGTCCCAAAATCACCGTCACCGCAACCCTCTCCAGAACAGTCTCCTACTAAACCCCCTGTACAACCTATTCGCATACGGTTATCAAGACCGGTTATAACGGAGGCCACCACCAGCACAATTGCTCCTCAAGCAACCACAATTTGATTTTGAAATGCAGGATGCTTTCTCCAATGAATTTCAGTTTTCAGAAGGACAATTTTTTCTCAAGAATATGAACGGCCAAGCTACACGACTACGCCCCGAGACCAACCACAAGGACAAATAGTATCTAGTTCCGAGGACAAAAGAACAGAAACCGATGAATATGATGGCGATGATGAAGCCAGTCAGGGCACTCATGAATCCCAAGAACATGTGCAGACAGATGAATAAGGACAACACACCGACACCCAGGGTGATACCAGTACGCATGAAGATGAAACCTTTGAAGCAGCAGCTTATACGCTAGCCATCAAGAAGCTATATCGCACCATGAAGAAAGTTTGGGCATGTAAGAAGTTAACTGAGGAAGAGAGCCAAGCACTCATAGAGCAAGAACTTGTCTCAGGCGGTTTCGAAGAAGTATACATCAGAGGCTTCAGGGAACTTGTCAAATCAGTGGGATCCACCAAAGCCTTAAGATATTTGTAGAGGAAATTGTTACCGCAGTATGACCCTCACAGAGTTTGCTTACTAACCAAACCTGGTGAATACATTCATGTACCCACAGGTGCACAATCTTCAGATCAGGCTAGGGAAGCACGTCTGATCCCTGAAGGATCATTCACAGAAGACACCATTATCATCGACTCCCCACCCCACACTACTACTGTACATACCACCGTTGCGACCGAAGTACCCGCCACCTGAATCGCTCCTCTTTCACCTCCTGTATCTCCAATCTCCCCTGTACATCTGATCTCTCCCAGACCATCCACATCTTTGGATAGCGCTGTAGCCGAAGCCTTCCTTACTTCCATTCACCCGACAATTCCCGCACCTACACAACCTAGTCTTCCAGCTCTGACATCCACTTTTCTATCTAGTCCATTTCTCCATCCATCTTTTCCATCCTTCCCTAAACCCCTGAGACCACTTTTTCCTTTCCCACCTCCATTAACCATCTCCCCAGTCTCTCCCCCTCGACCCACCGTCATTCCTCTTTCCCCTTTCCACCAAGGAGCACACAAGAACCCCTCTGTAAATTACTCTTCCACCTTTGTAAACCCTGTATTTACACCCACGCAAGCATCCACGATCACTCCTCTGTTCACGATCACGGCACTTGATACCACATCCAATGACATGGATATATCACCACCCACCGCACCACCACTCGCTTCATTCACGGCACAACTATATTTAGGCACTTCACTTTTTTCCACAATAACCACAACATCCACTTTCCCACCCCCATTCCCCATTCCCTTTGCATCTACACCCATTGCATCTTCACTTAGCACACCATTAATATTATCACCCACTATAGATAATGCATTTCGACAAATGCTCACCTGTATGACTCAAGTAAAAGATGAGTTCACATCTCTTGGAACTAATTATTAGCACCTGCAGAAGACAATGAATGATTTACAGTCGCAACTCAATTCACTATCCATCGAGAATGCCTCATTGAATACGTGCTACCAAGAGCTACGAGAGGCATATCATAAATTGGAACTAGAAAGTGAAGCAAAAACAAAAGAGGCTGTCACGGATATTGATAACTTGTTAAGGGCACAAACTATTCGCAATGAAACATTAACCAGGAACATGGGCTTACTCAGACGACACCTGGCAGCAGCGAAAGAAGAGAACCAGCATTTACAAGAACATAATAGAGAGAATTTAGAAGCTGCCCTAGATCAACCCGACCAACCATTGAGCCCTAGCCGCTTTAAGGCCATGCCCTCCGAATCTATGAGAATGTTGTTAGATGATCATGTCAGATTGTTAGATGAGTACGACAGCATGAACGAGGAATATTAGAAGCTAAAAGAAGATCATAAACTACTCCAACTACGAGCACCAATACAACAAGGTCTACTAGCCCCTGCGGTCCCATCTCCTGACATCCTAGAGGAACTCAACGCATTACGGGCCAAGGTATTAACCCTTCAATCACAGATAGCAGTATATGAAGCACCACCAAGGCCAAACTCCCCACCGGAACTACTAGCAGAGGAAGAAACAGTCACTATTCCGGTGGAGGAAACTTTCGAAGAAGCATATGAACCTCAACCCATCCCAGGCGGACGAGTCACGGCTGAAGACCAGACGATATATGAAGCACCACCAAGGCTAGACTCCCCACCGGAACTACCAGCAGAGGAAGAAACAGTCACTATTCCGGTGGAGGAAACTTTCGAAGAAGCATATGAACCTCAACCCATCCCAGGCGGACGAGTCACGGCTGAAGACCAGACGACTTTCAAACTTCGAACTCCCGCATGGATGAAGGCGTTAGAAGAACTGGGAAAAACCCACTCAGCACGGGTAGAAGCGCAGCTTCACGCCATGGCAATGATTGAAGAACGCATTTTACAGTCCCCATACTTTGCTCATTTGGCCCCTAGCAGATACATATCAGGGTATGAGCTACAATATAAACCTTATTTTATGTTAATGGTGGAATATTAGTTGGCCATAGAGAAATAAACAGGCAAGAAACCATCTCATGCTACTCAATTTGAGCCTGATGATTTGCCACGGGATGCGCAGGAAGGAGAGATCTATCAACCAGATTGGCATAAAGATTTATTACAAAAATATCCTGAGATGATGAGTACATGGGCCAAGGCACCACTACACTTAAAATACAACCCATGTTGGGGACCAGTGCCACGTCGCCGCTCCTAGAAGGCATTCACGATTAAAGTACAGAATAACAAGCAATGCCAGGATTGGTTGAATTACCCATACTTCACCCCATCCACCGGACCACCTATAGTTCGATACATGATGGCAACGATTCGTCACTGGCTCCCTCGCTTAAAACACATGGACGATATAGCAACACACATAACTGTCAAGATATTTGACATGATACAGATGGTTTTTAAAGTCTTCAGATGCGTCAAGGCACCACATGTAAACACCCCGGGCTTCAAGCATGGTAATCTAGATCTCACATATGATATGAGTACAACGCCATCGCTACGAGTGTGTTATGCCTGGCATTGCAAAATCAAATACCTACAGGCGTGCTACAAGCAAACCTTCGAAGAAATGTTCACAACCGGTTTCTGGGAATACCATTCAAAAGTGTTCATCAGCAGGCCCACACATTTGCTTCAATTATTTGCCTGTGAACATATGATATATTCCACACATTATCGACTCCCACCATCCGATGAATTGCAACCAATTGATTGGGAGAAACTCGAGGCAGATCTGGCCCGAGGAATTTGCATATCAGAACACACCCTCACTCAGGAACTACTCCAGAATTACATCCGACAGACCTCACAACAAGGTTCTCTCGAGGATGACAAAAGCGAGAGGGAGGGGGCTGTTGGCAGTAGCCAGAGGCATAGAAGACGCGGAAGCATGTAAAGACAAAGGAGGGAGTCAGTCGAATCAATTTTTCAAAGATTTATGTTTTATAAATACTTTTCAAAACCCCCAACAGTGATTTTCATCACTTTTGTAATATATGTAACATAGAAAAACCCTTTTTGTAATTTATAGCTCCATTTTGTGCAAGCCGAGGAGTCCTCGAGCTTGAGGAGCTTAGGTAGAATGAGCGTACCAATTTTGGTTATTTTTAGACACGGTTTAACCTTTCAAATAGCATCTAGGACCTATTTTTTAACTATGCCGGTCACTATATGTGAAACCGGTCAAAACTAGTATAGAATCTATAAAAAGAGCTAGATAGCTCATTTTTGAGGTTACTTAGTGTTAGCTTGTTTGAATAGAGAAGATCTCAGAGCTATTTTGAGCTTGTAAGAGTGTTCTTGAGTAATAGAGTTGATTTCTCACCTTCCATTGTGTCTTGCTTGTCTCTTCGTAGTGTGTGTATGTGTGTGTGCATCTCTATGCTTCTCACCTTCACTCTCACTTCATCTCACATTCACGATCTTCATATCACTCCTATCTCTTCCGTGGATTGAAATTAAGGAGGTCGAGCTTCTTAACGTGGTTCTCACCATTGTGCTAGAGCAACACCTTTGTACAAACTTCTGACTAACTTTAAGTGAATTGAAGAATGTGAGATATCTTTCAATTAGTTGAAATGATGCTTGTGATTATCCCCTATTTTGACAACAACAAATTAGAGTAAGCAATTCCATGTTTACATGGATTGTTCCAATTTTGTGTTTGGATGCATGCTAGCACAATCAATAAGAGAAGGAAGTATTGAACTCCCCATAGCCTATGCAAGTAGGTAGTTGAATGCTACAAAAAGGAATTACATGACTACTGAGTGAGAATGATTAGGCATGGTTTATGAAGTCAAGAAATTTAGATGGTATTTTCTTGCAAATAAGTTCAAATTCTTTAGTGATCATCAAGCACTTCTTTATCTAGTGAACAAACCTTGCAATAGAGGTAGATTAGTAAGATGGTTTCTCTTACTAATGGAATATGATTTTGAGGTAACTTTAAGGAAGGGTAAGACCCATCTTCAGGTGGATCACCTTTCTTGGATCACTTCATGAGAATCCCCACAAAGAGTGTCAAATGAATTTCCTGATGCATACTTGTTCAACTTGGAAGACGTTCCAAAATGAGCTAAATGATTAGTGCCAATTCTCACATTTAGACCCAAGAATCTAGTGGTAAGAATGAAAGATGAAGAGATTGTTAAGCCATAGAAGTATTATATACTTGTAGGAAGTATCTATAAGAAACTAGATCAAGGGATCTTAGCTTGTTGTGTGGAAGAAGAAGAGCATGCCAAATGGTTACAATTAGCACATGTAGGTGCATTAGAGGAACACCAATAGAAAAAACCTATAGAATTTGAAAAGATAATATACTGGCCAACCATGGAAGCAGATGTTTGTAGGTTACTCAAGGATTTTCTAACGTGTATTAGTAGACCCCTTGTTGAACATGACACTTTACATCAAGTGTCGTTAATAAGGGACTGGAGCAATAAATTTGTTGACTTCCTGAGGATGAAAACATTCCCTCAAGAGATGAAGTTGGCATGATCAAGAAGTCTAGCACATGCGCCTCAAGACTACACACTCATTGGAGATCATCTATACAAACATGGACAAGACAGACACTTGAGACTATGTGTACATGAAAGTGAGTACTTGAAGATCTTAGAAACTACACACAAAGGTGATCCAAGAGGACACTTCGGGCCTGATCAAGTGATCAAAGCCATACCTTTTTCAAGTCTTTGGTTGCCTAAGCTTCATATAGATGCACATATCTATATGAAGAGGTGTGACACATGTCATTAACTCAATATAATGTATGCAAAGACGAGATGCCATTGAGAACCATGATGGGAGGACATGCATTCTCAAAATGGAGAAAAGACTTTGTCGGTCCAATCAACCCCTAGCTAAAAGCTCCCATGTCAAATATATAATAGTTGTAATAGATTATCTCACCAAATGGATAGAAGTGAAAGCCATTAGGAAGAATGGTGCGCAAATGAAACATTTTTTTTTTTTGAGAGCATATTCACGAGATAGAGGTCGCCAATAGAGTTGGTAAGTGATAGCGGAACCCACTTCTTGAAGAAGGTCATTAAATATCTATTACAAGATTTCATGGTTATTTACAAGAAGTCGACACTGTATCACCATGGGAAAATGGACAAGTAGAGAGCACGAATAAGATCTTGTGTAATGTATTGATCAAGCTTGTAAACAACAAGCATTCTGATTGCGACAAAAAACTTCATCATTCTGTTTGGGCATATTGAGTGACCTATAAAACGGTACGCAATGTTGAGAGTTCCATGCTCCACCCTTTTGTCCAAAGCTACTTTCATTCACATGCAAGTCCATATATCCCACATGCAAGGGAATTCTCCCAAACTCCATATAAGCAAGGCCTCCCTTCACTCCACACAAGTCATTGCACTCTAGCTCATTGCCAAGAGTGTGCTTCCACTCCTCATGGAGTCTCCATGCTCATAGAGCATACTTTGTAAGTTCATTTCTATTTATTTCATTAATCATGTTTTGTTATCTTTTGTTCCTTCCTCCTTAGCTTGTTAGATGTGTGCATGTGAGTAGAGTAGGAGTAGTTCTTCTTCATTTCAACATGGTATCAGAGAATAGGTTAACTATTTCTCTTTTTGAGTTTTGTCTTTGTTATCTTCATCATTAGCATGTTTTTCCTTGTTAATCCCTCCCTCCCTCCCATGTTTTCTTCAATAAGAGTCCTTCTAAGCACTATTCCATTTTTTGTTTATCATAATCATTCCTTATCATTGCTTAGTATTCTGTGATGGTAGCATATTGTTCATTACATTTCTTTTCCTCTCCGTCCATGTCATATTCTTCATATCGTATATCATTCAACTACTATTGGGCCATGCAATGCTTGATCTATTGTCTCTGTTTCTGCATCACTGAGCTCACCATACACTCTTTGGGCAAGGAAGCAGAAATGTTTGGTAGCAGAAGCATCCAAAAGATAGGAAGGAAAATTGGATGACCACGATGCAATAAGCTCTGAGCAATACACCGAGGAGGGCTGCTTCCTTGGGTTTTAGATTTTGGATCGGCCTGTGCGGCACCACAATGCTGTCTCCCCTCACTAACATCGCGAGTTCCCTCTCTAAACCCAGCCTGTGGAAGCATCCGAGTTCAGAGAATCTGTTTGTGGATCACGATCAGTACCTCTGCCTGCAACAATAGGTGAAGCACATTCTAGCTTCTTCTTCTCTTCCTCCATCGCCCAACAAGAGACTTCACGCAACACTACTATACTCAAGGGCCTGCTTTCTACTTCTCTATGTCATTATCTTTCGCTAGACGATAGAGCATGGGGTGCTTCAAATGCATCAGAGTTGGGTGTAAATTGAAGCACGTCGAGTGCATATCCCACAGAGAGTAGGACGGAAATGAGATCTCGACATAGCAGAGTTGCTGTATCATCAGCGAGCAAGACATCTCCGAAAAGGGCGACAAACCCATAACTTTCCGCTCAACAGAAAGCTCTAGGAAAGAGGAGACCACGAAAAGGTGCAGTTCCGGGATGGCTCTATGAGCGAGTCTATGGAAAGCACTCATGGAGTGCCCTTGAAGATTTCGAGCGCACTGTAGAGAGAAGGTGAAAAAGAGCAGATAACCGATGAGAGCGCACTGTAGAGAGAAGGCGAGAAGGAGTTAGACCAACGATCAGAGTTAATGGAGTTCATTCAGTGTCAACCATTCCAATGACATAAGCAGTGATGAAAATGAGAAGCCATATCTGGCAAAGAGACGAACATCGACTCTATTAACTCTAGAGAAATCTCCAATCTTGGATTCAGCTATCACGTGCACAATGAGTCTTATTAATAGAAATAATGCGGACATAAGATTTCTTTTCAAGGTCAAATCTAGACCGATATATCTTCCTACCCATGTCAAATTTAGTTGCAAAGAGAATGTATACATTCTTTCCATGTCATCTTTGTTAAACATCATCATATGGCTTTTTGTAAAGGATTAGACACCACTTTGAGTAGTACTCAAGGTAGGACCTCCCCAATGCCATGAAAACTTTTCCAAGGCTATGTTCATGCTCTCACACATCAAATATGTATCTCCAAATAGCAAAACCCAAGGACATGCTCACAATCAACAACAATAAGTCCACAACAGAGAAGTTGATGCTACCAAAGATCCCATCAATGGATCCAAAGAAGGATGCACAATCAACAAAGGCCTTCAAATCAAAATCCAAGAAGGTGGCAAATGGATCCGAATGCACCACCTACCCCATGATGTAAACCCTATATTTCTATGGATCCCATATGTCCCTAGATCCCAACAAAACCACTTGGATCTCAAATGTCCAAGTATATGTCTTGGGATCCCATATGTCCCAAGATCCTAGGGATGCCATATGTCCCAAACTTGGATCCCATATGTCCAAGTTATGTCCAAGGATTCCATATGTCCTTGGATCCAAAAAACCAAATGGACTAAGTGATCCCATATGTCACTAGTCCCCTATCTTAAAAACAAAAGGGTCATCACATGGAGGGGGGGTGTTGAGAGTTCCATGCTCCACCCTTTTGTCCAAAGCTACTTTCATTCACATGCAAGTCCATATATCCCACATGCAAGGGAATTCTCCCAAACTCCATATAAGCAAGGCCTCCCTTCACTCCACACAAGTCATTCCACTCTAGCTCATTGCCAAGAGTGTGCTTCCACTCCTCATGGAGTCTCCATGCTCATAGAGCATACTTTGTAAGTTCATTTCTATTTATTTCATTAATCATGTTTTGTTATCTTTTGTTCCTTTCTCCTTAGCTTGTTAGATGTGTGCATGTGAGTAGAGTAGGAGTAGTTCTTCTTCATTTCAACACCCAATGCCACTCCCTTTTAGATGGTTTTTGTCCAAAATTTTATGCTTCCATTAGAATTTTTAATATGCACCTTAAAGCTTGCACAATAGCATCAGTGGACTAGCCACAAGCTATCCTCCAAGATCTTGAACCTAGAACACCTAGCTGAGACAAGACTTATAGTAGCAGTAGGGATATGTGTAGCTCAGTAGAGGCAAAAAACATATTTTGGTGCACATGTAAAAGACAAAGGCTTGATAACTGGTGATTTTCTTTCAATATACACATTGAAACAACATGCACGAAAGCTAGAGAAACATGGCTATGAGCCTATGATTATCCATAGGATATTGAATAGTGGAGTTGTCTTACCAAACTACATCAATGGTTGGTTTCTTTTCTTTTAGTATACACATTGAAACAACATGCACGAAAGCTAGAGAAACATGGCTATGGGCCTATGATTATCAATAGGATATTGAATAGTGGTGATTTTCTTTTAGTATACACATTGAAACAACATGCACGAAAGCTAGAGAAACATGGCTATGGGCCTATGATTATCAATTATAGGATATTGAATAGTGGAGTTCTCTTACCAAACTACATCAATGGTTGCTGAGTTAAGCTCTATCAAGAGCCCTTGATAGAAGATATGATCAAACAACTCAATGTGGTTGTTGCAAAGAACTAAAGACAAGAGGAATAAAGAAGTGGAGAGAACAAGAGAAGACGAGCAAGACTACAAATGTTTTCAAGAAATAACTATTTTTCTTTTCATAATTTCCATCATGAAACACTAAAAATTCCCTTGGTAATGTACTAGAGAAGTCCTTTAGATGCATATTCCTTGAAGATTGTAATGATATCCATGTACATTAGTATGATTTTAGATATTTATAGAGAAAGTGCCAGTATCAAGTGTGAAAGGACCAAACTAAGGGCACTTGTATATAAGTCACTTTGTGACTCATCTGTAAAGACTTTCTACCATAATATAGAGACTAACTTTTGAAAATTAAAGATTCCTTCTTCTTTCTTGTGTATCTTCTTCTTTGTGAGCTTGTATGTGCGTTTGAGGCATGAAATGTATGCTTTGAGGTGTTGTCTACCCTTTCAACACATTTTTTTATTGGTATCATGCATGTGTGAAGCATAAGGATTTGTTAGCTATAGGAAGGTGAGTCCCAACACTTCGTTTTTTCTATGCAACTTGGATCAAAGTAGTCGGCTTGAGCTGAAAATCCCACCATTGGATGCATCTTGTCGAGAGCTTTGAAAGAACATGCTATTAATGGCCAAGTTTATGAGCTAGGAGATATCACTTTATTTTTTTTTCTCTTGCATCAAGTATCCTGACACACACACACACACACGTGTAGAGGGTGTCTTGTGATGTGGATACCCACTTGTGCATGCATTACTTGACCCTTTCCCATATCTATCATCCTAAAGCACAAATTTCCATGCACGTGAGTGGGTTATACTCTCGGTTTGATAATTTAATGTGTGTTTATCAAACCACCACTATGTGCACTTGTTGGATGTGTGAGGGCTATCTAGTCTTGATTATCATGTGTATAGGACCTTGTGAGTTGGATGCACACTTTTTTGGCACTGTTGCTAGGGAGGAGGGCCTAAGTCAAGGTGTCTATGTGATGGTTAGAGTGCCATTGTGAAGATAGTGAACTTGAAGAAGTAATTCAGTATCTTAGCAAGTCATCAATCACTTGCACTTGTTTTCTCATACACCTAGTGTGTGTGTGTGTAACACGTTTTTTAGGGTTAGGCTAGGAGTGGAGAAGTTAGCATTAGGAGTTTGACAAATAGATTTGGAGTAAGTTAGGACACCAAAAACCACAAAAAATCAAAAACTTGCATTTTTTAGAGATCATTGATCTTGATTAGTGGCTAAAACCAAAACTCTATTTCAAAATCCATTTGTAAAAGCACAAGTATCATGGAAAGAGGTAGGAGTGACCTGTATCATGGGATCTTGTATCTCTTAGAACTAAGTCTATAGCAAGAGTTTAGAGCTAAGAGTTGAGAGAGAGACTCCTTTATTTGATCTCTACATAGTAAACATATCATTTTCCATCCATATCCGCATCCATGGGGAGAAGCGACACATCTCGAGTATCGTGAGGGATGTTTATTGAGAAAACAAAGGTATTTTTGTGACACAAACACATAAGGCAAGAGAGAAGAGCACAAAGAACCCACATACAACTTTAAAGTTTAATTTTGTGTAAGAAAAGTCCAAGTCCCACAATCAATTGAGTTTGGTATCATGATACCGAATTCTCATGTCTTGCCAATAGTTGATAGGTGTCATGTATCATCGACACCTTACTTCTAGTCATGTATTGCCACATCTAAATATCGTGTATCATGACTAGTCAAGTATCTTCACATGATACTCAAGTATTGAGTATCGTGTGTCGTCCCTTAACAAGTATCATGCATCATCGATACAATCCAAGTTCTATCATATGACATGAGTATAGTATATCATTTTTTCAAGTATTGTATCACCACAAAGGCAAGTGTCATGTATCGTCAGTCTTGAAGTATCTTATCATCAACCCAAAGTATCATGTATCATTGATACCTATCAGTATCATGTGTCACTAATCTTTGGTTGTATTGTGTATCACCCACCCACATATTGTGTATCATCTAGAAGCCCAAGTACCATATCGTAAGTTTCATGTGTCATCTATTGTGTATAAGTCTTAGTATGGTGTATCGTGGATTTTTTGGAACAAAGGCTAATTGTTCCATAAGTGACATTGAAAATTACATTTTCAAAAAAAACAATTGGACCCAAACAAACATCAAAAAACACTCAAAGGTGGAGACAAAGAACTTAGGGCTAGAGAAATTGTGAGGATTTGTAGACCATGAATGAACTTGAGATCAAGAGGGATCTTAGGAAGCCAAAGGAGTGTAATCTCATCAGCAGGGAGTGTGACCAAGAGAATCATCCACTCCTCTTACTAAGATACTTCTAGTAATTCTGAAAGCGAGCCAATGTCAACATCTAAAGACATGCACAATTTACATCTATTCTTCAAAGATCATGTCTTTGATATAGGGAGATTATACAAATTCCTTGTAGTATATTTCTACAAACTTGCATGGAGTGCCTCTATATACCTAGATGGAATTAATAAATCTATAGCAAGACTCAAAAACTCTACTAGCTCTAATGTTTTCTAGAGACTAGCAACAAATTTTGAAGGATGATTTTACATGGATAAATGAGGAAATTTGTACTTAGTAACTGAGCATCTTGAGAGAATCAATTAAATGGAAGAAATTGAGGAACCAAGTAACCCAATGGATATGGACAATAGAGAGTCTATGGCCACCCCAAGAGGAACATTTGTTGTAGTGAATGTATTGAGAGGAGATAAAATTCCCCAAGATGATGAGTTAATGGATTTCTATTTGATTGTTGGAATGAGTAAGTTGTTGTAAGAATCTATGAATATAGTGAGAAGTTGTGTCAATCTTGCTACTTTTTATGAATTGGATGATCCAAAAGACTCTTCCAAATTCACATACATAGATCAAGAAAAGAGAAGATATTGGGAAGTAATTGATACAGATAGATCTAGACTCCAATATATGGGTTTGCTAGTGTTTACTCCAAGAGGTCAAGCAACCACTTCCCAAAATCCACAAAGTCAACAACAAAGCCAAGGAAACCCTATTTTAGGGAAAAGTATTTGGCAAAATTTTCCACCAAGACCTCATGTCCACTTTGCTACACCAAGTAATAGCACAATGCCAGACACTCAAATGGGAGGTGAGATGATGAACAAGCCATCCTTTCCTGACCAGGTGTGCCTCCAATCGCTCAATTTATTCCTCAATCACCTAATGCAGGTGGAAAACTAAAACCTTAACAAGAAGCAAAATGTCTAAGGAACCACTATGATGGATTAGGAGATCCATATGATCACATGGGTGAATTTAAACAAGTGTTGTGAGCTGAGTAGGTCTATGAATTTTTATTCAATATCAATCTTTTGGAATTACACTATTGGAAACAACTTTAACATGGTTTCTACCCTTCAATTCCAATAGATTTGCCAACATTGAACAATTCTTAGAAGATTTTATTGGTGAGTTCACTAAGAGAGGGATAAAACATAATACATATTCTTTGATTCACACTTTTAAACAAGCAAGCAATGAGCCAGTAAGACTTGCTACCAGAAGATTTAAGCAATACATGGATCGATGTCCGATCATAGAAAGGCCAATCCACCCAAAAAAAATCTCATTATTTTTGAATGGATTAGCCAATGGGAATTTAAGACCTTTTGTGTATGTGAAATGCCCAACAACTTTAGATGAATGTCTTAGGTAGTGTATCGACCTGGAAGATAACTTAGTTGATGAACTCAAGATCCCTTAGAATCCAACCATGTTTGATGAAACTTCTAGTAGTGTGTCCACCCAATCCATGAACGTGGAAAATTTAGAGAATTAGTGTCCAAGAAGCTGTGAGTTCAAAACCACTAGGAATCAAAACCCTAGAAGGCTCAACCCATGCAAATGCCAATATCAAGGAGATGTTTACATTGTAAATGGGATCATCCATCTCGTGCGTGTGCAAGAGGAGGACACCCCACCATAGCAATATTCGTATGCAAGGCCATCCATGCATGGACCAAATTTCTACTCTCACATTGAGCAAAAGTACACCAATCACACTACTAAGAATTGCCCTTACAACTGACAACCTAGGAACCACAAACTCCTCAATTTAGGCCTTATGGATATCAACCAAGAGAAGAAGCCAGGGAGGCTCCCAGGTATGGTTCATATCAAGGACCCCCAATGGCTCAGAGACCTTATGAGTATCAAGGTTATATTCAACCTCAACCAATGTTGGGACACCAAATGCCCCGGCCTCAAAATGTAGTGCCACTCAAGTAGACACAACCTGAAGAGAATGTAGAGAGAGCTCTAGTACTAATGAAGCAGTAGACAAGCTAAAAAAAAACGAGTCAAAGCTATGAATAGATCTAAGGTGATTACTATGTCTATGACCACAATCCCATAGAATATGAGTAAACATATGAATAGGAATAGTATGAGTATGATGGCTATGGAGATTCATATGGATATGAATACACCAACATAATGCATGGTGCACCTAGAACTCAAGCTCTAGTAAGGAAGTTGGTGAGACCACCTGCACCAAGAGGAATTTTTTGTAGATTCGGTAGAGATTGTTTGATTAGGGAGTTCAAAATGCCCCACCACCCACCTCATGAGAAGGTATGGGAAGGTTATTGTAGTGAATGTGGAAAAGAACATCTGATCAAGGATTGCCCCAAGAATCCCTCTAGGGCATCTTCCACTACACAAATGAATGTGATTGAAATAATAGAGTCATCTAGTAGTGATAAATAATACTTGGTGCCATTAAAATCCATTACAAGAGTTAAAGCTAAAGAAAATAAAGAAACCCTTAGTGATCAAAGACTCAAGAGTCTCATGAGTGAAAAGAAAGAAGAATCCTTACCCCAAGTGGTAGAAAACTCTAAATAGTTGTCGAAAAGCTCAAGGAAGAAAAAGGCTTAAAAAATGGAAAACTAGACAAGGAAAAACCAAAAGCAAGTGGATGAAGAAATTGGCTAAAGAAAAAGAGAAGTGTGCAGAGGACATAGAGTCTAACCAATCAGCCCATCAAAAAAACATATTGATGTGGTAAAGATGGAAGAGAAAACAAAGGACTAGGGCAAGATCAGTTCCAATGGATCCAGTGCTTGAAGACTTACAAATGTGGTTGAAAGATTATCAATCTAGAAAAGAGGTAAGATTTATTCTACAACATCATGAATCATGTTATCCTAGAGGAGATCTAGAAAATGAAAGAATTGAAATATGTAAGAAGCTTATTGAAATTACTCAGACCACACTAGAGAAATTAATACTAGCCATTCTTGCTATGAAAATCCGTGCAAAAGCATTCTAAGAATTTCTAGAAAACTTCAATGCAAGAAAAGTAGGGAAAGAACCCCCCAAGCCATTGAGGATGAATTTGTGTTAGAAACCATGGAGAGTCATTCCTTAATTCTGAGCTAGAAGCAAATTGGCCACAAGACCTATGGGCCAAAGTTCAAGAAGATAGATGGAAAAAGAAAAAAGTGAGATCCCTCCCTTCTTAGAACTAGATGCTTCTACAACAAGAAGTAGAATTTGAAAATCTATCTAATCAATACCTTGAGATAGAAGTGGCAATTATCCTTCCTACACTTCCAAATTACATGGACGATTATGAAAAAAAATCAGATTTCTTCCATGCAAGGAGAAAAGAACCTCCGAGGAAGCGTCAACTACTCCACAAGAGTTAAACAAGGCTAAAGTTCATTGATCTTTAAATTTAGAAGAAATTCTACAAGTAAATATCCAACTCTAGAATAAGTTAGCCATTCAACTAAACCTGAAAAAACAAGGTACGTCAGACAAGGAGAGAAATATTGAAGAAAGCCCAACAATTAGAATACTTGTAGACAAAGTAGGAGATTTCAATGAGGGTGATGAAGGAAATACTTTCCTTCCAATCACTTTTTGAGGATACATGAGTAAATTTATATTAGAAACTGGTGCTAGAGTAGGAATAGCTACTAAGAAAATTTGGGAAAATGGGGAAAATTAGCCTTAAGACTGACAATAATGAAATTGCAATCGGCTGATGGTCATGTAGAGCATCCCTTAGGACTCATATAAATTGTGATATTCATTACATGTGGAGTAGGGTTCAAAGAAACCTTATTTATATGTCTATTTAGCAAGACATGCAACTTTGAAATGATCCTAGGACGATCTTTCATGAGATAACTGAAAATAGTTCAAGATTGGGGATGAGAGCTTTGTATCTTCAACACCAAGGCACAACTACCAAATTAAATCTCCGAAACTTCTCTTAAAGGGATGTGCCACCTCTTCAATGGAATTCCATCAACAAAGAGGAATATGATCAATCAATCCATAGTGCTGGATACATCGATCAATCTTTGATTAACAAGGATACCCAATTGTGGATTTGCAAAGTTGACCAAAGGGAAGAAAAAAGGCTCCAATGTTGGAATCTAGGGCAGGACGGAGACTAACCCATAGAAAACCCTCCTTATATGTCCCAAGTATTTCTTGAGAAAGAATTTGAAACACATTGATGGATGGAAATACTAGCAACATTAGATGTGTGGACAAATGAAGAAATACTCACCATGAATGAGTGTGTAGATGAAGAGGGATATGAGTTAAGTCTATACATGATAGTAGTCCAAGAAGCAGATAAAAGTGCGATAATAGAAAGCAACTAAACAAGGATTACAAAAGTATAATAATGGAACCTGAGTTTGATTCAGAAGGATAGTCTGTGGAAGAAGTTGAAATGAATAATCAAGTGAGAAAGTGTGAGATCCTCTCCATAGAAGAATACCTAGAAAACCCTAATAAGGAGATTAACGGAATAGAGGAAGAAGATCAACAACAATAATATTTTGAAGTTCTTGAGCACTTCAAGAGATATGAGGTAGAAGAGACAAAAGTTGCTATCAAATTCCTAAGAGAGAGGCACAAGACGGGGTAGCATATGAGAATAATGATCAGACCATGAAGATCATTGAGACTCAAGAAAACAACAAGGATAGATATACTTACATAGGCAATGATGTATCTACAAACGAAGAACAAGAACTAGTAGAGTTACTACAATAGTATGGAGATGTTTTTGCATGGACTCATAAGGATTTGGAAGGATTAGATCCAATGATTTTCTCTCATAAAATCCTTATGACTCTTGAAGCAAAGCCTTCAAAACAAAGACCATACACATACAATGATGTCTACTAAACAAAAATCAAAGAAGAGATAGACAAGTTGGTAGTAGTTGGATTCATGTATGAGATTGAACACACAGAATGGGTTTCTCCATTAGTGTTTGTACCCAAGAAAAATGGGAAATTGATTGTTTCATATTAACTTGAAAAAGGCTAATGCCGCCATTATTAGAGATAGTTATCCTCTACCCATTACTAATCATCTTTTTGAAAGAGTAGTAGGCAAAGAATTATATAGTTTCCTGATGGTTTTTCAAGATACAATCAAGTAGCCATTGCTACTAAAGACCAACGTAAAATTTCTTTTGCTATTGAATGGGGAGTATATGCTTTTAGGGTTATTCCTTTTGTCATAAATAATACCCTAGTCACTTTCCAATGATTGATGTGTCATGTTTCTAAGTAATTTCTAGGGAATAGTTTGGAAGTCTATGTAGATGACCTACATGCCTAGTCTTCTGAATGATCAAAGCATATACCAAATTTGAAAGAAATATTTGACAAATTTAGATAATATCATGTGTGTTTGAAGCCATAAAAGTGTGTCTTTATGGTAAGGCAAGGAAAATTACTTGGACATATAGTGTCTAAACATGGTATCCCTATCCAGAAAGATAAAATTAAGGTAATCCTAGAAGTTCCTAGACCCAAGAATGTAAAGGAATTGCAAGACTTTATGGGCCACTATGGATATTATCATCGATTTATCCACGTGAATGCAATTATAGCAAAATCATTGTATGTAATCTTGGCTCTTTTAAGTGTGATGAATGTGAAAAAGCATTTAATGAGCTAAAAAGAATATTGATTTCAACACCCATCTTGAAAGTATCGAATTGGAATTAACCATTTCATATTCATGTTGATGTGTCTTATTTGGCGATTGGATGCATATGGGCACAACTAGCTGATGAAGTAAAGTTAGATCAGTCTATAGCAGATGCAAGTAGACTATTGAACCAAGGATAATGAAATTACACTACAACTAAAAGAGAAATATTAGGAATGGTCTATGTAGTGTAGAAGATCAAACACTACCTACTAGCCAACAAGTTCAAGTCTTATTGTATTTGTTCAATAAACCTTGGAACATAGGAAGGTTAGTTTGATGGTTTCTTTTGCTCATGGAATTTGATTTTGAGGTAGTTGTTATAAAGGGAAACACCCACATTAGAGCCGATCACTTATCTAGAATGACTCATGGAGAACCACCAACCAGAGTAATTGATGATTTACTAGATACTTACCTGTCCAACTTGGAAGTATGTCCTACATGGCCTAAAAGATTGGTGCCTATGCTCACACACGGACCTAGTTGTAGAGTAAATTCATTAAAAATCAAGGAGATTTGGAAAGTAAGAAACCTTCACATTACAACACGTAGCTTATATGTCAGAGATTTTAATGGAGTGCTTCTAAGATGTGTAGAAGATGAGGAGAGAACAAATTTAATCCAACAAGCTCATGAGAGTAAATGGAGAATACATAAAGGTGTAACTAGAATCACTGAAGAACTAAAGAGATTAGGAGTATACTAGTCGGATAAACAAAGAGATGTACACCATTATATATCTAATTGCAATATATGCAAAATCTCTACCCCTGATGAACATTCATCTTTGTGTTGGTTCACAATAGAACGTAAGTGGAGCAAGGCACTAGTTGAGTTCTTCAGATCACGAACATACCCTAAAGGAGCTAGCCACACAAGAAAGAGAGATCCAGAAGAACAAATCAAAGATTATGTGATCATGGGAGAATAACTTTTCAAACAAGGAAAAGATAATAAACTATGAATGTGTGTTCACGAGTGACATTACCTTCCTTTATCAGAAATGGCTCATGCTGGAGCAGTTGGAGGACATTTCTTAGCTCATAAGACTCTAAAGATGATCTTCTTTGTAGGCTTATGGTGGCCAACACTGCACATGGATGCAAAAACATATGTAAGAAGTTGTGATGTGTGTCAAACAACAAAATACCCAATTACAAGAGATGACATGCCTTTTAGACCTACGATTTGTGCAAGAGCTTTCTCACAGTGGGGAATTGACTTTATCTGACCTATTAACCCCCCAACAAGAGGTTCTCATGTGGAATATATTATCGTACCTATCGGATACTTAACCAAGTGGGTAGAAGCCAAAGCCACTAAGAAAATTGATGCCCAAATGGCTATAAATTTCTTATGTGAAAACATTTTCACTAGGTTTGGACTACCTATCAAGATAGTCAGTGATAAAGGTACACACTTCATCAATGAAGTCATTAAAATACTCATCAATGATTTCTTGGTCATTCACAAAATGTTAGCATCACATCACCCATAATCCAATGGACAAGCTAAAAGTTCAAATAAGGTATTAAGCACGACCCTAAGAAAAATAGTCAACAGTGGTAGATCAAATTGCATCATGCAATTTGGGCTTTTGGAGTAGATTACAAGACAACTATTGGAACTATGCCATTTAACTTAGTCTATGGATAAGATGCAATACTTCCAGTCAATTTCTTAATTTCTATTCTTTGAATAACTGAGAAGTATGAATCCACACAGGAACTATTTAATCAATTGGATCAGATTGAAAAAGTGCATGAAACTAGGTCAGCTAGTAGCAGGTATCTATGGTGCTAAGAGAAGGTGAAAAGAATATTATGATGCTCACATAAAAGACCAAGGTCTTGGAGTTTGAGACTTAGTATTGCTTTACATCTTGAAGCAAAACACAATTGAGGATGTGGTCCTTTAATTATTAATCGTGTTTCGTATGGTGGAGCTATTAACTTAGCCACATTGGATGGAGATATATTACCAGACCACATCAACAAATGTCGAGTAAAAAAGTATATTGAGCCAATAATAGACCAAATGCTAACAAGACTATTAGGAGCTCAAAATTGTAAAAAGAAAGAATAGAGAATTCAGGAAGAAGTTAGATATGAAGCCTTAGAGTGAATCAAGAAAGGAAAAGAATGGATTAGATGTGTTATAGAAAAAGCCTCTTAATGCAATCAAAACAAAAAACCTTGAACTGTCAAATTTGAAAATGCATGACCTAGATCATAATGAGGAGTCTCACCCAAATGGATCCATTCTTCAACCTATCTTGTCTCTTAATAAAAAACTTTGTTCTACTATAATTGCAAAACCTATCCTTCTTTCCCAAGAGAATATTCTAGATAGCCCTATGAAGGATACTAATTCTCAAGAGGAGAGCACAAAGTTGTCGATAAACAAACCATCAGGAAGGATGATTCAGGTACAAACCAAAGGAATAAAAAAACTATGGATCTGCAAAGACCAACTTAGGGAGTATCAATCCACTCAGAGACAACCATAATTGGGAAACCATAGATGAAACAAGTCAATTAGAGTAGAAAATCAAGGCCAATTAACTCAAGGACTATTCAAGTTTGGATACCAAAGAATCTCGTTGAAGCCCAAAGAAATAATCAACAAGCTTGGATTCCAAAGGAAACTTTGAAGGCAACAAAAGAATTTATCTGAGCATTGGACATGAAAATAATGCTTCAACAAAAAACTATTCAAAGGACTCACAACAAATTAAGACTACCAAAGTCAGAGAAGCAAATGTAGCTACATAATCAACACAAATGCATATGGAGGATCAAGACAAAGAAAGCAATACCAGAGCAAAGACAAGCTAAACCATAGGAAGATCAACACCGAGCTATCAAGAAATATGAAAAGTGGAGATTGAAGGAAAATCAATCAAAATAGTAGTTTGAGAAGTGGTGTCATTCTTGCACACATGCTGAGTTGAATGCATCTAGGGTACGCACAATAGGGCCACACTACAAGGCCTCTCATTCAGCACATGGCTTTTATAAGCCTATTTAGTGGTTCACATTTCCTTAAAAAAGTAATAGATATTCAATTGTACTCTAGTAATTCAGGACTTTTACTAACCATAACTAATTTTTTGCTTCAGCTATAACTAATTCACTTGTTTTCTTTCTCATAAAAAAATCAAAAAATTGATATTCAAGAATTAGGGATAACAAGGTCATGATCAAATTATTGCAAGAGGGGAATCACTTGAAGGAAAGACAATTCATGCCTGATCACTATGAAACTCCTCAAAGCTTCATACTGTCTCATGTTAATCAAGACTTGATGTTTTGAGTGCAAATGGCTTCTGAAGATACAAGAGATACCGCAAGTGGACAAGTTTCTTTAAGAGTGTGCTTTCAAAGTGAGAGGTCATTACTTTAGAGATGATCAACTAGCTGGTGAGCATTTATTCTTGATTATTGTGTGCATAATGGACAGAGATCATGAGTTCCTAGTGATAAGTCAAGATTTTCACATCATCCACAACATGCCTAGAATTATTGAGATGTGGACCAAATCAGGCATTGATGTATATTTGAAACTCCCTATTTAGAAAATAGATTTGGAGAGGTGCACACAAGTTATGAATACCTTACATCTAGCTAATGACAAACCATCTGTACTAGAAGCACGTCACATATTTGAAGGGAAGACTTAGAATAATCACGTTCACTCATGAACTAATCAAAGATGCTTTTGGATGGACTAAGGATGGAGTAGTAGGCTTGAAAGATGAAAACCACGATGCAAAGAAGAGAAATTTTTGGATATCAAATGCTTGGATATCGAGGAAGGAGTGTGTCTAGTACGCCAAAATTTTTGTTTTCCAAACATGAATAGATACACAGCTCCACATAATTTATTTTTCCATCTTTTTTCACCTGCAATAAAACAAGTAGGGAATCAGATCAATCTACATCCATTTGTTTAGGAAAGACTATTGGAATCAAAGAATCAATGGGGCATTAAAAAATTATTGAATGGAACTATAACTCTAATAATTTTAATCTATCATGATTTAAAAATTCATGATCAATTGTGGCAGATGCCTTCCACATTCAAAATGGCTAAATATGTTGAATCCGCATTTGTCCCAAAGAAAAGAAAGATGATGAGTTCAACTGATGAAGCAGGTACAAGATATATGCCTAGAATGAGAGGTTTTAAGAGAGCTAGAGACTATGATGAAGTGGGAACAACACCATCTACCAAGAGAACTCACAATTCTGACACCTACTTTAGCTCAATCACCACCAATCACGGAGGAAGATTTAGAAGTAGTTTTAAAAGAAACTCATATGTTTACAAAAGGAAAAGTCAACTTAAATGGCCAAGGCCAGCGCTAGTGACAAATAAGCAAAGATAAAGACAAGAAAAGAGCAGGTAAGAGACTTTCAAGGATGGTGCATCATAAAAATCTAGGATTTGAAAATTCAAAATCATATTTGGGTTCTCAAGATGAAGAAAACCAATCTATATTGAATGCTTATTTGAATATGGCTGTGAATCATGATGGTCAATGGGATAAATTAAATCAGATGGTCCATGATCACGAAGTGGCAAGTCAATCCCAAGAGGAAGAAAAAGAATATTAAGAGGAAGAGGTGCAATGCACACTACAATCGTGCATGGATTTCATGATCCATATCAACCCCACCACCAAGTTTCAAATCAAAGAAGATGTGTCCTTAGACACTACAAAAGAGAAGATCTATGTTAAAGAAGAAACCCAACCATAGGATGTTAGTGAAGAGCAAACTTTGATTGCATCAATTTCATCCTCTACAAGTTTGCATGTCCAATTTGTTTTGTGTTAGATCTCTATATGAGCAATAACTCCTACACCTTTTGCAAACATGGCTGCATTCATTTCATGAATTTTCACATTTAAGGTGAACATCCTACCCACTTTGTTTCCTTTGGAAATCAATCCTCCATCCTATATGTTCTCTTCTACATATAAACCATCAACATTGAACCTGACTTATAGTCCCTGGTCAACCACTTGTCCAATAGAAACTAGATTTTTTGTTATATTTGGAACATGCAGCACATCAACAAGATGTTTTACCTTCCTGTCCTCCATAGAAAATGCTATGTTTCATGTATGCTTGATAGGGTTTGATGTGTCATCACCTATTTCAACATATCTGAGAACTTGCAATTTTTGCAAACTACTAAACCATTCCGCATGACCGGTCATGTGATTTGAAGCACCTGAGTCAACATACTAGACATTACCATTCGATTTCAAAGCATCAGCAGATGTCATATTCATCATATGATGTTGAACCATGAATAGATTCTCAGAATCATCTACACTTGTGGATGCATAGTTGTTTTGTTGCCTTCCATTACTTTGATTCTTCAACGTGCAATCATGTTCAAAAGTGTATAGGTTTACCAGAATTCCAACATCCTTCACTGTCATTACCTGAATCATTTCTTTGGAAATTTTTGTGGTCTCTTTGGCTCCCTGCCTCAAAACTATCCTCTACCTCTTGCATGCTTTTGATGTTGAACTTGGTCTTGCTTATTGTTTCCTCTTCCACTTTCAAAAACCTCTACCTCTACATCTTTCTCTACAAGAGTAGAATACCTAGGTAGAACTAGGTTTTCCTTGGGAGTTTGAGTCCTCACTAAGAATCTTTTCTTCAATATTCAACATGGACAGTAGATCAGCAAAATTCAAAATATTTTCCTTCGTCTGTATAGAAGTTCTAAACTGCTTATATGCAGCTCCTAAACCATGAAGGCACACTTCCACCTTATCATCATCATCTAAATTCATGCCAATAGATGCAAGTGACTCACATATGCTTTTGATTTTCAGGGTGTAGTCACTTATTGACATGCCCTTTTTCTCCATTATATGCAGCTCCTTCTTGAGTTGCAATTTCCATGCCTCTTTATTGGTCTCATACAATGTGACCAAACTGTTCCAAGCCTCTTTTCAGAGTCTTGGCATCCTGTATGTGCCCAATCATGCTATCTTGTATTCTAACAGATAGCCAATACATTACCTTTCATGCTCCTTGGTTCCATTCTTCATATGCTCTTAATTGGTTTACACTCTGATTCCTCTCTAATAACTATAGAGCATTTTCATTCTCTCTTTCGATGTATTTTCAGTAGCCTTTCCCCATCACAAAATCTGTCATTCTGAATCTTCAAGCATGGAAGTTGTTCTTGTCCATCTTATCGCTCATAAGCTGACTCATTCCCTCTACGTTTGCCATTTCTATAGCAATTCACAACACTGGAAAAAACATTGCAAAAACACTACAAGTAGTACTTCTGCTTGAACGCTCTCGCACTATGACGTGACCATTTGATCTAAAAAAAAACATAGTTTTCATGTATCAACAGCACACAGAATCGCTTGAAATTTTGGATCTGGAATATATGAGTGTTGTCAAATAGGAGACAAGTTACATTTTTGCAAATTGACTTGGTTTTTTCTATGGGCCCCACCTTGCGGGCTAGAAACAAAGGTGGAGATGGCTCCAAAATCGAAATCTGATGCTTTTACCTTCACGACAATTTTTGTAGCAATTTGAGGATGTCCGTGAATCGTGCTTTCCCCATGCCTTCTCACGTACTCTTCACCATCAGCTACTAGCTTTCTACAATGACACTGGCTCTGATACCATGTCATGAGGAAGGAGATAAGGAAGAGAGATCACACACACACTCTCCCAATCAAAGAGGAACACACACATAGATTGAGGCAAGGACAAATGATCTTCTTCTTCTTGTATTACATAAAAGGAATGTACAAGAATGACCTAAAATAACAATATAAAAAGTGCAATATATAAATAACAGTAGATAAGGAAAATCCTAATGTCTTTGAATGAGTCAGCTGGCAAGAAACAAATGTGCTATCACTCTCGGTAGATAAATCTAGTAAAGCTCAATGAAGTATCCCTGACATATACCGGTGTGACCACTACACATGTCAGAGAAATGAAAAAGTGATATGTGTCATCCTAGATTATCACATGTTGAGCTTGATATCTCAACATATGTATTGCTTCAAATCTCATAGGATATGTAGTTGAGGATAGTTGGAGTCTTTTCCTACATTATAGGAAAAGTGGAAGCTAAAGTTATGTCAACTTTGTTATTGATTGGTTGAGAATCAATCTCAATTACTTCCAAATCGTGGTTTTTTGCGTTTTACTCTTCCCACTTAAAAAGGTAAATACCTTGAACCTTACATAATAAATGATCATAAATTATCATACAAATAATACAAAGAATATACACATAAGTGCTACTCTCAAAGGACATGTATAATGCTATCCATATGATAATTCATCTTCAAGCATAGTGAAAGCTTGGTGCTCCAACATTGTTGCAACAAAAAGAGTACTTAGGTACCTCAAAGGATCCATGAATGAAGGGATATATAATCCATTTGATGATGGATTACATGTACAAGCTTATTGTGATGCTGATTGGGCTAAAGAAATTGCTTTTTGATCTTGATTTGCAGGTTAAGCAAGTACCTATTTTCTATGACAACATAAGTAGCATATGCTTGGCTCAAAATTTTGTGTTCCATGCAAGGTCCAAGCAGATAGAAGTTCACTAATACTTTATTAGAGAAAAGATCATGTCAAGGGATGTAAAGGTGGAGCATTTCAATACAAAGGACCAATGTGCAGATATTTTACCAAAGCTTTGGATGGAGTAAAGCCAGAACACTTCAGGGCATGCATAAGAATGAAGGACTAGGTATTGAGACTTGAGGAGAGTGTTGAAAATCAAGTCTCAAGTATGAAAAGGACTCATCTACGATTTTTGCAAGTGGACTAATCACAAAGAGGACCCAAAGTTGCGGAATCAAGTTAGGAACTCCATCAAAATCAAATTTCATCAGTTACCCACAAAAAAGTGCACCTATAGTGATTGGTGGATGGTTAGCTAAATTATAGGAAAAGTAAACCATTGCACCTTTTTTCTTGAGTTCTATGCATTCTGAATGTTTCCTAGTTTTGTGAAGTACTAAAATCCAGAAAGCATCCCCCTTGTTTGCTTATCTCATTTTTTCATGATTTTGCTCCTCCCTATACAGAGGTGTAATCAAGATTTCAAAAATCTGATTGTACCAAACTGCAAAGCATTGTTTGCTCTCTCATTGTACTCATTTCCATTGATTTCAAGATTCATTTGGTCCCTCATATAGTGCCCCAAAGTGTGCCAGAGTTTCAAGTTCTTTTACTTAGTGACTTGTTAGGAATTTCCAAGTTTGTGAGGCTATATCTTCGCATATACGAAAAGATTGTTGCAAATAGATAACCTATCTTGCAATGGATGGTCTCCTAGGTGAAACATCCATTTGGCATGATTCAAATATTTTTGGATATCTCTAAGTGTCTATTTTATGTCTCTAGAATTTTATGTCTCATAACATGTGTAGAGAAAAATATAGAATAGTGAGCATTTATCACTACTTGTGGGCCTATTGGAGTGCATCCAACTTCAATTGTTGCATTGGCATGTTAGAATCATCCCCCATCAAACATCACCTCCACTCATAGCATCATTCCCCATTACATACACCTATCCCATTCCCCTTCCCATTCCCCTTCCCATCCCCCCTATATCATACACACTTCCACTACATCCACCATGCATACATCCATCATCGACTACGCCCTCACCACAATGGTGAATTGTGCTAGCCATCTCTGCGAGGAATACCATCTTTTGGCACAAAGGAATATTGCACTTCAAGCACAATCAACTCATTTACAAGAGAGATTTTCAGATTTGGTGGCCAAGAATGCTTTATTAAAAGATCAAATAGCCACCTTACAAATATCACATAACCAACTAGAGTCCAAAATACAAGACATGGACACACATGCAATCAAAGACATGGAAGGTCACAATGAATGCAAGTGGAGTGAAATGGAAAGATCACCCATAATATGGTGCTCTTATGAAGACATTTGGCTACTACAAAGGAGGAGAATTAATGACTACAACAACAGAATCTAGAAATCTTGGAGGTGGCAATATAGAACATGCCAAGAGCACACCTCAACCCCTCAAAATTCAAAGTTGTTCCTCCTAAAACTATTTGCATCATTTTAGAAGATTACACAAATTTTTTGGAAGCACATGACAAGTTGACCGAGGAAGTAAGGCAACTCTAGCAGCAACAACAAATAGATCCACCTACACCACCTACCTCAGTCCCTGAACCCATTGTAGCTACTTTTGAATCAACCAAATTGATCCCTCCACAAAATCAGATATTATAGCTACACACAAGACTTCAACAATATGAATGACCTATGTTCCCACTTGAGGGCCCCAAGGTGGTTCGGTACGTTTGGTATGATACATACAATACGTGTACAGTACGTGAATCGTACATGGCAGGGAGGTTTGGTACGGTTCGGTACGTATATATATTTTTTAATATGTATATTTTTATATTTTTTAAAAAATTATGTATATAATAATATATTATCCATGCATGTATTTATAGTGAATTACCACATGAGCACTTGAATCTCACACCATAGTTAACTATGAATACTATGGCTCATATAATGAGGTTCCAAGTTCAAAATGTTGAATGATAATTTTTTTTAATAGAACAAGTACCGTACGTGTACAGTACGTTCGGTACGTACCATACGTATCGTATGTATCGTACACATCCAAGAGGTTTGGCATGCAATTTTTTCCAACCTTGCTTGAGGCACCTTTCAAGGATGAAACTATTCCTATTCTAGTAGACCAAACTTTAGAAGAAGAATATGAGCCTAAACCAGTACCAAGAGGTCGAGTTATAAAAGAAGGGTAGGATATGTTTGAGGTACCCAAATCACCATTGCTCAAGCGAGTGGAGGATACTCGCAAAACACATGATGAATGGGTGATAATACAGACCTTAGCCATGAAAACTATTTAAGAAGCAATCTTGATAACCGAATACTTCCAAAATCTAGCATATAGATAACTTATAACCACCTCAAAACAGTAATACATACCCTATTTTGTGATCCTCATAGATCATAATGCAGAGGTGACAAGGATTATTGGAAAGACACCTAGCTTCTCCACTCATTCTGACCCTAAAGACCTTCTCGAGACATCCCAAAGAGGAACTATCATTTAGCCCATGAATTGGAGGAAATAACTATTGGAGACATACCCAAAATATGTGGCCCCATGATCCACTCCACATCTTATATAACCCATGCTATGGACCAGTCCCAAGGCCAACATCATGGCAAGCATTTGAAATTAAAGTAAAGAACAATGCATGCTATGCACAATGGGTTAACTACCCATATCTCGCACCTCTATAAGGACCACCTATTTTTTCTTACATGAGAGCAACAATTCAACACTAGATACCTCGAAAAAGCCCATGCTAGATGTAGTGACCCAATTGTTATTAAAGATATTCAATCTCATGCTAGTCATTTCAAGACCTTTGCGAATGTCAAAGATCTTACTGTATCTACACCAGTCTTGAACATGGAAATGTTGATTTGGTGTAGAACCTTAGTACGACTCCTTCAATCAAAATAGTCTATGCATGGCATGCTTGCATTAAGTATCTCCGTACCTACTATAGGTAGACTTTTGAAGATTTGTTTACAACAGGCTTTTGCGAATATCATTCAATTTTTTTTATTTTCAAGCCAACTCACTTGCATCAACTATTTCCCTATGAACAAGCCATGTACTCAAAACACTATAGGCTACCATATCTGAAAGTTCGGGGTGCCATATATTGCGAATGTCTTAAGCTAGCTCTTGCAAAGGGACTTAGATTACAAGAACATGAATTGGCCATAGAGTTAAATCATTACTACATTGATAACTCAATGGAACAAAGCTATGTTAGGATGACAGAGTTGAGAGGGGGGAGTGTTAGTGGTAGGAGTGCACAAGGTGGCTTGAGTAGGCAAGGGATTCTCAAAGAAGAGTGCCAAAGAGAAGGGCAAGGGTTAGAGATGTGACTTAGCAGGCAAGAAACAACAAAGATTTGGCAAGGAATAGGCCTCATCAAATTTTGAAATTTTATTTTTCTAAAAAAATGATCATTATCACTACACATCGTTGTAAATACTTGTTTTTGTTAATTTAAACTCCATTTTGTGCAAGATGAGGAGTTCTCAAGCTTGAGGAGTAGCAAATGAGCCTAATTTTAAATTTTCATATTTTTTGCAGCTCATTTGAACCCTCAAACTAGTCTAGGAACCTAATTTTTAATGAGGCTAGACACTAGGTCAGAAGTATGCCAAAGCTAGTAAAAAACTATAAAAGGAGCTAGAGAGCTTACTTTTGAGGTTAAATTTTTTTTATGAAACTTTGTATGAGAAGCTCTTAAATGAAAGATTCAATTATTCTACTCTTTGTTCAACCTTGTGTGCATGTGTGTGTGCATGTCATCATGGTTCTCACTCACTTCCTTGTGCACTCCTACTTCTCATGATCATCATACAATCCTCACATCTCCACATATTGATATTTATGATGTGGATCTTCACCATGATGCTACTCCTAGTGTGCTAGAGTGAGATAAACTAATGATCATTTCTCAAGCTTTATATGTCCCATGACATTTCACATATAGTGGTAGCAGATATGGATATGGAGGGAACATACTCTCAACACATCTTTGTCCCTCTACCACTTCCTCCAAAATCTATTAAACCAATCCAAAGGCATTGGTTTCAAAACCATGCATCATTGCTCTGCTATTGCAGGAACAAAGACGTGAAAGAGAAGGAATTGAAGAAAGAATAAATAGAAGCAAAGAAGGAGAGAGGGATTTCAATATCACATAAAAAGTTTTCAAATGAGTGCCCATTACTTGTTAAAAAAGCTTAATTGAATGTATATTAAGCCTTGTAAATGATCTAGGTGAGTCCTCTACTTGAATAATCCCAAACATCTACCACACTTTTGCAAGATGATAGTTTTCTTGAATAATTTCTGGAAGTTTTGATCCATTTTTGTGAAAAAAGGACCTAATTTAGGGCACATGTATATAAGTAACTTTTGACTTATTTTTAAGGACTTTTTCCATTTTCCAAGATAGAGACTAACTTGATGCATAGAAACTCATAACTTCTTCTTGTTGTATTTGTATCTCCTTCTTAATGAGCTTGTCTGCATGTCTATGGCTTGTAATGTGTGTTTGGATGTGTTGTCAATCACTTCCCATTATTTTTCACTATATTCCTGCACATATGAGGTGTAGAAAGTCGTGGAGTGAAGGTAGGTGATTCTTGACACTTGGTTGTTTGGAAATAACTTTGTGCAAAAAACATTTTCTTCCAAACTGCTTCCAATAGATGCATCTTGTCGAGGCTTCAAAATGAACCTGATATTGACTATATTTGGACTTACAAGTAGGGAGAAAACTTTGTTTTTGTATCTTCTACTCCAATAGGTATCGTGATGCATATTGCAGTGTAAAGGGTGTTGGTGTAAGGTGATATGTTCCTTGTATACATTTTCTTGACCTTTATATGCATTAACCATCAAGTCAAGAACATGCTTCTATGCATTTAACCAAGTCAACTCTTGGTTTGAAAATTTTAATGTGCTATTCAAGCCCCCAATTGATTGTGCTTATAGATGTGTGATAACTATCTAGACTCACTTGTCAGAAGTTAAGAATGGGAGCTTAGAATTCTATTAGGACTCAATTGTTCATTGGGTTTTCCCCATTGAATTTTCAGGTACTTAATTTTTCTTCACCATCTTCTAAGTTGTATTCATTGAGAGAACCGAGAGAGACTCTGAGCAAAAGGGAGAGAGAGAGAGGACTTCTTCTCTCTTCCCTCCCTCCATCTCTTAGGTTTAAGTTAATTTCTTGTTAATTCTTTTTTCATATGAGAGCAAAGAGAGAGAAAGAGAATTCCATCAATTTTCCCTCGTTGTTCCTCTCCATTGCATAGTCATAGAGATGAAATGTGCCTTTGAGAGAAAGAGAAAGAAATGGGGAGAGAGGTGGAGTCTCAGGTGTAGCGATGGTTCTCAGTGGATCAATATTGTTGTGGCTCTAAGAGAGAGAGGCCTTTATAGAAATAATTATGCAAGAGTGAATGAATTTATGGATAATTTTCGTGGTTAGTTTTGTTTATGTAAGAGGCCAAACTACTGTTGAAATTGCTATGAGAAACAGCTAGAGAATCCCACACGTTGTGTTCTTTAGTCACTAGGTCCAAACACCAAGCGATTATTTCTTAGAGAGAGAGAGAGAGAGAGATTTTAGAACGAGGCACTAAGAAGATGGTGGTATGGGACTACTGTAGACATAATACTATTGTAGCTTTTTCTTTCATTGCTATTATCGAGGGAAACAAGATAAAGGAGATGATAATTACCTTGTGACATTGGACTTAGAAATGTGTCGATGAAGATAAAAGGATAGTATGGCTATTCACATCCATTAGATGTGGTTCATTTTTTTTTGAAGAATGTATCACCTTGGGAATTGGTTCAGAATATAGTGGTTCATTATAATGAATAAGAGACTACGGTGTAGAAGTGTTGATCACTGGATAAAGAAAGAAACATTAGGAACAACAAAGAGAGGGAGAGAGAAATAGGAAAAGAAAAGTAAATAATTAAATGGATGGGAAAAGTATCAAAAGATAAAATATGAAGAAAGTCAGAAACAATTTTCCGAAACAAACTAGAGGGATTAATTTTGAGTGTTTTCTTTATCTTCCAAATGTATTTAATCATTTTTCCCATTGAATTTTCAGAAACCTCATGATTTAAAGAGAACCTTTTCAAGAGAAGGAAGATAGACATTTCCTTCTTCTCCTTCACTCATATCTCCTATCTTGTATGTGGGGATCTCAAGGACTTTCATGTTGGATTCTAACTTTGAGTGTGAACTACTAAATTCTGGCACTTGATTTGCTACATTTTTCCACAGCTATGGCTTTATTTTCAAGAGTTCTTCTAAAGTGAGATGGCTCTACACTTTATTTTTCCTTACAAACTTGATGTTCCCTGGTTTAACTAAATCTTTGTTTCTTATCAATATCATGGGGGCTTGCATTTAGATGGACTTTGATTCCCATGGGCATGTGAACTACGGAAATTCTTATAAAAAATAAGATTCAAAGTCTATCATGATAGAGGGTCCTTGTCGCAATAGAGGTGGTATATTGCGATACAGGGTGGCTTGTCGAGTCTTTGGTCTTTTCACGAGAGACGAGTGCCTATCAGGATAGCATGGTATGTCATGATAGTGGGGGCTATTACAATAGATGGTTTCCATCAAGGGTCAGACCATCATGAAAGAGGTGGGTCTATAGCGATAGGTTGGTCTGTCATGTTAGATGGGGTTTGTAGCAATAGAGGGGGGTCTTTCAAGTTTTAAGTATGTCCTGAAATAGCCAAAAACTCAAAAATTTTTTGATACATCTATGGTGCTAGGATGGCATCGAGGAGCTCTTTGTATGGCAGAGATGCAATCTAGATACGACTTTCTTAGTCTATTGTGACATAACGAGGTGGTTGTTTTGAATCTCGAGAATGCCTATGTCATACCTATGAAGGCAGCTAGAGATGAAGATGATGTTGTACCTTAAAAAAACACTAAAACTTCACACAAAAAGAACACATCATGCTCTCTCTCTCTCTCTCGCTCTCTCTCGCTATATCTCACAAATTCAAATGAGGAAAATGAAGGGGAAGGGGTAGATATCCACAAAAACTAAAAATTTTTGGTGGAGATGGAGGTGAGTTGCTATGATGGTTGGAGGTGATGGAGATGAAGATAGAGATAAAAATCACACAAAAATTAACAAAAATCCACAAAATTTTACCTTCCAACATTAATAATCTATGTTGTTACCATCGCATGCTCCTTGAGCTCTGCTCCCCAACAACGGTGCCAAATTTGGTGTCACTCTAGAGAAGGATGAGTACCACTTCAAGGAGCTTCATGTCAAAATTGCCAATCGGGGAGACATGAGGATGATATGATAATAATGATTGAGTGATGTGAGTGAAGGTGAAGGTGAGTGTGGACCTAAGCCATGATGTCTTAGGTACTTGTGATAATTGAGATATCTCAATTACCAAGTGCATATAGTGGTGGATTAATACACATCTTAATTTATCAATCTATGGAAGTAGACGTATCAGGTGTATGAGGACATGTGCATACATAATGGTAAATGAAGTGAATGTGCCAACAATGCATGCAAACTAGGTGGAAGAATTTGTCAAGTCACGTGTTCACTTGAAAGTGCATGTTGCGAAACTTGCTACAATAGTGTACAAATTAGACCTTTTCTCTCAACTTTGATACCCGAATATGGTCAATAGCGGGTTTGTTTCAAAGCTCTCAATGAGACACATCCAAAAATGATATTTCTAGCGTACTTTGACAAATGTGCTACGAGTTATGAAAAAAATACTAAGTGGTGGGAAACACCAACATCCCTCTACAACTCACCAAACTTCACACACACACTACAATGATGAAAACAGATAGGGAAGGGGTAGACGACACCTCTAGGCACACATTTCAAGCATAAAACACACAACCAAGCTCTTGAAGAAGAAGATAGACATGAGGGAAGAAGCAAATTCGAAATTGTTAGCTTGTTTACTCCCAATGGCCAAAAGTCTTTACAAAGAGTCACAAGTTGACTTATATACATGTGCCCTAAAAATGGTCCTTTCATGCAAGAGATCGACACTTTTATTGAAAATCATTAAATCCCTACTATTGTACAAGGCTAGTGTTACAATGTTCAAGAACCATGCATCTAGAGGACTCCTCTAGATCATTTACATGACTCTTTGAAGTTTTACAAAGGATTTTGAAAGAAAATGGGTTTTAAAACAATGAAAATTTTGGAGCCTGCTTTTCTTCACTTCTCTCTTCTGCAACACTCTCCCCCTCTTAGTTTTTGTCATCCCTTCATAGGGTTCTAAACGTTTCTCTGACATGCAACAAGTGGCTCAATTTGGGATACATATGGAAAATGAGGCTTGCTGTCCTCCTATGCCTCTTGCCAACTTGTACCTATTTAGCTTGATGTTGTATATTTTATTGTCCATCTCCAACCATCAATGAGGCCTTAAAGATTTGGAGGCAATGTGTTACCTCATCAGAGCCTCAGTCCAATGCTTTCATCTTTTGCTATGTCAACTCACTTTGCATCAAGAGGCATTTATCCTTCTATCTGGCATGCTCATTTTTCTTTAGCTTGTATATTTCTTTTCATCGCACGCACCCAATGACTAGAGTGACATTTTTTTAGCCACCTTACCTTGTTTAACTTCTTTTGTTTGCACTCTTTGGGTCCTCCTTTCTTCGTGTTATCGCCTAATGCATGCTCCTGTGAGGCTTTGGCTTGAGGGTGAGTTCTTTTATTGAATTACTTTATGTTCAGATTTCCTTCTTCTTCTTCTTCTTCTTCTTCTTCTTCTTCTTCTTATTCTTCTTCTATTGTTGGGTTCCCCCTCTGCATGTCCCTCCTCTTGAACTTTGTCATCCCCAACAGGATTTTGTAGGCGGCATGAGTAGGTTTTGAGTACTGTTCTTTTGATTTGATTAAGCATATTGGCTTCATGAATCATGAGCTCCTTCCATTGAGCTTATTTTATTCCATCATTTGGGGCTTGTCGATGTGCGGTTGGCAAAAAAACCTAATTCATTTGCTACTAATGTAGCATTTAAATTGGTGGACATCTTCAAAAATATTTTTAAATCTACTTCAAAAAAACCTATGAAGAAGGCCTCCTCAAACATCTGCATGTAAGTACTTGGCAAAAACATGCAAGCATAGATGGCCATTAATGTGAGTTGGCTTTGTGTGACAGAGAGGTAAAAAACTAAAGCATTAGTCCCCTGATTAATGCAAATAAAATAAAAAATGAGTATTTTGCATGTTTGAAGATGTTCAATACGGTGAAAAGCATGCTAAGCACTTTGTTTATCATTTTTATCACTATATCTAGAATTGAGGCATATCTCAATAGCAAAAGTTCAAAACATATAATCTTATGGTGGTAGATAATTGTGTGGTGGGCTTGGAAATAATGGAAAATTGAGCCATTGATTATTTAACATGCCATTATGTTGTTCTTCCCAAAATTGCTTCCATGGCCTTCATCGTGGTACATGGAAAAAAGAAGGATTTACCTATAATAAATATGGTGCCTCTTGCCAGTGCACCCACAATGTAGGATTCTTCTCCAAAAACTTTCGTCTCCAGACCGGATCTGCCTTTTTAAACTCTTCTTGTGTATATGAGAATTTAGTTGCCTTAAAGTTCAAATGATAGTCTAGATCCTTCTGGGTTGTCCTCTTGATATATTGATGTGTTTCTTCTTTTAGAATCCCATATGATACATTGAATGGTCTTATAATCTGATCTAAGTCTTTACTTTTGATCTTGGCTTCTTTCATCACCTTCACCATTGCATCTTCAAAATGTTGTGTGAGTTAGGACACCAGTAGGGCCCACTCTCTTTGGCCTATTTCTACAGTGTTTGGCATCATATGATCATGAAATTGTATTTCCACCTCAAGATGTATCAGTGAATGAGTAATGGGGGGAGAAAGCGGGCATACCTCAATCTCCTTAGTGGTCACTTGAGAGCTTGGCACTAATGGTGTCCCCATGTTTGTTTATAGTTTTAACTGAACCTATAGATCTGCAATAATTTGGTCTTGAGCATTAATCTATGCTTTGGCTTCCTTGTGCTCTTCCTCTTGTTTGAGTAGGTTAGTGCACATTATAGCTACTTGATGAGTATCTTCTATGTATTCTTCTGTATATTTGGACACGAATTCTTTCATTTATTCCTTAGTTCATTTGTGTCATGCCTGTACTTGACTTCCATCAGACTTGTAATGCGTGCTCATGCTTGAGATGAGTAGCATTGTTGTCAATTTGCACACAGAGCTGAACCACATCTTCGTTTCTAGATTTGGATGTCACTATAGGTTGATTGAGTAAGAGCGAGTTCATCAAATCCTTTTTTCTCTTTCTAAGTACATCTTCCTCCTCCATATATATCTTAATTTGTGTTTCAAGAATTTTGCTTTGATTGATTAATTGTGCCTTCTCTGCTTTGCCTATATCATATTTTTGTTTGAATGTTAGTACCTGATTTTGCAATATGGCATTGTCTTCCTTTATTTTGTTGACTTCCTTCACAACCATTTTATCTTCTTCTTCTTTCTTGGTTAGAGCCTATTGAGATTGCATCACATGTGCAGATAGTTGTTCACTTAAAACCTTGAAACAATCTTTTTTGACATGTACTTGTTCATATTCTTTATTGGCTTCAACTAAGTGTTGTTGTGTGTCTATGGACATTTGTATCATATGTTTTACCACTACCTTCAATTGGGCCATGTCCACATTTAACCAAGTTTGGGGTATTATTGATTCTTCTCTTGTCTACACATCTTTGCCTTGGTTAACATGTAGGGTTTCATTAAAAGGCTATTGAATTTGATGTGAATTTGTTACTCAGCCTCTTTAGCTTGGTCCATTTGTGAATTGCTTCCTTCAAAAGTCATGTCCATCGGGGACGGCTCTGCTACTAATCTTATTGGTTCAAAAGTTTGCTTGTTGTCAAACTACCCATCCTATGCTTCTTCCTTAAGATGCACCATTGCTTTTTGACCTTCAATAATAATTTCTTTGAATTTCATTCTAGTGGTATCATTCACTTGAATGGTATACACATCTTCTGCTAGGTGACTATCCTCTCGTTGATCTTCAATGATTATGTTAGTGTTAGTGTCTTTCTCTTTGCTGGCCACCTCTCGTTGGTCAACCACTCGGTCAAGTTTGTCCCATTTGTCATCATCATTTGTTTCAGTTTGAATATCCACATTCATCATGGATTGTTCGTTGTCTTCGTGAGATTCTGATGAAGAGCTTGAATTTATCAACCCTAACTCTTTGTATCTATGCAATTGAGTCAGTATTTTACTTGATCGGTTTTGTTGTAATTCACTAGTATGTCGATAATGGTGACCTTGGATAGATAGGTTCACCTATCCTTCCTTGTATGCATGAGTTTGTAGTAATGCTTCTTGTAATTCAACTTCTGTAATTGGGTTTGGTCACACCTTTCAAAGTCAGGCTTATAGGTTGGCATGGTAAAGTATCCCACAATGCCTGCTTTGTCAATATATCAACTATTGATGGTATTTCCTATAGCACATGAAAATCTTGAGATATGACAAGGAATTGATGATCCGTATCCATGATTTTGATAGTAATTAGAAACAGATGATTGCCTATTGGCTGATCTTCACAGAACCAGTGTCCTCTTGCTTTGGTAGCACTTTCTAGAGGAAATTCCAATATCTCCTCTTGTTGAGTTGCTTCAGAATCTTCAAAAGCCATCTGCACTTTAAATAGAATTTACAATCAATTTCTAGCTTGAAGAAGTGCCTTTCCTCCTCACGTGTGTAGTCAATCGTGGTGTGTTGCGATCCCACTCCCCTCTCACAAGTACGAGTAGAGCATGATACCTGAGGATGTTTTTCTTTTCCTTTTCCTATTGTTTATTGTTTAAAGAAAATAAAAAGTTAATTATAGAAAAAGCAAGTTTTAGTATGTGTTAGTGAAATTTCTTAGACTTAATATAGTACAAGCTAAGTCCTAGTCTTGGGAAGGAAATGTGCACCACTAAATCAATCGAAAAAAATGTGTACCAAATGCATGGCCTTGTAATGTGGCCCTATATTGCATACTCTTGGTGCATTCAGCTCAACATGAGTGTAAGACTCATTCCTTTTGTTGGTCTGGCACACTTCTCCTTGTTCCTTTGGTCTCAACTCTAATGTTGTATTCTGATTCCTCTTAGTCATGTTTTGTTATGCTGTCAACTTTGCATCCTTGGATTCAATCCTCCATATGTACATATTTTTCTATTGTAGCTTCTTTTCCTTTGCTAGTCCATATTGCTTTTTGCCTTTGGGTGGCGCTTTGAAGTTTTCAACAATCCTGCATGTTGCTTTGTCTAAGGTTCTTATTTCTTCCTTTGCTTGTTCCTTAAACTTCTTTGGGATCCACATTTGTTGGTGTGATTGTTGAGCTTCTACTAATCGTTTAGGTATCCATATTTGTAATATCCTTGATCCATTTTGCAATAAGTGTTCATCTTCATTGTTTCATCCTCTCTCAGGTTTCTTGTGAATCTCCCATTTTCCCTTGCATTGGTATGGTTGAAGCTGATCCTTGCAAACCCATGATTCTTTGTTGCCTTGTCTTTGATATTTTTGTATTTCTTATGAGACTATAGATGGTGCGACCTTCTCACAAGTCCCTTTAGGCTGAATGACCTTACTCAGTCACTCATGCCCAATCTCTTAAGAAGAAGGGAGAGGCTGATCATGCAATTTAGGACAAGGTGTAGGTGTATGGAGAATAGAGGAATTGATAGACAAGGGATATGATGGAAGTTCTTTAACAAGGTCACATGGACTTGTAGTCTTAGGGTTTTCCTCCCATGTAGTTTTTAGTGGTTTCTTGTCTAGTAGAATAAAGACCTCTCTATTTTCTATTTTTGATGATATGTATCCTTGGGCAAGGTGGACTTCAAATTTGAAAATCCAATCCTCTCCTAGGATCAATTCTTCCAAAAGATATGAGTCCTTGCAAACTAAGAGTCTTTGTTGCATGGTATTGTTTCCTAAATGTAAAGACATTGAAATCTCTCTTAGACACTCAATGATGTTGCCTCCAATCCCTATCATATGCACCTTTTTTGGAATAAATTGTGCCTTTATCTTCTCCGCTAACGAGGCTCCTATACTACTTAAAGATGCTCCCATTTCGATCAATGAATCCACTAATTGGTACTCATCTTTACCAATACCTAGGTTTAAGTATGGTTGGGGGATGAAATTTCCTAGGGTTTTTGAACGGTCGGTGTGGTAGTTTTCCATAGGATAGGTTCTTCTCCTTGTAAATATATTTTGTCATGTTGTCATAGCCATTCTTTTCATTTCTGTATTCATTCTAATGCTTCCATTCTAGTTTCTTCTCGTATTATTTCCTCTTCTTTCTTTCTATTTTGCGCTCCATATAGTCTTGCTAACATTGTTTCAGTTAATGGTTCCATATACTGTTTGACCCTACAACCACTTATGTAGTTGGGCAAGATGTCTCCATCGAGTGTGGCTAGGTTGATCGCTCCACTTGTGGAGATTGTGTTTATCAGCAGTACTCCATATCTTCATTGTTGCAATTTCTTTGCATGTTGCTTAAGTGTGTATACTAATACTAGATCTCCTTCTCTAAGTCCCTTTTCATTGATGTGAGCATCATAATAGGCTTTTTGTCTCCATTTTTCCACATAGATGCCAGCTATAGTTTGTAACCTAGTCTCATGAAATTTCTCTATTTGATCAAATGTCTTGATAATTCATGCCTCGTCCACTCATATTTTTGAGCAACTCTTAAAGTAGGGACCAAGAAATCAATTGGAAATATCACGTTCTATCCATAGACTAGATTCAAGGGAATGGTTCCAATAGCCATTTTATATGCTATTCAAAAGGCCCATATTACATGATGCAATTCTTTATCCCAATCCGACATTCAATTGTTGAATATCTTAGTTAACACCATGCATAACACCTTATTGGAACTCTTCGCTTGTCCATTAGCCTGTTGGTGATAGGATGCTGAATTTTTATGGACCACTAGAAACTCATTCATGAGGGACTCAATGACTTCGTTAATAAAGTATGTTCCTCTATCACTTACGATTTCAATTAGTGATCCAAAGCGAGTGAATATATTTTCAAACAAGATTTTTGTTTTAGTTTGGGCATCATTTTTCCTTGTGGTTTTTGCTTCCACCCATTTTGTCAAATAGTTCATGGCTACAATGATATATTCGGCATGTGATGCCTTCACTGAGCGTTTATTGGTCCAATGAAATCAATACCCCATTTGGCAAAATCTTGAGCACTAATCATGGGTCTTAAGGGCATGTCATCTCATTGCATAGGATACTTTGTTTGTTGACGTACATCACAACTCCGCACATAAGTCTCTATATCCATATGTAAAGTAGGCCACCACAAGCCTGCAAAGAGTATCATTTTTACAGTCTTATCTTGGTCTGGTTGTCTACTAGCATAGGCTATTGGGTGATCTAATTTTCTTTCATCAGTGGGTTGTGTTAAGACACATCCAATTGCATAATTGGATGCATCCACATGAATATGGAATGTCTTATTCAAGTTAGGAACTTTTAAAATTGGTGTTGAACTCAATCTGCTCTTCAATTCACTAAATGCTTTTTAACAATCTTTCGTTCAAACAAATTGAGCCAACAACCCATAGAGATGTTTAGCAATCATGGCATATGTGTGGATGAATCGTTGGTAATATCTATAGTGTCCCATAAAGTCTTGTACTTCCTTAGCGCTCTTCTTGGTAATTCCAAAATGACTTTTATTTTATCTTCGTCGGTTGAGATGCCGTTCTTGGATACTAGATGCCCTAAAATTTTCCCTTGTCTGATCATAAAGACACATTTTTATGGATTCAGACAGATTCAATATTGTCTACATTTATCAAAGATTTTCCTTAATTTAGGTAAGTACATAGATCATCCACATAGATTTCCATACTTTTCCTCAGAAACTCCTTGAATACATGACACATCAATCTTTGGAAGGTTGCTAGGGCATTGATCAAACCAAATGGCATGAACCTGAAGGCATACACTCCCCATTCAGTAGAAAAAGCCATTTTATGCTAGTCCTCAGTAGTGGTGGCTACTTGGTTGCATCCTGACAACCCATCAAGAAAGTTGTAGACTTCCTTATGTGCTACTTTTTCCAAGATATGGTCTGTAATGGGTTGGGGATAACTATCATGAATGGTGGCTACATTAACCTTTTTAAAGTTAATACATACTTTGCGTTTTCCATTTTTCTTCGGCACAATTACTAAGGGTTATACACACTTCATGTGTTCTGATATATGAATCTGGCCACCAATGACTTATTGATATCTTCCTTAATCTTGGTAGAATAGACATCATTGTAAGTGTATGGTCTTTGTTTAGAGGTTTTGGCTTCTAGCATCATTGGAATTCTATGGGAAAAAATAGAGGGATCCACTCCTTTGAGATCTCTGTAGATCCAAGCAAACACATCTCTATATTCTCGAATTAGCTCTATCAGTTCCTATTCTTCTTCCATCGACACATCCTTACCTATGTATGTGCATCTCTCTTCTTCTCCTTCCATAGTTACTATTACTTTTTTGTTTGTTCTTTGTTGTCATATGCTACTCCCTCTTAAGCTTCCCTTTTGGCATTCGAATGGCTATTTTTCTTTCTTCAACCTCATATGGCTTGAAATGTTCAGGTACTTCAAATGGTTCTTAGTGTTGCACATCCTGAACTTTGGTTCTCTCATCTTGATGTTTTTCTTGATAATTTTCTATGTTTAGTACACTTGTGTTTCTCTTAGTGTCCTCCTTTTCTATTTCCATCAGGTATTGTTCTTCTGTATCAAATTCCAATTCCATCTTGATGCTTTCATAGTCCTCTCTCCACTCTTTTTCTACCAATTGACTCGCTTCCACTTCCTCGAGGACTACCACGTATAAAATTATGTCATATCCTTCTTCATCTATGCATCCATTCATCATTAATACCTCTTTTTTCACACAAACATCTAATGTGGCTAATATTTCCATCCATCCATGTGGCTCAAATGCTTCATCGAGGAATATTTGAGGCATGTATGTTGAGTCTTCTATGGGAACGTAATGTTTGTGTCCCACCTGCCATACTTGTTGTCTCTCTTCTTCTTGCTTTGCTTCTTTACACATCCATACCTAGGCATCTTCATCCATCCAAGACCGGTCACTCGTTCCTACACTATGAATGGAGACATCATCTTCCTCTTCATGGACAAGATTCCACTACAGGGGGTGGTACATCTCTACATGCAAAAGTATGCAAATTGATTTTTGTTTTGGCACTTTGATGTTGGAGATATAAAGATTCTCTTCGCCAATCTCGCACTACTCTAAACTTTCTCATAAAGGGTCATCCTAGGATCATCTCATAATTACTTGCTTTGCCAAACTGACAGATGGCTAGCATGTGCTCAAACTCAACTCTGCAAGTAGATAGGGATGACCTTTTCTAAGATTCCAAGAGGTCTTTCAACATAACCATCGCCAATTGCAATTTCATTCGAGTAGGTCGTAAGGCTAGTTTTCCCCATTTTTTCCATATTTCCTTGTTGGCTATCCCTACTCCCGCTCCTATGTCTAAAATTTCTTTGGTCATCTATCCTCTAAATGTGATTGGGAGGCATGCATTTTCCTAATCTCCCTTTCTAAATTCTCCCACTTTATCAATCGAAGCCTAGGAGAAGCAAGAGTTTGAACCAAGTACAGAGCTCAAAAGTAGATCAACTCACCTCTTAAACCACAGTAAGAAGACAATAAAAAATGGTATGGGTTTGGAAGCCAAAAGCACTAATAGTCCCCATAGAACCAAAGAGCCAACCACAAGGGACACAAAATTTAAGAAACCATCCAACAAGGAAGAGGCCACAAATGATCTGTATGCAGCTGAACATTGTTCTAAAATGGATGCCTAGAAGGAGGAATGGTAAGTTGTCATTCAACCATCATCTGATCGCATAATTTAGAGATCCAATGGCTACAAGTAACATAGGAAGCCTCGACGTGCGAAAACCATGTGCTCTTTGCACAACCCCATCTTTTGCACCATTCAGGTCATGCATTTCCAAAGTATGCATTAATATAGGGCCATATTACATGGCTGTGCATAGACACAATTGAGAATCCCAGGCACATGAGACACATTTGACATATGTAAATTATTTTATTGATACTAACATCTTTCTTCTTGTTTTTAGACATTGCTCTTCTCAAAGAAAAAGAAAAAAAGAAAAAAAAATGAGAGAAAGAAAAAAAAGGAAGAAAAAAATAGAAAAAGTAGGAATAAGACCATGCACTCAAAGAATCACATCACTGAATCTTCAACAATGACATCCATCAACAATGAAAGAGAAGCCAATGTTCAATCACCATGATGGGAGTACAACACAATGAGATAAACATGAACCAACCATTTACCATGGTAAGAATCCCCTACTTTGGCAACACTATAACAATGATCGATTAGGAAACCTCTTCCTCAGCATCCCTTGAACACTCAGCTCAAGACCCAACTTTTATGCACCATAGTTCTTACCATGCATTACCTAAGTAAGCATGCATAGGGCCACATTATAAGGCCATGCAGAAGGCACATATTTTCTTCAACCCATGCACGAACACACTTACCCATCATTCATTATGGTTTATGGGTACTTGGCATGACTACTATGAACATCATCTTTGAAAGATCTAGAGGACATCAATGGGAAAACATCAATACCTAGGAAGCAATTGAAAGCCAACAGCTGCTCACAATCAGCATGGAGAATCTCTTTTGAGAAGTTAGCAATTTTTGAAATCTCACAAATTCATCATCATGTTGGAATCCAAGGAAGCAGTATATACAAAGGGGTAAAAAACTATCAAGGCTAGGTGTGACAACATGAAGATAAGGGCAACCAACTTAGCTAGATTTGGAAGACACACAACTCTTGTCGATATGTGTTGGACACTACCTCTCAAAGTACCACATGGAATACCCAGTACAACAAGGGTCTGTCAGGGATGATAGACTCAAGAGGAGGGGAGTTTTAGCACTCAAGGTTAGGAACGAGGTGCAAGAACATGTCAAAGAAGTGGACACACAAGAAGATGGAGCAAGTAGGGAGCTCCAAGAAGTGTATGTCAAATTTTCAAAAGAAACCCCTACAAAAAGAGTGATTTAGATCACTAAAACCATTGTAAATACCATTTCACAATTTTTTAGCTCCATTTTGTGCAAGCCAAGGGCTCCTCGAGCTGGAGGAGCATTAGAAGTATCTACATATAAAATTTCATAATTTTTAGACTTCGTTTGAGCCCTCAAATAAGCCTTGGAACCTGATTTTTAACTAGGCTAGACACTAGGTCTGGAAAGGACCAAAACTAGTCCAAAAACTATAAAAAGAGCTAGAGAGCTCATTTTTTAGGCTGGTTTCTTAGTATTCTGGGAGAGGTTTGAGTCTTTTTAAGAGAATTCTTTGCACTAGAAAGCTTTCCATTGTTCCTCTCTTTGATCTTACCTTGTGTGCATGTGTGTGTATGTGTTTGGCATGCTAGTGTGCTTGTCACTCACACATTTGTGCCTTCACAGCTCAGTGTCTTCATACCAGTCCTCACGCCTCCACAAATTGACAAAAGGAGGTGGTGCTTACACTTGAGCTACATTATCTCTGCTACTTTCTGCTTCAAGCCTCCTTTTGACACATTGGAACGAAGTTCTGGAACCTGATTTGTGACATGTTCCACAACTTAGCTTTTATCTTGAATAGCTCTTCTAAGGTGAGATGACACTGCACCTTAGTCTTCTTCATGACTTTAGTGTTTCTTCGAAGCACTGAGTCTTCATTTCTTATCAATATTTTGGGAGCTCTGATATGAAGAGATTCAGATTCCCATGGGCCTTTGAATTGTTGCAACTCTTATAAAGAATTAGATTCAAAGTATAATCTTTTGTCTTCATGTTGATCTACTTAGTCTCCGTAAATAGATGGAATGTCTTGGGGAAATTGATCATGAACATCATCAATTTTAGGAATAGGAGGGGAATTACCCTTCTCCTTGGCCTATTTCTCTTCTTGTATTTCTCATAAGAACTCTTGAGAGTAGTATTGAATTGAAAGAGGTGTTCCATCATCTATGGAATCATGAACATAAACCTTGATTTGTGGAGAGCCTTCTCATTCAACAACTGGTTGAGCCTATGGAGGTAAAGAAACTTGCAGTTTTTTTGCCAACTGCTCTAATCTTTCTAATAAGCCCCTGAAAATGCAAACCCAATTTGATAGAATTTGTCTAATTGAATGATTGATTGGTCTCGAGTATAGCCTGAGCTACTTCTACCCATTTTCATATACATTTTGGTCCGTTCAATCTCTAAATCTACTCTAGGGTAGCTCTTGTCTAGATTTGCAGTTGTTGACCCTTGAAGTCGAGCCTGGAACGCCTTGAACATCATGTCCAAGTCTTTTGGGGTTGGATCTACAAGAATTGACCCTAGTTGTGGTCTATTTACAATGATTGGTGGGGTGGGATGAGGTGATGTGGATGGAGTTTCGACATGCAAGAGGCTTTGAGATGCAATGTCTGCTATTTTTGTTTTTGTATCTTTTAGGCTTTCTTCTAGTTTAGATAACTTTTTAGCCCATTTACAGTTGGCCTTTTCCCCACTATCCTTCAATGTTCTTGTTTTCCTCTTACTATGCTCTCTTGATTCACTTGAATCTGATTTTTCAACTGGTTTAGTCTCTTGTAAGGCTTGTGCCCTAGTGATTGCCTATACAGGAGCCATGTTAACACTACTTGAACTTGAATCCACCACTAAGCCTACCACATTAATGGGTGTAACCTTGGATGCACTAGAGGGGTTCTTGGGACATTCTCTTAGGAGATGTTCTTTGTCGCACTCAGGACAAAAGACATGTGTTGTGATGTTCTATCCTGTTTTGGAGCCGGTGGGTGGGGACATTCATGAATGAAATGGTCACTCTGACATCTAAAACATGGTCCTCTAGAGGCTTGTGGTCTTATTCTTCTCAATTGGGGTCTAGGGTTTGGATTCGTATACATAACAATTGGAGTATTGTGGCTCCCAATTGGGCTCCATATGTGGTTCCTCATATTGATACGGATAAGTCTCACTATGCTTGAATGACTCTGTGTAATAAGCTCGTGCACTATCTTCATGAGTCTAGTTAGAAATCTGAGCATAAGGGTCATTTTTTGAGACCAAAGGGGTCATAGGTACCAATGCTCTATTAGGGTTCTCTTCTGCCACTGTATACTTAATTGGGATCACATTGGAAGGAGCTAGCGGTTGGTTTCCTAGGACTTGTTGTAGCCTCTATGGTGCCTAATATTTTTGTTGGTATTGAGGTTGATACTGTTGTTGTGGCCTATAATACAGCTATTGGTATTGGTTCTGATACCTACCATGTTGTTAAGGTTGCTGATAAGTTTGTCTAACAGCTTGCCTATTATACGGACAATCTTGAGCTGTACGGTTCATGTATTTTCTCTCAATAGTGCAATATGGAGCATTCAACTCTCTCACGTTCTAGTTTTGCAATGTTCATACATTGGCCATGTGGTCCCCTCTGCAAGTATAACATTGCTTCAATGAGGTGACCCTTGCTATTTTTCTATTTTGAACTCCTAGCTTCTTGGCAACCTGCTTGGCTATCTTATCTATCTTAGTGGAGGGTCTGGAAGTATGACTAGTAGAACTATTAGAATCCTTATAATGTTTGGACAATTCTAACTCCTCACCCAAGTTGTCTTCTATGTCAATACTGTTGGAGTTAGACGTCTGCGGAAGCACGCGAACAACACAAGGAAGAAGATGAAGCTTGGAGCACAACACACAATACTGAATGTATTACTAGAGAATGTACAAAGATAAGTAGCCCATTAGGGCAATAGGCGTATATACAAGCCGGGGGGGAAAAAACCTCCTAAAGAGGGAAAAAAGTGCCTCGACGGTCCTAGAGTGTTCCCACACATCACTACCTAAATATATCAACAAATCCCCCCTGGGAGTGATGCAGTGAACAAGTAGCTGGCACTCATGTATAAGGAAGTGCCAAGCTATGTGGAAGTCACTCCACAAAAGGAAGTAAGCCCAAAGCTTTGCGGAAAGCTTCAAACTTCTCCCTTGGCAGAGCCTTCGTGAAAAGGTCTGCAATGTTCTGCTACATGGGCACATATGCCAAGCTGATCTCCCCAGCAGAGAACCTCTCCCTGACATAGTGATAATGCACCTCAATGTGCTTAGTGCGAGCATGGAACACAGGGTTCCTCGCAACCGCTAATGCGCTCTGACTGTCAGTGAAGATAGTGGTGGCAGAATTCTGACCAACACCAAAATCAACCATAAGGCGTCTGAGCCACACACACTCAACAGTAGCTGTGAAAGCTGCCCTATACTCAGCCTCACAACTGGAAGTGGCCACAGTAGGCTGCTTCTTGCTTAACCAAGATATACATGAGCTACCAAGCATGAAGCAAAAGCCACTAGTGGACACGCGAGTGTCATAGCAACCAGCCCAAACAGAGTCAGAAAAAGCATGCAAATCTGGCAGTAGTGATCCCCCCTTGGGATAAAACAACTTAAGTAGTCGAGTACCACTCAAGTAGCGAAAGATGCACTTAACCGCCTGCCAATGCTTGACTCTTGGGCAATGCATAAATCTGCTCATCTGTGAGACAGCAAACTGAATATCTGGCCAAGTAATGCATAAGTAAATCAAGCACCCAATAGCCTGCTGATAGAGAACAACATCAAATGCATCTCTAGCATCATGAAGACTCAATCGTAAACCTCTCTCCATAGGAGTGGCAATAGGCTTACAGTCTTCAAGGCCAAAACGCTGCAATAATGTATCAATATATTTTGTTTGACACAAAGACATTCCACCATCAACTTGATAAACTGAATGCCCAAATAGTGATGCAAATGCCCCAAATAAGACATCTCAAATGAGGCATGCGAATCATCCTTGAAATCAGCAATATGCTTCTCAATAGGACTAGTGAGCAGCATGTCATCAACATAGACAACAATAATCAGAAGCACATCATTAGCACGCTTACCATATAAGGTGCTTTCAGTTGGACTCTTCTCAAAACCATGTGCAACCAGATAGGCATGTATCTTCTCATACCAAGCACGTGGTGCTTGCTTTAAACCATATAATGCCTTCTTTAACCTACACACTTGGTTTTCATGCCCTTTCTACACAAAGCCACGGGGCTGAAAAACATACACTTCTTCATGCAAGTCACCATTCAGAAATGTTGTTTGAATGTCCAACTAATGTACATTCCAACCATGATGGGCTGCAACTGCACAAATGCTCCGAACAGTAGTCATACAGCATGTAGATGCAAAGGTCTCATCAAAATCAATGCCTCTTTCTTGCACATAACCCTTTGCAACAAGCCTTATAGTCTTATACCTGTCAACTGTACCATCAGGTTTACGCTTCAGCTTGTATACCCACTTAGTGCCAATGGCCTTCTTGCCAGGAGACAAGTCACATAAAGACCATGTACCATTCTTCATTATAGCATCATATTCAGATTGCATAGCAGCCATCCAATTTTTTGAATTTTGTGCTTCATCAAAAGAAACAGGATCATTCTCATCACAGAGACTAGACGTAGCCATAGCATAGCAATCTGATGCAGAGGCACTATGAGAGCTTGAACGAGTACGATATGACAAAGGTGCATCTAATTTGTTGTCACGCAAAGTCTGCACCAGCCATTTTGGCATAGTTTTTGCATGCTCAATATCAGCTCTCTCATCAACAAGTGCATCATGTAAATCTGCATCAGAAATGGAATGATCTGCATCATCATATGAAACCTGCAAAGGCTGAGAAGTTGCCTCATTAGGACTAGCACTAGACTGTCCACCTGTAAAAAGAGGCATCAAAGTATCATACATGTCTTTGGAGCTAACATATGTCTCCTTAGTACATGAAAGCAATGGCTGAATAGCATCTTCCACAAAGACAACATCACGGCTAACCAGAATGCCTTTAGTCTATGGATGATATAGAATATAGCCTTTACTTTTAGAACTGTACCCAACAAAAATACATTTTACTGCCGTATCATCCAATGTTCTGCGATGTTGTTCAGGCACTAAAGCATATGCCAAACAACCAAAAACACGCAGATGAGCAACAGATGGCTTGCGGTCATGCCAAGCCTCATACGGAGTGATAGAGTGCAGCGCGTTAGTGGGACACGTGTTCAGTACATATGTTGCACACGTGACAGCCTCAAGCCAGAAACTATGTGGTAAAGCCTGACTCTTGACCATGCACCTCGCCATCTCCACAAGTGACTTGTTCTTTCGTTCAGCAACTCCATTTTGTTGAGGTGTATACGACACTGTACACTGGTGTTTTATCCCACGTTCATCCAGAAATGCATTAAAATCAGAAGATATATATTCCCCCCCTCGATCAAAACAGAGGGTGCCCATTTTACATGCTGACAGATTTTCAGCCAAAACCAAAAACTGTTTAGAGCACATGAACACTTCGGACTTTTCTTTGAGTGGATATACCCATGCATGCCTGGAAAAATCATCAATGAAAGTCACGAAGTAAAGGTAATTTCCAAAAGAGGGTGTCTGCATAGGACCACAGACATCACTATGTACAAGCTGCAATTTATGTGTAGCCCGAACTGAACCATCTTTTGGAAAGGAGGAACGCCGCATTTTGCCCAAAATACAGCCTTCACAAACATGTTTTCCAGGTGCCTCAAGTTTGGGCAATGAGGACACCATTTCAGATTTCTGCAGGCATAGCAAACTAGCAAAATTCAGATGACCAAAGCATGCATGCCAAAGCTTTGCATCTGACATAGCCTGCGAATCATTTACTGCACATGCCAAATCATTTATGGATCTTTCATAGTCTATGAGCTTATACAACCTCGACATAAAATGCCAGAAGCAATAATCACAACGCCATTTGACAGATCATGAACTGTACACCTGTCATCAACAATTTTCACAACCAAGCAAATCTTGGCTAATGCAGAAACTGATAACAGGTTCTTTTTGATCCCTGGCACAAATAAAGCATCTGACAAAGTGAAAGAACTACCATCAGCAGTAGTCAAAATGATCTTACCAACTCCCATAAGAGGATAAGAGGAGTGGTTGGCGCATGTAAGAGTATTCTCTGTAGGGGCAGGCTTGAGTGAAGAGAAGAAACTGCACTGTGAGGTAATATGTTTGGTCACCCCACTGTCAAAATACCAAACATCTGAGTCTACTGCAGACATGCACTACTCATGAGAAGATGGGTCAAACTACAGACAGTAGTGAACGCCCATTCTTCTTCCTGCACAAGATTAGCAGACTCCGTTTTTGGTGTAGAGGCTTCTGCAACAACTATTCTAGCCTCTTTCTTCTTTGCCTCTTTTGCAGCCAGTTTTGGATAGTTCTTTATGATATGATCATTCCCTTTACAATACTTACAAAACAATTTCTGCTTTTCTGATTTCTTCTCATCTTTATCTTGGTTCTTCGAATGTGTAACATTTGCAGATTTCTGCTTACTAGTAGAAGAACTCCATTTTCATTTGCCCTTCTGACTAGCCAAGAAAGCTTGATTTGCAACACGCATAATGGACCTGTTCTGCCTCGACTGATCTTCCTGCAACAAAACAGAGACTAACTCCTCAAATGACAAGGCATTTGGATTGCCTTTCATCATCAACCGAAGAGTAGAAGCAAAACTTTGATATGAATCAGCATTCAGAACGGTCTGCATAAGTGAGCTATCTGGTATAACCTCATCAGCAGAAATCAAGTGCTCATTCAAGTCTTTGATCTTTGTTAGGAAACTATCCATAGAATCACCTTCATTCATGTGCTCACTCTCCAACTGTTTTCGGAGGTAAGCAACACGAGCCTCATTCCTAGCTTGGTACAATGTGATAAGTGTATCCCAAGCATCCTTAGCTGTTCTACAAGAGAGAATATGAGGAATAATGGCAGGTTTGACAGACAAAGCTATCAATGCATGTGCCTGGGTATCTTTGCCATCCCAACGAATCTGCTCTGCAGTAGGTGCAGTAGAAACAACAGCACGAACAGGTATCTGCACAATATCATCTTCGATACCATCTTCATCAGCTCCAGCACTTGTATTTGTAGTACATGTTGTTACAGGTGTAACAGGACGTCTTTCAACACCCTGCACAATGTTCCATAATACTTTTGCAACCAATACATGTTGCATCATATAAGCCCATAATGGGTAGTTGGTACCATCCAACTTATTCTCAACAGCCAACATACAGAATCCATCACTGCTTTCAGCCATGGCCAGTGACTAAAATACCTTGATGCAGAAAATTGACTATATCTCAAAAAGTTGAACGGAACTGCCCAGACAAGTTCTGCTAAACCTGTAGTAGACTTTGAGACGCTTATACTGGCGAACAGAAACAGGTATATACCTTTGGCACAAAAAGATGAAATAGCCTGCACAAGCACTACAATAGTGCGTTCGGAGGCCAAAATGAGCGAAACTATTTTGATCTCGGAAACATCCTGAGTATGCTCACCAAAATTCGTACGATTCTGAGATTGCAAACGGAGGAGTGTCGACGGCACCCTAGATGAAGCGACGACCTGCTCTGATACCAATTGTTAGAGTTAGACGTCTTCGGAAGCACGCAAACAACACAAGGAAGAAGATGAAGCTTGGAGCACAACACACAATACTGAATGTATTACTAGAGAATGTACAAAGATAAGTAGCCCATTAGGACAATAGGCGTATATACAAGCTAGGGGAAAAAAACCTCCTAAAGAGGGAAAAAAGTGCCCCGGCGGTCCTAGAGTGTTCACACACATCACTACCTAAATATATCAACAAATACACATTATCAAGCATTGATCTAATGTGACTGGCTCCTTGAGATATACATATGATCTGAGTTTTCCGCTTAGAAGTCCATCTAAAAATAGGGAAACTTGTTTCTCTTGTGTAGCTAGTTCATGTGTGGGACATCTTTCCATGTATTGTTTAAATCTCTATCTAGCTAGCCGTACAATTTCTTGGGGTGTTTGCTTGAAGCTGTGGATCAAGGATGATGTGTTATGCCTGATGCCACTCTTGGAAAATTCTACGATGAATGCTTCTAGCAATTGAAATATATCTCGATAATGGTGATTGTTTAGAAGTTGAAACCAAGCTAAGGTAGTACCCTTGAGGGTCAAACCAAATGCCTCAAATTTGGTGAACAAGTCCTCAACCTGTTCAATTCTTAACACTTGTTTGAACTTGGCCAAATGATCATAAGAATCTCCAAACCCATCAAAGTAGTTTTTCATTGTCTTGACCACTTGAGACGGTCTACGGGTTGTTCTGTACTCAAGGTCTAGGCAACAAAAAATCATGTTCATCCCTTTGATGCCTATGTGCTCTATGTCTCTCGCTTTCAAGCCCGATATGCTTGATGCCACTCTTGGAAAATTCTACGATGAATGCCTCTAGAAGTTGACCTATATTTTGATAATTGCAACTGTTTAGGGGTTGAAACCAAGCTAAAGCAGTACCCTTGAGCATCAAACCAAATGCATCAAACTAGGTGAATAGATCCTTGACTTGTTGAGATCTTAACACTTGTTTGAACTCAAGACATGGTCATAAGCATCTCCTGACCCATCAAAGTAGTTTTTCATTGTCTTGACCACTTGAGAGGTTCTAAGGGTTCTTGGGTACTCTCGAGGTTTAGGCAATGGAAAATTATGCTCATCTATTTGATGCCTATGTGCTCTTTGTCTCTCTCTTTTAGGCCTTTGACTTTGAAATCCACATTTGTCTCTACCCAATGTGTGTGCAAAGCTTACCTCAAGTCTCTCTGTGGCTCTTTCCTTCTAGTTTTCATGAGCCTTGGATGATCCTATACCTTGGAGGCCATGGGAGGCATTAGATTGTGGTGGAGGGAAAATCAATTTTCCTTTCCAAGTGTATGTTCCATTACCATGAACACTCTCTGATGTCTTATCTAACTAGACCACTTTGCTTGCGATATCAAGATCTTTAAATTCATATATCATCACATTTCTTGCTCTGCTAGGTTGATTAGTCTTAAACCTACAAAAAGCTTCATCTATCTCCCTATTCCATAACAATTCTACACTTTTATTATCCTGGGGAATCCATTCTCGTGTGAGTATTTTGGTTAAGACCGATTTGCCTCTAGGGGTCTTGGGTTCTCGTCCTAGGTCTTCTTGCTCTGGGTCCCCTATCTCGTTCTCAGGAATGATATTTCCAAACTCATATGTCCTATCTGGTAAGCTCATAACCACATACATGGTTCCTTGCTTATCAAGGTATGAACCCTCTTCGAATTTGACCACTAGGTGTTCAAGTCTGAAGGGTTGATCTAGATTTTTGAGTTGGACCATTGATCGCCTCAGACCATCCTCATAGATGTGTGCACCTAATCGGTTGGTCCTAATATACTCCAATTGTGTCATATGGGGACCTTTTGGTGTCTCTAGATAGGCAGTGCCTGAGTTACCTGCACGTCTTTCCATGCTAAAGGACATTTCTGAATCACTGATGTCCAAACTTAGCATGCAAGGATAAACACTGAGTTGTTGAGCCCACAACCTAGCTATATGGTTGACACTAGCTTTAGAGGATCTAATGCTTTTTCTATCCCGGCCTAGGTGTCTATCTGACCTAAGGTTCATAAGCTTTCTCTTATAGTCTCAATTTTTTTCCAAGTACAACCGCTTTGCAATGTTCTTTTGAATCAGTTACTTGTTCTTTTATAGATTTATCTTGTATAATCTTAGCTTGAACTTGAGAAATTAGGGTCTTCTTGGATTTATGTCGGGCATATCGTCACCCTTAATAATCAATATCACTAGTCATATTTAGCATAAGCTAAGAATTGACAAAGGGGATTTAGTGTTCTTCTAACCTCAAGTTTGATGCTCCAAAAATATTCTCTAATGTCCAATAATTGTGTCCCTAATCCTCACTTTGTGCTGCACTTTGCCTTGCTCTGAACTCTTTTGAATGCTCTTAATACACCTGTAAAATTCCCATAGGTAGATCAAGATTTAGACTTAATATTTTGGATACACTACTTGCATTCAAGTATCTCCAAGACCTTCTTTTCCCCCTTCTATTTTTGAAAAGATTTCTACAACTCCCTTAACTCCTACTCCCACTTGAGGGTCAACTTCAAAATAACATATGTGTAATCAGGCTTTTGGGGGTCAAAACAAGCAAACGGGACATCTCAAAGAATTGTGACTTTTTGCAAATAAGGCAGCTAGAAAGTCATGTTCTTTTACAAGTGCAACAACTTGAGAATCACAATTCTCCCAAAATCCACAATCCAAAGAATCGTGACTTTCCCAAAATCACCAAGCACAGAATCATGAATTTCTCAAATCTTTATGTCTAGGAAATCCCAATTTTCTCAAAATCACCAAGTAGAGAATCACCGATTTTTTAAGTTCCACTAAATCCAGTGAATCACAACTTTCTTGAAATTCTAAGTGTAGGGAATCAATCCACTCAATCCAAGAAATCACAACTTTCTCAAATGCCAAGTCTAGAGAATCGCAAATTTCTGGAATCCAACAAGGCGAGAGAATCACGACTTTCTCCAAATTCTTAAGTCCAGAGAATCGCGATTTTCTCAAAATGCACAATTTCAAAGAATCCTGTTTTTCTCAAAACCTACAAGTGAGAGGATCATGACTTTCTCAAATTTTCTAAGTCCAAAGAATCGGGATTTTCTCAAACTCCAAAATGTAGAGAATCGCAAATTTCTCAATTTTCCCAAGTGCATGTTGGAGATAGACGTCTGCGGAAGCACGCGAACAGCACAAGGAAGAAGAAGAAGCTTGGAGCACAACACACAAGACTGAATGTATTACTAGAGAATGTACAAAGATAAGTAGCCCATTAGGGCAATAGGCGTATATACAAGCCGGGGGAAAAAAACCTCCTAAAGAGGGAAAAAAGTGCCCCGGTGGTCCTAGAGTATTCGCACACATCACTACCTAAATATATCAACAAATCCCCCCTAGGAGTGATGCGGTGAACAAGGAGCTGGCACTCATGTATAAGGAAGTGCCAAGCTATGTGGAAATCATTCCACAAAAGGAAGTAAGCCCAAAGCTTTGCGAAAAGCTTCAAACTTCTCCCTAGGCAGAGCCTTTGTGAAAAGGTCTGCAATGTTCTCCTGTGTGGGCACATATGCCAAGCTGATCTCCCCAGCAGAGAACCTCTCCCTGACATAGTGATAATGCACCTCAATGTGCTTAGTGCGAGCATGGAACACAGGGTTCCTCGCAACTGCCAATGCGCTCTGACTGTTAGTGAAGATGGTGGTGGCAGAAGACTGGCCAACACCCAAATCAACCATAAGGCGTCTGAGCCACACACACTCAACAGTCGCTATGAAAGCTGCCCTATACTCAGCCTCACAACTGGAAGTGGCCACAGTAGGCTGCTTCTTGCTCAACCAAGATATACATGAGCTACAAAGCATGAAGCAAAAACCACTGGTGGACACACCAGTGTCATAGCAACCAGCCCAATCTGAGTCAGAAAAAGCATGCAAATCTGGCGGTAGTGATCCCCCCTTGGGATAAAACAACCCAAGTAGCCGAGTACCACTCAAGTAGCGAAAGATGCGCTTAACCGCTTTCCAATGCGTGACTCCTGGGCAATGCATAAACCTGCTCATTTGTGAGACAGCAAACTGAATATCTGGCCAAGTAATGCATAAGTAAATCAAGCATCCAACAGCCTGCTGATAGAGAACAGCATCAAATGCATCTCCAGCATCATGAAGACTCAATCGTAAACCTGTCTCCATAGGAGTGGCAATAGGCTTACAGTCTTCAAAGCCAAAACGCTGCAATAATGTGTCAATATATTTCGTTTGACACAAAGCCATTCCACCATCAACGTGCATAAACTGAATGCCCAAATAGTGATGCAAATGCCCCAAATCAGACATCTCAAATGAGGCATGCAAATCGGCCTTAAAATCAGCAATATGTGTCTCAATAGGACCAGTGAGCAGCATGTCATCAACATAGACAACAATGATCAGAAGCACATCATTAGCACGCTTAACATATAAGGTGCTTTCAGTTGGACTATTCTCAAAACCATGTGCAATCAGATAGGCATGTATCTTCTCATATCAAGCATGTGGTGCTTGCTTTAAACCATATAATGCCTTCTTTAACCTGCAAACCTGGTTTTCATGCCCTTTCTGCACAAAGCCACGGGGCTGAAAAACATACACTTCTTCATGCAAGTCACCATTCAGAAATGCTGTTTTAATGTCCAACTGATGTACATTCCAACCATGATGGGCTGCAAGTGCACAAATGCTGCGAACAGTAGTCATACGGCATGTAGGTGCAAAGGTCTCATCAAAATCAATGCCTCTTTCCTGTGCATAACCCTTTGCAACAAGCCTAGCCTTATACCTATCAACTGTACCATCAGGTTTACGCTTCAGCTTGTATACCTACTTAGTGCCAATGGCCTTCTTGCCAGGAGGCAAGTCACATAAAGACCATGTACCATTCTTCATTGTAGCATCATATTCAGATTGCATAGCAGCCATCCAATTTTCTGAATTTTGTGCTTCATCAAAAGAAACAGGCTCATTCTCATCACAGAGACTAGATGCAGCCATAGCATAGCAATCTGATGCAAAGGAGGCACTATGAGAGCCTGAACGAGTAGGATATGACAAAGGTGCATCTAATTTGCTGTCACGCAAATTCTGCACTAGCCATTTTGGCATAGTTTTTGCCTGCTCAATATCAGCTCTCTCATCAACAAGTGCATCATGTAAATCTGCATCAGAAATGGAACGATCTGCATCATCATATGAAACCTGCAAAGGCTAAGAAGTTGCCTCATTAGGACCAACACTAGCCTGTCCACCTGTAAAAAGAGGCATCAAAGTATCATACATGTCTTTGGAGCTAACAGATGTCTCCTTAGTACATGAAAGCAATGGCTGAATAGCATCTTCCACAAAGACAACATAACGGCTAACCAGAATGCGTTTAGTCTGTGGATGATACAGACGATAGCCTTTACTTTCAGAACTATACCCAACAAAAATACATTTTACTGCCTTATCATCCAATTTTCTGCGATGTTGTTCAGGCACTAATGCATATGCCAAACAACCAAAAACACGCAGATGAGCAACAGATGGCTTGGGGTCATGCCAAGCCTCATATGGAGTGATAGACTGCAACGCTTTAGTGGGACACCTGTTCAGTACATATGCTGCACACATGACAGCCTCAAGCCAGAAACTATATGGTAAAGCCTGACTTTTGACCATGCACCTCGCCATCTCCATGAGTGACATGTTCTTTCGTTCAGCAACTCCATTCTGTTGAGGTGTATACAGCACTGTACACTGGTGTTTTATCCCACGTTCAGCCAGAAATGCATTAAAATCTGAAGACATATATTCCCCCCCTCGATCAGAACGGAGGGTGCCCATTTTACATGCTGACAGATTTTCAGCCAAAACCAAAAACTGTTTGAAGCACATGAACACTTTGGACTTTGCTTTGAGTGGATATACCCATGCATGCCTGGAAAAATCATCAATGAAAGTCACGAAGTAAAGGTAATTTCCAAAAGAGGGTGTCTGCATAGGACCACAGACATCACTATGTACAAGCTGCAATTTCTACGTAGCCCGAACTGAACCATCTTTTGGAAAGGAAGAACGCTGCATTTTGCCCAAAATACAGCCTTCACAGACATGTTTTCCAAGTGCCTCAAGTTTGGGCAAAGAGGACACCATTTCAGATTTTTGCAGGCGTAACAAACTAGCAAAATTCAGATGACCAAAGCGTGCATGCCAAAGCTTTGCATCTGACATAGCGTAAGAATCATGAACTGCACATGCCGAATCATTCACAGACCTTTCATAGTATATGAGCTTATACATCCCACGACATAAAATGCCAGAAGCAATAATCCCATCGCCATTTGAGAGATCATGGACTGTACACCTATCATCAACGAATTTCACAACGAAGCCAATCTTGGCTAATGCAAAAACTGATAACAGGTTCTTTTTGATCCCTGACACAAATAAAGCATCTGACAAAGTGAAAGAACTACCATCAGGCTCGAGTGAAGAGAAGAAACTGCGCTGCGAGGTAATATGTTTGGTCGCCCCACTGTCAGAGTACCAAACATCTGAGTCTACTGCAGACATGCACTGATCATGAGAAGATGGGTCAAAACTGCAGACAGTAGTAAACGCCCATTCTTCTTCCTGCACAAGATTTGCAGACTCTGTTTTTGGTGTAGAGGCCTCTGCAACAACCATTCCAGCCTCTTTCTTCTTTGCCTCTTTAGCAGCCAGTTTTGGACAGTTCTTTATAATATGATCATTTCCTTTACAGTACTTGCAGAACAATTTCTGCTTTTCTGATTTCTTTTCATCTTTATCCTGGTTCTTCGATTGTGCAGCATTCGCAGATTTCTGCTTACTAGTAGAAGAGCTCCATTTTCCTTTGCCCTTCTGACTAGCCAGGAAAGCTTGATCTGCAACACGCATAATGGACCTGTTCTGCCTGGACTGATCTTCCTGCAACAGAAGAGAGACTAATTCCTCAAATGACAAGGCATTCGGATTGCCTTTCATCATCAACCGAAGAGTAGAGGCAAAGCTCTGATATGAATCAGGAAGACCATTCAGAACGGTCTGCACAAGTGAGCTATCTGGTATAACCTCATCAGCAGAAATCAATTGTTTCTTCAGGTCTTTGATCTTTGTAAGAAAACTGTCCATAGAATCACCTTCATTCATGTGCTCACTCTCCAACTGTTTTCGGAGGTAAGCAACACGAGCCTCATTCCTAGCGTGGTACAAATTGGTAAGTGTATCCCAAGCATCCTTTGCTGTTCTGCAAGAGCGAATGTGAGGAATAATGGCATGTTTGACAGACAAGGCTATCAATGCATGTGCCTGGGCATCTCTGCCATCCCAACGAATCTGCTCTGCAGTAGGTGCAACAGAAACAGCAGCACGAACAGGAATCTGCGGAATATCATCTTCGACACCATCTTCATCAGCTCCAACACCTGTATTTGCAGTACCTGTCGTTACAGGTGTAACAGGACGTCTTTCAACACCCTGCACAATGTTCCACAATCCTTTTGCAACCAGTACATGTCGCATCATATAAGCCCATAATGGGTAGTTGGTACCATCCAACTTATCCTCAACAGCCAACATACGGAATACATCACTGCTTTCAGCCATGGCCGGTGACTAAAATACCTTGATGCAGAAAATTGACTGTATCTCAAAAAGTTGAACAGAACTACCCAGACGAGTTTTGCTAGACCTGTAGCAGACTTCGAGACACTTAAACTGGCAAACAGAAACTGGTCTATACCTTTGGCACAAAAGGACGAAATAGCCTGCACAAGCATTGTGATAGTGCGTTCGGAGGCCGAAACGAGCTCAGATCGCAATTTCGGCACCACATAGCGAAGCTGTTTTGATCTCGGAAACACCCTGAGTATGCTCACCAAATTTCGTGCGAATCTGAGACTGCAAACGGAGGAGTGTCGACGGCACCCTAGAAGAAGCGACGACGTGCTCTGATACCAATTGTTGGAGATAGACATCTGCGGAAGCACGCGAACAGCACAAGGAAGAAGAAGAAGCTTAGAGCACAACACACAAGACTGAATGTATTACTAGAGAATGTACAAAGATAAGTAGCCCATTAGGGCAATAGGCGTATATACAAGCCGGGGGAAAAAAGCCTCCTAAAGAGGGAAAAAAGTGCCCCGGCGGTCCTAGAGTGTTCACACACATCACTACCTAAATATATCAACAGTGCAGAGAATCGTAATTTTCCCTAATTTTCTAAGTCTAGAGAATAGTGATTTTCTCAAACTTCACAATTCCAAAGAATCCCAATTTTCTCACTTTCAAAGAACCACGATTTTCTCAAAAAATTTAGACAAGAAAAAATTTGAATTTTCTAGAGAATCGTGATTTTATGGGAAAGTCACGATGTTCTAAGAAAGTTGGGATTTTCTGAGTTTATGTGAGAATTTCAAATTTTTGCATCAAGCCCCAAATGTGCAAAAAAACATAAAAAACACAAGCGTATGCAGTCCTAAGCACTTTCTAGCACTTTCTTCACTCCCACACATGAGAAATGATATGAAAATGGTGAAAATGCACTCAAAAACAAAAAAAATCTATGAAGATGAAGATGGATGAAGATGGTGATGATGATGATGAAGATGAAGATGGAAAATCAAAAGCTTAATAGAAAATGACTATTTTTTCCCTTCCAACGTTGAAAATCTACGATCTTAACATCACATGCTCATCCCCGGCAACGGGGCCGAAATTTGGTGTAGCTAAAGCGTAACCTTGTCAATCCGCGGAGAGGTGAGGACTGGTATGAAGACCTTGAGCATGTAAAGGCACAAATGTGTGAGTGAGAAGCACACTAGCATGCACACACATACACACACATACACACACAAGGTAAGATCAAAGAGAGGAACAATGGAAAGCTTTCTATTGCGAAGAATTATCTTACAAAGACTCAAATCTCTCCCAAACTACTAAGAAGCCAACTTGAAAAATGACCTCTCTAGCTCTTTTTATAGGCTTTGGACTAGTTTTGGCCCTCTCCAGACCAAGTGTCCCACCTAGTTAGAATGAAGCTTCAAATGGCAAACGAACATATTGAAACACATCTAGGATTGCTAGAAGGGTTAATTCTAACCACTTGTAGTGTAGAGTTTGAGCATACCTTTTCTATATGTGATTTGGCAAAAATAATGTTTATGAAATGATCTTAGGAAGACCCTTCCTACAAAAACTACAAATAGTACAAGATTGGGGAATCAACTCCTTGTACTTGCAGCACTTAGGAGTCACAACCAAGCTCAATTTGAAGGATTATACATTTAGAGATGTACCACCCCTATAGTGGAATTATATCCACAAGGTGCAAGAAAATTCAATCTCGGTGCATTCTGACACTTCTTTTTATCCATCTTGGATGCATGAAGATACCCACTTGTGGATGTGCAAGGTCGCAAAGGAAGGGGAAAGACATCTAAAAGCGAGAGAACAAGAAACTTCTCAAGAAACCAGACTAGTTAAAGACCTAGCCTACACATGGATGATCCTTCTAGATGAGGAATTTGAGCCTCAAGGTTGGGTAGCAATCTTAGCCACCATGTACATCGTTATCAAGGAGGAAGAGTGGATACCTCATTGTGATGAGGAGGGTTATGATATCTCTCTGTTCATGTGTGAACCCTTGCTAGAAGAGTGTGACTCTATTGAGGTCATAGAAGAAGAAGAGGATGACAATGATCTAGAGTCTATTGTGATCGATAGTTGCTTTGATTTAGAGGAGCACTATCTGGAGAATATATGTGCATTTATCCACAAAAAAGAAGAACCTCTCACAAGCATTGAAAATGTAAATTCAAAGTAGGAAAGTGAAGGTAGTCAAAAGAAAAAGAAAAGAAAAGCAGTGAAACAAGCAGAGGAGGAATCATTGTTTGAAGCACCAGATAATTTCAAGAAATATGAAGTTGAAGACCGAGAAATTTTGGTACAAATGCCTAAGAGAGATGAGAGGCCATCACAGGAGAAGCATATGAAAATTCTTTCTTTGTTCTTACCTTGTGCTTGTGTGTGTGTGTGTGTGTATGTGTATGTGTGTGCATGTTTGTGTGCTTCTCACTCATGCACTTGTGCCTTCACTTGCTCAACGTCTTCATACTAGTCCTCACCTATCCGCAGATTGATATTTATGAGGTAGATCTCCTCACGTTGGTGTGTGTGTATATATATATATATATATATATATATATATATATATATATATATATATATATATATATATATATATATATATATATATATATATATATATATATATATATATATATATATATATATATATATATATATATTGTTGGCAGCAGTCAGGGAACCGAAGGAGCCACGAGACGAAGAGAGTCAGAGCGAAGGGATAGCACAAGCAGACATGGGAGTCAAAGAAGATCTGGCAAGTAGGCCACCTAAATTTTTCAGACATCAAGGAGTGGACACACAAGAAGAAAGAGCAAGTAGGGAGCTCAAAGGTATGTATGACAACTCAATAGAGAAAACCCCTACACAAATAGTGATTTTCATCACTAAAAACCATTGTAAATATCATTTCGTATTTTTGTAGCTCCATTTTGTGCAAGCCAAGGAGTCCTTGAGCTTGAGGAGCTTTAGAAGTATCTACCTGCCAATTTTCATATTTTTTAGATCTCGTTTGAGCCCTCTAATAAGCCCTGGAACCTAATTTTTAACTAGGCCGGACACTAGGTCTGAACAGGGCCAAAGCTAGTCAAAAACTATAAAAGGAGCTAGAGAGCTCATTTTTGAGGTTGGATTGTGTCATATGATATTCATTGATAGTGGATCACCATTTGGAGAAGGATGCCACATGGCATCACACGGGTATTTTATATCATTTGGTAGAAGAGACAAAAGTAGATCTCATATATGAGAGAGTATCTAAGTAAGACTATGATCTCTTATGAGAGAATATAAGTAATGAGCAGCTCGGACGCGGCTGGGTGGTTCGAATGACATCACTCTGTGTGTGTGTTCGCGGACGTTGATCAAGGAGCAGAGAGGAGCAAAAAGGCATGTTCGTGCTTTGCAAAAGAAGGTGCTCACGTGCGTGCGTGACAGTGGTATCAGAGCATAATCTGGGGCGTGCGACAGCTGCGGAGTGTGGGGATTGAACTCAGCACCTCGTAGATGAGAACACCTTGCTCTAACCACCACACCACGAAAGCTTGGCGATGAAGGAATGTGCGCGCAGTACTATATCCATCGAGCTCTACAATATGGTGAAGAGTTGGGATCAAAAGTTCTCGACACTGAAGGTATGGTAGAAGAGGATGGAGTGAGTATCCATGGAACTTCCACAGTCAAAACTCTCTTTGCAAAAGGAGGGGATATACATGTCCTTTCACTTCTACACAGGTATAAATTATAATTTTTGTCATTTTTGACGTTTAAAATGAAGATCATTTAGGATGAGTTGAAGGAGGACAATGAGATATCCTCAGAGAGAGGAGCATGGACTTCCTCTAGGAAAGTGAATTCTCAAGATTTAGTAGAGAAAAGAGAGAATTTGACCTCTCCGAAGCCCCCTCTTTAACCATTTTATGAAATCTTCAGAAATCAAATTGGATTAAAACTCCACTTTGGAGAGCAATGAAGAAAGTAGATAAAGCATAAGTTTCTGGGGAAATCTAAAGTATGGAGAGTATGAGATATGTACTCTCACCTAGAGTCAAGGATTCCCTCAAAATGCAACAAAGGGCAAGCTTTAGATATTTCCAAAGTACCCTGTTTTTATGATTTTTACATAAATTTCAGGAGCTATTTTGGACAAGTAGCCATTTTGGGAAGGGGAAAAGAGGAGGTATTTTTCATAGATTTATGGAAAAAACCATGCACACTTATAATATAGTGTATTGACTTCCATGCAAGATCAAGAAAAAAGATACCTCAGTTTCATGGGAGTTTGAAGCTCCACAAAACCCCCTTCCATCACAGTTTGACAAAAAATTTCAGCACCTAAATCTAAGAAATTCCCATTTTGGAAGAGGGAAAAATAGGTGCGATAGCTACGGATGGATAAAAAAAGGTATGTATACTGAGAGTATGGTGTGTGGAAGTCTTAGGTGAATCATTAGATTCATTAAAATGATAAGTTAAGGAGGAGTTCCAGTTCCTCAAAGACCCCCTTCCCGCACTTTTTGGGAAAAATTGAGATGTTAATTTTGCCAAACTCCACTTCTGGGAGTAAGGAAAAAGACAATTTAGGAGGCTTCCCATGGATGATTGTATATAATCCAAGAGAAATCCACATTTAGAGTGGATTAGAAGCTTGCTAAGAGCTCCCATTTAAGTTTTTACATGAAAGTAAAAATCTTGATTTAGGCCTCTTTTGGGGAGCGAATTAGCATGCACGAAGGGAGGATTTGGAAAGGTGAAACTAGGCCTAAGCATCTTCATATACCACTCTCTGAGATTATGGAGAGAATTTTAGGATTTGCATGATGGAAGAATGCTTTTGGGCACCCCAAAAATCACATTTTTACACTTTTTCCAGCCCCTCCAACAGTTCACTAGTTTGGCATGTCCCACTTGGAATGGCCATATCTTGGGCTAGGAAACTCCAAATTGGACGTGCTATGGCTCGTTTCGAAGAGCACAATGTCTACTTTCAGTTTATTGAAAGAAATTTGGGAAAAAAAGTATTTTTGCAGCTCTGAAAATCTCTGCAAAGTTTGAACAGTTTATGGAGACTACCTTCCGGGAGCCATATCTTTCAAACCGGGAAGGCGATTTGAGTAATTTCACTTCGATTTCTTTGCACATGCTATATATTTCAGTTTATGAACATTTGCAGGTCCTAAAGTGGATTTTGAAGATCTAAAGAAGGATTACTAAAGCATTTTTTGACTAAATTTGCATTATTTTGGTAATCACCTGATCATATTTTATGTTTTGGGGAGTGTTCCAATGTTTTCGGATACTTCAAAATTTATGTAAGGACCTGAGGAGGAAGGTGCAGAGGTCTCTAAGCCCATCGAGAAGAACTGGATGCATGCAACTCCAATACAAAATTATTCAGGGACGTATGCTTTATGCTTCAATCATTTTACTTTATGTTATGGCATGTTTTGTATATCCATGCATAAATTGGATTGCATACATCAAATGTTGATCATTGTTTAAATTCTTAAAGTATGGATCGACAGGAAAGAAGTATACTTTTTGATTGTTTGCAGGAAACAGGATTGTAGAAACTATATGGTTAGGCAACACAGAGAATGGTTGCCAACATTTGTTTTTATGTTTTTGCAGGTCATGGAATCCATATATGAGTTTATGGCGTGCATGCCATGGGCCTGTCAAGCCCTATGTCGTTGGGTGGCCTTTGTGCCACTGAGCTATGGTTTAATTTTTTTTGGGATTCCATTTCTTGGGGAAATGCTGTCGAAATTTTTCTTACCGCATGGCGTTATATACGCACTTGCCTTTAGGTAAGAATGATATGGCATGGTAACATGCCTCTTCTGCAAACATCAATAAGGTCTAGGCATGCTTCTAAGCATGTATACGATGGACTTAGGACCATCATAGTAGTATAGATAAGGCAACTTCAGAACTAGCAGGATCCCTACACATAATCCTTATGGATTTAGACCATAGGATTGCTAACGGAAGGAGCTACACCTTCACTATTAGAAATGTGCACAAGCAATCCTATAGGTTTTAGGAAGTTGCATACAAACACGGGAGACACATTTATGATAATCTCCAAATTAGTGAAGATTTACTTATCTTCACAAGAGTCTCACATGATGATTAGGAGACTATGGGGTATTATTAGGAATACCCAAAGAGTGACTAGTTTCACTCATGCACATCACTTGAGCAAGTAGTGAAGCATTTTTGTTTCACTACTAAGGAAACCAATAGTATGGGATCACAAAGATGGGTTTCATGAGATAGCATCGACGGGTGCTTATGTGATTCGAGTGATGGTTAAGAAGGCCATAGGCATGGCACTAGCTCTATGGTATAGAGCATAGATCCCTTAGTCAGGAATAATTGGGGTACCCAATACATATATATGTATCTTGGGATCTACAGAGAGGTACCTAGGCTTAGTCTTGGTACCTAGGAACAAGTTGGTTTGGAACAGAAGGGATATCCATTGTCACATATTGACTAGAACCAAACTAACTAGTTCGAGGACATGGAACTCATTTGAGTCCACTGATATGATTCTAGGATATGGGATTCATTAGAGTCCACCTGCATATTCCATTACATATGTATGGAATATATATATTCGGTTTAGTGTACGTATGACAACATGAATTGGAAGAAGGTTCCACTGGTATGGGACGGTGGAAACAACTTCCCTTTGAGCACTCTTCTTCTATGGCCAGGGAGAAAAGGACTCATCATTCATGGCGACATGTCTCACTAGATCAGAGGAGAGCTCTTAGTAGATATCTCCTTAGGATTGGGAGTTATCCTTCATAGTTAGGGAAGATTTATTCTTCCAGTAGAGAATGTGATAGGTGATTTTATCACCATTAGTATCACATACTCTTTTTCAGTTTTTCAGGAAGGATAATTCCATCAGTTTGAGTAGATCGTATAGATCCATGCATAGAGTATGGTTGGCAGAGATAGTTCTTTACTATGGATACACATGTGTTTACGGTATCATGTCATATCATTGCTGATCATTTTAGTAGAGGACTTTGACCCTTATTAGGAATTTATTTTCTCCACTCTTCACTAAATACACCTTCATTAGTTAGGGGAGATCTGTTCTCCATCTTCATAGGAATATGTGTAATGAGGGATTATGCATTAGTATGGAAGAGAGGACTAAATAAATTCATGAGTTTCTCTTTTAAGGAAACGAGAAAGTGGGAATTAGCTCCGAGATCCATGACAGATCTCACTTTAGTTCAGTGGTCTCACTTTAGCTCCTCTTCTTTGAGAGAGAAAGAAGGAAAGGAAAACATTATTTCTTCATAGGAGAAGAATAGAGTATGTTTTCCTTTAGAGAGAAGAGATGTTTGGGGAACATCTCTTAGTCTTTATTTCAGAAGGAATTCATTTACTCTACTTTTCAATGTAATTTTCCTTCACATGGGAGTCTCTTTCTCCACTAGTTTTGAAGGAAAAGTATGCAGAACTTATGTGCATGTTCTCAGCTATGGATGAGTAGAGAAACTGGATTCAATAGAATCTCTTTCAAAGGGAAAGGGAAAGTGGAATAGGTTCCACTACTAGAGCTCTTTTCCTTAGAAGAGATTGAATAGAGAGAGAGATATGGAGAGAGTTTCACTTCCTCACTTTTAGATTGTCTAGATAGAAGTGGCACTCTTCTATCAAAGACAAAAGGGAGATCAGTTAATCATGATGGTTAGATTGAGTCTCACTTGTAGACTTTAGAGAGAAGTAGTTATGCTATTTCTAGTGATGGTCTTTGACTAGATGAGATGATCTAGTTCTTGACATTAGTGAGACTGGGAGTTGAGCATGACTCTTCTCTTTTAGGGTTTATAGGAGATAGAGATATATCTAACCTACTAGGGTACCAAACTCTTAGTTGGTGTTACATCATGAGTATGATGAGTAAACATCAGTTAGGACGATGGGTACTTAGGGATTATCTGAATCTCAAAGGAAATGCTTTCTGCATTCATATGGCAAACTATCGGGAAGAGAATATTTTTGAGTTTGCACTAGTGCCAATAGATGCTCTTCCAATAGAACTTAGTCCAATAGTAAAGGATGACAAACCAGAGACTTCTTGGTTGGTGAAATGTAGAGATTGCATTTTACTACCAATAAATTCTTATATATGAGCTACATGATGGAGATGCATAGTCACAAGGTAGTTTAGAGGAAACTATTACTTGTGAGCACACTCAAGGTTAGGAAGACCTGGAGTGTTATGAGGGAAATCTATCATTTAGTTTTAGATGGGTTTGGAGTCACTTGTTATGGGACTTTGTTCTATATTTCATAGGATTATATGGTTTATTATCTCCATTATGGTATGGTCGAGCCTATAAGCTTGGCACTTTTACACTTGCTTGACATGCTATTGCTCCATGGAGGATACATCATATGGACTTAGGTCATTTGGATGATGTTGTATGTTATGGGAGTGATAGTTTGGAGGGTGAGTATACATGGGAGATAGTAGGCACCACTCAGACGGTTTCCCACTTTTGAGATGATCTCATATGAGACTTCTTAAGGGGAAGGATACGGGGAAACAACACACAGAGATGACCATGTACATAGAGTACATGGGGTTCAGGGGAGTCTGAGCATTTACTTCTACCAGTTTCATCTACATTTTCGAGGACGAAAATGTTTTCAAGGGGAAGGAAATGTCATATGATATTCATTGACAGTGGATCACCATTTGGAGAAGGATGCCACATGGCATCACACGGGTATTTTATATCATTTGGTAGAAGAGACAAAAGTAGATCTCATATATGAGAGAGTATCTAAGTAAGACTATGATCTCTTATGAGAGAATATAAGTAATGAGCAGCTCGGACGCGGCTGGGTGGTTCGAATGACATCACTCTGTGTGTGTGTTCGCGGACGTTGATCAAGGAGCAGAGAGGAGCAAAAAGGCATGTTCGTGCTTTGCAAAAGAAGGTGCTCACGTGCGTGCGTGACAGATTGTAATTGAAATGAACTTGTAAAAGCTTTTTGAAAGTAATCTAAGAACTCCATTGCTTCTCACTCTTTGTCTTGCTGTGTGTGCGCGTGTGTGTGTATGTGTGTGCATGCTTGTGTGCTTCTCACTCACGCACTTGTGCCTCCACTTGCTCGAGGTCTTCATACCATCCTCACGTCTTCCCGGATTGACATTAAAGGAGGTGCTACTCATCACTGAGCTACACCAAATTTTGGCGCCGTTGCCGGGGATCGAGCTTTGAGGACGAGCGTGTGATGGTAAGACGTAGATTGGAGACGTTGGCGTTGTAGGTAATTTCGTTACTTTTCCTATTTTTCTCTTTCTTACCTTACCACCATCATCACCATCATCATCATCACCATCTTCCACCTCCATTTCCATCATCGCGAAAATTTCAGTTTTTTGATCATATCACCTTCTCCACCTCATTTCCCTCATTTCACTTGTGAGAGAGAGCGAGAGAGCGAAATTGTGTGTGCTGTTTTTGCATGTTTTTTGAGCTGTATTGCAGGTATAGGCCGCATCATCGTCCCCAGCACTCTACGCAGGTACGGAATTCGCAGTAACTGTCTGTGTGTCGCCGACCTCTGTCAATTGCGACCGACAGAAAAAATGCTCAAATTGCCAAACAAAGTGCAAAACCATGATCTACAGGCATGGACAGACCTATGGGAAGTTCAGGAGTGCCATACTTGCACAGGGTGGAAGGCCCTTACAAAACGCAGTTGGAATACCTTAGGACCAACCGATTAGGTGCCAGCATCTATGAGGACGGCCTAGGAAGATCTGTGGTACAGATTAAGAATCCTGATCAATCCATTGGACTAGAGCGCCCAGCTGTCAAGTTCGAAAATGGAGCATACTTGGACAAAGAAGGAACCATATACGTAGTCACCAGTCACCCAGATAGGACGGACGAATTTGGAAATGTGATCTCAGAAGCGGACTTAGGGGACCTAGAGCAAGGAAACATGGGTACAGAACCTAGAACCCCTCGAGGCAAATCGATTCTCACTAGGATTATAACACCAGAGTGGATTCCCCAGGATAATAAGAGCATAGATTTGCTCCTCAATCGGGAAACTGACGAAGCCTTTTGGAGGTACAAACCTGATCAGCCAACTGATATAGGAACAATCATGATCTATGAGTTTAAGGATCCTGATAGCCCAGGCAGAGTGACCTACCTAGATCACGCCTCAGAGAGGATCTTTGTGGTTACAGAAAACGATAGGCATGCTTACACTTGGAAGGGTGAATTCGTTTTCCCCCAACCAAGATCGAATGTATCCTATGGTCACCCTGGAGCTGGAACATCCCAAGCTCATGGAATGCAAAGAGACAGAAGCAGAGATAGACCAGAAGTAAGCTTTGCCAACCCAGTGAGCAGAGAAAGAACGAGAATGGAACCGAATAGAGTAGAGCCTGAGATACTTAGAGCTCACAGGAATCAAAGAAATGCGGATGAATTCCCTCTACCACGACCTAGAGAGCACACAAGGACTTTGAGACCAACTCAGCTAGTTAAGTCCATGAAGAACTACTTCGATGGCACTGGAGATCCGTATGATCATGTGGATGAGTTTAGGCAAGCCTTGAGAGCTGAACAAGTGGAGGATCTATTCACACAGTACAATGCCTTTGGTCTAACCCTTAGGAACACTGCCCTGACATGGTTTCAGCCACTAAACGAGAGACAGTTCAGGAGCATAGACCAACTCCTAGAGGCTTTCATTATTGAATTCTCTAAGAGTGGCATAAGACATAATACCTCCTCACTGATTCACAACTTCAAGCAAACCCCTCAAGAGACCGTGAGACTTGCAGGAAGGAGATTTAGGCAATATCTTGAAAGATGCCCTGTTTCGGAGCTACCCACATCAGCTAAGCAAGTGGCTTTATTCTTGGATGGATTGCTAAGTACCAAATTGAGATCTTATGTGTACTTGAAGGACCCTAGGACCATAGAAGATTGTGTACGCATGTGCATTGACATTGAGGATAACCTAGGGGAGGAGTTAGAGCTTTCCAAGATATACAAAGATTCAGATAGTGCCTCTAACCTCTCTTCCATGCAATCCACATCAATTGAGGAACTTGCAGAGAAAGTAGCTCAGAAATTAGGTGTCACTAGCAAACAAATTCCTAGATTTGCCCCAGTGAAAAGATGTTATACTTGTGGAGGCGACCATATGGCTAATGTCTGTCCCATTATGGCTCAACCCCAAGTTAATCCTAGTAGCCAGTACTGTACCATAGAACGAAGGTACACCAATCACACCGCGCAAGACGGCCCATACAATAAGCAAGCGGTTAGGCAACTCTACCCTCAGCCATACCCTCAACAAGGCAGATACCAGAGTCAATACCCACCACAACAGTATACTAGGCCTCAACAAAATTATCAACCACAATATCAAGCCCAACAAAGGCCTCAGCCCATGTTAGCACAACAAACCCCTGCCCCAGCTAATGTGATCCCAGTAAAATATGCAGCAGCAGAAGAAAACCTGAATAGAGCGATAGTCCCTATAACACCATTGCTTTCTGAAAGTGACCCCAGTGACCATAGCTTTGATTCTACACATGTTGATAGCCCCCAGGCCTACTACATGCAGTCTCCTGAGCATGGTGAGTCTTACTATAGTGAAGAGCCAAATGAACCTAGTTGGGAGTCAGATTACACAAACGTCATGTATGCAAACCCCAACCCTAGGCCTCAACCTAAGCAAGTAAGACCTCCATTCCCAAGAGGACCGTGCTACAGATGTCAGGGAGATCACCTCATTCGTGATTGTCCCTTACATCCACTTACACAACCCCAGTCCGTGACAATTCAGGGCTTTTGCCAAGAATGTGGAAAGGAGCATCTTTTACGAGATTGCCCTAAGAATCCTAATAATATGCCAAAAATCACTCCTATTAATGTTATTGGGTTAGTGGTAGACTCCACAGGAAGTGTGACATCCACCGCACCAGTACAGGTAGTGACTAGAGCTCAGGCATTGCAGCAGAACCAAGGGGGAAACCAGGATAAGAACCCAGAGGCTAGTGAAACCGAGAGCGTGACAAAGAAAAGGACTAGAGCGTGGAAAGATAGTCGGGAAAGAATGAAAAGACAATGGGCTAAAAAGATGAGTGAACTTGAGGAAAGCATAAGAGAAACCAAAGCCAGGATAAGTGAACTCACATCTCAAACTCCCTCTCACACTACCCCACCACCACCATTCCCATCGCCATCCGACCCGCCACCTTCCAACCCACCTCATACGATTCCACCACCCCCTAGAGTAGGATCAGTATTAGTTGATCCCACTCCTGAAGACATAGACATGATGCTTAAAGCATATCAGGCCAGAATCCAAGAAGGGCCAAATGTAACGGATCATGACAAGTGCTACCCTAGAGCTGACCTAGAGATAGAAAGAACCAAACTTTGCACGAAAATGGTCGCATTGGCTCAGACTATGTTTGAAGCCAGTCGCCTTTTCAATTACTCAGGCTCAGCCAAGACGCAATTACACTTGGATGGACTCCTAGAGAAGTTAGAGGGCATAATTGCAAGATCCGCCAAGGAAGAAAAAAATCAAGAAAGGGATAAAGCAAGCAAAAACATGACCCATCCCCCATCAAAAGCTTATGTGCCCAATTCCACTGAACCAGACAACCCCCTTTCCCTAGAAAGAATAGAGAATCTAATGGCACAATCACAAAAGGAACCAACCTCTCAACACAAGGACAAGGCAAGTGAAAGAGTAAGCATTCCTACCTAGAAAGCCTATGTGCCTGAGGCCTACGTGCCTAACTCTACGGAACCAGACACCTCTTCTTCTATGAATCGGTTCACACCAGAATTCCTACGCGAGATTCAAGAAGACAAATGGGCTAAAGAAAGTGAAGTCCCTCCTCCCATTGAACTTGTGGATGATGCACATGACCAATTCCCACAAGACATCCCATCCATTTATGGAGAGCAGGAGAGCACCCAATCTCAAGAAAGATTAGACTTCGAGTCTAATTCTTTACAAGAACTACCCCATTTCACAGGCCCATGGGAAGCAAAGTCCACCTGTATGAGAGCACCTACAGTCATGGTAAGAAACGAAGATTCAGTCATACCTAGGAACACAGAGGTAGTGAAGAACACCAAAGTGCAGTGCAATCTCACTTTGGAAGAGTTGCTTAAGGTTAGACCAGAAGTGTGGAAACATGTAGCCAATCAAGTGCCCGAGATGGCAAAACCTCGTTCCCAGATAGGATCACATAGGACAGTGCCAGAGATACCCTTAGATAAGATAGGAGATATGTGTGAAGGTGAAGAAGGGAACACCTATCTTCCCATTACCTACCATGAGTACACCACCAAGGCAATTTTGGACTCAGGTGCAGGAGTTGCAATTGCCACCACTTCCCTATGGAAGCGTTGGGGCAAGCCAGCACTCAGGCCAACGAGAATGAAATTGCAGATGGCCGATGGTCATATTGAGAGACCCTTAGGATTGCTAGAAGGAATAACTCTCACCACCTGTGGTGTCGAGTTTGAACACACATTTTCCATATGTGACTTCAACAAAAATCATGCCTATGAGATGATCTTGGGAAGACCCTTTATGCGACAGTTGCAAGTGGTACAGGACTGGGGAACCAACTCCTTGTACCTACAACACTTAGGTGTTACGACCAAAGTGAATCTCAAAGATTACTCTCATAGAGATGTACCTCCCATCCAATGGAATCCCATCCATAGAGCCAAAGATGATACAGAATCGGTGCATTCCCTAGGATCAGGATCCTCATGGATGCATGAAGACACTCACTTATGGATGTGTAAGGTAGCAGTAGAAGAAGAGAAGAGAGAAAAAGCTAGGGAGATAGGTGCAAAAGAAACCCATAGATCAATCCAAGACCCAGCCTATGCACCTGTAGTCTTTCCTGATGAGGAATTTGAACCCCATGGCTGGGCAGAAATCCTAGCAACAATGGATGTAACCATCAATGAGGAACAATGGACACCTCACTGTGATGAGGATGGCTATGACATTTCAGTCTTCTCCATAGAGCCAATCATGGGGGAGGCAGTTCTAGAAGAATGCGAACCTAACCCTGATGCATTTGAGGATGAAAGTGACTCCGATCTAGAGTCAATCATTATGGATCCACCTTTTGCATCAGATGAAGAATACTTCCATGAAGTAGAATTTCAACCCCAAAGGCATGGAGAGCTTACAAATGATGTAAGATTAGCAACACATGTGACCCCGAAGGAAGAAGGAAAGAAACGAAAGAAGAGAGAAGTCTCACCAGAAGAGGAAGAATCTTTGTTTGAGGTCCCGGAAAATTTTAAGAAATATGAGATAGATGACAGGAGAGTCATGATCAGAATGCCAAAACGAGAGGCACAATCAGGAGAGGCCTATGATAACAAAGAAACCACCAAGAAAATAGTAGTGGCCCTAGAAGAAGGAGAGGAGAGATGCACGTACATAGGCCATGACCTAACAGAGGAAGAAGAGCATGCGTTAATAGCCTTGCTAAGAGAATACAAAGATGTATTCGCTTGGAGTTACAAGGATTTGAAAGGTGTTGACCCAGACATATGCTCACACACCATTCCCATGACCTCAGATGCTAAACCCTCTAAGCAAAAGCCCTATACATATAACGATAATTACGCTGCTAAGATCAAAGAGGAGATAGATAGACTCGTCGAAGCTGGATTTATCTATGAAATTGAGCACACTGAGTGGGTATCCCCCATCGTAGTGGTGCCCAAGAAAAATGGAAAGCTGCACGTATGCATTAACTTGAAGAAGGTCAATGCAGCCACAATTCGAGATAACTATCCGCTTCCCATCACAGAACATCTCTTAGAAAGAGTGGTAGGCAAGGAAGTGTACAGCTTCCTTGATGGATTTTTGGGCTACAACCAAGTAGCCATAGCTCCAGAAGATCAGCATAAGACAGCTTTTGCCACAGAGTGGGGTATATTTGCCTTTCGTGTAATGCCATTTGGGCTTACCAATGCACCAGCTACCTTCCAAAGACTAATGTGCCATGTATTTAAGGAGTTCCTGAGGAAGAATTTAGAAGTCTATGTTGATGATCTTTGTGCTCATTCCAACATTAGACAAACCCATATTCCTGAACTCAGACAAATCTTTGACAAATGTAGAGAATATCAAGTGTGTCTAAACCCAGAAAAGTGTGTTTTCATGGTCAGGCAAGGCAAGATTCTAGGGCACATAGTGTCAAAGAATGGCATATCTACTGACGAAGAGAAAGTGAGAGCCATAGCAGAGCTACCTAGGCCAAGGAATGTCAAGGAAGTGCAAGCTTTCATGGGACATTGTGGTTACTACCGCCGGTTCATTCACATGTATGCTGTCATTGCAAAGCCCATGTACGGACTTCTGACAAACTTTGAGTGGACTGATGAATGTGAGAATTCCTTCAATGAGCTTAAACGGCGATTATGTTCAGCACCAATCTTAACCACACCGGATTGGAATAAGCCATTTCATGTTCACGTGGATGCATCCAATTATGCTATTGGGTGTGTGCTTGCTCAACCTACTGGTGAAGGTAGTATGGATCTTCCAATTGCCTATGCCAGTAGACAATTGAATGCAGCTGAACAAAATTATACCACTACAGAGAGAGAAGGCTAAGGCATGGTATATGCAGTTAAGAAGTTTAGACACTATATGCTTGCAAATAAGTTTAAATTTTTTACTGACCACCAAGCATTGTTATATCTCGTGAACAAGCCATGCAATACAGGAAGATTAGTAAGATGGTTTCTCTTGCTAATGGAATATGATTTCGAGGTTGTGGTAAGGAAAGGGAGGACTCATTTGAGAGCAGATCACCTTTCTAGGCTCACATCGGGAGAAGCCCCACAAGGAGTATCAGATGACCTCCCTGATGCTTACTTGTTTAATTTGGAAGTTGTACCGCAGTGGGCTAAGCCATTAGTGCCAGAATTGACATACGGGCCTAACCATCCAGTAGTAAACACACAAAATAGAGAGGTTGTGAAAGCCCAAAAGTACCACATCATGGCAGGAAGTATGTACAAGCACACAGATCAAGGGATCTTGGCCTGTTGTGTGGAAGAGGATGAGTACGCTAAGTGGTTGCAATTGGCACATGTAGGTGCATTAGAGCAACACTACTCAAAACAACAAACCCTACAGACCCTGAGGAGACAAGGAGTACATTGGCCAACTATGGAAGCTGATGCCCAAAAGTTGTGCAAGGAATGCCCAATCTGTTGCACTAAAACACCTGTGGAACATGCCACTCTTTATCAAGTGTCCATAGTGCCGGATTGGAGTGAACCACTAGTATCCTTTCTGAGGACGAAAACATTCCCTCCAGACATGACTCTAGCTAGGAAAAGGAGTTTAGAACAAGAAGCCCAGGATTACTCACTTATTGGTGATAATCTATACAAACGGGGTAAAGACGGTTACCTGAGACTATGTGTCCATGAGAGTGAGTATCTCAAGATCTTGGACACTGCTCACCAAGGTGTAGCAGGAGGACACTTTGGACCAGATCGGGTGATCAAGGCAATACTATTTGCGGGCTTCTGGTGGCCAACCCTTCACATGGATGCACATACCTATGTGAAACGGTGTGATGTCTGTCAGCGAACTCAGTATCCTATACGCAAAGATGAGATGCCATTGAAACCTATGATGGGTGGACGTGCATTCTCTAAATGGGGAATAGACTTCGTAGGTCCTATTAATCCCCCAGCTAAGGGTTCCCATGCAGAATATATCATTGTTGCAACAGACTATCTAACAAAGTGGGTAGAGGTAAAAGCCACAACGAAGAACGATGCTCAAACAACTGCTAAATTCTTGTTTGAAAATGTATTCACTAGATACGGGCTACCTATAGAGCTAGTTAGTGATAGAGGCACTCACTTCTTGAATGAAGTTATTGAAAATCTGCTCCAAGAATTCTTGGTAGTTCATAAGAAATCTGCCCCCTATCACCCTCAAGCAAATGGCCAGGCTGAGAGCACCAACAAGATCTTATGCAATGTATTGACGAAATTAGTGAACAATAAACGCTCTGATTGGGACAAACAGCTACACCATGCTGTTTGGGCATACCGAGTTGCCTACAAAACGGTACTCCAAGCCACTCCCTTTCAAATGGTGTTTGGTCAAAATGTTGTGCTACCTTTAGACTTTTTGATACCTGCATTGAAAGTGGCACAAGAGCATGAATGGACGGGTCATGAACTCTGCTCTAGACTGTTTGACCTTGAACGATTAGGAGAAACAAGACTGAGAGCAGCTGCAGGGATATATGCAGCAAAGAAACGACAGAAGGCATACTTTGACGCCCACGTTAAGGATAAAGGTTTAAAGGCAGGCGACTTAGTTTTAGTCTACACATTGAAGCAACACGAAAGGAAGCTAGAGAAGAGAGGCTACGGACCCATGATCATTAACAGAATCTCAACAAGTGGAGCAGTGCAACTAGCCACATTAGAAGGCGATGTTCTCCCAAGTTATATCAGCGGATGCAAAGTTAAGTTGTATCAGGAACCTCTCACTGCGGAAATGCTAAGTCGACTCAATACTGCTAAGAAACGCAAAGAGGAAGAAAAGAGAATTCGAGAAGAAGCTCAAGCAGAAGCCCTAGAGCGCATACGAAGAATGAAATTAAGAAGACAAGGTAGAGAGCACCCTAGGCAAGATGCATATGCAGACCAAGGATATGACGTGGCTATGTGTGAAGTTTCCGGTGTTAGCTCACATAGGATAACTGATCGACGTCCTTTCATAACCTTAGATATAGGACAAGGAAAGAGTGCAAGGACTGTAAGAGCCTTGATTGATTCAGGTGCAGCCACTTGTGCTGTTAAATTGTCTTACTGTCAAGAGTTGCAATTAACTGTCAATCCTGTGGAAGCATATCTCATAGGATTGGGAGGCGTGGAAACCCCTTGCATGGGCGAGGTGGAACTTCCCCTCTATATTCATGATGAGGCAATGACAGTTAAAGTACTAGTATGTCAAGATGAGGACCTTACTGAACCCCTTGTCTTGGGTCAAGACTGGATCTATGACCAAGCCGTCAACTTAAACCTAAGAAGTGGAATTCTTCAGGTATGGGTGAATCAAACTAGAATTACAATTGAGTTAAATAATGGAGCACTCAAGGAACTAGAAAAGGCACAGACTCCTGGTCCCTCGAGGGGTACACATGAAGTTGACCATGCTGTTCTTGTCCAAGGCTATGTGATACAGAAGAACGAAGATCTCAAAGAAGGAGCCAGAACCACAATGGAACTCCCTTCTTTTCCAAAGGCCAGAAGGAGGCAGCAACTAAGGGCAGATCAATCACTCAAGATTCTCCAGGCGAGAGACCAAAAGAACGCGCGAAGCAGAACAACTCAGCCGATGAAACAAATGTGGGTGCGGAAAGACGAGCTGCCGACCGTAACTAAGTCGCAACAACGGTCTCAACTTCCTGTTAGTAATCAACGACTTGATGCTAATAAGAGGACTCCTAAAACCTCTGTTGAGAAAGTGAAATCCATTTGGGTACCCAAGAAGTCGATGAAGGCCGACCCACAATCAAGACAAATTTGGGTGCCTAAGGCTTGCTTGCGGGCTCAACTATTCCCACACAATTCACATCATACACGACAGGGTTCACTCGCTCAAGCAGCCGCCACCCACTCTTGTCTGATATACTCGAACACACTGCCACCTAGAAGCACGCACAGACTCACTCGTAAATGGGTCCCAATGACACAACAACTCCCAGCAGAATTACTCATGCAACCCTCCCGAATCTCCACAAAACCAAGACCAAAAGCCATCCATGGTGTTTGGCAACCTAAGACTTGTAATAAACCCCCCGACCCCAATCTGTGAATTCATCTCCACTTACTAACTGCATTAGTCAGACAGTGCATCTTTCCATCTAGCTCCTAGGACTATCCAGATATTAACTACACACACTGTCATCGTGCACTCACTGACCACTGACTCGTCATCTACCTCATGTTAATGTTGTAACGAGGCAACGACGGGTTTATTCTGTCCATTGCAATGTTAACACATGGTTCTATATTCTCACAGAACCAACAAGCAAGCAGGGCCATGGCAGAAGCTGGAGGTGCCAGTTCTCACGCCGGATCTAGCGCACAGATTGTGGATATAGAAACACTCCTCCTCGAACCACATCTCACCGAAAGACCGCAAGAACTTCAAGCTGTGCATGTACTCCCAGTTCAGGATCCTCCCCAGGGGCACACCTCTCAAGTGGGCAAACACGCTCATTGGTTCAGTGATGTTGCAGGACCATTGGGTGATGGAACCTATTTTTGGGAAGCTGAATTGGAGTTTAATGGTAAATGGGGACGCTACCATTTTTTCACGCGCGAATTTGAGAGCTATCAGAATGCCGAAGTAATGCGTGCAGTATGGACCAAAGCTGGCTTGGACAGTTATTTCAAGGCCCACTTACCAAAGCCGGATTTCTTACGTTGTTCTTATCTTATCAGTACCATCACTCCGAGCAGGGCCAAGGGAGGCGACAGCACTTTTGTGTTACCCTCACTATTGCCGGGCCACGAACTCAAAAGATTCAAACTGACCCTCAATCTGGTACGAGAAGCATTGGGCATGTATGGTATGCACATCCCTACTGAAAAGGAAACAATGGTTCCAGGCAGAATGAAACATAAAGATCTCAATAAGCTGAAGGATATGGTAGCAATGACACCGACCATCGCTCTTCACCTACGGACCATCATGCAGCATTTTGCTTTCCCCGCCCAGGAAAGATTCACCATGCCCCCAAAGAAGATATGGTTTAGTTTGTATTTGGCAGAGACAGAAAGCCTCCCTATCAACGTACCACATTGGATCATAGATCAGATTCACCTAGCCCATCAACAGTGGAACAAGAAGCAAAAAAATGTGCTTCACGGATGTTGTGCTCTGACCAAGATAATCTATCGATGTCTAGCCTATGACGTGCCTATTCAGCGGGCACTCGTATGGTCCCGGGCCCAGGAGTTCCAAAGAAGGCTATCAGCGGCAGGTCCTCCATCAAAGAAGATGAGAGGAGGAGTCCAATTACCCTGCGCTCAACCAAGGGGAGCCACCACTACACCAGAAATTACCCCTCCCTAGACACGATGCATTAGACCATTCACCATTCGGCTACCAAGACCAAGTACAGAGGGACCCAATCTGGTGTTTCCACCCGTCCCATCGGACTTGGAATTTCCACAGGGTTTTACTCTCAATGATCTCACTGATGAAGAAGTGGCTAGACTAATCTACGACTCTAATCTCGAAACGGAAATAGAGCGAGCTCAGGAACCACAAACCCATACAACAACGTCAGCCCCCACCCGACCGCAAGTTGTAGAAGTTGACGTCGATGAACAAGAGACCGAACAAGAGGAAGAAGCCTACGAAGAACAAGACTATGATGAACTTTCAGAGTTATCAAGTGCCCCCGCATATTCGGCACAAATAAAAAGACTATATCGAACCATGCAGCTAGTTCAAGAACAGCACAAAATATCACTTGAAGCAGGCAAGAAACTCATGAACCAATTGCTGGCAGAGGAAGGTGTGGATGATATGTTCATCGAGTCCATAAACCTACACGCCGATGCAGTAGGATTGGATGAGGCCATTCATGAGGCAATGGCCTACATTCACCGATTTGAGAAAAGAGTTCCCGCCCGTCCCATGAGGTCCGGGAAACAAATTCATATCAATGTATCAGCACCAGGAGATACAACGCAAGCAGACGAACATCAGGAAGCACCACTGTCACCACCCTCCCCACCTCTCACTACACAACTCACTCCACCACATAACACTATCACCACCACGTCCACTACCACCACAATCGTCATGGGCATTCCACTCTCTCCGGGAGTCCAATTCGGGGGAGTCACCATGCCCACTTTAACCACTCTCTTCACTAACGTCAGATCCATCCCACCCACGATACCCATCTACACGGTCACTCAAACATTTGACACTATGGAAACATCTCCTGCCACAGCACCACTCCCTTACCCCATGCAACCTCCGTCTCCCATACCCCCTCCACCCACATCTCCACTTGCATCCACATCATTCACAATTCCCTTTCCCGCCCCCATTCCCCCTGCATCTTCACCTCTCCCTGCATCATTCAATGTAAATAGTATATTTCTAGCATTAAATCAATGTGTATATCAGCTTCAGAACGAGTACATAACTCTTGACGACCGGTATCAACAATTGACAACAAATCACCGGAACTTACAAAGGCGACTTACAATTCTTGAAGAGGAAAATGCAGATGTGAATCAATGTTATACGACGCTTGCGCAGGCTCACCAAACACTACTGGAGGCACCCCAACCATCGAAAGAATCAGGCGTCAAACAACTAGAAGCCTTGCTCGAAGTATACCAGGCCGATAACCTACGAGTCAGACGTAACTTGGCGCTACTCAGGAAACATATGGCCACAGCACTTGAAGAGAACAAGAGACTGCAGAAACAAAATGAAGAGAATCTGGAAGCGGCAATGGAAGGCTCTCCCCACGAAATTGATCTAGAGCAGTTTAAAGCCGTACCTTCAGAGACAATGAAGACCATCTTAGAAAGCTATGCAGATCTATTAGATGCTCATGATGAGTTGGAAAGGGAACGTGATGAGCTGCGTGGCCAGCTCAAGGAACAGGAGGCTCCAACCAAAGTAATAGACTTGGCCTCGACTTCAGAGGAAGTGAAGGCATTGACAGAGCAGGTGGCTGAGCTCCAGAAAAAGTTACTAGAGTATGAAAGACAACCCTCTCCAGTTATTGAACCTGAGCTAGAAGACTTGGTTCCCATTGAGGTAGATGATTCGTACGAGGAACCATACGTTCCTATGCCAATGCCAGGAGGGCAACGAACCTCAGAGGGACTAGACACCTTGGAAGTGGAAGCACCCGAGTGGCTTCAGACACTGGAAAAGATAGCGAACACCCACGAAGAACGGGTGGCCATTCAGATCCAATCACTAGCAAACCTAGAAGAAACTGTCATAAAGTCAGAATATTTTAGAAGCATGTCTCATCATAGATGGATCGGCACCAATAATGACCAATATGTGCCATACTGCATACTTTTGGCCGATTACAACGCCGAGATTCAATGACAATGTGGCAAGCCTCCCACATTTGCTACACAATTTGGTCCAGACGATATACCGGAAAATGCTAAGCGTGGGTCCATCCATCAACCCACCTGGAGGATCAGGCTTTTGGAAACATATCCTGAAATGGTCCGAACCTGGAATAATATGCCGTTGTTTATTAAATATAATCCTTGTTACGTTCCAGTTCTTCGAAGACGCACCTGGCCTGAATTCACTATTGCCGTCAGAGACATCAAAGCCTGCGCAAAATGGTTAAATTACGTTTATCTAGCACCTCCACGAGGACCCCCCACAGTGAACTACATGATTTCTACAATCCGTCACTTGAGCATTCGGCTACGCAATAATCCTGATGTGATGGCCCAGATGTGTATGAAAATATTTGAATTAATGCTGATCACTTTCAGGACGTTTAAGAATATTAAGGACCCCCACTTCTCAGGAGCAGGCTTTGTGACAGGAAACCAAGATCTGGTGTACGATATAAGTACCACCCCCTCAATTGAAGTAATATATGCTTGGCACGCCAGAATCAAGTACCTCCCAGCCTGCTTTAAACAGACATTTGAGGAGATGTTCATCACAGGATTCTGGGAATATCACTCAGAAATCTTTATACCTAGACCATCACATCTCCTCCAATTATTTGCTGTGGAGAGAACTATTCACTCAGAACAATTGAGGGTGCCTCATCCAGATGTTCCTGGACCTGTGAATTGGGATGATTTGCTCACAGATCTAGCACGCGGCTTACGACTCGAAGAACACCACCTAGCCTCCGATGTCGTCCAATATTATGTTCAAAAACACTCTAGACAAGGGTCTGTCAGGGGCGACAGACGCGAGAGTGGGGGGGTGTTGGCAGCAGTCAGGGAACCGAAGGAGCCACGAGACGAAGAGAGTCAGAGCGAAGGGACAGCACAAGCAGACATGGCAGTCAAAGAAGATCTGGCAAGTAGGCCACCTAAATTTTTCAGACATCAAGGAGTGGACACACAAGAAGAAAGAGCAAGTAGGGAGCTCAAAGTTATGTATGACAACTCAATAGAGAAAACCCCTACACAAATAGTGATTTTCATCACTAAAAACCATTGTAAATATCATTTCGTATTTTTGTAGCTCCATTTTGTGCAAGCCAAGGAGTCCTTGAACTTGAGGAGCTTTAGAAGTATCTACCTGCCAATTTTCATATTTTTTAGATCTCGTTTGAGCCCTCTAATAAGCCCTAGAACCTAATTTTTAACTAGGCCAGACACTAGGTCTGAACAGGGCCAAAGCTAGTCAAAAACTATAAAAGGAGCTAGAGAGCTCATTTTTGAGGTTGGATTGAACTTGTAAAAGCTTTTTGAAAGTAATCTAAGAACTCCATTGCTTCTCACTCTTTGTCTTGCCGTGTGTGCGCGTGTGTGTGTATGTGTGTGCATGCTTGTGTGCTTCTCACTCACGCACTTGTGCCTCCACTTGCTCGAGGTCTTCATACCATCCTCACGTCTTCCCGGATTGACATTAAAGGAGGTGCTACTCATCACTGAGCTACATATATATACACACACACACACACACACACACACACATATATATATATATATATATATATATATATATATATATATATATATATATATATATATATATATATATACATACTAAAGAAGAGCTCCTTATCGTGGTTTAGTGTTGTCAAATGAAAGTATCAAAGTTTTTTTCTCATAATTTAGCTTAAAAAACTATCATTCATCATTGATCTATAATCTAACTTCAAACTGTGAAGTCATGCTACCTAAGACACAAATGTGTCTAAGCCTTCAAGGTTCATAAAATACGTAGTTTTTTGGTTGTAAAACGACTTAAATAAGATGGCTGGCAAGAGATTATATATATATATATATATATATATATATATATATATATATATATATATATATATATATATGTGTGTGTGTGTGTGTGTGTGTGTGTGTGTGTGTGTGTGTCTATGTGTGTGTTCTCAAATGGTTTATTCTCAAATGAAAGTATTAGAGTTTTTTGTCATAATTTAGATAATGGTAGGAAACCTATCATTTTTCATTGATCTATAATCTAACATGAAATTGTAAAGTCTTGCTTTAAAGCCTTGGAGGTGTTGGAGTTCAAGAAGAAGAAGATTGGAGAAAAACACAAAATACTGAATGTATTACCACTAGAATGTACAAAGATAAGTAAGCCATTAGGGCAATAGGCGTATATACAAGCCGGGAGAAAAAACTCCTAAGAGGGAAAAAAGTGCCTCGGCGGTCCTAGTGTGTTCACACACATCACTACCTAAAAATATCAACAAATTCCCCTTGGGAGTGATGGAGTGAACAAGGAGCTAGCACTCATGTATAAGGAGGTGCCAAGCTATGCGGAATCAATCCACAAAAGGAAGTAAGCCCAAAGCTTTGAAGAAAGCTTCAAACTTCTCCCTAGGTAGAGGCTTCTTGAAAAAGTCTGCAATGTTCTGCTGCATGGGCACATACGCCAAGCCAATCTTTGCAGTAGAGAACCTCTCCTTGACATAATGATAATGCACCTCAATGTGCTTAGTGCGAGCATGGAACATAGGGTTCCTCCAACTGCCAATGTGCTCTCATTGTCGGTCGAGATGGTGGTGGTAGAAGACTAACTAACACCCAAACACTAGCCATTTTGGCATAGTTTTTGTCCCCTCAATATCAGTTCTCTCATCAACAAGTGCATTCTGTAAATTTGCATCAGAAATGGAATGAAAATTTTGGCATAGTTTTTGTCCCCTCAATATCAGTTCTCTCATCAACAAGTGCATCTGTAAATTTGCATCATCACATGAAACTTGTAGAGACTGAGAAGTTGCCTCATTAGAACCAACACTAGATTGTCCACCTAGAAAAAGAGAAAAGTATCATACATATATTTGGAGCTAACCAATTTCTCCTCCGTACATGAAAGTAATGGCTAAATAGCATCTTCCAAAAAAAAATCATGGATAACCAAAACGTGTTTAGTTTATGGATGATACAGACCATTGCCTTTGCTTTCAGAACTATGCCCAACAAAAATACATTTCATTGCTTTATCATCTAATTTCCTACGATGTTTTTTAGGCACTAATACATATGGCAAACAACCAAAAACATGCAGGTGAGCCACAGATGGCTTGCAAACATGCCAAGCCTCATATGGAGTGATAGACTTTGATTCTTTAGTAGGAGACCTGTTAAGTACATATGCTGCACACATGACAACCTCAAGCCAGAAACTATGTGGTAAAGCTTGACTCTTGACCATACACCTCACCATGTCCATGAGTGACCTATTCTTCCATTTAGCAACTCCATTCTGTTGAGGTGTATACAACACTGTACATTGATGTTTTATCACACGTTCAGCCAGAAATGCATTAAATTGAAGCGCCATATACTCCCCCCTCGATCAGAACGAAGGGTATCCATTTTACATAGTGATAGATTTTCAGCCAAAACCAGAAACTGTTTGAAGCACATAAATACTTTGGACATTGCTTTCAATGGATATACCCATGCAAGCTTGGAAAAATCATCGATGAAAGTCACGAAGTAAAGATAGTCCCCAAAAGGTGTGCATAAGACCATAGACATCACTATGAACAACCTGCAATTTTTGAGTAGCTCAAACGGAACCATCTTTTAGGAAGGAGGAACCCTGCATTCTGCCCAAAATATAGCCATCACATACATGTTTATTGGGTGCCTCAAGTTTGGGCAAAGAGGACACTTTCAAATTTTTGCAGGTGTAGCAAACTAGCAAAATTTAAATGACCAAAGTGTGCATGCCAAAGCTTTGCATCTAACATAGCCTAAGAATCATGTACTTCCAATGCTGAATCATTCACACATTTTTCATAGTCTATGAGCTTATACAGTCCATGACATAAAAGGCCAGAAGCAATAAACATGTCGCCATTTACATCTGTCATGAATAAATTTCCCAACTAAGCCAATCTTAGCTAATGTAGAAACTAATAACAATTTTTTCTTGATCCCTTGCACAAATAAACCATCTGAAAATATAAAAGAGCTACCATCAGTGGTAGTCAAAATGATCTTACCAACTCCCATAATAGGATAAGAGTTCTTGGCACATGTGACAGTATTCCTTGTAGGGGTAGGCTCAAGTGAAGTGAAGAAACTGCACTGCGACATAATATGTTTGATTGCCCCACTATCAACGTACCAAACAACTGAGTCTATTACAGACATACACTGCTCATGAGAAGATGGGTCAAAACTGTAAACAATAGTAAACACCCATTCTTCATTCTGCACAAGATTAGCAGACTGTTTTTGGTATGGAGGCCTCTGCAACAACCATTCGAGCCTCTTTTTTCTTTGCCTCTTTTGTAGCCAGTTTTGGATAGTTCTTTATGACATGACCGTTTCCTTTACAGTACTTACAAAAGAATTTTTGCTTTTCCAATTTCTTCTCATCTTTGTCTTCCTTCTTTGAATGTGCAGCATTTGCAGATTTCTGCTTACTAGTAGATGAGCTCTATTTACCTTTTTGACCTTCTAACTAGCCAAGAAAGCTTGATCTGCAGCACGCATAATGGACATGTTTTGGCTAGACTGATCCTTCTACAACAGAACACATACTAACTCCTCAAATGTCAAGACATTTGGATTTCCTTTCATCATCAAACAAAGAGGAGAAGCAAAACTCTGATATGAATTAGGAAGACCACTCAGAATGGTGTGCGCAAGTGAGCTATCTAGTATAACTTCATCAACAAAAATCAATTGTTCCTTTAAGTCTTTGATCTTTGCCAGAAAACTCTCCATAGAATCACCTTCATTCACATGCACTCTCCAATTTTTTTCGAAGATAAGCAACATGAGCCTCATTCCTAGCCTGGTACAATGTGATAAGTGTATCCCAAGCATCCTTAGTTGTTCTACAAGAGCGAATAGGAGGAATAATGGCACATTTGATAGACAAGGCTATCAATGCATGTGCTTGAGCATCTCTACCATCCCAACAAATTCACCCTACACTAGGTGCAGCAGAAACTGTAGCATGAATAGGAAAATGAAGAATATCATCATCTTCAACATAATCTACAACAGCTTCAACACACCATGGCCACTGACTAAAATACCTTGATGCAAAAAAATGATTGTATCTGAAAAATTTGAACATAACTATCCTAACTAGTTCTGCTAAACCTATAGCAGATTTCAAGATGCCTATATTGATGAATTGAAACTTGTATAAATCTTTGGCATAAAAAGAGGAGATAGCCTATACAAGCAATGTGATAAGACTGCTCGGAGGCCAAAACGAGCTCATAACACAATCTCCTAATCACCTTGAGTATGCTCAACGAATTTCGTGCAATCCTGAGATTGTGACAGGAGAGATGTTGACGATGCCCTAGATGAAGCGACAACCTGCTCTGATACCAATT